>OU342741.1:277787542-278987542 GCA_910589775.1 Avena eriantha
CATGAACCACACATGGATCCACCAGTGTCATTGCATGTTCGCTCTTTTCATGAACCACAGCTAGAGTCATTGGATGTGTGTTCTTCTCACATACCACATATCACTAGTGTCATTGCATGTGTGTTCTTCCTAAAGACCACACATGGATCCACCAGTGTCACTTCATGTGTGTTCTTCACACAAACCATATCATGAACCACACCCAGAGTCATTGCATGTGTGTTCTTCTCACAGACCACACATGGATCCACGAGTGTCATTGCATGTGTGTTCTTCTCATGAACCATATCATGAACCACACCCTAGTGTCATTGCATGTGTGTTCTTCCCATGAACCACACATAGATCCACCAGTGTCATTGCATGTCTGCTCTTTTCATGAACCACAGCTAGAGTCATTGCATGTGTGTTCTTCTCACAAACCATATCATGAACCACACCCGGTGTCATTGCATGTGTGTTCTTTCCAAAGACCACACATGGATTCACCAGTGTCATTGCATGTGTGTTCTTCACACAAACCATATCATGAACCACACCCAGTGTCATTCCATGTGTGTTCTTCTCACAGACCACACATGGATCCACCAGTGTCATTGCATGTTTGTTCTTCTCACAAACCATATCATGCACCACACCCAGTGTCATTGCATGTGTGTTCTTCCCATGAACCACACATGGATCCACTAGTGTCATTGCATGTGTGTTCTTCCCACATGACACACATGGATCCACCAGTGTCATTGCATGTGTGTTCTTCCCATGAACCACACATGGATCCACCAGTGTCATTGCATGTCTGCTCTTTTCATGAACCACAGCTAGAGTCATTGGATGTGTGTTCTTCTCACATACTACATATCACTCGTGTCATTGCATGTGTGTTCTTCTCATAAACCATATCATGAACCACACCCAGAGTCATTGCATGTGTTTTCTTCTCACAGACAATATCATGAACCACACCCAGTGTCATTGCATGTGTGTTCTTCCCATGGACCACACATGGATCCACCGGTGTTATTGCATGTCTGCTCTTTTCATGAACCACAGTTAGAGTCATTGCATGTGTGTTCTTCTCACAAACCACATATCACCAGAGTCATTGCATGTGTGTTCTTCCCACAAAACACATATCGTCGGTGTCATTGCATGTCTGCTCTTCTCATTAACCACAGGTAGATCCACCCGTGTCATTGGATGCATGTTCTTTTCATAAACCGCATATGGATACTAATTAACCTTACGAGAGCCATAACCTTAGCGTTAGACCGAGTCTTCTAGAAGGCACGCCCTAACACAGTTGTTCTGCTTGTCGATTGTTACATACCATCCGATCGGGGCGCTTGGACGATTGGGATGGTTTTCGTGAGATCGATCTGCGAGTAGTTTGTTCTGCGGCATGATTGGCCATGCTTGCTCTGGACAAACTGGCAACACCGGGGGCTCCCCTGTTGCGAGTGTCACGACTCACGAGTTAAGCGGGCCATATCCTAGTGTCACGTCCCCATTACTTCTCTTCCTCCCCGTACTTCTCTTCCTTCCCCTCGAAGCCACATTACCCACTTCATTTTCATCCTGCCATAGCCGCAAGCCGACGGCGCCGCCATCCCAATCCCCTCTCCGGGAGCCACCCCCCTCCCCTCTCGCCATGGGTTCAAGGGGAGACGACGAGGAAACGCGTCGTGACGATAGGGACGGTGATTTCGATGTGAGTCGTCTCATCTCTATCTCTATCATCTGTGGCCAGTTATCTATTTTTTGAGCCAGATCTACTCCGTTTACTCATGCGCGTATGATGTGTTAGGCCAACCAGACGATGTATGATGCCGACTATCACGGTTTAGCGGATGAAGACAGTCCTTTGCTAGTAAACATAGATATGTGCCCACTAAATTTGTAGCGTTCGAAGGACGAAACGCAGGAAGGAGGTTTCTACGGTGTCAAGGACATCGTGCAATGATGCGAGGCGGAAGTTGCGGTGTTGTCAAATGGGTAGATCCAGAGTGGCCAAAATCGATGCAGAAAACGCTGGACAAACTATGGGAAATGACTGTTGAGTTGAAAGAATCCGCATTCAGCTCACTTCTTGACAGTGTTGAGATGAAGCTATGGGAACCAGTTGACACGACCAAGCATAAGCGAGATCTCATGGGGGTGGAAGACAAGGTTAGAAAAGTCGAGAAGGAGAGGGACACGGTGTTGGCCCTGAAGGCTAAAGCAGAGCAAGAACTGACTCAAGCAAGGAAGGATCTTCACTAGGCCAAAGTCCTACAGTTCATAGCTACGAGTATTGACATGTGCATGAGGAAAGATGTAGAGAAACAATTGAAGCTGTGCAAGGAAGATGCTAAAAGGAAGGAGTAGACGATTCGATCCTTGCTCTCGCAGGAAGATGCGCATAGGGCTAAGATTAGGAAGATCAAGGAGATGTGTGTTAACTAGTTCTATTTAGCTTAAGCCTCGTGCCCTTTTTAAGTTGTAATAGTTGTACTTGTTGACCTTGCGGTCTGAACTATTGGCCCCGGAGTCCTGGGAGTAAAAAAATTGGTCGCCCATTAATCTGTCTTAACGCTGCATTACTTCCTTTTGTCTGACCAAAGCCCCTTGGATATTCTGCTTGTCGCTTCGTCGTCCTCGTGAACAAATAGGAGGCGCCACAGCTCGTCGCCCATCCCCTCGCCCTCTCCAATCTCCACCGCGCCGTCCAACCCCTCGCTCCCTCTCCAATCTCCACCACGCCGCCATGGAGATGCCCTTGCTGAACTTCTACGCGGCGGTGATGTTCTTGCACTTCGACATCCTCGCGCCGCTGGCTGCGACGGTGCCCCACGGATGATGCATCAGCTATGCGAGGGGTGCCGGTGGCTCCGTTCCTCTTCCCCGGCGGAGCCGTGATGGAGAGCGAAATCGTAGCGCGCCGCCGCCAGATGCCCGCATGGAAGAGGGCGCTGCCCCGGTATGCGGCGGCCAGCCCGTACTGGCCGGCGCTGTTCAAGGAGCGGAAGGCCAAGATTGGCAACCGCATCGTTCACGGGCACGTGGTGCACCGGGATCTCCGCAACCGAGAAGGACGGGAGAGGTTCTGGTCCGTCCCTGGACGGACCAAGTTCACCGTCATCGCCGCTGCTCACCGCGAAGAGGTGCTCTGTCTCGCGTACAATGCGGAAATCGTGGAGGTTCCGTCCGACGAAGATGAGGAAGCCGGCGGCTCGGAGGACAGCGGCAGCGGAAGTGAAATTGTTGACTAGTTGGTTGAATTAATGTAGGATGTGAAATCGCACCTTTGTTTAGAAGAATTTGTGGTTGAATTAATGAAATGCCTCGATTTAGATCTCTGTCTTGATTAATTTGTGGAGGAATTTGTGATTTAGATAAATTTCTGCCTCGATTTAGATCTCTATCCCGGATTGGGAACGTGACCGTGGACCAAAGACCCCTTTTCTACTAGTGTATTCTAACATTGGTGGTTTGTTTAAACATAATCTACGTGGATTTGGCCGCATGCAAATGGCACAACCACAATTTATAAAGTGGAAGCACGTACACCCGGTTACTGGAGATCCGGGAGCTTCGCCAGATGCAGGAGCAGAGAGGCGGTGAGATAGACGGGCTCAAGATTAGGGCAGAAAGTGGTACCCATTTCCTCCTCATCTGGGCATTATCGGTGAGAACATTGTTGTTTATGTTGCCACGTCGTTGTGCAACATCTGAAATAATTTGCTGCTCTGTGGAGTGTGGCAGCTTAAATAATTTATTTCTGCGCCACTTACATTCTGTCGTATTTGGAGACCTCCTGCCCCTCAGCAATCATGGAGCGGTGGATCCTTGTTTTCAGATAGCAGTGGCACAATGAAAATTTCGGATTCAACTACTGACTCGGACGTTTCCAAACCCTAAGTCACGCTACATTTTACTCAGAGAACGTGGGTAGATTGTTTCGTCCAGCAACGTGCCACACACAGAGCTCCAGAATTTAACAGAATTACATATATAGGTTCAAGTTCAACACACTACTATGCATCTTCATTGCTAGCAGCCTTCTTCCGCAGCCTGGGTGCCAAGCCTTCACGTCCAATGGCTTCTTCATTTCCTGCCTTCTTCCTCTTCCTTGGTGCCAATTTTCTTAGCTTCACCTACTCTGCATCACCGGGACAATGGGCACCAGAATCGTGTCTAGCATCATCTTTCCACTCGTTTTTAATTTCTTTGGGATGCAAAATCACGGACCTGACAGTCATGTTTCTAACCTTGCAGCGCTTCCTGTCAAAGAAACAAGACTGTTGCATAACTGCCAAATATCTACAGAGTAAATAAAACAAAAATTACAATTCAACACAAACATGCGAACCCCAAGCGACCTTTGCTTACCAGGAGCTAATTGCGTTCGAGCAACCACCCTGTCCAAGAATAGAAGGGCGACTCCCAGTTGAAGTAGCATCCACATCCAGTACATCACAATTCAGCTCAAACATGCAACCCGAAGCATACCTTTTCATCAACCCAATTAGCTGACTGTCACACGATATAGGAACATGGATGCCACGTTCATCCATGAAGCTAAACTTTGCAGTCTGCGTCGGCCATACTTGAACATGATTACGCAGAGCAGCAACCATACCAGATATAGTGCAGATCTGCGCAGGCGCTTCTTCCATCGTGAAACAATGATTTCCATACCACTTGCCCTTGGAGTCGTACCTGTAGAGGACTACCGTAACCAGGTAAGAGGGGTCCACGCAGATCCCACTTGACAGAAAACTGTGGACAAATTATGTTTGTCAGCGTTGGGCCAATGAACAATTTGAGGTTCAGTAGCCAGCTAGCAGTTGTAATTAGTGCGAAGAGCAAAGAGAAAGGTAGCTCACCCGCTTGTAGCCAGAACTTCTTCTTCCTTGATAGTAGGATCTGCCATCCTCCGAACTGCTCGGCTCGTCGGCGGAGGAGGCGGACTATAGCCTCACAATGGCGGCTACGACATGTGCCATTGGAGCTCGGTATCAGCGACTGGGCGCAACAACTGGGCGCAACAACTTGGCCTCGGAAGTCAAATGTCCGAAGGGATCGTCCTGCCTAGAGGGTGGATTCCAACAGCGCCGGTGCTAGGGGAAAGCTGGGAATGGATTTGTGAAATTGGTCAACGCATCCAATCCACTTAGGTGCTCGATTTTCCTAAGAGGTTGCCGCGTTGGCGCCCGCGTCACGGACAGATAACCGACATGCGGGTCCCGACCGTCTACTTCACGGGGCGGTTTAACGGAATGTTTGTATTTGGCGGGGTGACATGAGTTTGCCTCGAAATGGCCCCTCTCAGTAGTTGGCGGCCCAACTTTTCGAAACGCGGTAATTTCAGGCAACTTAGGTACCGCCATGCGCTGGCCTGCCAACTTTGGTACCGCAGACGAACAAGCCCCTCCGGGGGCTGCTGTTGGGGATATACTTTCCGGGTATCCTCAGCGTACCTCACTGACCAGTGTGGCCCACTTCAGGTCAGATCTTTGCTTCAAGGGCGGCCCAGTCAGGGAGAGAAGACAGAGTCTTATCCGGCTACGAGAAGGCCCAGACGATTTACCGACATAGGCCCATAGTGTTACTTGTATTTCAAGATGTACTCTATAACCAACTCTTAGTCGTAGCCGGATAGATCTCTCCTGTAAACCCTAGGCCGGATATCTATATAAGCTGTCCTAGGGAGAGCCTTTAGGGCACCAACACAATAGTCTATAACCTCAACTCGCATAGGCGAAACCCTTGTAACCCATATTCCGGCACTGCCGTATTACTGGATTGCTAGCAGGAGTAGGATCCATCCAAAGCCGATGGATTCGAACCTCGGTAAACTTGTGTGCTCACCGTCCCAGAATCCCGTACGACTCACACCCCTCTCTTCCACACACCTCGAGGACCCCCTCATGGCGTACTTGTCATCAATCTGACGACATAACTGTAACGTATCATCCATCTTTGGGACAAGAATCACGGGTACGACACTTGTACTAGTTCTAACTTGGATCAAACCTTTGGAGACGAGTTGGTTCATTTGACATTCAATCTCCTTTGTCTCCTCCGGGTTCGTGCGGTAAGTGGCGCGGTTGGGAAGTGGTGCGCCAAGGATGATGTCAATGCGATGTTCGATGCCACGAAAAGGAGGTAGGCCATGTGGGAGCTCTTTGGGAAACACGTCCTTGAATTCCTGCAAAACATTCATCAAAGATGGAGGAACATTGGTTAATTCATTAGTGCCTTGCGCTAGTCCCTTGCAAAGGAGGACATAGTGCAAGATGGATGGGTTGTTCCGAACATCTCTCATCTCACTTTTAGTGGCAAGGAGAGCACTCTTATTTTTTCCACTCGAGTTTGGCTTGTGGCTCTCACTCACTATGAGGTGGTTCTCTCTCTCACCGCTCTTCTCACAAGGAGGTGTTGTGCTTTACACCCTCGCTAAAGCCTTTGCATTGTCCGCAATTATTTGGCTAGGAGTCATTGGTTGCAAAAGAAATGTTTTGTTGAGCCATTTGAATGTGTATACATTGGCGTGACCATCATGTAGAGCAGCCTTCAAATTGCCATGGTCGACCAAGAAGCATGTGGCAAACTGTCATAGGAATCACATCACACTCAACCGTGTCTTTGTAAGGGCCAATGGCGAAGGAGACCAATACGGTATGCTTGATCTTCACGGACCCTTGGTCACTTAGCCATTACACGTGGTAGGGGTGCTTGATGAGGACATCCCTACAATTACACCTACCCCAATGACTACTGAAGATGCTACAACTGTTGCAAGAAAGGATCAGTCAAATGAGATTAGAATTGGACCTATTACAAGAGCTCGTGCTAAGCTACTGGAACTACAGGTGAATTTACTCCTAAACGAATCTGGTACTTTGATTGATGAGAACTTTATACTGCCTAAGTCTATGCATTTATGTATGATCAGGTTCGTTGGAGAAACAAGCATGGCGCGAGGAGGAGAAGGGCTACAAGAGAAGCCCAACATGATGATCGCCCAAGTAAGCGCGAGGGAGGAGCGGGAGGAAGGCGCAATACAAGCAAGGGAGATCATCAAAGAGAAGAAACGTTCAATTCGGACAGACAGAAGTCCTGAAATTGAAATGGACGTGGATTCCTCATACAAACTCTAAATCAAGCAAATAAGCACTTGTTGGATAGATAATTCCAAGATCTTTCCAATGAGTACTTCCACGTCTAAAAAGACCCCGGATAATCCGGCCCCCTCACCCCGGATAATCCGGCCCTGCTTTGGAGATCATGCTACGGACTTCGGCGCGACGTTCTGTGTCAGGGCGGATATTTGACCGGATTTTCCCCCAGAAAATCCGGCCCACCTAGACCGGATAATCCGGCCTTAAAAGTCTCCATCAGATCCAGACGGATCTGACTGTATTCGACATGTTTTCGTTTCGCGTTTTTCGGACATTCCGGTGGCCATATAAGCCTGGGAACGCCCTCTAGTTTAGGTTAGACCACGTTAAAACTATTTTGGAGTTGTTTCTTTCATAGAACCTCTGGAATTACCTAGTGTTCGAATCTACCAACAACAATTGAGTGTGATCTGTTGTTTCAATTGGAATTAGTAGATTGCATACTACCGTTCTGGTCACGGCTACGTGCGCAAGAGCGTGGTGTTGTGAATATCCTACAAGGTTCGAGAGCTGTTGGATTGGCATCAGGGAACGAGCGGGAGAGTTCATAGCTACAGGCTAGTGATCTATCATCCACCATCATCACCGCCATCCGCTTACTGAGAAGATCGGTCCACCCCATATCATCTTGGTATCAGATTTCCAGTGTTGCCTCGGTAAGCATCCACAAATCCATCCATAGATTAGAGAGTGTTTTTCGTCCTATATAGAAAAAGCCTTACAAAAAGATTTGCACGTGGTAGGGGTGCTTGTGCGGGTGGAGGGTGAGGTTGAGCTTCTCACACAACTCGGTACTTGCTAGGTTGTGACAACTCCCTCCGTCAATGATTACCTTGACAGATTTGCCGTTGATGCCGGCTCGTGTTTGGAAGATATTGGAGCGTTGGTCTTCATGCTCTTGTGCTGGAGTTGTCAAGATCCTTTTCTACTAGTGTATTCTGACATTGGTGGTTTGTTTAAACGTAATCTACGTGGATTTGGCCGCATGCAAATGGCACAACCACAATTTATAAAGTGGAAGCACGTACACCCGGTTACTGGAGATCCGGGAGCTTCGCCAGATGCAGGAGCAGAGAGGCGGTGAGATAGACGGGCTCAAGATTAGGGCAGAAAGTGGTACCCATTTCCTCCTCATCTGGGCATTATCGGTGAGAACATTGCTGTTTATGTTGCCACGTCGTTGTGCAACATCTGAAATAATGTGCTGCTCTATGGAGTGTGGCAGCTTAAATAATTTATTTCTGCGCCACTTACATTTTGTCGTATTTGGAGACCTCCTGCCCCTTAGCAATCGTGGAAACGGTGGATCCTTGTTTTCAGATAGCAGTGGCACAATCACAATTTCAGATTCAACTACTGAATCGGACGTTTCCAAACCCTAAGTCACGCTACATTTTACTCAAAGAACGTGGGTAGATTGTTTAGCCTAGCAACGTGCCACACACAGAGCTCCAGAATTTAACAGAATTACATATATAGGTTCAACTTCAACACACTACTATGCATCTTCATTGCTAGCAACCTTCTTTCGCAGCCTGGGTGCCAAGCCTTCACGTCCAATGGCTTCTTCATTTCCTGCCTTCTTCCTCTTCCTTGGTGCCAATTTTCTTAGCTTCACCTACTCTGCATTGCCGGGACAATGGGCACCAGAATCATGTCTAGCATCATCTTTCCACTCGTTTTTAATTTCTTTGGGATGCAAAATCACTGACCCGATAGTCATGTTTCTAACCTTGCGGCGCTTCCTGTCAAAGAAACAAGACTGTTGCATAACTGCCAAATATCTACAGAGTAAATAAAACAAAAATTACAATTCAGCACAAACATGTGAACCCCAAGCGACCTTTGTTTACCAGGAGCTAATTGCGTTCGAGCAACCACCCTGTCCAAGAACAGAAGGGCAACTCCCAGTTGCAGTAGCATCCACATCTAGTACATCACAATTCAGCTCAAACATGCAATCCGAAGCATACCTTTTCATTATCCCAATTAGTTGACTGTCACACGATATAGGAACATGGATGCCACGTTCATCCATGAAGCTGAACTTTGCAATCTGCGTCGGCCATACTGCAACATGATTACACAGAGCAGCAACCATACCAGATATAGTGTAGATCTGCGCAGGCGCTTCTTCCATCGTGAAACAATGACTTCCATACCACTTGCCCTTGGAGTCGTACCTATAGAGGACTACCGTAACCAGGTAAGGGGGGTCCGCGCAGATCCCACTTGACAGAAAACTATAGAAAAAATATGTTTGTCAGCGTTGGGCTAACGAACAATTTGAGGTTCAGTAGCCAGCTAGCAGTTGTAATTATTGCAAATAGCGAAGAGAAAGGTAGCTCACCCGCTTGTAGGCAGAACTTCTTCTTCCTTGATAGTAGGATCTGCCATCCTCCGAACTGCTCGGCTCGTCGGCGGAGGAGGCGGGCTAGAGCCTCACAACGGCGGCTACGGCATGCGCCATTGGAGCTCGGTATCAGCGACTGGGCGCAACAACTGGGCGCAGCAAGTTGGCCTCGGGAGTCAAATGTCCGAAGGGATCGTCCTGCCTAGAGGGTGGATTCCAACGTCGCCGGTGCTAGGGGAAAGCTGGGAATGGATTTGTGAAATTGGTCAACGCATCCAATCCACTTAGCTGCTCGATTTGCCTAAGAGGTTGCCGCGTTGGCGCCCGCGTCACGGACAGATAACTGACATGTGGGTCTCGACCGTCTACTTCACGGGGCGGTTTAACGGAATGTTTGTATTTGGCGGGGTGAGATGAGTTTGCCTCGAAATGGCCCCTCTCAGTAGTTGGCGGCCCAACTTTTCGAAACGCGGTAATTTCAGGCAACTTAGGTACCGCCATGCGCTGGCCTGCTAACTTTGGTACCGTAGACAAACAAGCCCCTCCGGGGGCTGCTATTGGGGATATACTTTTCGGGTATCCTCAGCGTACCTCACTGACCAGGGTGGCCCACTTCAGGTCAGATCTTTGCTTCAAGGGCGGCCCAGTCAGGGAGAGAAGACAGAGTCTTATCCGGCTACGAGAAGGCCCAGACGATTTACCGACATAGGCCCATAGTGTTACTTGTAGTTCAAGATGTACTCTGTAACCGACTCTTAGTCGTAGCCAGATAGATCTCTCCTGTAAACCCTAGGCCGGATATCTATATAAGCTGTCCTAGGGAGAGCCTTTAAGGCACCAACACAATAGTATTTAACCTCAACTCGCATAGGCGAAATCCTTGTAACCCATATTCCGGCTCTGCCATATTACTGGATTGCTAGCAGGAGTAGGATCCATCCAAAGCCGGTGGATTCGAACCTCGGTAAACTTGTGTGCTCACCGTCCCAGAATCCCATACGACTCACACCCCTCTCTTCCATACGCCTCGAGGACCCCCTCATGGCTTACTTGTCATCAATCTGACAACATAACTGTAACGTATCATCCATCTTTGGGACAAGAATCACGGGTACGACACTTGGACTAGTTCTAACTTGGATCAAATCTTTGGAGAAGAGTTGGTTGATTTGACATTCAATCTCCTTTGTCTCCTCCGGGTTCGTGCGGTAAGCAGTGCGGTTGGGAAGTGGTGCGCCAAGGATGAGGTCAATGCGATGTTCGATGCCACGAAGAGGAGGTAGGCCATGTGGGAGCTCTTTGGGAAACATGTCCTTGAATTCCTGCAAAACATTCATCAAAGATGGAGGAACATTGGTTAATTCATTAGTGCCTTGCGCTAGTCCCTTGCAAAGGATGACATAGTGCAAGATGGATGGGTTGTTCCGAATATCTCTCATCTCACTTTTAGTGGCAAGGAGAGCACTCTTATTTTTTCCACTCGAGTTTGGCTTGTGGCTCTCACTCACTATGAGGTGGTTCTCTCTCTCACCGCTCTTCTCACAAGGAGGTGTTGTGCTTTACACCCTCGCTAAAGCCTTTGCATTGTCCGCAATTATTTGGCTATGAGTCATTGGTTGCAAAACAAATGTTTTGTTGAGCCATTTGAATGTGTATACATTGGCGCGACCATCATGTAGAGCAGCCTTCAAATTGCCATGGTCGACCAAGAAGCATGTGGCAAACTGTCATAGGAATCACATCACACTCAACCATGTCTTTGTAAGGGCCAATGGCGAAGGAGACCAATACGGTATGCTTGATCTTCACGGACCCTTGGTCACTTAGCCATTACACGTGGTAGGGGTGCTTGATGAGGACATCCCTACAATTACACCTACCCCAATGACTACTGAAGATGCTACAACTGTTGCAAGAAAGGATCAGTCAAATGAGATTAGAATTGGACCTATTACAAGAGCTCGTGCTAAGATACTGGAACTACAGGTGAATTTACTCCTAAACTAATCTGGTACTTTGATTGATGAGAACATTATACTGCCTAAGTCTATGCATTTATGTATGATCAGGTTCGTTGGAGAAACAAGCATGGCGCGAGGAGGAGAAGGGCTACAAGAGAAGCCCAACATGATGATCGCCCAAGTAAGCCCGAGGGAGGAGCGGGAAGAAGGCGCAATACAAGCAAGGGAGATAATCAAAGAGAAGAAACGTTCAATTCGGACAGACAGAAGTCCTGAAATTGAAACGGACGTGGATTCCTCATATGAACTCCAAATCAAGCAAATAAGCACTTGTTGGCTAGATAATTCCAAGATCTTTCCAATGAGTACTTCCACATCTAAAAAGACCCCGGATAATCCGGCCCCCACACCCCGGACAATCCGGCCCTGCTTTGGAGATCCTGCTACGGATTTCGGCGCGACGTTTTGTGTCAGGGCGGATATTTGACCGGATTTTTCCCCCGGAAAATCCGGCCCACCTAGACCGGATAATCCGGCCTTAAAATTCTCCATCAGATCCGGAAGGATCTGACTATATCCGACACGTTTTCGTTTCGCGTTTTTCGGCCGTTCCGGCGGCCATATAAGCCTCGGAACACCCTTCTAGTTTAGGTTAGACCACGTTAAAACTATTTTGGAGTTGTTTCTTTCATAGATCCTCTGGAATTACCCTGTGTTCGAATCTACCAACTATAATTGAGTGTGATCTATTGTTCCATTGGGAATTAGTAGATTGCATACTACCGTTCATGGTCACGGTTGCGTGCGCAAGAGCGTGGTGTTGTGAATATCCTACAAGTTCGAGAGCTGTTGGATTGGCATCAGGGATCGAGCGGGAGAGTTCATAGCTACAGGCTAGTGATCTATCATCCACCATCATCACCGCCATCCGCTTACTGAGAAGATCGGGCTACCCCATATCATCTTGGTATCAAATTTCCAGTGTTGCCTCGGTAAGCATCCACAAATCCATCCATAGATTAGAGAGTGTTTTTCGTCCTATATAGAAAAAGCCTTACAAAAAGATTTGCACGTGGTAGGGGTGCTTGTTCGGGTGGAGGGTGAGGTTGAGCTTCTCGCACAACTCGGTACTTGCAAGGGTGTGACAACTCCCTCCATCAATGATTACCTTGATAGATTTGCCGTTGATGCCGGCTCGTGTTTGGAAGATATTGGAGCGTTGGTTTTCATGCTCTTGTGCTTGAGTGGTCAAGATCCTTTTCTACTTGTGTATTCTGATATTGGTGGTTTGTTTAAACATAATCTACGTGGATTTGGCCGCATGCAAATGGCACAACCACAATTTATAAAGTGGAAGCACGTACACCCGGTTACTGGAGATCCGGGAGCTTCGCCAGATGCAGGAGCAGAGAGGCGGTGAGATAGACGGGCTCAAGATTAGGGCAGAAAGTGGTACCCATTTCCTCCTCATCTGGGCATTATCGGTGAGAACATTGCTGTTTATGTTGCCACGTCGTTGTGCAACATCTGAAATAATGTGCTGCTCTATGGAGTGTGGCAGCTTAAATAATTTATTTCTGCGCCACTTACATTTTGTCGTATTTGGAGACCTCCTGCCCCTTAGCAATCGTGGAAACGGTGGATCCTTGTTTTCAGATAGCAGTGGCACAATCACAATTTCGGATTCAACTACTGACTCGGACGTTTCCAAACCCTAAGTCACGCTACATTTTACTCAGAGAACGTGGGTAGATTGTTTCGCCCAGCAACGTGCCACACACAGAGCTCCAGAATTACATATATAGGTTCAAATTCAACACACTACTATGCATCTTCATTGCTAGCAGCCTTCTTCCGCAGCCTGGGTGCCAAGCCTTCACGTCCAATGGCTTCTTCATTTCCTGCCTTCTTCCTCTTCCTTGGTGCCAATTTTCTTAGCTTCACGTACTCTGCATCGCCAGGACAATGGGCACCAGAATCGTGTCTAGCATCATCTTTCCACTCATTTTTAATTTCTTTGGGAAGCAAAATCACTGACCCGACAGTCATGTTTCTAACCTTGCGGCGCTTCCTATCAAAGAAACAAGACTGTTGCATAACTGCCAAATATCTACAGAGTAAATAAAACAAAAATTACAATTTAGCACAAACATGCGAACCCCAAGCAAGAAGGCCCCCTTCCGGGGGGCCCGAGCCATCAGTGAGATACCACTCTGGAAGAGCTCGGATTCTAACCTTGTGTTAGACCCACGGGACAAGGGACAGTCTCAAGTAGACAGTTTCTATGGGGCGTAGGCCTCCCAAATGGTAACAGAGGCGTGCAAAGGTTTCCTCGGGCCAGACGGACATTGGTCCTCGAGTGCAAAGGCAGAAGGGAGCTTGACTGCAAGACTCACCCGTCGAGCAGATACGAAAGTCGGGGAAAATACGAATTAGTAGTCTTACGAATTGTAACATAATAAAATGAGAAATTGAAAGATTTCGTTGAAATTGTTCGTTTGAAAATTTCCCGAAAAGCTAATTATAGGTTCTTCTCTCCATCGGAACAATAGGGCCGTTATGCTTATTACTAAACTTGTTGAAGAGATGAAATAGAACCAAGGTCTATCTTTTTGATCAGAGGTTGAATCGATCATCAGAAGAAGAATTAGGCCAAAAATTAGGATACATTCTGGTAAAATGGAACTTCCATGGAAGAGAAGCAAATGAAACGCTTTCATAAAGTGGCGGCATTCTCGAAAAAAATACAATAGATTAGAAAATGGATTCAATTCGAAATTTACAATTTTGTAATGAGACTCCTCGCGCCCAGGATTCCATCCTGGGTCATTGGATAAGAATCCAAAGATAAAGAGGGAAACAAAGAATATCACTACTGTATAAACAAAAAGTTTGAGAGTAAGCATTACATAATCTCCAAGATTTTTTTAAGGAATACCTTTGCTTACCAGGAGCTAATTGCATTCGAGCAACCACCCTGTACAAGAATAGAAGGGCAACTCCTAGTTGTAGTAGCATCCACATCCAGTACATCACAATTCAGCTCAAACATGCAATCCGAAGCATACCTTTTCATCAACCCAATTAGCTGACTGTCACACGATATAGGAACATGGATGCCACGTTCATCCATGAAGTTGAACTTTCCAGTCTGCGTCGGCCATACTTCAACATGATTACGCAGAGCAGCAACCATACCAGATATAGTGCAGATCTACGCAGGCGCTTCTTCCATCGTGAAACAATGACTTCCATACCACTTGCCCTTGGAGTCGTACCTGTAGAGGACTACCGTAACCAGGTAAGGGGGGTCCGCGCAGATCCCACTTGACAGAAAACTGTGGACAAAATATGTTTGTCAGCGTTGGGCTAACGGGAAATTTGAGGTTCAGTAGCCAGCTAGCAGTTGTAATTAGTGTGAATAGCAAAGAGAAAGGTAGCTCACCCGCTTGTAGGCAGAACTTCTTCTTCCTTGATAGTAGGATCTGCCATCCTCCGAACTGCTCGGCTCGTCGGCGGAGGAGGCGGGCTAGAGCCTCATGTTGCGACCTCAGATCGTCAAGGATCCTAAGTCCCTGTGATTAACATGCTAGTCCCTGGATCAATAGCTAGCACTTCATAGTCGATGAATATCATGTAAAACACAAGTCATTGTTACACGAATAATCCAGAGTATAATTATTACAACTTGCATAGCTCATAGCTAGCTCAAATAAAACAGCGGAAACTAAATAAAACTTGAGTCCATCAACGCCTCAGGTTAGCTGCATGAAGACCCGCGATCCCTATGCACCTTTCAATCTTCGAATTCTGCACATAAGACGTGCAGCCAACAAGTTGGGTCAATACTTTGAATGTATTGGCAAATTACACCAAGGAAAGAGTAAGACTAACTCTACATGCAAGGCTAAGAGTAGGCTCTAGGGTTCATTTGCGTAAAGCCAATTTTATCAATGTAATAGGAAAAGAGGAAGAAAGTTTTCCCTACTTTGTAAACTTTGATAAATAGTATAGGGTCGAATGGAACACGTGGATATTACTCACCAAGTGCCCAAATCAACCTAGCACTTGGATATTACGCACCAAGTTCCCAAAATCCCACCCAATTGCGATATTACACGCCCTAGGGTTTATAAAATGTTAAGTTTGGAAAAGAGAGAGGAAGATCTTTAAGAGGTTCCATCCTTCAGATGCTCAAGTTGTTCTGTTTCCGTGAACACGACTGATCGATCAGATTTCAATACTCTCGAGATGTTGTGCACTTTCCCCACAATCCACGATCAAGTCTTATTACGGACAAGACCATGGCGAAGCCTTCCCTTAGTAGCCCCTCTACCAGCTGGATCCAACCGTGCCAAGAACCTCCAAATGTTGGTACCCTGGTGAGGTTTCATGGGAAGCTTCTGAATTCTGAAACATGGCAGACTTCTTTGATTCCTGGGCGGCCGTCCTCCACCAAAATCCCACTCGCTGTCCCGACAACCATTCCGCCCAGAAGAAAACTTAGTTTTATTTTAAAAGGGTTTTGGAGAAGAAAAGTTCGCTTGAGAGAGAGCTATTATACTTAGAAAATTATTGAGTCTTTCGAACCCTCCCAACGACACTTGATATGTACAAGTATATAGCATAGCAAGCATAACTTAGAAAAACAGGATATCCTATTGGGATGGAAATTCCTAAGCAAGAGCTACTCATGGCATACTTACAAAACCGCACTTGCAAAAATAGTACTAAAAACCTACCAAAATCCTACACATGCATACTACAGAATTTGAAGGGTAAAACATGCATAGTTAAAAATGGGACATAAACATGAACAAGTGGTGTAACTTGCCTTGATCTGAGCAGCAATCGACACAACAATACTCCTCAGCGCACTCCGAGCAATCTAACGAAACAAACATGGATTCAATCACAGTTTGCACAAAACAGTCACAAAGTCAAATATGCATGTATGCAACACGGTAATATGCAAGGACGGATTTGATTTCAACCAAGGGTTTTAACCAGGGGTGTTGTTGAGTTGGGGATGTCATTAGAATCGATTTTCCACAGATTTTAGGTATTTTGGATAAAACCCTAATTAACCAAGCTCGAAACTAGATCTACAACTCTAATCTATCTCGAGACAGATCTGAACACCCTAAGCATGATATGGTAATTTTCTACCGAAGGTCTTGTCGAAACAAAGCCAACGCAACAAGAATCAACTAAAACGGAGTTACGGATAATTTTATACAATTAAAAAATTCTAATCTGAACTTTAAACCTACTACAAGGTTGCTGTGGCAAAATAGTAATATTATTGTAGATCTGTGTTCTACTCGAAAATATGAATCCATCAGTATATTATAAGCAATTTTTGGACTAATATACGAATTTCTATGAATTTTACGAGATTGGAGCTATTTCTGCCTATTTTAAAAGAAAAAGAAAAAAAGGGCCAGTGACGCGGCGACACGTGGCGGCTCGAGATTGGGCCAGCGAGGCGTGTGTGACGCCGGTGACGCGGCGAAACGTGGCAGCTCCTCCTCGCGGTCCCGTTCCCGAGGGCAGTGTCGGCCCTCCTTCTCTGAGGCGTCGGCGGACGATGGCCGGAGGCGGCGGACGGCGGCGGGGTTCCGGCGAGAAATCCGGCAGCGCTCGGTGGTGGTGGCGGCAGAAAAAGCTAGGGTTCTGGGAGAGTGTGCCGAGGGCTATTTAAAGGCGGAAAAACTTGGCGCGGGGGTCGGAAACCGTCCCGGATTCGCCGGAGGCGGTTGCCGACGCGGCGGCGGTGGCGTGGTCGAGCCGGACTGAGGGAGGAGGCGGCTGACGGGTGGTCCCCGCCTGTCGGCGGCTGCGGGCGCGGGAGCGGGCTGGCATGGCTGCTGGGCCGGCCCATTCGCTACGCGCCGCTTGCTTGCTGGCGCGCGCGGTAGATAGGCCCCGGGCTGGCTCGGCCGGCCCGGTTAGGTTAGGTTTCGTTTTTTTCTTTTATTATTTTCTGATTTGCTATTTGTTTAATAACTTTTGCAAACGGACTCCGAATTAGACGAAATTGGTCTCTAAAATTTAGTAAAAAGGAGAGGATTAGGATAGGATTATAAAATAATACTTTTGCAAAGGTTTTGATGGTTCAAAAAGGTTTTGCCCCTTTTAGTCTATAAGTGACTAGGGGGTTAAAAAATATCTGTTGCAGTTTTTGATATGTGATGCCATGATGCAATGATATGATGCATGCTTCTAGTAACATCTGAAATTGCGAAATTTGGGATGTTACAAACCTACCCCCCTTAAGGAGTATCTCGTCCCCGAGATTCAGGTTGGCTAGCAAATAGGTGTGGGTGTTCTTTCTTCAGGTCTTCTTCACGCTCCCATGTGGCCTCTTCCTCGGAATGGTGGTTCCATTGAACTTTGCAAAATCTGATAGTCTTGGTACGAGTAATTCTCTCGGCTGTTTCCAGAATCCTGTTTGGTTTTTCTTCATAGGTGAGATCGTTTTCCAATTGAACTTCTTCCAATGGAACTGTATCCTTTAGTGGGGTTTCAGCCATTTCCGGGTGACACTTCTTCAGTTGCAACACATGGAAAACATCGTGAACCGTTAGCACTTCGGGTAATTCCAACTAATAGGCAACTTCCCCTCTGTGACCCAAGATTTTGTAGGGCCCTATGAATCGGGGTGCTAACTTACCCTTGATTCTGAATCTCTTCACTCCTCGTAGTGGTGAAACTCTGAGATACGCACGGTCTCCCACTTCATAAGTCACATCCCTGCGCTTGGAATCAGCATAACTCTTTTGTCTGGATTGGGCTATTTATAACCTGTCTTGAATCTGTCTCACCTTCTCTTCGGCATCCTTGATCTGTTCAGGTCCAAACAAACTCCGTTCACCAAACCCACTCCATAGCAGCGGAGTCCCACACTTTCTGCCATATAGAACTTCAAAAGGGGCCATCTTGATGCTAGTTTGGTAGCTGTTATTGTATGAGAATTCCGCATATGGCAAGTTATCATCCCAACTAGACCCATAGTCTAGCGCATAGGCTCTTAACATGTCCTCCAAGATCTGATTAACTCTTTCCGTCTGTCCATCGGGTTGTGGGTGGAAGGCAGTACTAAACTCCAGTCGTGTCCCTAGAGACTCGTGTAGCTGTCGCCAAAACTTAGAGGTGAATTGGGTACCTCTATCAGAGACAATTCCTTTGGGTAGTCCGTGAAGATTTACGATCTTTGACATATAAATCTTGGCAAGTTTAGCACTCGTATAGGTGGTCTTTACAGGAATAAAGTGGGCCACTTTTGTGAAGTGGTCGACCACTACCCAGATGGAGTCATACCCAGATCGAGTCCAGCGTAGTCCTATGATAAAATCCATGCCTACCTTGTCCCACTTCCATTCGGGCACAGGTAATGGCTGCAGCAGTCCTGCGGGTTTTTGATGCTCGGCCTTGACTCTGTTGCATACGTCACACAAGGAGATATATTTGGCAATTTCTCTTTTCATGTTGTTCCACCAGAACCTATCTTTCACATCCATGTACATCTTTGTATTACCGGGATGAATTGAGTAAGGCGAATCATGCGCTTCCTGAAGGATTAACTTCCTGATATCAGGGTTATCGGGAACGCACAGAAGCTTTTCATACCAAAGTGTTTCTTGTTCATCCGTGTGAAACCCTTTTGCTTTACCCTTGCTTATATTATCTCTTATTTCTTCCAACTCTTTGTCCCCGTTCTGGGCCTCTTTGATTTGGTCCAGAAGCGTTGGCACTATCTCCATAGTTGCTAAATATCCCTCCGGAACTATTTCCAACCTGAGATCCTTGAATTGTTCAGACAAATCACTTGGAAGTTCTCCCACGGTAAGCCCATTTACATAGACTTTACGACTTAAGGCGTCAGCCACAACGTTGGCCTTTCCAGGATGGTACTGCAGGTCCAAGTCATAGTCCTTGATGAGCTCAAGCCATCTCCTTTGCCTCATATTTAACTCCTTTTGAGTGAAGATATACTTAAGGCTCTTGTGATCCGTGAACACATCACAATTGTTTGCCCATTAGGTAATGTCTCCATACCTTGAGCGCATGCACAACTGATCCTAGTTCCAAATCGTGCATGGGGTAGTTATCTCATGGTGCTTAAGTTGCCGAGAGGCGTAAGACACTACTTTTCCATCCTGCATTAGAACACTACCTAGTCCTTGCCGGGAAGCGTCGCAATAGACTTGAAAATCCTTTTGGATATCGGGGAGACACAGAACCGGTGTTGTTACTAGGCGCTTCTTTAACTCCTGAAAACTTGCTTCACATGCCTCGGTCCATTGGAACTTCTTCTCTTTCTTCAGCAACTCTGTCATAGGCTTCGCTATCTTGGAAAAGTTTTCAATGAATCTTCGGTAATATCCCGGAAGGCCCAGGAAACTCCTAATATCACCCACATTCTTAGGAGACTCCCATTCTGGCATGGAGGCTACCTTACTTGGGTCCACGGCAACACCTTTAGCTGATACAATATGACCAAGGAATCCCACTTCTTTCAACCAGAACTCACATTTGCTAAATTTGGCATACAACTTGTGTTCCCTTAACTTTTCCATGATTAGGCGCAGATGCCTTTCATGTTCCTTCTCGTCCTTGGAGTATATGAGTATGTCATCAATGAATACCACAATAAATTTATCCAAGTACTCCATGAACACCTTGTTCATCATAGTCATGAAGTATGCTGGGGCATTGGTTAAGCCAAACGACATCACGGTGTACTCATACAATCCGTATCTTGTGGTGAAAGTTGTCTTGGGTACATCCTGTTCTCGGATCTTTAGCTGGAAATATCCTGATCGGAGGTCAATCTTGGAGAACACACTAGCTCCCTTTAATTGGTCAAACAAGTCGTTAATATTGGGTAGAGGGTACTTGTTCTTGATCGTCACTTCATTCAATGACCGGTAGTCCACGACTAGCCTCTTGGTCTTATCCTTCTTCTCCACGAATAAGACAGGTGCTCCCCAAGATGACGCACTTGGTTGAATGAAGCCTTTGTCCAGTTGCTCTCTAAGCTGTTTCTTAAGTTCCTTCAACTCATCCACATCCATCTTGTACGGTCTCTTTGCTATTGGACCAGTACCTGGCATCAAGTCAATGAGAAACTCGATGTCTCGGTCGGGAGGCATCCCTGGAAATTCTTCCGGAAACACATCTGGATAATCCTTCACAATTGGCACAGCCTCCAAGCTAACCCCCTTAAGAGAGTTCACCATACTTCCTTTGAATGCAAAGGCTGACTTAAAGCGGATCCTTTTCTTATCCGGAGTCATGAGTGCGATAGTCCTTTTGGCACAATCTATGACTCCCTCATACTCGGTCATCCAATTCATGCCCAAAATTATGTCTAAGCCTTGTGATTCCAGAACGACTAGGCTGGTGAGAAAGGTGTGCGCCCCAATTCTTAGTTCTAACCCACGACATCCAGAGTTTGCCACTATTTCTCCTCCAGGAGAACTTACCCTTAGGGGAGTACTAATAGTCTCCATAGGTATCTTTCCTCTATCCACAAATACCCTTGATATGAATGAATGCGATGCACCAGTATCAAAAAGAACAATTGTAGGTGTGGAGTTAAGCTTGAACTTACCAATCACGGAGTCAGGTGCCTCACGAGCATCCTCCACGGAGACATGATTCACCGTGGCTTTGATGAACGGGTTCGGCTTCTTCCCATTCCCATTACCATTGCTATGGTTGTGTCCGTTGCCGTTTCCATTACCATTCCCATTCTTCATCTTTTCGGGGCAAGTAGTTGCATAGTGCCCTGTCTTGTTACACTTGAAGCATGTCACTTCACTCAGATCCTTCCCATTGCCATTTCCATTGCGGTGCTTATGGCCATTGTGGTTATGTCCTCCATGACGATGACCATTGTGGCTGTGGGGTGGTGGTGGCGAAGTGCGTTGCTTCTGATATGGGGTAGAGTTGTGCTTGTGTGAGACAGACTTTCTCTTTCGGTTTTCTATACTCCTTTGCTTTGCTTCAACTACAACTGCCCTGCCCAGGAGTTCCTGATAGTTATCAAACTTTAGAGCCACAAGCTGAATAGATATTTCATCATTAAGTCCCCTCAAGAACTCCTCCTGTCTCTTGGCATCAGTGGATACATCATCAGGTGCATATCGTGCCAGCTTGTTGAAAAGGTCCCCATACTCGGAGACAGAGTGGTGTAGTTGTTTCAAGTCACGGAACTCACGTCTCTTAAGTGACATGACTCCCGCGGCTACGTGATGTGTACGGAAGGCTGCTTCAAACTGGTTCCAGGTGATAACTTCAATATCAGGATGGGTGACCTGGCAGTTATCCCACCATTCAGCAGCTGGTCCCTCAAGTTGGTGCGCGGCAAAGCGCACCCTGTCGGCTCCAACAACTTGGACGGTGTCTAACTTCTTGTTGGTGGTGCGGAGCCAGTCATCCTCCACAATTGGCTCAGAACTACTCGAGAAAATTGGAGGGTTCAACCTCAAGAACCGAGTCAAGCGATCCTATTGGGGCGGTGGGGGTGGTGGAGGCGGCGGGTTGTGATATGGGGTGGCCCAATCTTCTCAGCAAGCTCTTGTCGATGGTGATGGTGGATGATAGATAACTAGTGTGTAGCTATGATCTCTCCCGCTCGATCCCTGATGCCAATGCAACAGCTCTCGAACCTTGTAGGATATTCACAACACCACACTCTTGCGCACGCAGCCGTGACCACGAACGGTAGTCTGCAATCTACTAATTCCCAATGGAACAACAGATCACACTCAATTATAGTTGGTAGATTCGAACACAGGGTAATTCCAAAGGTTCTATGAAAGAAACAACTCCAAAATATTTTAACGTGGTCTTCAACCTAACTTGTGACGGCTACGGAGGTTTATATGAGGGCTGGGGCGTCCTCCCCTCTAAACGGGCCTAAAAACAGCCATAACTTGGCCCAAACTGACTCGGTTCGACTCAAACTGATACATACCGACCCATATATGGGTTCGGCCTTATTCGCACGCAGTCCAAACGTCGTGGAACACCTCAAACAAGTAATTCTTGGTGCGCCATGTCTCTCTCTTGCTCATACGTGATTTCCTCATTGCGTCCTAGTGCGCCTGCCTCCCGCTCCTCCCTCGCGCACTTGTTGATATTGGAAATCAGCGCTTGTCCTTCTTGCTGCAACTCTCCTTCTCCTCGCGCAATGCTTGTGTTATCAATAAACCTCATCATACAAAGATGCATAGACTTAGGTAGTATAAAGTTCTCATTAAATAAAACATCAGGTTCAATTAGGAATAAATTCACCTGATAGTCATTATTGATTTGACTCAATATTGCCTTCCAGTTCAGGCAGTCAGAATCATCATAATCCATGTATATATCCTCATCATCCTCCCTTTCTTCATGAAAAGCCGTCCTTAGCTTTGGGTAAGCTGAAAGTGGGAGAAACAAAAAGAACAACGTGTACGCAAAGTATATGTATATATAACATGTTGTATTATTGTTGTTCACATGAAAAGTATGTCCGGTATACATCAAGCAACTTAAATTGCAGGTATAAGTGAAGTACAAAGAATCATGATCATGGTAAACAACAACTAAATAGATAGTCATGTTCTTCAATATTAAATTCAGTTTTCTCAAAGAAGATCTATGATCAAATTTGTGAACAAGATCAAATCAATTCAATATGTCTGAAAACCAAATTGAATCATGACATGCTTCAACTGCGCTACTCTGATTATTATGAACATGATCATGTTGTCCAGTATGTAAAATGCAACTCAATTTGCAAATATCAAGGAAGTCTAAAGTAGTAACAAAACTAGACAAAGACTTTTGGGACAAACATAGTGAATATGAAAACTTGGGTCCTATTTTAGCAAGATTAGAACAATCCAACATAGGTAAAATTACTTGTGTTGGTTGCAATATATCAACTAGACCAGAATGTATTTCCATAATATCTAGAACATGAGCTATTGTCTCATAGCAAACATTTTGTGATGTATGGCTGAAAACAGCATGTTTCAGTTCAACGATTCTATCACAAGTAATGCATATGTGATCCACAAGAAAATTTTCATGCATGCTATATTCACCAATTAGATTGAAAGTGAAACAAGGAGAATATGTGCTAGAATTCAGAAATGGAATTTCAGAAATCTTATCCATAGCACAACTCATACTCATAGGTTCATTTAGCATGATGGAATACACAATATCAGCAGGTGGTATTCGAGCAAGTATTTCCTTATGTGTTATCAGTACCACATGATCAAAATTTGAATTTGGTAAACTATCACATGGTGCTGAAACAGTAGTGCAAGGCAAATCACAAGGAGGCTTCAGTAAAGGAATAGACTCACAATATGTCGCACATGTTGGCTGAAGCTCCAAAACAGTACCAATGTCATCAACAAACTTCTCAGCTGTAGTAGGTACTACGACATCCTCCTCAAGTAACAATACCAGATCGTGTGATGCAGGTTGTAAAATAGGCGGCTCCCTTTCTTCAAAAGCAACCTGCATAGCACAAGAAACAATACCAGGAGTAGAGATGATTACATTAGTAGAAATATCCTCACATGTATTAGCATCTACTGCACTGATGTTTTCTTTTTCTCTCACACTCTTAGAATAGATGCTCTCAACCTCACGTTTAGTGGAATCACACAGCTCACTTTTGATAACACTCTCACTCAGCTTGGCTATGTGGCTCTCATTCTCACATGGGTTGTAATGCACACCGTGTTCAAGATGACAAATAATAGAATTGTCACCATTCATCATGACCTTGTACTTAGCAGACAAACTGAACTCTTTTGTCCTCTCCTTGCGAAGAAGATGATACTCATGAAATTTGTCGGCTGAAATCCTGAGCATAACACGCCTCTTCATGTTCCATTTGAAAGAAATCCTTCCAACAACAGGACATATTTGAGCGTCAAACCTTCTGCTCCAAGGTTCTCCCAATAGTATGTGACAAGAATCAAGTGGTATAGGAGATACATCACAGCGCACAATCTCAGTATGCTCTTTAAAAGTCATAGGAACATCAGCGGTGTGTGAAATCAGCAATGTGCCATATGATGAATGCAAGAGATATGGCACCGCACGGGCACATGTGGGTAGCTGCAACTTTTGTACAACTTCAACGCTGATCAAATTAATAGTAGAGTTACTATCAATGGTAATGGAAGCACATCGCTCACCAATCATCAAACTATGGTGGAAAAGACCATCACCATCAAAAATACCGCATTCTTCCTTCCAAAAAGTTCCACTACAACGCTAATTGTCGATGAATTTGTAACTATATGTCTCCACATTATTTGTAACATCACCTGCCTCCATTTTGTGCATCACATCAACACTACTAGAAGACATGATTAGTACATTAGTGCAAAAATCAAAATCAGTATGGTGGAAACTCTCACAACTCACTCACAACTAATAAGAAAGGAGATCTTACTGTTCCAAAGTGAATAGAGATGATCTACCAAACAAAATCAAAAACTGATGCATTGATGTGATGAAGTGAATATCAAAGGTATAGAGAACGATCACAGGGCACACAGGGTATTTATGGTGAAGCTGTAGGTATGGTATCCTAACTACACCGCAAACAAGTCCTAGTGCTGATCGTATGACAAAGACCCACGGAAACACACACGGTGGAGGTAAATGGGGCAATTGCAACTATGAAAAGGAGCTCAAAAAAGTAAGGTATGTCGGAGGAATGCTCGTGTTGCCATGCACAAGGAGAGACGCTAGCAATGTCTCAACGAAACGGGCACAAGATTGCTAACTGAGCAGCCCGCAGAGCACTAAGCACGCTAGTCTCGTAGGATAGTTATAGACACAAAGAAAGGCTTACTAAGGCTCACAAGGATAGGTACGCTATGTGGACTCAGTAAAAAAAATAAACAAAAAAAGAAATTTTTTTGACCTGAGAATTGGTCTCTGCCACGGCAGAAAAACAGCCTAAAATCTTGCCGCGGCAGGATGCCGGTAGAATTTTTTTTTCCTCTCGTACTAGCACAGACTGGTCTGTGGTAAGGCGACGGTTCGATTTTTTTTGGTCACGCTAGAGCACAGACTTGTCTGCGGTCAGGCGTGAGGCAGCGAGCCGAAATTTTTTTTTTACTCGCCAAGTAGTACACAACTAGGACTCTTTACTTCGATCGGATCTGACTTGATGGTAGCGGAAAAAGATGGTGGAAAACAACTAGAACACTAGAAAACAAATCTACGAGGAACAGATCTAGATCTAATCTAATAGAGGAACGCGATCAGCAACTATTACTCGAATACGATGTAATCTAGGCTATGGCAACTCTTTTTGTGGGGCTTTTTCTGTATAGGATGAAAAACACTCTCTAATCTATGGATGGATTGTGGATTGCTTAGCGAGGCAACGAGGAAATCTGATACCAAGATGATATTGCTCACCGAGTAAACCCAGTGCTCTGATACCAAGATGATATTGCTCACTGAGTAAACCCAGTGCTCTGATACCAAGATGATATGGGGTGGCCCGATCTTCTCAGCAAGCTCTTGTCGATGGTGATGGTGGATGATAGATAACTAGTGCGTAGCTATGATCTCTCCCGCTCGATCCCTGATGCCAATGCAACAGCTCTTGAACCTTGTAGGATATTCACAACACCACACTCTTGCGCACGCAGCCGTGACCACGAACGGTAGTCTGCAATCTACTAATTCCCAATGGAACAACAGATCACACTCAATTATAGTTGGTAGATTCGAACACAGGGTAATTCCAAAGGTTCTATGAAAGAAAAAACTCCAAAATATTTTAACGTGGTCTTCAACCTAACTTGTGACGGCTACGGAGGTTTATATGAGAGCTGGGGCGTCCTCCCGTCTAAACGGGCCTAAAAACAACCATAACTTGGCCCAAACTGACTCGGTTCGACTCAAACTGATACATACCGACCCATATATGCGTTCGGCCTTATTGGCACGCAGTCCAAACGTCGTGGAACACCTCAAACATGTAATTCTTGGTGCGCCATGTCTCTCTCTTGCTCATACGTGATTTCCTCATTGCGTCCTAGTGCGCCTGCCTCCCGCTCCTCCCTCGCGCACTTGTTGATATTGGAAATCAGCGCTTGTCCTTCTTGCTGCAACTCTCCTTCTCCTCGCGCAATGCTTGTGTTATCAATAAACCTGATTATACAAAGATGCATAGACTTAGGTAGTATAAAGTTCTCAATAAATAAAACATCAGGTTCAATTAGGAATAAATTCACCTGATAGTCATTATTGATTTGACTCAATATTTCCTTCCAGTTCAGGCAGTCAGAATCATCATTCATGTACATATCCTCATCAGGTTGTTGTTGTTGTTGTTCTTTTGCATGTTTTGAGTGAGGAGTTGGATCAACTGATTCTGGGAGTTCAGAAGTTGTGCTATCTCTAGGGGCATGTTGTTGTTGTTGTTTCCACGTCTTGCCATCTGGGGGGTTTGGGAGGCAAGTTAAGAAAAGATAGAAAGCCTAAGGAATAAACTCCTACCCTTATGAAAACAAGAAAAACACATGAGAAAATCAAGGCACACATAGCACAAAAATCCACACACTCAACCAAGTTTAACTAACCAATAGAAGATTTTTGGTACTCATTACAATCGCGAATAACGTTCGACTATAGAACTAAAGGTGGTCCAACTACTCTACTCATCATCCACTTCCTCATCGTCAATGATGAAGCCTTCCTTTTCCAGCAGTGACTTGTATAGCTCCATGTCCCTCGTCGTGGCTTCAAGCTTCTCTTGAAGTTCCTTCATCACCTGTGGCTCCGGTGTTGCAGCTTCGAGCCTCCCTTGAAGTTCCTTCACCTCCTGCAGCTCCTGGGTAGCAGCTTCCAGCTTCGCTCGGAATTCCTTCTTCTCCTTCTATAGCTTCTTGATCAAACTTGACCCCATAGTCACGGGCGTGATCTTCTCCTCCAAGCTCCTCTTGGCTGCTCGCAGGTCCTTCAACATGGTGGCAAGGTTCTTGAACTCCATCTCGTTCTTTGTGAGCACTAGACTTTGCTCCCTAATCTTCTTGTTCTTATCTTGCACCCTCTTCTCTTGATTTGCGAACCTCTTGTCTTGGGCGGTGAGCTCCCCTCCTAGGGACTTGATCTTCTCTTCCAGCTCTTTGATCTTCTCGTCCTTCTCCTTGACTAGGGCACAAAGCTCGTCATTCCTCACGATCTCAAGGCAGCTCCCCTTCTGAAGGTCATTGATGTGGAACTCCAAGTCTTGATATTGGATTCTTCGACGCTTGCATGTCTTCCTTTCCTCCGGGGTTAACTCGATTGGAACTCCCTTCTCATCACGCCTCCCAAAGAGTTTGATGTAGTGAGCTTCAACCTCTTCATGGTGGCGCCCGCAGAGGCGTCCAATGAGCTCCTGCAAGCAAATGCTAAGTCCTTTCTCCTTGGAGTCGCTGGTGACGTTGAGTACAATGGCCTCTGTCTTGGGTTCTGTCTGACTGCGTCCTGGTTGGATGACTTCAATCGCCCAGCATCCTTCCTTGTGCATCTTCCTCAACTCGCTTCCCTTGATTGATGGCATGGGTATCTGCAGCGTCTTGATGATGTCCAGAAGGCATTCCCCGAAGCGCAGGCACTTGATGTCTTCGGCGGTGTCGAAGTAGAAGGCCGTCATCTTTAGGTTAGGAGAGAGAAAATTAGGCATAGGGTGATAAGGAAGAGAAATACTAGAAGGGTACAAATAAAATAGAAGAATATAGAAAGCAAAACACACATGGTAAAGGTGGTTTCCAATCCTAGGGGTCACGTCCTACAGGCAACTTTGTGCTCTGATACCATCTGTTGCGACCTCGGATCGTCAAGGATCCTATGTCCTTGTGATTAACATGCTAGTCCCTAGATCAATAGCTAGCACTTCACAGTCAATGAATATCATGTAAAACACAAGTCATTGTTACACGAATAATCCAGAGTATAATTATTACAACTTGCATAGCTCATAGCTAGCTCAAATAAAACAGCGGAAACTAAATAAAACTTGAGTCCATCAACGCCTCAGGCTAGCTGCGTGAAGACCCGTGATCCCTACGCACCTTTCAATCTTTGGATTCTGCACATAAGACGTGCAGCCAACAAGTTGGGTCAATACTTTGAATGTATTGGCAAAGTACACCAAGGAAAGAGTAAGACTAACTCTACATGCAAGGCTAAGAGTAGGCTCTGGGGTTCATTTGTGCAAAGCCAATTTTATCAATGTAATAGGAAAAGAGGAAGAAAGTTTTCCCTACTTTGTAAACTTTGATAAATAGTATAGGGTCGAATGGAACACGTGGATATTACTCACCAAGTGCCCAAATCAACCTAGCACTTGGATATTACGCACCAAGTTCCCAAAATCCCACCCAATGGTGATATTACACGCCCTAGGGTTTATAAAATGTTAAGTTTGGAAAAGAGAGAGGAAGATCTTTCAGAGGCTCCATCCTTCAGACGCTCAAGTTGTTCTGTTTCCGTGAACACGGCTGATCGATCAGATTTCAATACTCTCGAGAGGTTGTGCACTTTCCCCACAATCCACGATCAAGTCTTATTACGGACAAGACCATGGCGAAGCCTTCCCTTAGTAGCCCCTCTACTAGCTGGATCCAACCGTGCCAAGAACCTTCAAATGTTGGTACCCCGGTGAGGTTTCCCACTAAGTACTAAGCCAAGACAGAGGCCATATGTATTGTGGTTGCACGGGAAGCTTCTGAATTCTGAAACATGGCAGACTTCTTTGATTCCTGGGCGGCCGTCCTCCACCAAAATCCCACTCGCTGTCCCGAAAACCATTCCGCCCAGAAGAAAACTTAGTTTTATTTTGAAAGGGTTTTGGAGAAGAAAAGTTCGCTCGAGAGAGAACTATTATACTTAGAAAATTATTGAGTCTTTCGAACCCTCCCAACGGCACTTGATATGTACAAGTATATAGCATAGCAAGCATGACTTAGAAAAATAGGATATCCTATTGGGATGGAAATTCCTAAGCAAGAGCTACTCATGGCATACTTACAAAACCGCACTTGCAAAAATAGTACTAAGAAAACCTACCAAAATCCTACACATGCATACTACAGAATTTGAAGGGTAAAACATGCATAGTTAAAAACTGGGACATAAACATGAACAAGTGGTGTAACTTGTCTCGATCTGAGGTCGCAACACCTCACAACGACGGCTACGGCATGCGCCATTGGAGCTCGGTATCAGCGACTGGGCGCAACAACTGGGCGCAGCAACTTGGCCCCGGAAGTCAAATGTTCGAAGGGATCGTCCTGCCTGGAGGGTGGATTCCAACGCCGCTGGTGCTAGGGGAAAGCTGGGAATGGATTTGTGAAATTGGTCAACGCATCCAATCCACTTAGCTGCTCGATTTTCCTAAGAGGTTGCCGCGTTGGCGCCCGCGTCACGGACAGATAGCCGACATGTGGGTCCCGACCGTCTACTTCACGGGGCGGTTTAACGGAATGTTTGTATTTGGCAGGGTGAGATGAGTTTGCCTCGAAATGGCCCCTCTCCATAGTTGGCGGCCCAACTTTTCGAAACGCGGTAATTTCAGGCAACTTAGGTACCGCCATGCTCTGGCCTGCCAACTTTGGTACCGCAGACGAACAAGCCCCTCCGGGGGCTGCTGTTGGGGATATACTTTCCGGGTATCCTCAGCGTACCTCACTGACTAGGGTGGCCCACTTCAGGTCAGATCTTTGCTTCAAGGGCGGCCCACTCAGGGAGAGAAGACAGAGTCTTATCCGGCTACGAGAAGGCCCAGACGATTTACTGACATAGGCCCATAGTGTTACTTGTAGTTCAAGATGTACTCTGTAACCGACTCTTAGTCGTAGCCAGATAGATCTCTCCTGTAAACCCTAGGCCATATATCTATATAAGCTATCCTAGGGAGAGAATTTAGGGCACCAACACAATAGTCTATAACCTCAACTCGCGCAGGCGAAACCCTTGTAACCCATATTCCGGCTCTGCCGTATTACTGGATTGCTAGCAGGAGTAGGATCCATCCAAAGCCGGTGGATTCGAACCTCGGTAAACTTGTGTGCTCACCGTCCCAGAATCCCGTACGACTCACACCCCTCTCTTCCACACACCTCGAGGACCCCCTCATGGCGTACTTGTCATTAATCTGACGACATAACTGTAACGTATCATCCATCTTTGGGACAAGAATCACGGGTACGACACTTGGACTAGTTCTAACTTGGATCAAACCTTTGGAGATGAGATGGTTGATTTGACATTCAATCTCCTTTCTCTCCTCCGGGTTCGTGCGGTAAGCGGCGCGGTTGGGAAGTGGTGCGCCAGGGATGAGGTCAATGCGATGTTCGATGCCATGAAGAGGAGGTCGGCCATGTGGGAGCTCTTTGGGAAACACGTCCTTCAATTCCTGCAAAACATTCATCAAAGATGGAGGAACATTGGTTAATTCATTAGTGCCTTGCGCTAGTCCCTTGCAAAGGAGGACATAGTGCAAGATGGATGGGTTGTTTCGAACATCTCTCATCTCACTTTTAGTGGCAAGGAGAGCACTCTTATTTTTTCCACTCGAGTTTGTCTTGTGGCTCTCACTCACTATGAGGTGGTTCTCTCTCTCACCGCTCTTCTCACAAGGAGGTGTTATGCTTTACACCCTCGCTAAATCCTTTGCATTGTCCGCAATTATTTGGCTAGGAGTCATTGGTTGCAAAACAAATGTTTTGTTGAGCCATTTGAATGTGTATACATCGGCGCGACCATCATGTAGAGCATCCTTCAAATTTCCATGGTCGACCAAGAAGCATGTGGCAAACTGTCATAGGAATCACATCACACTCAACCGTTCCTTGTAAAGGCCAATGGCGAAGGAGACCAATACGGTATGCTTGATCTTCACGGACCCTTGGTCACTTAGCCATTACACGTGGTAGGGGTGCTTGATGAGGACATCCCTACAATTACACCTACCCCAATGACTACTAAAGATGCTACAACTATTGCAAGAAAGGATCAGTCCAATGAGATTAGAATTGGACCTATTACAAGAGCTCATGCTAAGCTACTGGAACTACAGGTGAATTCACTCCTAAACGAATCTGGTACTTTGATTGATGAGAACTTTATACTGCCTAAGTCTATGCATTTATGTATGATCAGGTTCGTTGGAGAAACAAGCATGGCGCGAGGAGGAGAAGGGCTACAAGAGAAGCCCAACATGATGATCGCCCAAGTAAGCGCGAGGGAGGAGCGGGAGGAAGGCGCAATACAAGCAAGGGAGATCATCAAAGAGAAGAAACATTCAATTCGGACAGACAGAAGTCCTGAAATTGAAACGGACGTGGATTCCTCAAATGAACTCCAAATCAAGCAAATAAGCACTTATTGTATAGATAATTCCAAGATCTTTCCAATGAGTACTTCCACGTCTAAAAATACCCTGGATAATCCGGCCCCCACACCCCGGATAATCCGGCCCTGCTTTGGAGGTCCTGCTACGGACTTCGGCGCGACGTTCTGTGTCAGGGCGGATATTTGACCAGGTTTTTCCCCTGGAAAATCCGGCCCCCGGATAATCCGGCCCACCTAGACCGGATAATCCGGCCTTAAAAGTCTCCATCAGATCCAGACGGATGTGACTGTATCCGACACGTTTTCGTTTCACGTTTTTCGGATGTTCCGGCGGCCATATAAGCCTGGGAACGCCCTCTAGTTTAGGTTAGACCACGTTAAAACTATTTTGGAGTTGTTTCTTTCATAGAACCTCTGGAATTACCCTGTGTTCGAATCTACCAACTATAATTGAGTGTGATCTGTTGTTCCATTAGGAATTATTAGATTGCATACTACCGTTCGTGGTCACGGCTGCATGCGCAAGAGCGTGGTGTTGTGAATATCCTACAAGGTTCGAGAGCTGTTGGATTGGCATCAGGGATCGAGCGGGAGAGTTCATAGCTACAGGCTAGTTATCTATCATCCACCATCATCACCGCCATCCGCTTACTGAGAAGATCGGGCCACCCCATATCATCTTGGTATCAGATTTCCAGTGTTGCCTCGGCAAGCATCCACAAATCCATCCATAGATTAGAGAGTGTTTTTCGTCCTATACAGAAAAAGCCTTACAAAAATATTTGCACGTGGTAGGGGTGCTTGTGCGGGTGGAGGGTGAGGTTGAGCTTCTCGCACAGCTCGGTACTTGCAAGGTTGTGACAACTCCCTCCGTCAATGATTACCTTGATAGATTTGCCGTTGATGCCAGCTCGTGTTTGGAAGATATTGGAGCGTTGGTCTTCATGCTCTTGTGCTTGAGTATTCAAGATCCTTGTGACCACAAGCGATGGACTTGCTTCATGTTTACACATGAGGAGTTCTTGATCATCTTCCACTCGTTGCCTTGCCATTGCTTCCTTGACATGGGCATCAAATTCATCTTCACTCAAGTACTCTTCATCGCCATTGTCATGGATGAACAATACCTTCTTGTTTCCACATTTGGCCGACTTGTGTCCTTTACCTCCACACTTGTAGCATTCACCATTGAAAGGTGTATCACTCTTTGCTTATTTGCCACTTGGGGGCAGTTTTCCTTGAGGGAGTGTGGGCTTGAAGGAAGGCTTGGAGGTACTTGAGGAGCTTCCATTGAAAGTTGTTGGTGTAGCGGTTGAAGCTTGCTTGTAGGTGAATTACGTCTTGGGCTTGTTGTACTTGATGTGCTCTTGCACTTCACATTCAGCCTTTGTTGCGATGTGCACAAGCTCAACCATGTCGTTGTATGTTTGGAACTCGACGATGCGCTTGATTGGGTGGTTCAGCCCAATAAGGAAGTGTGCCATAGTTTGCTCCATACGCTCATCGATGTTAGCGCGAATCAAGTTGAGTTCCTATTTCCTTGAAGTACTCTTCCACGGTCTTTGTCCCTTGACGAAGCGATTGAAGGTTGTTGAAGAGGTCACGCGTGTAGTGTGCGGGGACGAACCGGGATCTCATGTGAGCCTTCATGTGATGCCAAGTTGTGATTGGCGGCTCTTGTCTTGCATCACGAGCAACTTGAACTTGTTCCCACCAAAGGTTGGCGTAGTCATCAAACTCAAGTGAAGCCATGGCGACCATCTTCTCATTGCTATAATTGTGCATGCGAAAGATCTTGCCGACTTTGAGTGCCCACGAGAGGTATTCTTCGGGTTCATTGGATCCGGTTAACTTGGGCATTGTAAACTTGAGCTTGCCGAAAGTTTCTTTGATGCGGCCCGTCCTACAGACGCTCCTACATCTACACCAACAAGTCCCCCCAAGTGGACCCATGACTCGTGCCCGAGCCAAACTCCTACAAGCTAAGGTGAACTCGCTTCTCTCCTCGTGCCAATTTGATACCTCCTTGGATGGTATGCTAGTTCATGCAACTACCCTATGCATCATCAGGTACGAAGCTTCGACACATCACCAAGCACCCAAGGATGGAGAGCAAGGAGCAGAGCATGAAGCAGGAGCCACTAGAGCTGCGCAGACCGGAGTCTCCAGTCTGCGCACACCGGAGTCTCCGGTCCGCCAAAGTCTCCGACCTGAAGACACCGGAGTCTCCGGCCCCACCTCCGGTCTGCCCCCAGAACCGGACCCTGGGACAATCTGAAGGCCCCTCCGGAGGCCGGTCCAGAGGCTACACCGGATTCTCCGGTCCAGAACGGAGTCTCCGGTCCACCACACCGGAGTCTCCGGACCGACCATCGCCAGGCATGAAAAGGCCTTTGGGCCTGCGGCCCATGTACCCCTTAGTCCATCCAGAACTTGTCTTTTATTCGTAAAGTACCCCTGTTTAAGTGGTTGGTCTATATATAGTCCCCCACATCCATTGTAAACCCTAGGCATGATATTAGAATTAGTGGAAACCCCTTTGTGGATCTATCTAATTCTTGCCTCATGCTCCTTGACTAAGTGATATGGTGTGGCCCGATCTTCTCAGTAAGCGGATGGCGGTGATGATGGTGGATGATAGATAACTAGTCTATAGCTATGAACTCTCTCGCTCGATCCCTGATGCCAATGCAACAGCTCTCGAATCTTGTAGGATATTCACAACACCATGCTCTTGCGCACGCAGCCATGACCACGAACGGTAGTATGCAATCTACTAATTCCCAATGGAACAACAGATCACACTCAATTATAGTTGGTAGATTCGAACACAGGGTAATTCCAGCGGTTCTATGAAAGAAACAACTCAAAAATAATTTTAACGTGGTCTAAAAACCTAAAACCATGATTTACAGGCCTATATAAAGGCTGTTGGACGTCCAACATAGAGTTGGGGTCAAAACCAAACATATCTGTAACTTTCCTAACTTAAAAGGACTCTTTTTGTGAACTGACAGAAAACGTATGTCGACTTGTTTTGGTTGCTGCGCACATCTTGTAATGAACTAGGAGACATGCAAGTACCCGTTGGAAAGATCTCGGAATTATCTTTCCAACAAGTACTTATGTGCTTAATTCGGAGTTGGTATGTGGAAACCACGTCCGTTTCAATTTCAGAACTTCTGTCTGTCCGAATTGAACCTTCCTTGTTGTTCGCCTTCGTTTTGATGATCTTCTCTTGCGCCTTCCTCCCGCTCCTCCCTCGCGCATCCTCGGGCGATCATCATGCCGGGCTCCTCTTGTAGCCCTTCTCCTCCTCGTGCCATGCTTGTTTCTTCAACGAACCTGATCATACATAAATGCATAGACTTAGGTAGTATGAAGTTCTTATAAATGAAAGCATCATGGTCAACTAGGAATGAATTCACCTAATAGTCATTATTGATTTGACTCAATATTTCCTTCCAGTTCAAGCAGTCAGAATCATCATAATCCCTGTATACATCCTCATCATCCTCCCTTTCTTCATGAAAAGCCGTCCTCGGCTTTAGGTAAGCTGAAAGTGAAAGAAACAAAAAGAACAACGTGTACGCAAAGTATATGTATATATAACATGTTGTATTATTGTTGTTCACATGAAAAATATGTCCAGTATACATCAAGCAACGTAAATTGTAGGTATAAGTGAAGTACAAAGAATCATCATCATGGTGAAAAACAACTAAATAGATAGTCATGTTCTTCAATATTAAATTCAGTTTCCTCAAAGAAGATCTATGATCAAATTTGTGAACAAGATCAAACCAATTCAATATGTCTGAAAACCAAATTGAATCATGCCATGCTTCAACTGCACTACTCTAATTATTATGAACATGATCATGTTGTCCAGTATGTAAAATGCAACTCAATTTGCAAATATAAGTGAAGTATAAAGCATTAGCACAACTAGACAACGAATTTTGGGACAAACACAACGAATATGAAAACTTGGGTTCTATTCTAGCAAGATTACAACGATCCAACATAGGTAAAATTACTTGTGTTGGATGCGTTATATCAACTAGATCTGACTTTAGTTTCATGTTATCACAAATCTTTGCATATATCCCACAACACAAAGTCGTCGACACACAACATGTATGGCTAAAAACAACCTGTTTCAGTTCAACGATTCTATCACAAGTAATGCATATGTGATCCACAAGAAAGTTTTCATGCATGATATATTCACCAATCAGATTGAAAGTGAAACAAGGAGAATATGTGCTAGAATTCAGAAATGAAATTTCAGAAATCTTATCCACAGCACTACTCATATTCATAGGTTCATTTAGCATGATGGAATACACAATATCAGTAGGAGGTATTCGAGCAAGTATTTCCTTATGTGTAATCAGTACCACATGATAAAAATTCGAATTTGGTAAACTATCACATGGTGCTGTAACATTAGTGCAAGGCAAGTCACAAGGAGGCTTCAATAAAGGAATAAACTCACAATATGTTGCACATGTTCGCTGAATCTCCAAAACAGTACCAATGTCATCAACAATCTTCTCATCTGTAGTAGGTACTACGACATCCTCCTCAAGTGGCAATACCAGATCGTGTGATGCAGGTTGTAAAATAGGCGGCTCCCTTTCTTCAAAAGCAACCTGCACATCACAAGATACAACATTAGGAGTAGACATGATTACGTTAGTAGACAACTCACATGTCTCATTAGTGTCCACTCTCAAAATTTCTGGAATAGGCCATTTGTAGTTGTTCAAAAACATAGAACGTAGAAATTGCTTGAAATCTTCCCAAAGGATTTTTTTACCCATGACACCATACACAATCCTTGCATCCTTCCACCAACGAGCTACCTTTTCATCCACACGTCAGTGAGCAAGAATGTATTCTATATGGCCATTAAACTTGCTATCGAAAGTACGACATCTCGCAAAACCAAATCCCATATCAATTTCCCAAATATGATATTCTGCGGGTGTGGCAGAACTTTCTAATCGCCCCTTGATTGTAGTTGGATCATATGCCATGCCAACCACAATAGCTAAATAGTCATGGTAAACATCATCTGATTTTTGCATCACATCAACACTAGTAGAAGTCACGATTAGTACATTAGTGCAAAAACACAAAATTGTTTTGGTGGCACACTCACAACTCACTCAAAAACTGACAAGAAAGCAGATCTTACCGTTCCAAAGTGAATAGTGATGCTTACCAATTCGAAATCAAAGACTGATGCACTAATGTGATGAAGTGAATACCAAAGGTATAGAGAACGATCGCATGGCACACAGGTTATTTATGGTGGAGCTGTAGGTATGGTATCCTAACTACACCGCAAACAAGTCCCAGTGCTGATCATATGACAAAGACCCACGAAAACACACACGGTGGAGATAAATGGGGCAATTGCAACTATGAAAATGAGCTCAATAAAGTGAGGTATGTCGGAGGAACGCTCGTGTTGCAATGCACAAGGAGAGACGCTAGCAATGTCTCAACGAAACAGGCACAAGATTGCTAAACTGAGCAGTCCGCAGAGCACTAAGCATGCTAGTCTCGTAGGATAGTTTTAGACACAAAGAAAGGCTTACTAAGCCTCACAAGGATAGGTACGCTATGTGGACTCAGTAAGAAAAATAAACAAAAAAATAAAAAAATTGACCAGATAATTGGTCTCTGCCACGTCAAAAAAAGGCCCGAAATCTTGCCGCGGCAGGATGTCGGCGGACACAAAATTTTCTCGTATGAGGACAGACTTGTCTGTGGTCTGGCGTGAGTCCTTTTTTTTCACGTACTAGCACAGAACTGTCTGTGGTCAGACGTGAGGTAGCGACTAGAATTTTTTTCTTTTGTTGTCTCATGTACGACTCGGGTGGAACTCGATCAGGTTGCTCCCCTTTTTTTTTACTTCAACATGAAGCAAACTCACGTACAAGACTACAGATCGGATCGGTTTGCTCTGATACCAAGATGATATGGGGTGGCCGGATCTTCTCAGTAAGCGGATGACGGTGATGATGGTGGATGATAGATAACTAGCCTGTAGCTATGAACTCTCTCGCTCGATCCCTGATGCCAACGCAACAGCTCTCGAATCTTGTAGGATATTCACAACACCACGCTCTTGCGCATGCAGCCGTGACCATGAACGGTAGTATGCAATCTACTAATTCCCAATGGAACAACAGATCACACTCAATTATAGTTGGTAGATTCAAACACAGGGTAATTCCAGAGGTTCTATGAAAGAAACAACTCCAAAATAGTTTTAACGTGGTCTAAAAATCTAAAAACCATGATTTACATGCCTATATAAAGGCTGCTGGACGTCCAACATAGAGTTGGGGTCAAAACCAAACATATCTCTAACTTTCCTAACTTAAAAGGACTCGTTTTGTGAATTGACAGAAAACTTCAGTCGACTTGTTTTGGTTTCTGCGCACAGCTCATAATGAACTAGGATACGTGCAAGTACCCGTTGGAAACATCTCGGAATTATCTTTCCAACAAGTACTTATGTGCTTAATTCGGAGTTGGTATGTGGAAACCACGTCCGTTTCAATTTCAGAACTTCTGTGTGTCCGAATTGAACCTTCCTTGTTGTTCGCCTTCTAACTCTCAGTCGCCTTCGTTTTGATGATCTTCTCTTGCGCCTTCCTCCCGCTCCTCCCTCGCGCATCCTCGGGCGATCATCATGTCGGGCTCCTCTTGTAGCCCTTGTCCTCCTCGTGCCATGCTTGTTTCTTCCATGAACCTGATCATACATAAATGCATAGACTTAGGTAGTATGAGTTCTTATAAATGGAAGCATCATGGTCAACTAGGAATGAATTCACCTAATAGTCATTATTGATTTGACTCAAAATTTCCTTCCAGTTCAAGCAGTCAAAATTATCATAATCCCTGTATACATCCTCATCACTAAGGAGCACCAATATCCCCAAACCTCGTTGGAGTTTGCATTGTGCCTCCGCGTTGTACAAGGCCTAGGCATCGGTGTCCCTTTTCCTAGCCGTCAAGATCTCACCGAGTCTCCCATCTCGCCGTGCCGGTTCGAGAGAGAGTCCTCCGCCCGACGCCGATCCTAGGGATTGCGCCGGACCGGTCACCGTTGGTGTGAGCTATTGGTGTGTATCGTGGTTTTGTGTGTGTGTGTTCTTCGCGTTCTTCGTGCATGCGTTCATCCTCCCCTCCTCTCCCCGCACTCCATCCTCAATTTGAAAGAGAATCATGAAAGATCGGGCCACCCTCGAGGTTTGCCCTCAACATATTGGTATCAAGAGCTTCGTTGCACACGATTTCCCCCACAATTTTTTCTTCTATCCACCAAAAATTAAAAAATCCCCAAAAAACAACCCAAATTTGCCATTGGATCTATCTCTTGATTTGGAGTGTTATTTGTGGTTTTGATCCGACCAAACCTTGTCTTAGGTGTTGGTCCAGCTTTATCCTGCGTTTTCCTAGCCCAATTTGGCCAATTTTTCGCGGATTTGAGGACCCAACGCATGGATTTCCGCTCAAGAACACGAGCAGTTCGCGATCTGACTCTAGACCGGAGTCTCCGGCCTGCACACCGGAGTCTCCGGCCTACCCACACCAGAGTCTCCAGCCTACACCGGAGTTTCCGGCCTGAAACCCCGGAGTCTCTGGCCTGACGCCTGATTTTGACAGTTTTGCCTCTTATCTTGCATTGGCTAATTTCTTCTTGTTTGTGCATGTTGAAAGAACATTTCATGTTTTCCTATGTTTTGCGTGTGAGATAACAATACTATGGAGACTATTCATGTGCGCTAAGTGTGCAGGAAGTTTTGAGGGGGGCCGGATAATCCGCCCCACCAAGGGCCGGATAATCCGGCCTACCTCATCACTCAAAGGAAGCCAAGGCGCGTTGTTCGGTACCCGGTCGGATTTTCTCCCAGAAAGTCCGAACTGGGGTGGTTTTTCCTCCCCAGGCCGGATAATCCGGGTGTCGCACGGGCCGGATAATCCGGCCCCCAGTTTTCGAGAAAAAGGAGCCAAGGCGCGTCGCTCGGTATCCGGTCAGATTTTCTCCCGGCAAATCCGAACTGGGGCGGTTTTTCTTCCCTAGGCCGGATAATCCGACCCTCGCATAGGACCGGATAATCCGGCCCCCAGAAGTTGATCAAGGGCAAGCTCGGCGTGACGCTCTGAGAGGGGGCAGATTATCTGCCGGATATTCTGAGTCTGGGGCGGTGTTTTCCCCAGACCGGATAATCCGGCCCTCACTTGGGCCAGATAATCCGCCCCCAAAGGTTGCAACGGCTGGTTTCTGAAGGGGGTATAAATACCCCTTCTTCCCCAACGTTCAGTACTCTTGATTCATTCGAAATTGACTAGACATTGTGCAAGAGCTCTCATTCTCGATCTCCCACTTCAACCATCTGAAGGTCTTGATCTTTGGTGAAATTGAAGCAGGAGAAGTTCATCATCATCATCAAGAATTAAGCGCTTCAACTCCTCTCCATTCACTTGGAGAAATCCCTGATCTAGTATTCTTGTCAATACCTAGATCTTGTTTATTGTATTTGATAAGTTTGTTCTTGTGGCAGCTTGTTCTCATTTCAGGAGCCTCCAAGTTGTTGTGGAGTTGTTGCCCCGCTAGTTGTGTAAAGGCGTCGGTGCCTGCCTCGAAGGGTACCTATAGTGGTAGGTGGATCAGGCCTGTTGTGGCGAGATCCATCGGAGAACAGGGTGAGGCCTTTTGTGGCGTGGTGGTCTTAGTACCGCCCACCCCTCAAACGCAGACGTACTTCCCTTAAAAGGAAGGAACTGCGGTCAAACAAATCCTGTGTCTCCGCGTGCTTCACTTCGGTTTACTCGTTCCTCTTCCACTCGCTCTTTACTTGCTAGTACATAGGTTTGCATATAGGGAAATTCCACCTTATAATTTATCTAGAGAATTTACCCTTTGTGCTAAGCCTAAAATTGAAAAAGAATAAAAAATTGGTATAGCACCTATTCACCCCCCCCCCCTCTAGGTGCCCCGACGATCCATTTCAATTGGTATCAGAGCCCCGGCTCTTAATTCGGGTAACACCCCGTCCACTCCTGGGCCCGGGGGTGTCACTCCTGGTAGCTTAATAGGATATCTAGACTAGCCCCACAAACCAACACTAGTGTTTTCTGCGCACTTTGTCCTCACTCATGCGCACCCGGTTACCCACTTCCCGATCGGTCACCCATCCTAGAATTGCTCTAGGCCAAGCACGCTTAACCTTAGAGTTCTTTTCGAATGAGCTTCCAGAAAAGAAGTTACAACTTGTTGGTATGAGTATTCTATCAATCCTATTAAGCCATGTGCCTGGTCTCACATCGGGCTTAACCTCCTAAGAGTAGTATGGGTACCAAGGATGATGGAAATGAGGCTGTGGATAAGGTCACAATGGATGATCTCAAGTCGTTGGACGAGGATGATGAAATTCTTTGAGGCCAAGATGGAGGAGATGAATCAAATGATTGCTCACCTTACATCATCCATAGCCCCATCTCCATCCTCCTCTCAGGCTCCCACACCATCATCTAAGGAAAAGGGTAACACCGGATCCAAGGATGATGATGTGGAAGGTGAAAAACTAAATGGTTCCACCTCCAAAAAGGGAAGTGGTAAGGAGGAATATAGTGAGTTTCGCCACGTATATTCCCCTGACCCACCTATCCCTCATCCTCATATAAACAATAGGGGTGATCCCCCCAAGCTCACTGCATCCTCTTTTAATCAATGGGAATTCCTAATGAAATCTCATGTTTGCAGCTCCTCTATTGAATTATGGAGGATTATTGAAGAAGGTCTTCATATTGGAGATCAAACCAATCTAACAAGAAGGGAAGTTGTGGATAGCCAGTTGAATGCCACCGCTCTCCACATGATACAGCTGGGAGTGGGTCCCAAGGACATGCCACACATTGAACATCTCAACACAGCTAAAGAGGCGTGGGATGCTCTTACGGGCCTTTTCTTTGGAAATGAAAGCATGAGAAGAAATAGGTATGATGCCCTTAGTAATGAAGCCGAGGTATTCTACATGTTGGATGGTGAAAACCATGAGGACATGTATAGAAGACTCAAGGGCATCGAAACAACATTTCGAAAGCATGGGGCCACTCACATTGATGATGCATGGATAAAAAGAAAATATGTGAGTGCCTTAATGCCTTTCGAGCCAACGGATTTGAAGAGCCTGCAAGGTAGACACAACTATCATCAAATGACATCCAACAAATTCATGCAAGAAATGGCGTCATTCAAAGTGGCGGCAAAGAATGCTGAAGATGCCCGTGCTTGGGCCATTCGAATGCAAAAGGGTGTCAATGTGGCTCTCAAAGCCAATGTTGTTGAGCAAGAGGAAGATGAAGGAGCTTTTGAGGGGGTATCCATGGACTGCCCCGATGAGGTCAAACATGCTCATGGTGAGTACATGGCATTCTATGCAAGGAACTTTTGGAAGGACCCTGCCAAAGCCAAGTCTGACCTTGAGCGCAAGAACGGGTCAAATGGAAGAAGAGAAAGTGGCCCAAGATTGAGAACTTGCTTCAACTGTGGAGATAGAATGCACTTTGTAGCCGAGTGTCCAGATCAAAATAGAGAAGACAATGGTGGCATGCTCATTCTTAAAGAGAAATCTAAAGCAACTAAGAAGAAGCCATTTATTAAGAAGAATGGTCCTTTCAAGAAGCAACCCAAGTTTATATTGGTAGCTCCAGAGGAATACTCCTCCGCAAGTGAAGATGAAGAGGATGATGATAGTTCCCACGAGGTGGCTGCTATAGCCACCACATCGACTCCCTCATCTCTCTTCAACTCGCCGAACGAGAACGCCATCAACAACAACGCCACTTGCCTAATGGCAAGAGGGTCCGAGGGCTATGCTTCCGGTGGTTCTAAATGGGTACTCAATAGCGGTTGCACGAGTCATATGACCGGAAGCAAGGAGATCATCACGGAGATGCGGCCAAACCTTGATCACATAAACGTCTCCTATGGTGACAAGTCAAAATCTGAGGTATTGGGTCTCAGCAAAGTTGTGGTGGCTCACGATATCTCTCTCGTGGACGTCATGCTTGTTGAGACCCTCGGGTATAATTTACTTTCAGTTCGTGCCCTTGGGAAGATGAACTTTGTAGTTTACATTGATGCTGATTTGGTGGTACTCTTGTGGAGCAAGTCTCTAAAAGTCGCTTTCGTGGGATATGTCGAAAACGACCTGTACGTGGTTGACTTTTCAGGGAAAACCACTATAGGGCCGATGTGTCTTTTCGGAAAGGCTGACGCGGGTTGGCTATGGCATCCCCGACTAGCCCACGTCAATATGAGAACTTTGCAAAGTCTCCACAAGGGTGGCCACATTCTTGGAATAAAAGAAAATGTCTCTTTTGCCAAAGATCGTGTTTGCAGGGCGTGTGTTGAAGGGAAAATGCATGACTGACCTCATCGAAGGAAAACCATTATCTCTTCAAAAAGGATTTTGGAGCTCCTTCATGTGGACCTCTTCGGACCTCCATCTCATGCAAGCCTCGGTGGAAAGAAGTATTGTCTAGTGATTGTTGATGATTACTCAAGATACACTTGGGTTTATTTCTTCAAGTTGAAGAGTGAAACTCAACAAACTGTCATCGACTTCGCCAACGAGGTTCAACGTCAGCACAACGTCCCCATTCTGGCTATAAGGAGTGATAATGGCTCGGAGTTCAAGAACTACACCTTAAATGAATTCCTAAGTGAAGAGGGGATAAGACATCAATATTCCGCTGCGTACACCCCTAAACAAAATGGTGTAGCCGAGAGGAAGAATCGAACTCTAATGGATATGGCAAGATCAATGTTAGCCGAATTTAAATCTCCATATAACTTCTGGGCTGAAGCAATCTCTACAGCCTGTCATTCATCCAACCGTTTATACCTCCATAAGATCTTGGACAAGACTCCGTATGAAATACTTACCAGTAACAAGCCAAACATCTCATACTTTCAAGTATTCGGGTGTAAGTGTTTCTTTCTTATTAAAGGAGTTCGTTTATCTAAGTTTGAATCTAAGGCTTTAGAAGGTATTTTTGTTGGTTATGGTGCCGAATCCCACACTTATAGAGTCTACAATAAGCTCTCCGGAACTGTTGTAGAATCTTGTAGTGTGGTGTTCGAGGAAAATGATGGTTCCTGTGCGGAGCAAGTTGTTGTTTGTGATGCAGATGTTGAAATATCCCAAGATGCCATAAGAAGAATGGGCGTGGGATTCTTCCACGCCATTGAGGAACCCCTTGTGGCGGACCGGGAAGGACAATGCTCTACTCATATAGAGCCCTCATCTACACATACTCAACATGCTCCAACCACGGGGGCAACTTCTACACCATCTCCATCAACTACAGAAGGTCAAGATGTTCCAGAAAGCTCCAGGCCGGATTTTCCGGTTGACACCGGATTATCCGGCCACCCTGCTATAGCTGACCATGTTGCTCCTGCTGGAGAAGATTTCAACGCAAGCTCTAGGCCAGATTTTCCGGCTAGCCCCGGATTATCCGGCCCCTCACCAGTTGAAGCAAGTCCCAGGCCTCCTGATGAAGCTGCTGCATGTACTCCCAGGCCAGATTATCCGGCCTCTCCATCGTCCGGATTATCCGGCCCTGACTCTCTAGTTCTACAGCCTCCTCTTATGGCTACGGACTCACCTCAAGGGCACACGTCTCCACCACCTGCTACTGATGTTCCAGTTTCTGACCAAGGTCGAGAAAATGCTTCCAATGAAGACTCAAGTGATGAATCTCCTCCTCCAAGAGACAACAAACTTACTAAACTTCGTCGCAAGGCTTGGGCTGACCGTAACCTTGAGTTGAGGGGTCACACTCTCGACAAGGTTGTTGGTGATCTTCGACGAAGGGTTTCTACAAGAAGAGAATTAGCCAGTTTTGGTGAGCATCAAGCTCATATCTCCATGGTGGAACCTAAGAAGGTCTTTGAAGCTCTTGAAGACCCATACTGGGTTGTTGCTATGCATGAAGAATTGAATAATTTTGAGCGCAACAAAGTCCGGAAACTCTGGAGAAACCCAAAGAGTGCCGCAGTGTTATCGGCACCAAGTGGATTTTCAAGAACAAGCAAGATGAGAATGGCATTGTTGTGAGGAACAAGGCAAGACTTGTGGCACAAGGTTACTCCCAAGTTGATTCGGCACAAGGTGTGGGCATGGATGTAGGGGGAGTGTGGTCCTAACTCATTGGGCTAACCCTCCCCCATAATGCCAATAGCAAGATATATCATTTCTCTTAATATCATGTTGTGATATGTGAGCTTATTGATGAGTATTGGTCGTGAACCCAAGATATATCTTTGCGGTGTCACACCATACACTCCAACAAGGTGGCTTCGGCCACCGCCCTCTCCCTTGAGGAGAATTTGATCTTTTTGGCTATTATTTGCTCTCTCATGTTCTTATGGGAATCACACTCAATCTTGGCTTTTATTTGATTTGGATTTTGCAATTTTGAGTGTCTAGTACCATCTCAGTTTGGCTCTCTTAATCCCAAGCCTTCCCTACCCCTAAGTCATCTATTCTTGCACACAAGTCCCTTGTACACCTTGTAGGGGTGTTGTTTAGGGATGCGCGGGCCTGGTTCTGTGTATAACAGAATCCCAGAATTTAGGCCGGATAATCCGGCCCAAGTATTGGCCGGATAATCCGGCCCTGGCGGATTTCATCTTAAAGGGCAGGGCTCATAACGAGCAGCACTTCTCCCCTAGCCCTCTCCTCCTCCTCAGCCGCCGCCTACCGCCCCTCACCCTCCCCGGAGCCTCTCCGGCCACCGGATTTTCTGGGCCTCCCTGGATCTTCTTCTCTGTGCCTCCGGGTACCTTCTCCTCCGCGTTTCCTCCAATGAGTGAGGGTAACTCCCTCTCTCCCCATCTTTGGCTAGATGTGTAACTTGTTGGGTGGAACATTGTCTAGAAGGATGTGTTTTCATATAGAAATCGTAGTCTTGCAGTTTCTAGGCCCGATCTACTTTTTTGCATACAATCTAGGTGAAATCGAAAATTTCTACCAGGGCCAGATTATCCGCCCTGACAGATTCGATTCTGGTTCAGTTTCACTATGGAATATGCATTGAGTAGCTTTGTCCTATAAACTTTTTGACTACTTTTTCCACGCTCTCTCTCCTGGACTTGTGTGTATGCTTATCCCCTTGCTATCGCCCTTGTTCTCCTCACAGGCGGTTCCGGTGTTCCCAAGACCTGCAAGAGCCGTCCTCGCTCAAGATACTTCCGGGACGACGGACAAGGTAACCTAGTGGACGAAGTTGAATTGAGGAGAAGGAAGAACGAAGAGAGGCGCATGGCTGAACAATCAAAGAGGACTAGGAAGGGGGTGTCCAAGAGGAAGGGCAAGGAGCCCAAGATCAACTACAGGGCTTTGGATGCGGTCTCCTTTTCCGCCATCCGTCACCGTGACTTGTTTGCTGAGCTGCTTCGTGATGATGAGCTGGGGGATACCCGTTTTTGGTGTGCAGAACAGAAGGGGATCTATGAAGACATCTATGCCAGGCTAAACATTAGGCCTATGCACCCACTGGTACTTGCTGATGCTTTGGAGAAGGCGCATTTTGTGGATGCGATGTTTTTGGCTGAGAGGATGGGGCTGCACCACCTCATGTCTCTCCAGTGCTCCTTTGACTCTGAGGTGGTGAAGCGGTTCTTCTCCACTTTGGTGATTTGTGGGGATGAGCGTCGCACTATGAAGTGGATGACTCATGACAGGCCCATGACTGCTGATTTTCACATGTTTGCTGAGGTTCTGGGGTACTCCTTCCACAGTAGGGATAGAGCCAGTGGCCACCGCATCATCACTCAGCTGAAGCCCAACAAGGATGCTCCTCTCTCTCCTTGCACTGTGGACAATGGCATTGTGGGTACTGTGGCTGGTCTTGCCCCCATCTATGGTGCATTGGTGGGTCTCTTCCGTGACTCTATTACACCGAGTGGGGGCAACAATGACAGCATCCGTGGTCACCTTGTTCAACTACTTCAATTTTCTCATGAGGTTGCCTCCTGTGAGGACGAGACAGTGCAGTACAGGTTGGATGTCATGGACTTCATTTACCATGAGCTGTGTGATGCTATGTTCAACCGTCTGTCCATTCCCTATGCGCCCTACATTATGATGCTCATCCGTCACCTGCTTCCTGCTGAGGAGTTCCACATTGAATCGGTGCACAAGGCCAAGAAGATATACAACAAGGTTCGGAAGACCTCTCACCCCTCCTCTGCTCTTGAGGGCCTCATGAGGGATGCTCGCAGGCCCCCTGTGCCTCCCGTTGCCCGTGAGATCAAGCAGCTGAACTGGTTCCGGCGTCACATTCTCTGCATGGGCGTGGACACGCGCAAGGGTCAGTACGAGGCATACAAGCAGCGCCATGAGTTGGCTCACTCCCAGCATCTAATTCTCCACCATGTGTCCGGCGCTTCGGGTGCTGCCTCCGGCTCCTACACCTCCCACTCCGTATGCTCGGTGGAACTCTTCCTCTGGGTTGAACTATGGTGAGATAGAGCGTCACTTGTTCCCCTATGCTCCCGTTGCTGATGATGAAGATGAGGAAGGTGACACTAAGGAACTTGAAGATGAGGATGAGGAAGAGAATGAAGAAGAGGACGAGGACGAGGACTACGAGTGATCCCCTGGGGCGCTAGCATCGCTCTTCTCCCTTTTTGGTGTCTCGATGCCAAAGGGGGAGAAGTAGTTCTATTAGGTTGTCCGTGGATTTGCATGGGTCGGGCATAAGCACTTGCACTTTTCTATTCATTTTTCTTTCTGCTTATGCCCATTTAGCATTGAACTTTAAATTCGTGATTTGTGGTTCGTTGAGACTTTATGTGGTTATCTAGATTATGCCTATGGATTTCGTATCGTGGATTATGCTTATGGATCTATCTATTCATATCCTATTGCTGGAGGCTTATCACGGAAGGCGCGCTCATAATGGTTATCCGGTATTAATTATGACTTATGTCAAGGATGCCTACTCTCTACTTCGGTGGTATGTTTTTATTGCTCATATGTCTATCGAATAGATTCACCTATTTGTGTGCATTTGTATTCCAATGCAAAACTCTATTATGCACACATTGAGGGGGAGTCTCTTTCATAGTTATCACTATTTGTCTTGTGTCTTTCTCCTGCAAATCCTGGTATTGTCATCTAACACCAAAAAGGGGGAGATTGAAAGAACATTTCATGTTTTCCTATGTTTTGCGTGTTAGATAACAATACTATGGAGACTATTCATGTGCGCTAAGTGTGCAGGAAGTTTTGAGGGGGGCCGGATAATCCGCCCCACCAAGGGCCGGAGAATCCAGCCTACCTCATCGCTCAAAGGAAGCCAAGGCGTGTCGTTCAGTACCCGGTCAGATTTTCTCCCAGAAAATCCGAACTGGGGCGGTTTTTCCTCCCCAGGCCAGATAATCCGGGTGTCGCACGGGCCAGATAATCCGGCCCCCAGTTTTCGAGCAAAAGGAGCCAAGGCGCATCGCTCGGTATCCGGTCGGATTTTCTCTCGGAAAATCCGAACTGGGGCGGTTTTTCTTCCCTAGGCCGGATATTGTGCAAGAGCTCTCATTCTTGATCTCCCACTTCAACCACCCGAAGGTCTTGATCTTTGGTGGAATTGAAGGAGGAGAAGTTCATCATCATCATCAATAATCAAGCCCTTCAAATCCTCTCTATTCACTTGGAGAAATCCTTGATCTAGTATTCTTGTCGATACCTAGATCTTGTTTATTGTATTTGATAAGTTTGTTCTTGTGGCAGCTTGTTGTCATTTCGGGAGCCTCCAAGTTGTTGTGGAGTTGTTGCCCCACTAGTTGTGTAAAGGCGCCGGTGCCCGCCTCGAAGGGTACCTATAGTGGAAGGTGGATCAGGCCTGTTGTGGCAAGATCCATCGGAGAACAGGGTGAGGCCTTTTGTGGCGTGGTGGTCTTAGTACCGCCCACCCCTCCAACGCAGACATACTTCCCTTAACAAGGAAGGATCTGCGGTCAAACAAATCCTGTGTCTCCGCGTGCTTCACTTCGGTTTACTCGTTCCTCTTCCACTCGCTCTTTACTTCCTAGTAGATAGGTTTGCATATAGGGAAATTCCACCTAATAGTTTATCTAGAGAATTTACCCTTTGTGCTAAGCCTAAAATTGAAAAAGAATTAAAAATTGGTGTAGCACCTATTCACCCCCCTCTAGGTGCCCCTACGATCCATTTCACCCGTGTGTGTGTCGTCAACTAACAACAAGCTTCCGCATCGACAACCCCCGCGCTCACCGACACCACGGACCACGAACATCATCCCGCACCACCGACGCCAAGTTCATCATCAAAGAAGGTATAACTTGCGTGACCTTGTTAACCCCTATCTTCCTTTGTGTGTACATATCCCATGAGAGTGGCTCATCTTGTGTTTGCTTGAGCATTGTGCATTTGTCCTTGGATAGTGAGTGTGCAAGAGCAATATCAAGTGTGACTAGGTAGCATCAAGGGAGAGCAAAAAAAACAAACAAAAACAAAAGAAAGAAAAAGATACAAAGAAAAAACAAAAGAAAAGTAGTCTCCCATTGCCAAAGAGAGTCTCAAGGCTTGTAAGCAAGAGAGAAAGAAGAGCGCCCAAGGCAAGTGCACAAATCCGTTGCTCACTTTTCTTCTTTGCAAACGAGCCACGGTCTCTCATTGCATTGGCACGACAACGAGCTTAGTCTTCGTTAGGACATTTTGTTTGCTCATTTTCATAGTCATATCAATCCCAACATTCTCCACGTGTGTGTATATAGTCGTAGGCTTCCGTCACCCTTTTGAGTTGTTGACCTTCGCCTTTGACTTGAGTTTTGTTGGTTTTACCCACTTTTGACTATCCCTTTTCTTTTGGTTGGTTCTTTGGCATTCCATAATCCTAACCTACCACCAACAAGCTTTTGAGAGTTAGTTCTTTCTTTAGTGCGAGTTTTCTTTGCAATTCCACTTTGCACGCTTATAGCTCTCACTTGTGGTTTCTAGTGTGGTGCAATCCCCAAGGTGAGGTACAAGGCTAACACCACCATATTCTATTTCCATATACCATAATTGTGTGTCTTGCATGATGGATAGGCACGGTGAGTCGAGCCAACCACCTCCCCAAGAAGAAGATCATGGTCCGTACATGACGCGTGCAAGTCACTTCATCGTCTGCCAAGAGTTCTGTGAATGTTGCGAAGCCCTTGAGACGCGACAAGATGAACAATTCGGCGAGACGCAAGCCGAGTTCAAGAACATCAACAACCGCTTGGACGGCCTCGAAAGACAAATGCATGCAATGCATCACAACTTCGGCCATCACAATGAAGCGCTTCAATGCTCCGTCACCAAAACAAATGACAATCTTCGATGCCTCATCGACGGAATGGCAAGACCGCGTTCACGTGCTTCAAGCTCTTCAAGTTCTTCGCGTCGTCATGCACCCCTTCAACAAGATCTACATCCAAGTGCTCCAAGATGCAATAATGCCCCCGTGGTTGAAGATGGAACCTCTTCGAACTACGTACCTTCCCCATGGCACGCCGCAATGTCAAGCTATGATGGTGACCTCTCTTCAAGGCCACGACAACGGCAAGAAGCACACCATCATCACGCAAGGGCACTAGTGATCCAACAAGAGCAACCACAAGAGGAACCGCAAGAACAACCGCAAGTGCAACTGCAAGTCTACCGCCATCGACAGTGACACATACTTGACACAACAAGTGATGACTCCAATTTGGACAATCAAGCTCGTCATCGACGTGAAGCTCTCCAAATTCCTCCTCCTCATCATCAACATTATGAACGTCAACAACGACACCATGGACATCACGAGGAGCCTCCTCCACATCAACAAAACTTGGAGCGTCAAGTGATACAAGTTGAGCAATGCCCACCACGTCAAGAGGCTCATGACCATGTTCTTCGCCGTGAGGCCCATGTGCCTAACCAACATCCCCAACCGAGGAACGAGCCTCCTCTTCGTCATCAACCGCGTCAAGAGGCTCCACACCCTTGCCACCATGAGGCCCAAGCGCCTCAACCACGTCAACAACCAAGACAAGAGCAAGAGCAAGCTCCTCATCAACAATATCAAGAGAAAGCTCCGCAACACGGATGCGAGAACCAAGTTCCACCTCCCTAACTACAAGATCATCAACAAGGTCACCAAGATCGTCGCAATGGCCGCAACGATGACGAAACTTTTGGCAAGCTCAAGTTCTCCATGCCCAAGTTCACCGGATCCAATGACCCCAAAGAATACATCTCGTGGGCACTCAAATTTGACAAGATCTTCCGCATGCATAACTATAGCAACAAGAAGATGGTTGCCATGGCTTCGCTAGAGTTTGATGATTACGCCAATCTTTGGTAGGAACATGTTCAAGTTGCTCGTGATGCAAGAAAAGAACCGCCAATCACAACTTGGCATGACATGAAGGCTCACATGAGATCCCGGTTCGTCCCCGCGCACTACACGCGTGACCTCTTCAACAACCTTCAAGCGCTTCGTCAAGGGACAAAGACCGTGGAAGAGTACTTCAAGGAAATGGAACTCAACTTGATTCGCGCCAACATTGATGAGCGCATGGAGAAAACAATGGCATGTTTCCTTATTGGCTTGAATCACCCAATCAAGCGCATCGTCGAGTTCCAAACATACAACACCATGGTTGAGCTTGTGCACATAGCAACAAAGGCTGAACGTCAAGTGCAAGAGGACATCAAGTACAACAAGCCCAAGACGTACTTCACCTACAAGAAAGCTTCAACCGCTACACCAACAACTTTCAATGGAAGCTCATCAAGTACCTCCAAGCCTTCCTTCAAGCCCACACTTCCACAAGGAAAACTGCCCCCAAGTGGCAAGCAAGCAAAGAGTCATACACCTTTCAACCGTGAATGCTACAAGTGTGGGGGTAAAGGACATAAGTCGGCCGAATGTGGAAACAAGAAAGTCTTGTTCATCCATGACAATGGTGATGAAGAGTACTTGAATGAAGATGAGTTTGATGCCCGTGTCAAGGAAGCAATGGCAAGGCAACGAGTGGAAGATGATCAAGAACTCCTCATGCGTGAACACGACACAAGTCCATCGCTTGTCATCACAAGGATCTTGACCACTCAAGCATAAGAGCATGAAGACCAACGCGCTAATATCTTCCAAACACGAGCCGACATCAATGGCAAATCTATCAAGGTGATCATTGATGGAGGGAGTTGTCACAACCTTGCTAGCACCGATTTGTGTGAGAAGCTCAACCTCACCCTCCATCCACACAAGCACCCCTACCACGTGCAATGGCTAAGTGACCAAGGGTCTGTGAAGATCAAGCATACCGTATCGGTCTCCTTCGCCATTGGTCCTTACAAAGATACGGTGGAGTATGATGTGGTTCCTATGACAGTTTGCCACATGCTTCTTGGTCGACCGTGGCAATTTGACAAGGCTGATCAACATGATGGTTGCACCAATGTATACACCTTTAAATGGCTCAACAAAACATGTGTTTTGCAACCGATGACTCCTAGCCAAATAATTGCAGACAATGCAAAGGCTTTAGCGAGGGCGCAAAGCACAACACCTACTTGTGAGAAGAGCGGTGAGAGAGAGAACCACCTCATAGTGAGTGAGATCCACAATCCAAACTCGAGTGGAAAAACTAAGAGTGTTCTCCTTGCCACCAAAAGTGAGATGAGAGATGTTTGGAACAACCCATCCATCTTGCACTATGTCCTTCTTTGCAAGGGACTAGCGCAAGGAACTAATGAATTAACCAAGGTTCCTCCATCTTTGATGAGTGTTTTGCAGGAATTCAAGGATGTGTTCCCCGAAGAGCTCCCACATGGACTACCTCCTGATATGGGGTGGCCCGATCTTCTCAGTAAGCGGATGGCGGTGATGATGGTGGATGATAGGTAACTAGCATGTAGCTATGAACTCTCCCGCTCAATCCATGATGCCAATGCAACAGCTCTCGAACCCTGTAGGATATTCACAACACCACGCTCTTGCGCACGCAGCCGTGACCACGAAGGTAGTATGCAATCTACTAATTCCGAATGGAACAACAGATCACACTCAATTATAGTTGGTAGATTCGAACACAGGGTAATTCCAGAGGTTCTATGAAAGAAACAACTCCAAAATAGTTTTAACGTGGTCTAACCTAAACTAGAGGGCGTTCCTAGGCTTATATGGCCGCCGGAATGTCCAAAAGATGCGAAACGAAAACGTGTCGGATACAGTCAGATCCGTCCGGATCTGATGAAGCCTTTTAAGGCCGTATTACCCGGTCTAGGTGGGCCGGATTATCTGGGGGCCTGATTTTCCGTGGGAAAAATCTGGTCAAATATCCACCCTGACACAGAATGTCGCGCCGAAGTTCTTAGCAGGATCTCCAAAGCAGGGCCGGATTATCCGGGGTGTGGGGCTGGATTATCCGGGGTATTTTTAGACGTGGAAGTACTCGTTGGAAAGATCTTGGAATTATCTATCCAACAAGTGCTTATTTTCTTGATTTGGAGTTTGTATGAGGAATCCACGTCCGTTTCAATTTCAGGACTTCTGTCTGTCCGAATTGAACGTTTCTTCTCTTTGATGATCTCCCTTGCTTGTATTGGGCCTTCCTCCCGCTCCTCCCTCGCGCATCCTTGGGCAATCATCATGTTGGGCTTCCCTTGTAGCCCTTCTCCTCCTTGTGCCATGCTTGTTTCTCCAACGAACCTGATCATACATAAATGCATAGACTTAGGCAGTATAAAGTTCTCATCAATCAAAGTACCATATTTGTTTAGGAGTAAATTCACCTGTTGTTCCAGTAGCTTAGCACGAGCTCTTGTAATAGGTCCAATTCTGATCTCATTGGACTGATCCTTTCTTGCAACAGTTGTAGCATCTTCAGTAGTCACTGGGGTAGGTGTAATTGTAGAGATGTCCTCATCATCTCCCCCCCCCTTCAAAAGGCGTCGACCTCGACGCTCCAAGGTCTTCTCCAGCATATGGTGACAAATCCGCAACGTTGAAGCTATTGCTAACGCCACCAAACTCCTCAATAGGTATATCAACTGAGTAGGCATTATCATTAATCTTGGCTAACGCCTTGTAAGGACCAACACCACGTGGCTTCAATTTTGACTTTCGAAGTAGTGGGAACATATCCTTGCGTAGATGCACCCAAACCATATCTCCAGGCTCGAACAACACTTCTTTCGTTGCTTGATTCCTTGCAGTAGCAATGCACTTGCCTTTCTTCTCAATAGACTCTCAAGTCTTCTCATGTATTTTCTTCACATAATCAGCATGTTTTGATGCCTCCACATCAACTCTCTCATGTAATGGCAGAGGCAACATATCAAGTGGCGTCAATGGCTTGAAACCATACACCACCTCAAAAGGACAAAGCTGAGTAGTTGAATGCACAACATGTTGTAAGCAAACTCAACATGTGGCAAACACTCTTCCCACTCGCGCAGATTCTTTTTAATCATGGTCCTTAGCAGTTGTGACAATGTTTGATTCACCACCTCCGTTTGACCATCTGTTTGGGGATGACATGTAGTACTGAACAGCAACTTCGTTCCTAGCTTCCCCCATAAGGTCTTCCAAAAGTATCTCATGAACTTCACATCACGGTCAGAAACAATCGTCTTCGGTACTCCATGTAATCTCACAATGTACCTGAAAAACAGGTTAGCAACATGCGACGCATCGTCGCTTTTGTGGCAGGCAATAAAATGAGCCATCTTAGAGAACCTATCCACTACCACAAATATAGAATCATGACCTCTCTGAGTTTTTGGTTGACCTAGCACAAAATCCATACTAATGGCTTTCCATGGAGTAGTCGGTGCAGAGAGAGGTGTATACAAACCGTGAGGCTTGATCTTAGATTTCGACTTGTGGCATGTAATACATCGGCTCACAAATCTGTACACACCACGCCTCATCTTGGGCCAATAAAAGTGATCAGCAAGCATGAGCAACGTCTTCTCACGCCCAAAGTGACCCATCAAACCACCAGCATGTGATTCCTACACTAAGAACAAACGCAACGACGATTCTGGAATACATAGTTTGTTAGCTCGAAACAAATATCCATCATGTATATGATACTTATCCCATGCGTTTCTAAGAGCACACAAACGATATGGTTCAGCAAAATCATGTACATTTGCATAAAGTGCACAAATAGCTTCTAATCCAGGAATTTGAACATCGAGATTGGTTAATAGCATGTTCTTCCTAGATAGAGCATCAGCAACAACATTCTCTTTTCCCTTCTTATAATTAATGATGTAAGGAAAACATTCAATGAACTCAACCCATTTAGCTAATCTTCTATGTAAATTTGATTGAGCTTTCAAGTATTTCAATGCTTCATGATCATAATGTATGATGAATTCCTTTGGCCACAAATAATGTTGCCAAACCTCAAGTACTCTAACAAGTGCATACAATTCTTTATCATAGATAGAATAATTCAAACGAGCACCAGTCAATTTCTCAGAAAAATAAGCTATAGGCCGACCCTCTTACATCAAAATGCCACATATGCCTATACCACTAGCATCACATTCAACTTCAAATTGCTTCGAAAAATTAGGTAATGCAAGTAATGGTGCAGAAGTAAGCAAACGTTTTAATGTATCAAATGCAATGTCTTGGGTCGCGCCCCATACAAAAGGAACACCTTTCTTTGTCAAATCATTTAATGGTGTAGCAATGGTGCTAAAATCTTTCGCTAAGCGCCTATAGAAACCAGCGAGAATGAGGAAACTACGCACTTGACTAACATTCATTGGAGTAGGCCAATTCTGAATTGATTAAATTTTAGATTTATCTACCTCTACTCCATGCTTAGAAACAACAAATCCTAGGAATATGACCTTATTTTCTACAAATGTACACTTCTCAAGATTAGCATACAGTTTATTATCACGTAACACTTGCAAAACTTGTATAATATGAATGCAATGTTCAGATTCAGTGTGGCTGTATATGAGTATATCATCAAAGTAAACAACCACAAAACGACCAATAAACTCTCTCAAAACATGATTCATCAAACGCATGAAAGTACTAGGTGCATTAGTAAGACCAAACGGCATAACTAACCACTCATACAAACCGAATTTAGTTTTGAAAGCAGTTTTCCATTCATCCCCTTCTTTCATCCTAATTTGATGATAACCACTACACAAGTCAATTTTAGAGAAAATAGCAGCACCACTCAATTCATCTAGCATATCCTCTAAGCGTGGAATAGGATGACGATATCGAATAGTGATGTTATTAATCGTTCTACAATCAACACACATGCGCCATGTACCATGTTTCTTAGGAACCAAAATAACAGGCACAACACAAGGGCTAAGAGAAACACGAATGTACGCTTTATCCAGCAACGCTTGTACTTGCTTCTGAATTTCCTTAGTTTCTTCAGGATTAGTCATGTAAGGTGCACGATTGGGAAGTGTGGCGCAAGGAATCAGGTCCACTTGATGTTCTATACCAAGCAATGGAGGCAAACCTGCGGGTACGTCTTCTGGAAACACATCCCCAAAGTCCTGCAAAACAGAAGAGACACCAAGAGAAATAGGGGTCATGTCGTTAGAAACCAATACCTCGCCCTTATACATGAGCACAAGTGGCATGGCTGTAGGATCCTCACAAAACTCTCTCATATCCTCCTTTGTGGCTAGTATCAATAACCCAGGCACTCTCTCACTTTTAGTTATATCACTCAATTTAGGCTCAATTACATCAGGAACAGCTGTTACACAGTCTCGCTGAGTGGTAGTATCTTCCTTCAAGTTCACCTCTATCTTCTGGCGAGAATCATTCACAATTTATTGTGGTGTCATTGGCTGCATAGTAATCTTCTTTCCTTTGAATTCCAAGTGATATGTATTGGCTTGGCCATTGTGTTGCACATGGCGATCATAGAGCCAAGGCCGACCCAATAGTAGGTGACAAACAGTCATAGGAACCACATCAAAATCAATAGAATCTTTGTATGGCCCTATTTGAAAATTCACACGTACCATATGATTTACCTTCATCTCACCATTGTTGCTCAACCATTGTATGTAGTATGGCTTGGGATGAGGTAAGTATGTCAAATTCAGTTTGGCACATAGTTCCTTACTTGCAAGATTTCTGCAGCTACCTCCATCAATAATTACCTTGCAAGCTTTGTTTGGTCCAACTAGAGCTTTTGTTTGGAAGAAGTTGCAACGCTGGGATTCCTCAACCGGTTGCACACTAAGTACACGTGAATACACGACAATAGTGGGTGCACGCTCAGCATATGCATCAGCACCATCCTCGTTGTCATCAATATCATCATCAGAAGCTTCATCTCCACTTTCTACTTCACCTTGTTCATTAACAAACATAACCTTGCTGTTTGGACAATGTTTCTTGTAGTGACCTCTACCTCCACAAGTATGGCACACCACATCACGAGTACGTGCCGTAGACCTGGCCGAAAATCTGCTGGAGGATGGAAAATGAGCGCGTGACTTCGCCTCTTCTGCCAACTGGGATTCAGCCTCTCTAGCATGGTGCAATAGCTCATTCATGGTCTCATACTTGTGATGACGTACTATGCTCTTGATTGGAAACTTCAGGTTGTTTAGGAATCGCTGCATGGTCATCTCAATGGACTCACGAACTCTAGCATGCTGCATAAGCAGCTCCATGTCCATGTAGTACTCATCTACTGTCATTGTGCCTTGCTGCAATTGCGTTAGTTTATCAAAAACTGGTCGCAACTAGTTGGTTGGTATGAAACGAGCCTTCATGATTTGCTTCATCTCGCGCCAATCCATCACAGGAAGTTCATTGTCCTCCCTCCTATGTTGCACAAGAGCATCCCACCAACGCAAAGCATAACCATCAAATTCAGATGCTGCAAGCTTGACCTTCTTATCTTCTGGATAGTCAAATAAGCGCCAGAGTTTCTCAATCTTCAACTCCCATGTGAGGTAGTCTTCAGGATCAATGGAACCATCAAAATTTGGAATTGAGAATTTTGGCTTGCCCAAACCATCATCAGCAGCTTGGTTGGGCACACGTTGACCACGCCCAAGAGGGGCAAACCCACGACCATGAGCAGGTGCATGGACAGGGGGAATAGCACGTCCCCTGCCAACATGTGGAGCAGCATCCACAACGCTACCCTCATCGAAATCATCAAAGGCATCATCATGTTGAGGATCTTCCCTTCTATGTAAGGCGGCTGTCAAACCCTTAATGGACCGCTGCAAAGTGGTGACATTGACATTGAGCGTATCCACTTGCGTTTGGATAGTATCAACCTGCCAACATGCTGATCCAATCTCATATTAATATCTTGGAGATTCTTGTCAATGGCGTCTATCGTGTTAGTAAACACACATGTCAAGTGGGATTTCAAAGCCTCATATTCACGCCAATTGACGAGCTCCTCATCCTTCTTTTTCTGCAACACAACATCATCATCACTAGAAGACATGATTAGTAGGTTAGTGCAAAAATAAAAATCTGTATGGTGGAAACTCTCACAACTCACTCACAACTAATAAGAAAGGAGATCTTACCGTTCCAAAGTGAATAGAGATGCTCTACCAAACGAAATCAAATACTGATGCACTTGATGTGATGAAGTGAATATCAAAGGTATAGAGAATGATCGCAGGGCACACAGGTTATTTAAGGTGGAGCTATAGGTATGGTACCCTATCTACACCGCAAACAAGTCCTAGTGCTGATCGTACAAATACCCAAGAAACACACAAAGTGGAGATAAACGTGGCAAAGCAACTTATGAAAAGGAATATTGCAATGCACAAGAGAGACGCTAGTAATAGCTCAAATAGAACAGGCACAAGATTGCTCAATCTACTAGTGCTATTATAAAACTAGTCCTCCAATCAACCTTGATATCTCCCTTTTGTTGTTTACTTTTGTATCGCTTTTTTTAAAAACTTTTTTTTCTCTTCTTTCTCTTATTTCTCTTATTTTTGATTTTTTCAACTATCTGACACAATGCAATACGTGATGCAACAATTCTGAGCAATTAGGGGCCGGATATTCCGGTTTGTCAGGGGCCGGATAATCCGGTCTTCCTGGACGAAAAATTTGCACTTCAAACCCTAATGAGTAGCCTGTTGGAGCAAAGCAACTAGTCTCGTGGGTACATTCCTAGGCACGGATGCTGTAGATAGGCTGTGTCTATGGTATGGAAACAAAGGTACGCTATGTGGACTCATACAAATGAGGAAAACTTACGGAACAGGGTGATGGTTGACACGGCGGAAAACAAGATCAAACCCTAAACCTAGACACAAACGAAAAACTAGACTCCTACGAGGAAACACGTGCAGATCGGATCTACGAGAAGATGCAATCAGCAACTAAAACTAAAAAATGATGCAATCTAGTCTATGGCAAATGTTTTTGTAAGGCATTTTCTGTATAGGACAAAAAACACTCTCTAATCTATGGATGGAGTTATGGATGCTTACCGAGGCAACACTGGAAATCTGATACCAAGATGATATGGGGTGGCCCGATCTTCTCAGTAAGCGGATGGCGGTGATGATGGTGGATGATAGATAACTAGCATGTAGCTATGAACTCTCCCGCACGATTCCTTATGCCAATGCAACAGCTCTCGAACCTTGTAGGATATTCACAACACCATGCTCTTGCGCATGCAGCTGTGACCATGAACGGTAGTATGCAATCTACTAATTCCCAATGGAACAACAGATCACACTCAATTATAGTTGGTAGATTAGAACACAGGGTAATTCCAGAGGTTCTATGAAAGAAACAACTCCAAAATAGTTTTAACGTGGTCTAACCTAAACTAGAGGGCGTTCCCAGGCTTATATGGCCGCCGGAACGTCCGAAAAACGTGAAACGAAAACATGTCGGATACAGTCAGATCCGTCCGGATCTGATGGAGACTTTTAAGGCCGGATTATCCGGTCTAGGTGGGCCAGATTATCCGGGGGCCGGATTTTCCGAGGGAAAAATCCGGTCAAATATCCGCCCTGACACAGAACGTCGCGCCGAAGTCCTTAGCACGATCTCCAAAGCAGGGCCGGATTATCCAGGGTGTGGGGGCCGGATTATCTAGGGTCTTTTTAGACATGGAAGTACTCGTTGGAAAGATCTTGGAATTATCTATCGAACAAGTGGTTATTTTCTTGATTTGGAGTTTGTATGAGGAATCCACGTCCGTTTCAATTTCAGGACTTCTGTCTGTCTGAATTGAACGTTTCTTCTCTTTGATGATCTCCCTTGCTTGTATTGGGCCTTCCTCTCGCTCCTCCCTTGTGCATCCTTGGGCGATCATCATGTTGGGCTTCCCTTGTAGCCCTTCTCCTCCTTGCGCCATGCTTGTTTCTCCAACGAACCTGATCATACATAAATGCATAGACTTAGGCAGTATAAAGTTCTCATCAATCAAAGTACAGATTCGTTTAGGAGTAAATTCACCTGTTGTTCCAGTAGCTTAGCACGAGCTCTTGTAATAGGTCCAATTCTAATCTCATTGGACTGATCCTTTCTTGCAACAGTTGTAGCATCTTCAGTAGTCACTGGGGTAGGTGTAATTGTAGGGATGTCCTCATCAACTCCTCTTCGCGGCATCGAACATCGCATTGACCTCATCCCCGGTGCACCACTCCCCAACCGCGCCGCTTACCGCACGAACCCAGAGGAGACAAAGGAGATTGAACGTCAAATCAACCAACTCGTCTACAAAGGTTTGATCCAAGTTAGCACTAGTCCAAGTGTCGTACCCGTGATTGTTGTTCCAAAGACGGATGGTACGTTACGGTTATGCATGGACTGCCGCCCAATAAACGCTATCACCGTGCGTTATCGACATCCCATACCACGTCTCGAAGACATGCTTGATGAGTTGTGTGGAGCCACTATTTTTTAGAAAATTGATCTTCGTAGTGGTTACCATCAAATACGCATGGTTGAAGGTGATGAGTGGAAAACCGCCTTCAAGACCAAACTTGGTCTCTATGAATGGTTGGTTATGCCCTTTGGTTTGTCTAATGCCCCATCCACCTTCATGCACCTAATGAATCATATCTTGTGTTCTCTCATTGGAAAAAGTGGTGTTGTCTATTTCGATGATATTCTTGTTTATAGCAAATCACTTGAGGACCATATAACACATGTCAAGGAAGTTTTGCAAATCCTTCGATATGAAAAGCTTTATGCTAATCTTCCCAAGTGCACTTTTGCTAAAGACAAGTTGATTTTTCTTGTATTTTTCCTTTCTTCGAAGGGAATTGAAGTTGATGTTTCCAAGGTAAAGGACATACGAGATTGGCCCATCCCAACAAATGTGAGTGAACTCCAAAGTTTTCATGGGTTGGCTGGTTTCTATCGTCGCTCTGTGAAAGATTTTTCAACCATTGCTTGTCCCCTTAATGAATTGACCAAAAAGAATGTCACCTTCATGTGGGGGAAAGCACAACAAAAAGCTTTTGACGAACTTAAAAAGAGGCTCACCGAAGCATCTCTCCTTGCGTTACTGGATTTCACTAAAACTTTTGAGATAGAGTGTGATGCTAGTGGTATTGGCATTAGAGGAGTCCTTATGCAAAACGGACGTCCTATAGCCTACCATAGCGAGAAACTTGATGGTGCTCGCCTCAACTATCCGATATATGACAAAGAGCTTTTTGCCTTAGTTTGTGTCCTTCAAGTTTAGCAACACTACCTTTGGCCCAAGGAATTTATCATACATTCCGACCACGAGTCGTTGAAATATCTCAAAGGCCAAGCTAACTTGAGCAAGAGACACGCTAAGTGGGTTGAGTTCATGGAGTCTTTTCCGTACATTGTCAAGTATAAGAAGGGCAAAGATAATGTAGTTGCGGACGCATTGTCTCGCAAACATACAAGCCTTCTTACGAGACTTGAAATCAACGTGTTGGGTCTTGAGGAAATAAAATCTTTATATGCTTCCGACCCGTTCTTTGAACCAATTTTCGCAAAGTGCTCAAACGCCAAAGGAGTTGATGATTTCTTTTTTCGTAAGGGCTTTCTATTTAAACAAAACAAGTTATGCATTCCGAAGTCGTCGCTTCAACTTTTGCTCCTCCAAGAATCTCATGGTGGAGGCCTCATGGGTCACTTTGGCCGCGACAAGACATTGTACATGCTCTCCAATCACTACTTTTGGACCAAGATGAAGCGTGACGTGGAGCGCTACGTTCAATGATGCACGACATGTTTTCAAGCTAAGTCACAAGCTAACCCTTATGGTCTTTATATGCCATTGCCTATTCCTCATACCCCTTGGTCCGATATTAGCATGGATTTCGTGTTAGGATTGCCTAGATCTAAGCATGGTCATGATTCTATATTTGTTGTTGTGGATCATTTTTCCAAAATGGCACACTTCATACCGTGTCATAAGACCGACGATGCTTCACATGTTGCAAATCTGTTTTTCAGGGAAATCGTCCATCTTCACGGTGTGCCAAGGACAATCGTCTCCGACCGCGACGTCAAATTCATGAGCTACTTATGGAAGACCCTCATGGCCAAGCTCGACGTCAAGCTCCTCTTTTCATCCGCGTCACATCCTCAAACCGATGGACAAACCGAGGTTCTCAACCGAAGCTGTAGCACCCCGGTAAAACCACTACTAGAAATTGCGTGTTGTTTTCATTTTCTGCATCATCATGACCGCATGCTCATGTCATCATGCCACATTGCATTTGAGCATCATCATGTCATCCTGCATTTGTTTGCCTAAAACTATTTTCTAAAAAGTCTATCTTTGTTTTCTAAATACCCTGTCTTTATTCAAATTCAAAACCCCGGTCTCTTCTGGATATTTTATTTGGCTAAAAACAGATTACAAAAGCCTTTTAAATAAATAAATAAAATTTATATTATTTTTGGGAGGTAGCCAGCCAGGCCCAAAAGCCCAGCCGGCCACCTCCAACAAAACCCTAGCTACCCTAACCCTAAAGCGCCACCTAACCCCAACCCGTCGTTGCCGCTAGAACCCCACACCACTCACACAGCAGCTGACGGCCCTGCACCGATCTGTCACCGCCCCTGCAGCCAACGCCTCGGGTTCCACCAGGTGTTTGAGAAAATGTCTGCTCAGGGCATGTCCTCCCTCAGAGCACTTGGATCCTCTTCTGCGTTTTATCCTTGTGCCTTCAGCTCACGTTTTGATAGTGTGATGTACCGATGATGGCACAGAGGTTCCTAGGATCTGTCCGGATGATCTATGAGTGGGGTGTGGCATGGAAGACGATCGTGTGGAGATGCGTGATGCCACCTGAAGAGCACCAAAGTATCGCGAAGTTCTCTGTTCCCGCTTTTTGTTAAGATCTTGCGAAGACCAACGGTACAAACCCATGTTCGCCATCGATGACAAGATGCCCGATCTCGGACCCGAAGACCCCGATCCCAGAGTCCGAAGATTGAGACCGATCCCGAACCCGGCGCCACACCAAGTTCTCCTTCCCGGATCCAATGGCAGAGACCGATCCCATCGAACCCGAGGAACCCCAAGACCTTCGCCCCGATGTGTGACCCCTTTTTTGAGACCCATATTTTTATAATATATAATATATATCTTGTTGCATATTAAATTGTTCATGATTGCATACATCTCATCATGTGGGTTTGGGGCATTGTACCGATTCACCTAATAATTAAATATGGAGACTATATGTGGGCTTTTCTAGTCTTATATTGGCCCCATTTAAATCTGTTTAGCGAACCGATGCCATGTTTTGCCATGTTAAGACAACATTTAAATTGTGGGGTATCTAAACAACATGAACATTCTAAGTAATTGTCGGGACCCTGGTTCCGCTTAATATTGCCTAATTGCATCGCATCTTTGCCATGTCAGGCATCATCCATGCATCATGCCCGATCTTCTGCCGTAGTATTAAATAGTGTATCCGGTATTTCTTCTAGTGTTTTGCTTCTTCACGGATTAGGCCGTTGGTGGATGCGAGTGTCGACCCGATCTCCAGATGAATCTTCGGCTATGTTTCCTAGGCGAGCATTCTCCCCCTTTCTACCTATTTTGCGTTTATAGTCTTTCCTTTCTCTTGTTGATCTATTGCTATCCTTGTTGCGATGCTTTAGTTTCTGTGCACCATTTATATTCCTTGCAGCCTCTATATTGCCTTGGACACATCCTATTGGCTGTTGATTGATAGACAGTCAGCCTTGCGAGTCGTAGTTGCTTGCTCAGGTACTGCTTTGCATCGTTGTCGTTCCACTATTGATAAAAGGTTGGCACATGCTTAATGATGGAGATGCTTAATGGTGGAGAGGGTCATGGCTTTAATTATAACTTGTAAATTAAAATGCTGGGAATAGATATAACTAATGCAGAGGCATCGGTGGGCGATAAATGTTATTTGGTTTTTCCACGCTCACTTGTGTCCGGTAGGACCCCGAGTACTTGATATCTGTTCCTTGACTATCGCACTATCCGCATGTGGGACCATGAATCCCCTTAGCCAGAGCTTGATTCCTTTCTTATTTCTTGGGGACACAAACTAGTTTGGGGCTTTATTACTATCATGTACTTATCCCATGCTTTACTGTTTTATTTACGATTGTGCATGGAGCACCTGTACTGTTTAGGAACCCCGAGCCACGTTTCCGCTGTATCGACAAGCCCAGTCACACTTTCGGGTTCCCAGTCGTTTTCAGCCGTCGCCACACACCCTGGGTCCGTCGCGGAGCCGGCCGACTTCGTAACGGGTAGCTTATTGGGGGTGGCCCCCTGAAATATTTTATGAATCCTGTGATTGTTTTGTCGTGAAAGCCTCGTTGGGTTTTATTTGGTTTTTCCGAGGTTGATCATGCGTGTGTTGCTATTTGTGCACCCCTGCAGGGTAAATCTTTCTGAAAGCCGTGTCCGCAGTTATGGACGACTTGGAGCACAGTATCTCGATCATAGACAAGCATAACTAAAGTAGTGCTATAAATTTGACTTAATATGTGACTAGTAATCAGCTTCACTAGAACGGAATGGATAATAAAAGTGCCAACAACTGGTGGAACTGGGGTGTATCGTGTCATGTTATACCTGCCTAGTAAGTATCACAACTCCAATGGAATGAAATAGAAGTACCAACAATTGCTGGGTTTGGGATGTCACATGCTAATTGTATCTGACTAGTAAGTATTGCAACTACAACTAGATGGTTAACTAAAACTGCCCACTACTTATGCTATCAGGATGACTCATACTATCTATATCTAACTAGTAAGTGCTTCAACTATAATGGAATGAATAAAACTGCCAACTGTGTGAGTTCCTCGGTTTGACTTCCTCGTTTGGTCTCGAGGGGGGAAATGCCAAGATGGGTATGTTTGGTGTTAGTATTAGGTTGGTTCCTAATAGGTCTTTCTTATCTATCTCTAATAGCCGACAGTTTACTGAGTCTCTATAGGTTGTTTAGTGCTGCCACGCTGCCGCTTCAGTCCACCATACCTATGTAGGCGAGAGCCGCCGAATTCTAGCCTCGCTGTGTACTAGCCTCAGTACTGACGCTCCTCTTTTTCCTTTGCCCTTTGTCAGCACCCCTTTTGTTTTAGCAGGTTTGAGATCGACGTCGTTAGCAGTGTTAACCTTCCGGCTTGGCCTGGGCAGGGTTATGGACGCCATTGGTTATTCTTCACAGCTCTTAGCCCCATTTGCATCTTATCCGTACTCGGATGTTATATCGTTTTCAAGGTGATTTGGATCTTTGTACTGTATATTTGTATTCCTGACTCCTTGAGTCGTTGTTGTATATATATGTTCTATGGGTTCCATCGTGGACTATTGTGTAATGTTATTACTTCGTTTTCCACCTGCACGCAAGTGCCTGGTGGGCATCTTTGAATCGTATCTATGCGGGTTTGGCGAGAATCGCTAAAACTTGCATAGGGCCGATTCGAGGGTGTTAGAGAAGCCTCGGAACTCTCCTACGTGTGTTGATCAAGAAAAACTTGAAGGATTCGGAGGAATGCTTTCCCCACGCCGAGTTCGCCTACAACCGAGCAGAGCACTCAACAACCAAGCCGAGTTCCCCATGATCGTCTATGGTTTCGAGCCCCTCACCGCGCTCGACGTCCTACCACTACCTCTCCATGAGCGCACGAACATGGACGTCGAGAAGCGTGCACAAGCTATGAAGACGCTTCATGAAGAAACAAGAGCTACTATCGAGCAACAAGTCCTTCGCTAAGCTTCATGGTTAAACAAGGACAAGAAGGAGATGATCTTTGAAGAAGGTGACCTTGTGTGGATACACCTAAGCAAAGACCTCTTCCCCAAGGAACGTGACTCCAAGCTCAAGCCAAGAGGAGATGGTCCCTTCAAGGTCCTCAAACGAATCAACAACAATGCCTACATCATCGACATACCGACCTCCAAGTACCTTGCAAGCAATACATTCAATGTCACGGATCTTTCACCCTACCATGGAGATGTTCAAGATGATAACCATGAACAGTCGAGGACGACTCTTTCCCAGGGGGGAGCTGATGTGGCCCGTCCTATGAACGCTCCTACATCTACACCAACAAGTCCCCCAAGTGGACCCATGACTCGTGCCCGAGCCAAACTCCTACAAGCTAAGGTGAACTCGCTCCTCTCCTCGTGCCAATTTGATACCTCCTTGGATGGTATGCTACTTCATGCAACTACCCTATGCATCATCAGGTACGAAGCTTCGACACATCACCAAGCACTCAAGGATGGAGAGCAAGGAGCAAAGCATGAAGCGGGAGCCGCTGGAGCTTCTCAGACCGGAGTCTCTGGTCTTCCCACACCGGATTCTCCGGTCCGCCAAAGTCTCGGGCCTGAAGACACCGGAGTCTCCGGCCCCACCTCTAGTCTGCCCCCAGAATCGGGCCTTGGGACAATCTGAAGGCCCCTCCGGAGGCTGGTCCGGAGGCTACACCGGATTCTCCGGTCCAGACCGGAGTCTCCAGTCCACCACTCCAGAGTCTCCGGACCGACCATCGCCAGGCATGAAAAGGCCTTTGGGCCTGCGGCCCATGTACCCCTTAGTCTGTCCAGAACTTGTCTTTTATTCCTAAAGTACTGCTATTTAAGTGGCTCGCCTATATATAGTCCCCCACATCCATTGTAAACCCTAGGCATGATATTGGAATTAGTGGAAACCCCTTTGTGGATCTATCTACCAGGCTACTGTTATTTTTAGTGAAAATGAGTGCACAACTCCAAATTTTCACGATATGATTTGAAGTACAAGTAAAAATCCGTCAATGTCGTAGAAATTTATCCCTATGTCAAGTTTTAGATATATCAGTTTTCATGGAAACTAGAAAGTGAACTCATGGACTATTGCAATCTCCAGAGAATGGCCTATCTTCAACACATGGGAACAGACACATGCACTCTGGGAAAGCTAATCTGAAAAATGTTATTTTTATTCTGATTTCACCTAGAGAATTGCAGGACTTTGCTGAACCTTCTACCAGTAGAGAATTTCCTAGATGACGACGCGAGGTCGTCAAAGGGGGAGGGGAGGGGAAAAGTTGTTGAGGGCAAACCTCTAGGGTGGCCCGATCTTTCACGATTCCCTTTCAAATCGAGGATGGGGTGCGGGGAGAGGAGGGGAGGATAAACACGACGAACGCATGCAATAAGAACACGATGAACACACACACACACAAAACCACGATACACACCAAAAGCTCACGCTGGCGGTGACCGGTCCGGCGCAATCCCTAGGATCGGTGTCGGGCGGAGGACTCTCGCTCCAACCGGCACGGCGAGATGGGAGACTCGGTGAGATCTTGACGTCTAGGCAAAGGGACACCGATGCCTAGGCATTGTACAACGTGGAGGCACGATGCAAACTCCAACGAGGTTTGGGGATATTGGTGCTCCTTAGTCAAGGAGCATGAGGCAAGAATTCGATAGATCCACAAAGGGGTTTCCCCTAATTCCAATATCTTGCCTAGGGTTTACAATGGATGTTGGGGACTATATATAGGCCAGCCACTTAAACGAGGGTACTTTAGGAACAAAAGACAAGTTCTGGATGGACTAAGGGGTACATGGGCCGCAGGCCCAAAGGCCTTTTCATGCCTGGCGATGGTCGGTCCGGAGACTCTGGTGTGGTGGACCGGAGAATCCGGTGTAGTCTCCGGACTGGCCTCCGGAGGGGCCTTTAGATTGTCCCAGGGCCCGGTTTTGGGGTCAGACCAGAGGTGGGGTCGGAGACTCCGGTGTCTTCAGGCCGAAGACTTTGGCGGACCGGAGACTCCGGTGTGCGCAGACCGGAGACTCCGGTCCGAGCAGCTCCAGCGGCTCCTGCTTCATGCTCTGCTCCTTGTTCTCCATCCTTGGGTGATTGGTGATCTGTCGAAGCTTTGTACCTGATGATGCATAGGGTAGATGCATGAAGTAGCATACCATCCAAGGAGGTATCAAATTGGCACGAGGAGAGGAGTGAGTTCACCTTAGCCTATAGGAGTTTGGCTCGGGCACGAGTCATGGGTCCACTTGGGGGACATGTTGGTGTAGATGTAGGAGCGTCCGTAGGACAGGATACATCAAAAGTGGAAAGGGGAAAAGGGAGGGGCAGCTCACCTGTGGACGGTGGACTCGACGGTGTGCAGACGATGGACCCAACGGCGTGCTCGACGGTGTGCGGCTCTTCTCTAGCGCAAGATCTTCTCGCGGCGACAAGCGTGGCAGGAAGTCAACTATAGGAGGAAGAAGCGTAGGTGAGGAGTGACCAGGGGAGAGGGAGAAAGGGGAAAGGGCAAGGGGGAGGGGAGGGCGGCTCACCGTAGACGACGAACGACAGCGGGAGGGGATCGACGACGACACTAACGAGCGTCAGTAGGAGGGGGGAGGGGAATTGACGAATGCAACACTGACGAACTTCTTGTGATTGACACTTAATTTTTAGCCAGCTAGCAGATTACGCGAGATGCATCCTGGCAATATGCGACTTGTATAACTTATGCGAGTCGCATATTGCCAGGATGCGCCTCGTATAATTGTGCAACTATATTCAAAAGGAAGGTAGCGCATTCATTTTCACAAAGCACTTCATAGCCTAGTGGCTACACACTGCACCCTTTCTTCCCTGGCATCCCAGGTTCGATTCCTGGGAGCCACCTTTTTTGGAACTAAGTGAAAAAACTTGACTAACTAAAAAAATTGAAGCATGATGTGAGTCGCATTTTAGAAACATGCGCCTCTAATATAGTATTATGCGAGGCGCATTTCTGTATGATTTGTCTCCTATACTGTTTTCCACAACACTCAAAAATAAGCGCCACACAGGTGCTAACACCAAACACTTATTAGCCTAGTGGCTAGCCACCCAGTCCAATTCCCTCCAAACTCTGGCCACATTAAGACACCAAACACTTGAATCCTGTGGTGTCCACAATTTTGTTTTTTTAAGACATTTTAATTGTTAAATCATTTTCCAACATTAATATAAACTACAAAATATATTTTAGTACTTTAAAATTATCATATAAATTATATATAATTGTGTCGATACATAATATGCCATCTAGCAATTAGCATACAAAAGAGATAACTAATAAGAATGTGTCGATACATATATAAAAAAGCCACACACAGGCGTGCGGTACGTCGTGCTTCATCGGAGCTAGTTATTAGCGTTTCTTGTTGACAATTACCTTTTTGCCCTTCTTTGTCGCGGTTGAATAGGTTAGGTCTAGAACGTCTTCACTTTTTCTTTTGAACGGGAATCCTTTCTTAGGTAGGCTTGTGGTGTATGGTGATTGATCGCTGTATCCGTCTTCCATCATCGAATCGCTGTACTGGTCAAAGCTTTGCTCGTTGGCGACTCCGTCCATTCTGATGATATTCCTTTTGCCTCTCCTGACGACAACCCGGCTAGGCTTTGACGGGTCGGTAATGTAGAAGCATTGGTCGACTTTATTAGCCAGAACCCATGGCTCATTTCTCGCCGGTACGTTCGTGCCGGTGGTCTTTGACTTTGGAGGTATAACCATGGTAGTGAAATACCGGTCTTCTTTTTCAATGCTCTTGGCCCACCTGACACGGAACACCAGCACCTTCTCCGTAACGTAGTCGAGCTCCCATATCTCCTCAATCCTTCTGTAGTATCTTTCCGGGACGTCGTCGGTGTAGAATGTCCCCATTACCCCTGAGTTCTGATAATCGTAGTTATTGTCCTTCTCCTCGGTGTAGAACGTGTATCCATTGATATCGTATGCCTGGTAGGTCCTCAGGTTGTGCCCTAGGCCCTGTGACAACGAGAATATGAGTTTATCGTCCTTCAAAGACTCGCCCTACGGTGGACTATCGAGAACCTTCTTCCTAAACTACTACGTGAAACCAGAGTTGTGCTCTTTGATTACATCTTCCTCGGTCCTGACCAGGCCGCGGTCAGCGTACTTCTTCTTGATAAATTCTTTGTGCTCATGTAGATATGGATCGACCACTTGTAGGTGTTGTATAGTGACGAGGTTTTCTCTTTCAAAGTCCTTGGTTCGTTCCTCAAAGTCAACATTCTTTGCGCGCTGACCCTCGTGGTGACCCCATCCAGCGAGCCTCCCAAGGTGCTTGTTGAATGGCACAGCGATAGGGGTCTCGGTTTGTAGAAAGTTCCAGCAAAAAGAGATGCGCTCTTCGGCCAGGAAGCCGTTTTCTATGCTTCCATCTGGACGGTACCTGTTACGAACGTATCCCTTGATATGTCCATTCATCCTTTCGAATGACATCATGCTTTGCAGAAATGGAGGCCCGAGTTGGATGATATCCTCCACGACATGGAGCAGCAGATGAAGCATGACATCAAAGAATGCGGGAGGGAAGTAGATCTCGAGCTTGCATATTATCACCACGATCTCCTCCTGTAGCCTCGTGAGCTGCTTAATGCCTATCGACTTCCGAGAGATAATGTCTAAAAAGTTGCAAAGGCCAAACAGCGTTTCACGGACGTGCTTGTCCATTATCCATTGGATCGCAACCGGAAGTACCTGCGTTATCAACACAACGATATCGTGAGACTTCATCCCGCTGAAGTGTTGCTTCGCCTCATCTAGCCATCTGCTTATCTTCCCCATGTAGCCGTTCGGAAATTTGACTCCGAGGAGGCACTTCATAAACTATGTGGCCTCCGCCTTGCTTAGAGTGAAGCACGCGGCCTTGAGCTTAACTTCGGCCTTCTTGACCTTTTTTCCCATGCGACGATGACTATTCTGCGTTTTTGTCTCCTTCTCCTCCGACTAATCATCGGCTTCATCGTCACTAGGTGGTTGTTGAAGGTCTTTCCTAATGCCCATATGCTTAAAGCCGTTCCTTGCCTTCGACCCATCTTTGGTCTTCTCGGTGTTAAGGATGATGGCAAGCAGACTCTCCCCCATGTTCTTCGTGATATGCATGAGATCAAGGCTATGAGGCACGCGGAGGAGCTTCCGGTATGGCAAGTCCTAGAAAATAGACCTTGCCTTCCAAAACCTCAACAACAGCTCTAGCTTCTTTTGGTTCTTTCTTGGCATAGGGCACTCTTTCTAGTTTTTCAACAACTCATCAATTTCTGCGCCGCTCCTCTTGTATGGGAATCCTTGGAGCTCGATTGTCCCATCGAATAGATGTCCTTGCTTTCTGCAGGCGTGATTCTTCGGAAGCCACCTTCGAGACCCCTAGAATACGGTTTTCCCGGACCCGGAATCTTTCTGTAGCTGGCGATACGTCGTATTATCCTTTCACCTAACGCACACAAAGAATCCTTGGATCACCTGCCCAACAAAGTATCTATAACCAGGATAGTCTTGTACCGTCGTAATCACCGCCGCTCTCATATTGAAATATTCTTGTGCGGCAGTGTCCCAGGTACAGGCTCCATCTTCCCATAGCATGGACAACTCCTCTTTCAACAGCGTGAGATACAGATTGATGTCTGTACCGGGCTGTTTTGGCCCTTCAACTAGCATACTCATGGTTACACACTTCTTCTTCATGCACAATCAGGGGGAGGTTGTGGATCCATACAAACACGGGCCATGTCCTATGTGTGCTACTCTAGCTTCCGAACGGATTTAGTCTATCGGTGCTCACGCCCAGCCTGAGGTTCCTTGACACTTTCCCAAACCGTTGGTAATATTCGAGGTTCAATGCCTTCCACTGGCTAGCATCTGAAGGGTGCCTCAGAATTTCCTCCCTTTTCGGATCTTCATGATACAGCCCGTCCTACGGACGCTCCTACATCTACACCAACAAGCCCCCCAAGTGGACCCATGACTCATGCCTGAGCCAAACTCCTACAAGCTAAGGTGAACTCGCTCCTCTCCTCGTGCCAATTTGATACATCCTTGGATGGTGTGCTACTTCATGTGACTATTCTATGCATCATCAGATACAAAGCACCAACACATCACCAAGCACCCAAGGATGGAGAACAAGGAGCAGATCATGAAGCAGAAGCCGCTGGAGCTCCTCAGACCGGAGTCTCCGGCTATGCACACCGGAGTCTCTAGTCCACCAAAGTTTCGGCCTGAAGACACCGGAGTCTCCGGCCCCACCTCCAGTCTGCCCCCAGAATCAAGCTCGAGGACAATCTTTCTGCCCCTCCGGAGGCTGGTCCGGAGACCGACCGGAATCTCCAGTCCAGACCGGAGTCTCCGGTCTACCAGACCGAAGTCTCCGGACCGACCGTCGCCAGGCATGTAAAAGACTTTTGGGCCTTTGGCCCATGTACCCCTTAGTCCGTCCAGAACTTACCTTTTATTACTAAAGTACACATGACTGTGTGGTTGGCCTATATATAGACCCCCACCTCTATTGTAAACCCTAGGCATGATATTTGGAATTAGTGGAAACCCCTTGTGGATCTATCTAATTTTTGCCTCATGCTCCTTTGACAAATGAGCACTAAATATCCCAAACCTCGTTGGAGTTTGCATCGTGCCTCCGCGTTGTACAAGGCCTAGGCATCGGAGTCCCTTTGCCTAGACGTCAATATCTCACCGAGTCTCCCATCTTACCGTGCCGGTTCGAGAGAGAGTCCTCCGCCCGACGCCAATCCTAGGGATTGCGCTGGACCGGTCACTGCCGGCGTGAGCTATTGGTGTGTATTGTGGTTTTGCGTGTGTGTGTTCATCGCGTCCTTCATGCGTGAGTTCGTTGTGTTCATCCTCCCCTCCTTCCCCCGCACTCCATCCTTGTTTTGAGTGGGATTCGTGAAAGATCGGGCCACCCTACAGGTTTGCCCTCAACATATTGGTATCAAGAGCTTCGTTGCTCACGGATTCCCCCACAAAATTTTCTTCTATCCACCAAAAATTCGAAATTGCCCAAAAAAGAGCCCCAAATTTGCCTTTATCCAACCAAACCGTGTCTTAGGAGTAGGTCCAGCTTTATCCTGCATTTTCCTAGCCCAATTTGGCCAATTTTTCGCGGACTTGAGGACCCAAGGCATGGATTTCCGCTTAAGAACACTAGCAGTTCACGATCTTACTCCAGACCGGAGTCTCTGGCCAGCACACCGGAGTCTCCGTCCAGCACACCGGAGTCTCCGGCCTACACCGGAGTCTCTGTCCTACCCACACCGGAGTCTCCGGCCTGAGACCCCGGAGTCTCTGGCCCCGACGCCTCATTTTGACAGTTTTGCCTCTAATCTCGCATTGGCTAATTCCCCTTTTTTGTTTGTGGCCGTGTGCGTGTCGTCAACTAACATCAAGCTTCCGCATCGACAACTCCTGCGCTCATCAACACCACAGCCCACAAACATCATCCCGCACTACCGACGACAAGTTCATCATCACCAACGAAGGTATAACTTGCGTCACCTTGTTAACCCCTATCTTCCTTTGTGTGCACCTATCCCATGAGAGTGGCTCATCTTGTGTTTGCTTGGGCATTGTGCATTTGTCCTTGGATAGTGAGAGTGCAAGAGCAATATCAAGTGTGATTAGGTAGCATCAAGGGAGAGCAAAAAAAATACAAAAGAAAGAAAAAGATACAAAGAAAAAGCAAAAGAAAAATAGTCTCATGTTGCAAAAGAGAGTCTCAAAGCTTGTAAGCAAGAGAGAAAGAAGAGCGCCCAAGGCAAGTGCACAAATCCATTGCTCATTTTTCTTCTTTGCAAACGAGCCACGGTCTCTCCTTGCATTGGCACGACAACAAGCTTAGTCTTTGTTAGGACATTTTGTTTGCTCATTTTCATAGTCGTGTCAATCCCAACAATCTCCACGTGTGTGTATATAGTCTTAGGTTCCCGTCACCCCTTTTGAGTTGTTGACCTTCGCCTTTGACTAGAGTTTTGTTAGATTTTACCCACTTTTGACTATCCGTTTTCTTTTGGTTGGTTCTTTGGCATTCCACAGTCCTAACCTACAACGAACAAGCTTTTGAGAGTTAGTTCTTTCTTTAGTATGAGTTTTCTTTGCACTTCCACTTTGCACGCTTATAGCTCTCACTTGTGGTTTCTAGTTTGGTGCAATCCCCAAGGTGAGGTACAAGGCTAACACCACCATATTCCACTTCCATATACAATACTTGTGTGTTTTGCATAATGGATAGGCACGGTGAGTCGAGCCAACCACCTCCCCAAGAAGAAGATCAAGGACCGTACATGACGCGCGCAACTCACTCCATCGTTCAACAAGAGTTCCTTGAACGTTGCCAAGCCCTTGAGACGCAACAAGATGAACAATTTGGCGAGACGCAAGCCAAGTTCAAGAACATCGACAACCGCTTCGATGCCCTCGAACGTCAAATGCATGCAATGCATCACAACTTCGGCCACCAAAATGAAGCACTTCAACGCTCCGTCGCCGAAACAAATGACAACCTTCGTCGCCTCATAGATGGAATGGTAAGACCACGTTCACCTATACAACCTATACAAATGACAACCTTCGTCGCATCAATCTCTTCAAGTTCTTTGCTTCGTTATGCACCTATACAACAAAATCTACCTCCAAGTGCTCCAAGACACAATGACGCCCCCGTGGTTGAAGATGGAAGTTCTTTGAACTATGTACCTTCCCCACGGCATGCCGCAACGTCAAGCTATGATGGTGATTTCTCTTCAAGGCCACGAGCAAGGCAAGAAGCACACCGTCATCACACAAGGGCATTAGTGATCCAACAAGAGCAACCACAAGAAGAACCGCAAGTGCAACCGCAAGTCTACCACCATCGACCGCGACACATACTTCACACAACAAGTGATGACTCCAATTTGGAGAACCAAGCTCGTCATCGACGTGAGGCTCTCCAAGATCCTCCTCCTCGTCATCACCGTCATGAACGTCAACACCGACACCATGGTCATCATGAGGTGCCTCCTCCACCACACCAAAACATGGAGCGTCAAGTGGTACAAGTTGAGCGACGGCCACCACATCAAGATGCTCAAGACCATGATCTTCGCCGTGAGGCCCATGTGCCTAATCAACATCCCCAACCGAGGAACGAGCCTCCCTTTCATCGTCAACCGCATCAAGAGGTTCCACACCCTCGCGACCATGAGGCCCAAGCGCCTTAACCACGTATACAACCGCGCCAAGAGCAAGAGCAAGCTCCACAACAACCTTCAATCGCTTCGCCAAGGGACAAATACCGTGGAAGAGTACTTCAAGGAAATGGAACTCAACTTGATTCGCGCCAACATTGATGAGCGCATGGAGCAAACTATGCCACGCTTTCTTATTGGCTTGAGCCACCCAGTTAAGCGCATCGTCGAGTTCCAAACATAGAACACAATGGTTGAGCTTGTGCACATCGCAACAAAGGCTGAACGTCAAGTGCAAGAGGATATCAAGTACAACATGAAGGGTTCGCAGCATAGAAAATTAAAAAAATTCCTATGATGGGAACTATACGCCAAGATCTATCTACTAGATACAAGCAACATGTGGATATACATCCATAGAGAACTTACCCTCGAAGAGAACAAAGCTTTGTTAACAAGTTGGAACTCGTGGATGATGTAGTCGTACACTTGCTGATCTCAAGATCGTGATGAAGTCTAGCAGGTCCGGCTCCAGCACATCCTTCAGATCCAGCTCCAGCAAGTCCGGCACCACGTGAGTCGGTGTAGCTTCAAACGCGAGCATCAATATGGGCATCACATCAACTATATGACTCATGCTTAACCTTTCGGTCTATGTTCCGAGGCCATGTATGTACATGCTAGGCTCGCCAAGTAAGAACCTTAGTATTCGCGTGTGTAAAACTGTCTTACACCCGTTATATGAAAGCGTAGAGTCGAGTACACCCGATCATCACGTGATGTCTCGAAACACGATCCATAGAACGGTGCATACTTAAGGAAGAACAAATTTTTATCTTGATATCTAAAGAGGGATCATCTTAAAATGCTACTAAAACACCAAACTAGCAATATAAGATGCGAACATCATATGTGTAAAGTGGAATGATATGATCCATGCATTTGATCACCATCATATGCATCGTGGTATGATCTCTATCATTCCTTTGTGTGTAAGGCCAAGGTCTATGGAACTTACACGTTAGGTGTGTTGTAAGAGTATCAATTATACATCAACTTACAACATTACCATATCATGACACTAGCCCAGCAACGATCTAAACTAGACGCCTCTAATTTATCAATTGCAAGTTTTTACATGGCCTAGGGCTTTCGAAGATAGAACCGGTCTTACCTACGAACATGGAACCACAATGATGATAACTAAGTTATTAGCAACTCGTTGTAAATCAGATATTGACTATAGTAGGAGAGACTGACACCCGCCAGCCACTTATGCAAAATTAGTTGCATGTCAGTCGTGGAACCAGTCTCATGTGCGACGACATGTAAGGTTGGTCTGGGCCGCTTCATCCCACTATGCCACCAATATCCAAAATACATGAAAGAAGCCATAACATGATCATCATCGCCCACATATAAACATATGTGTACTACCCGTGCAAAGAACCTACGCATAGATCAGGCTTTGATACCACTAAAGGGTTCGCAGCATAGAAAACAAAAAAAATTCCTACGATGGGAACTATACGCCAAGATCTATCTACTAGATACAAGCAACGGGTGGATATACATCCATAGAGAACTTACCCTCGAAGACAACAAAGCTTTGTTAACAAGTTGGAACTCGTGGATGATGTAGTCGTACACTTGTCGATCTCAAGATCGTGATGAAGTCCAGCAGATCCGGATCCAGCACGTCCTTCAGATCTAGCTCCAGCAAGTCCGGCACCACCAAGTCCAGCACCGCAAAGCAGTGGTGCATCCTTGATCGCACACACATCCGGTACCCCGACAAACTCCGTCCCTCGCTCCAGCAAAGCAGCAGAAGCAGCAACTCCTTTCCAGATAAAGCCACCGGGAACATGTATCTCGCTAATCCGAGACCATGGGGAATAACTAGAGGGGGAGAGAGATCCTTCACGAGGAGGTGTGAGGAAGAAGGGGTGTGAGGGGGGCCTTTTATAGGAGGAGGGGGTGCCCCTCCCCATGGCCGGCGCCCAAGGGGTGACCCCTCACCTCCTCATTCATGTGGTGGTAACTCCCTGCACATAAATTTGCCCCTTCACATTCTCTTTTAAAGTCCCTACTTTAAATGCATTAAATTTCTCCAAATTTAATGCTTTCTCACTTAATAAAACTCTTTTATTAATTTTATTCAGAATTTTTTGATTAATTTAATTAACAAACATTCACATAAAACCCCCTGCAACATTTCATTATTACATGCAGAACCAATTTCAGCAATTTCACCTGAAACAGTTTCAGAGTATATTGAAATAATTCCAGCGCTTTCTTAAATCTTTATCTGAAACATATTTTCTCCAAATGGTGTCGGTATCCCTTAAGTGTGTAACCCTATGGTTCGCGAATAATGCAGACCTGATCGAGACCCCTCTCAGATTAATAATCAGAAGCGGGACCTGGAGATCCATACTGACTCCTACACATTCAACGATGACTTCTGTGATCGTGAGAACCTTTAACGGTAGTAACTAAATCCCTTTGTATCATGATATAATACATGCCCGAGATTCGATCATCGGTATCCAAATACCTAGTTTGATCTCGTTACTGACATGCACTCTTTCTCGTTCCCGTGATATAACATTCTAGTGATCACATCACTTTCTTGCAAGCTATCCTAATGTGATATCACCGAGAGGGCCCAGAGTATATCTATCCATCATCGGGATTGAAAAATTCGACTCTTGATCCATGAGCCTGAACATAACACCTTCATAGTACTGAACCCACCTTTATAGTCACCCTGTTACGGTGTGACGTTTGGTGTTATCAAGATACTCTTCTAGTGTTAGCAATTAACATGATCTCATGGTCTAAGGACTAAGATTTCTTCGTATGATGTTATAGCAATATAAACATAATGACTTTGATCGTAATGTTATACTTCAGATGAATATTCATCACATCATTCCACCAATATTGTGACCTTGTTATTAACAACATCCAGTGTCCATGATCAGGAAACCTTGATCATCTTGTTAATCGACGAGCTAGTTTATATGAGAGGCATTACGAGGAACTTTGTATTTTCTTTATTAAACACACATGTATTAACGTTTCCAATTAATACAATTATAGCATGCAAAATAAACATTTATCATAAACATGGAATAAGATAGTAACCACTTTACTATTGCCTCTCGGGCATATTCCCTTCAGTCTCCCACTTGCACTAGAGTCAATAATCTAGTTTGGAAAACTTTGCGTACTGAACACCTATGGCTTTCTGGTGTTGCATATACGCGATTGCTAGTGGTTAACATAATCTCCGGATCTAACAGTTTCAGGTCCGTGTGTATTTGCATGTCTTTGCGTCTCTATGCATCACTCATTCTCATATGAGATGGCATTGTATAAATTTGGTCCTTTGGTGAGACCTTTAGTTCGTTCGGGTTAAAATATGTTGATATTATTATCATACAATATATCTTCATAGTATTAGCCCACTTTCAACCACACCTAGTTTGATAAAAAACTACTTAACAAAAATGCCCTCCTTTGCTGCTACTATAGCAGTTATATACTTACTCACAATGTCTCAACTTTGGAACTCATCCAAATCCATCATGGAACATCCTTTCAATTACATTGTGCCACCCATAGTCTAAATTGAGATAAATTTAATTTGTATCTTGTGACAAAACTAGTATCAATGTAACACTTTACAATGAACTACCTTTACCTATTTGTCACTTATACATGATATATTCTTAGTTCTTCCAAAGCTCATTAGAATATCTTTACTATCGTCCAATGATCATCTTATGAATCATTCTGGTATGTGCTCATAACATTTAGAGCATAGGACATATCACGGTATAATCGATCAAAATCTTCATGTGATTTTACTCACCAAGTGTGGAAACACTTGAATCTTAATACAATCCTTTCCATGCAGCATGAACCTTTCTTGTTGTTTCCATATTGAACCCTTTCAATATCTCATATATGTACGTCTGGCATAACCATATTAGCGCCTCAATCTATCCATACAGACATTGATGCCAAATATTCCGGTTTTGCCCAAGTCTTTCATCGAAATCCTATTTTAATGAAATTCTTAACTTGTGTCAATAAAAGATACATCATTTTCCAATCAACAATATGTACTCTGCATAATGTATTGGAAATTTGTCTCAGCGCTCCCACTTAATTTCTTGCAAATGCAAGCATCTTCATCATCTCGTATGAAATTAAACTCCTTTAACATTTTCATCATGGTGAAGATTCCAACTCCCGTATGCTCACTTCAGCTATCAAAGTTTGCATGCCCTTTTAGCATCCTTTGAATTAACAAAACCCTTCGGACTGTGTCATGTACACGTCCTAGGTAACCATTCTATTAGAAGAACCTTGTTTTGTTTATTCAACTACCATATACTAAATTATATGTAGTGGTTGCTACATTAATCCGTCAAGACTAAATATCATTATGAAAGATCAAATCTTGTCATAGTCAACTCCTTGAACATTGCCGTAAACTTCTTTCCAATATGTCGACTATTTCATAGATGTTAAACATCCATGTCTATTTCTTTATAGATCCAAACATGACCGATAGGCTTCACGCCTTTCCGGAGGGTCTTCCAAGTTCAGAAACTTGATTTCTTGTGTATGGATACTATCACGGAGTCTATGACTTCTAGTTATTTTATGGAGTCAGGGGCCATCATCGCTTCTTTGCATGTAGTCGGTTCATCATTGTCAAAACAATAACGACTTGTTATCAAATCACACTATTTGATTCTTACCGACCCACATGGTTCAATAGGAACTCTAATCTCCGAGATCACACCCTTTGTAATCACGGGAGCCATGAGCATTGTGGCCGCCACCGGGACACTTTCCGGCGCTGTGCTACTTAGCACATATAGCAAAGGTTCAACAACCTTATCAAAGTTCTATTATTGTCCTCCCACTTAACTTTTCACGAAAAATTCCTTCTCAAGAAACTTGACGTTCCAAGTAACAAACTCTTTTGTCCTCGGTGTTATGGAGAAATTCCCAACAAATTCTTTGGTATAACCTACAAAGACGTGATTATCCTACTTTGGTTGTAAACATTTTACTTATGCATAGCATACCAAAATTTAAGAAAAGACAATTCGGGTTTTATCCCAAACCATAACTTATATGGTGTCATTTCAACGGATCACGATGGTGCTCTTTTCAGTGTAAAAGCGGTAGTCTCTAAAGCTTCAATCCTTAAAACATAATGGCAGTTTTGTAAATGACACCTTTGATCTTACCATGTCAAACATGGTTTGATTTCATCTCTCGAATATGCCATAATACTATGGTTTATCGGGAAAACACAAATCATGGAACACTTCCTCAAATCTTAGGTGTTTTGCTAAACCTGGAACTCAAATATCTTCCTTTATGAGCAAATCATAAACTCTTTTATTTTCTTGTTACAATGATTTTTTACTTCATCTTGAAAGTCTTTGAAATTTTTTTCAAATGTTTCATACTTATTCCTTATTAAGTAAATATATAGGTATATTCACTCAAATTTCTAGAGAAAGTATATGAAGCAAAAAGATCCATCGCATATGGCTACATATAATGGACTATGCACATCAGCATGCACAATTTCCAATAAGCTACTCATCCGTTCCTCTTTGGCCTATGAACGGAGTTTCAATTATGAAGGTCTCATAAGCGTCAGTTGATCAAAATCAAACACTCCAAAAATCCATCAACATGGAGTTTCTTCATGTTTTCTTTCCAATATAATTTAAACAGCGATGTCACTTCATAAGTGATTTTTCAAGCATTTGTCTTGCGACATTTTAGCAATAGTGTTTATGGATGTGATTTCTCCCACTAGACTTGTAAAAGTTCATCCATCCTTTATGAAATACGGTAATTATTTGAACAACCATTGTTCTCATAATACCGGAACAAAATAACAATTATTAAAACAAATCATGAAGGCTAGGTTTGACGACAACGAAAAACACAATAACACTTTATTTGTTTTTGATGAACATCTTCACTTATTCTCTTGCTAGTTACTTAGGCCGTTGTAGTTCATGAATTGTGTTGTTCTGTATGACACTTCACACCAACCAATTCGGTATCCATTACTGGTATCCAATACCTAAGAACCACATTGTTTAACAAGCAAAGAATACATCCATAACATGTATATCTTCTATATACCTAAGTTGGACATCTCCAACTTTTTCTTTTCTGCCAAATTTTTTATAGATTCTCTTTCAGCAATTCCTTTTCTTAAAAGAATCTATCAACATCAATAGTGGTGTCATTTACATGACACATAGTACAAAGCGTATATAGGCAAACACTAATACCTTTGGACTTGCACTTTGAAGTGGATCACCATCATCAAATGTTTGGCATTCTTTCAAAAAACCATTCTTTAGTAATCTTTTAGTGGAGTAAACATTTTACTTACATCTTCTATTCATCCTTAGCATGAAAACTTTCATGATCAAACTACTATAGCCTATAAGGATGAATCATGAGTATAATGTTAGTTCCCAAATCCTTTTTGGGAGATCTGGATGCCTAGCATCTCCATCCTTCACAAATTCTCATACAATATGAGAACATGTATTTTGCCAAATTATACTCTATCATAATGCAACCAAAAACATTGTTTCAGATATCACAATATCTTCCACACATGATGGTTTCTGAAACAATTACCAGCTCCTATATAATCTTGATATTAAAACAACTTTTGAATATCAATAATCATGGAGGCAAACATGATACTTTAGATACTAACATTGGAATTCTTACTCTTGATTTAATACTACATATTAAATTTCATGGAGTAAATAGAGTTTGATGAAAGTTTGCAATAGGACTTTTAAACTTTAAATTGACATTCAAAACAATACGATACCAGTTCGTAAAGTAAATACCCATAATTCTATAGTTCCATTATCTCAATTACAACTAAGCATAAGGTAGAAAACGAATGCCAATGACTACAACAAACTATGCAAATTCACTTTGATTTAGTTTATGAAAAATTGACTTTGACTAATCCAATTTAGAAATGAACTCCCACTCAAAAACGACATCCCTCGTGCCTTTTTGGTGATTACATGAACCAAATCCACTACACCAAGTCCGATCATCACGTGAGTTGGTGTAACTTCAAAGGCGAGCATCAATATGGGCATCGCATCAACTATATGACTCATGCTTAACCTTTTGGTCCGTGTTCCGAGGCCATGTCTGTACATGCTAGGCTCGCCAAGTAAGAACTTTAGTATTCACGTGTGTAAAACTGTCTTACACCCGTTATATGAAAGCGTAGAGTCGAGTACACCCAATCATCACGTGATGTCTCGAAACACGATCCATAGAACGGTGCATACTTAAGGAAGAACAAATTTTTATCTTGATATCTAAATGAGGGATCATATTAAAATGCTACTAAAACACCAAACTAGCAATATAAGATGCGAACATCATATGTGTAAAGTGGAATGATATGGCCCATGCATTTGATCACCATCATATGCATCGTGGTATGATCTCTATCATTCCTTTGTGTGTAAGGCCAAGGTTTATGAAACTTACACGTTAGGTGTGTTGTAAGAGTATCAACTATACATCAACTTACAACATTACCATATCATGACACTATCCCAGCAACGATTTAAACTCGACGCCTCTAATTTATCAATTGCAAGTTTTTACGTGGCCTAGGGCTTTCAAAGATAGAATCGGTCTTACCTACAAACATGGAACCACAACGATGATTACTAAGTTATTAGCAACTCGTTGTAAATCAGATATTGACTATAGTAGGAGATACAGACACCTGCCAGCTACTTATGCAAAATTAGTTGCATGTCAGTCGTGGAACCGGTCTCATGTGCGATGACATGTAAGGTTTGTCCGGGCCGCTTCATCCCACTATGCCACCAATATCCAAAATACATGAAAGAAGCAATAACATGATCATCATCGCCCACATATAAACATATGTGTACTGCCCGTGCAAAGCACCTACACATAGATCAGGCTCTGATACCACTGAAGGGTTCGCAGCATAGAAAACAAAAAAATTCCTACGATGGGAACTATACGCCAAGATCTATCTACTAGATACAAGCAACGGGTGGATATACATCCATAGAGAACTTACCCTCGAAGACAACAAAGCTTTGTTAACAAGTTGGAACTCGTGGATGATGTAGTCATACACTTGCCGATCTCAAGATCGTGATGAAGTCCAGCAGGTCCAGCTCCAACACGTCCTTCAGATCCAGCTCTAGCAAGTCCGGCACCACCAAGTCCAGCACCGCAAAGTAGTGGTGCATCCGTGATTGCACACACATCAGGTACCCCGACAACCTCCGTCTCTCGCTCCAGCAAAGCAGCGGAAACAGCAACTCCTTTCCAGATAAAACCACCGGGAACATGTATCTCGCTAATCCGAGACCATGGGGAATAACTAGAGGGGGAGAGAGATCATTCACGAGGAGGTGTGAGGAAGAAGCGGTGTGAGGGGCACCTTTTATAGGAGGAGGGGGTGCCCCTCCCCATGGCCGGCGCCCAAGGGGTGACCCCTCACCTCCTCATTCATGTGGTGGTAACTCCCTCCACATAAATTTGCCCTTCACATTCTCTTTTAAAGTCCCCACTTTAAATGCATTAAATTTCTCCAAATTTAATGCTCTCTCATTTAACAAAACTCTTTTATTAATCTTATTCAGAATTTTTTTAATTACTTTAATTAACAAAAATTCACATAAAACCCCCTGCAACATTTCAATATTACATGCAGAACCAATTTCAACAATTTCACCCGAAACAGTTTTGGTGTATATTGAAATAATTCCAGCGCTTTCTTAAATCTTTATCTGAAACATATTTTCTCCAAATGGTGTCTGTATCCCTTAAGTGTGTCACCCTACGGTTCGCGAATAATGCAGACATGATCGAGACCCCTCTCAGATCAATAATCAGAAGCGGGACCTGGAGGTCCATACTGACTCCTACACATTCAACGATGACTTCTAGGATCATGAGAACCTTTAACGCTAGTAACTAAATCCCTTTGTCTCATGATATAATACATGTCCAATATTCGATCATCGGTATCCAAATACCTAGTTTGATCTCGTTACCGACATGCACTCTTTTCTTGTTCTCGTGATATAACATTCTAGTGATCACATCACTTGCTTGCAAGCTATCTTAATGTGATATCATCAAGAGGGCCCAGAGTATATCTATCCGTCATCGGGATTGAAAAATTCCACTCTTGATCCATGAGACTCAACATAACACCTTCGTAGTATTGAACCCACCTTTATAGTCACCCTGTTACGGTGTGACGTTTGGTGTTATCAAGATACTCTTCTAGTGTTAGCAATTAACATGATCTCAAGGTCCAAGGACTAAGATTACTTCGTATGATGTTATAGCAATATAAACATAATGACTTTGATCGTAATGCTATACTTCGGATGAATATTCATCACATCATTCCACCAATGTTGTGACCTCGTTATTAACAACATCCAATGTCCATGATCAGGAAACCTTGATCATCTTGTTAATCAACGAGCTAGTTTATATGAGAGGCATTACTAGGAACTTTGTATTTTGTTTATTAAAAACACATGTATTAACATTTCCAATTAATACAATTATAGCATGCAAAATAAACATTTGTATAAACATGGAATAAGATAATAACCACTTTATTATTGCCTCTCGGGCATATTCCCTTCACAACAAGCCCAAGACGTACTTCACCTACACGCAAGCTTCAAACGCTACACTAACAACTTTTAATGGAAGCTCCTCAAGTACCTCCAAGCCTTCCTTCAAGGCCACACTTCCTCAAGGAAAACTGCCCCCAAGTGGCAAACAAGCAAAGAGTGATACACCTTTCAATGGAGAATGCTACAAGTGTGGAGGTAAAGGACACAAGTCGGCCAAATGTGGAAACAAGAAGGTATTGTTCATCCATGATAATGGCGATGAAGAGTACTTGAGTGAAGATGAATTTGATGCCCGTGTCAAGGAAGCAATGACAAGGCAATGAGTGGAAGATGATCAAGAACTCCTCATGTGTGAACATGACGCAAGTCCATAGCTTGTCGTCACAAGGATCTTGACCACTCAAGCACAAGAGCATCAAGACCAACGCTCAAACATCTTCCAAACACGAGCTGACATCAATGGCAGATCTATCAAGGTGATCATTGACGGAGGGAGTTGCCACAACCTTGCTAGCACCGAGTTGTGTGAGAAGCTCAACCTCACCCTCCATCTGCACAAGCACCCCTACCACATGCAATGGCTAAGTGACCAAGGGTCGGTGAAGATCAAGCATACGTATCAGTCTCCTTCGGCATTGGTCCTTACAAAGACACGGTGGAGTGCGATGTGGTTCCTGTGATAGTTTGCCACATGCTTCTTGGTCGACCATGGCAATTTGACAAGGCTGCTCAACCTGATGGTCGCACCAATGTATACACCTTCAAATGGCTCAACAAAACATGTGTTTTGCAACCAATGACTCCTAGCCAAATAATTGCGGATGATGCAAAGGCTTTAGCGAGGGTGCAAAGCACAACACCTACTTGTGAGAAGAGCGGTGAGAGGCAGAACCACCTCATAGTGAGTGAGAGCCACAAGCCAAACTCGAGTGGAAAAACTAAGAGTGTTCTCCTTGCCACCAAAAGTGAGATGAGACATGTTTGGAACAACCCATCTATCTTGCACTATGTCCTCCTTTGCAAGGGACTAGCGCAAGGAACTAATGATTTAATCAATGTTCCTCCATCTTTGATGATTGTTTTGCAGGAATTCAAGGATGTGTTCCCCGAAGAGCTTCCACATGGACTACCTCCTCTTCGCGGCATCGAACATCGCATTGACCTCATCCCCGGTGCACCACTTCCCAACCGCACTGCTTACCGCATGAACCCGGAGGAGACAAAGGAGATTGAGCGTCAAATCAACCAACTCATCTCCAAAGGTTTGATCCAAGTTAGCACTAGTCCAAGTGCCATACCCGTGATACTTGTTCCAAAAACGGATGATATGTTACGGTTATGCATGGACTGCCGTCCAATAAATGCTATCACCGTGCGTTATCGACATCCCATACCACGTCTCGATGACATGCTTGATGAATTGTGTGGAGCCACTATTTTTTAGAAAATTGATCTTTGTAGTGGTTACCATCAAATACGGATGGCTGAGGGTGATGAGTGGAAAACCGCCTTCAAGACCAAACTTGGTCTCTATGAATGGTTGGTTATGCCCTTTGGTTTATCTAATGCTCCATCCACCTTCATGCGCCTTATGAATCACATCTTGCGTTCTCTCATTGGAAAAAGTGTTGTTGTCTATTTCGATGATATTCTTGTTTATAGAAAATCACTTGAGGACCATATAACACATGTCAAGTATTTTGCAAATCCTTCAACATGAAAAGCTTTATGCTAAATTTCCCAAGTGCACTTTTGCTAAGGAGAAGTTGATTTTTCTTGGATTTGTCGTTTCTTCGAAGGGAGTTGAAGTTGATGTTTCCAAGGTAAAGAAAATACGAGATTGGACCATCCCAACAAATGTGAGTGAAATCCGAAGTTTTCATGGGTTGGCCGGTTTCTATCGTCGCTTTGTGAAAGACTTTTCGACCATTGTTTGTCCCCTCAATGAATTGACCAAAAAGAATGTCACCTTCGTGTGGGGCAAAGCTCAACAAAAAGCTTTTGATGAACTCAAAAAGAGGCTCACCGAAGCACCTCTCCTTGCGTTACCGGATTTCACAAAACCTTTTGAGATAGAGTGTGATCCTAGTGGTATTGGCATTGGAGGAGTCCTTATGCAAAACAGACGTCCTATAGCCTACCATAGCGAGAAACTTGATGGTTCTCCCCTTAATTATCCGATTTATGACAAAGAGTTTTTTGCCTTAGTTCGTGTCCCTCAAGTTTGGCAACACTACCTATGGTCCAAGGAATTTATCATACATTCTGACCATGAGTCGCTGAAATATCTCAAAGGCCAAGCTAACTTGAGCAAGAGACACGCAAAGTGGGTTGAGTTCATGGAGTCTTTTCCGTACATTGTCAAGTATAAGAAGGGCAAAGATAATGTAGTTACGGACGCTTTGTCTCGCAAGCAAACAAGCCTTCTTACGAGACTTGAATCAATGTGTTGGGTCTTGAGGAAATAAAAACTTTGTATGCTTCTGACCCGTTCTTTGAACCAATTTTTGCAAAGTGCTCCAATGATAAAGGAGTTGATGATTTCTATTTGCATAAGGGCTTTCTATTTAAACAAAACAAGTTATGCATTCCGAAGTCATCGCTTCAACTTTTGCTTCTCCAAGAATCTCATGGTGGAGGCCTCATGGGTCACTTTGGCCGTGACAAGACATTGGACATGCTCTCCAATCACTACTTTTGGCCCAAGATGAAGCGTGACGTGGAGCCCTACGTTCAACGATGCACGACATGTGTTCAAGCTAAGTCGCAAGCTAACCCCTATGGTCTCCTTGGTCCGACATTAGCATAGATTTTGTGTTAGGATTGCCTAGATCTAAGCATGGTAATGACTCTATATTTGTTGTTGTGGATCTCTTTTCCAAAATGGCACACTTCATACCGTGCCATAAGACCGACGATGCTTCACATGTTGCAAATCTGTTTTCAGGGAAATCATCCGTCTTCATGGTGTGCCAAGAACAATCATCTCCGACCGCGACGCCAAATTCATGAGCTACTTATGGAAGACCCTCATGGCCAAGCTCAGCGTGAAGCTCCTCTTTTCATCAGCGTCACAACCTCAAACCGATGGACAAACCGAGGTCGTCAACCGAAGCCTCGAAACCCTTCTACGTGTGTTAATCAAGAAGAACCTCAAGGATTGGGAGGAATGCATTCCCCACGCTGAGTTTGCCTACAACCGTGCCAAGCACTCAACAACCAAGATGAGTCCATTCATGATCGTCTATGGTTTCGAGCCCCTCACCGCGCTCGACATCCTACCACTACCTCTCCATGAGCGCACGAACATGGACGTTGAGAAGTGTGCACAAGCTATGAAGAAGCTTCATGAAGAAACAAGTGCTACTATCGAGCAACAAGTACTTCGCCAAGCTTCAAGGTTAAACAAGGACAAGAAGGAGATGTTATTTGAGAAAGGTGATCTTGTGTGGATACACTTGAGCAAGGACCGCTTTCCCAAGGAACGAGATTCCAAGCTCAAACCAAGAGGAGATGGCCCCTTCAAGGTCCTCAAGAGAATCAACAACAATGCCTACATCATCCACATACCGACCTCCAAGTACCTTGCAAGCAATACATTCAATGTCAAGGACCTTTCACCCTACCATGGAGATGTTCAAGATGACAACCATGAAGAGTCGAGGACGACTCTTTCCCAAGAGGGGGGAGCTGATGCAGCCCGTCCTACAAACGCCCCTACATCTACACCACCAAGTCCCCCAAGTGGACCCATGACTCATGCTCGAGCCAAGCTTCTCCAAGTTAAGGTGAATTCGCTCTTGTACTGATGTGACTTCGATACACCCCTGGATGGCTTTCTACTTCATGCCCCAACACTATGCATCATTAGGTATGAAGACATGAGCTAGGGGAGCGACGCAGCAGCCAATAGCTGCCAGGAGACCGCGGTACTACCGGTCCCTAGAAGCGGTACTACCGCTCATGGACTGCGGTACTACTGCCCCGGACAGAGAGATGGACCCGAAGCCCCAGACCCCACCGGTACTACCACACTCAGCAAGTGGTACTACCGCGTGCACCTGAAGACTCACGCCAAAGCCTCTGCCCGCTCCGGTACTACCGCACCCTTCCAGCGGTACTACCGCATTAGACCAGTACTACCGCTCGACCGATTGGTACTACCAGACACCCCAGGGCCTACGCGATCTAGCTCAGCCCTTTGGCCTTGTAATGCACCCTTTTGATACTTTAGTTGCCTAAACAACCCCTGAACTTGTGGCTGGCCTGTATATAGCCCCCCACCTCTATTGTAAACCCTAGGCATGATATTGGAATTAGTGGAAACCCTTGTGGATCTATCTAATTCATGCCTCATGCTCCTAGACCAAGGAGCACCAATATCACAAACCTCGTGGGAGTTTGCATCGTGCCTCCGCATTGTACAAGGCCTAGGCATCAGAGTCCCTTTGACTAGACGTCAAGATCTCACCGAGTCTCCCATCTCGTCATGCCGGTTCGAGAGAGAGTCCTCCGCCCGACGCTGATCCTAGGGATTGCGCCGGACCGGTCACCGCCGGCGTGAGCTATTGGTGTGTATCGAGGTTTTGTGTGTGTGTGTTCATCGCGTTCTTCGTGCGTGCGTTCGTCGTGTTCATCATCCCCTCCTCTCCCCACACTCCATCCTCGATTTGAAAGGGAATCGTGAAAGATCGGGCCACCCAAGAGGTTTGCCCTAAACAAGGGAGGAGAGGGAGGATGCGCAAGGAGCTGAAAGGGAGAATATCAACCCACGATAGGCTACCGTGGCACAGAAACAACACTTATTCTACCATGGCAGGTTGCCGCAACACAAAAACCACTGCTTTGTCTGCCACAGCAGGACAGGCCTGCGTGCCTTGGGCCGAACCCATCTTGGGTCAGTTTGTATCTAGTTGAGTCGTTTGCATTAAGGATTCTCAGGCTGGCCTCCGCCCTAGTCCTTAAATAGATGGGGCGCCGAATCAAGTTTTTTTTTGAGACCATGTTAAAACTATTTTGGAGTTGTTTCTTAAGAGAACCTCTGAAATTATCATGATAGAATTCGCTGCTGCAAGTGAGTGTGATCTGTTGTTCCATTGGAAATTGGTAGGTTACAAACTACCATTCGTGGTCCATGGCTACATGCTCAAGAGCGTGGTATTGTGAATACCTCACAGGGTCCGAGAGCTGTTGCATTGGCATCAGGGTTCGAGCGGGAGAGGTCATAGATACAGGCTAGTTATCTACCAACCACCATCATCATTGCCATCCGCTTGCTTTGGGTTTTGATTTAGATGTTTTCCGCCATGTCCACCACTTTTGTTTTCCACCGCCACAAGTCGAATCCGAGTCAAGCTAAAGAAGTCCTGGTTGAATACTCTTGGCCGACTCTGCCGCGGCAGGATTTTCTATCAAATCTCTGCCGCCGATCGAGTTCTGTCGCGCGCCAGGTTTCCTACCGCGTCACGTTTTCCAGCTGTTTCTCTGTCACGACACAAGTTTTTGCCGCGAGTGCTGTCTCTTCCACGGCACAATTTCGACCCTTTCTTCTACCACAGTACAAATACCAAAGTTGTGGTCTTTTGTAAATTCCAAAACTTAGTGATGAGGATATATTCTATGAATATGATGATTCTAGTTGTCTCAGCTGGAAGGAAATATTAAGCCTCGTTAAAAAATATCACAAGGTGAATTCTTTTCTAGTTGGACATGATAGTTTGGTTTATAAGAACTTTATACTTCCTAAATCATGGTGTTATTGTTTAACTAGATTTAATAACCATCGGACCAGCGCCAACGAGAGGAGAGGGTGGAAGGCGACCAAGAGATGGAAGGAGACCAAGAAGGAAAGTTCAGTTTGGACAGACAAAAGCTCTGAAATGGAAACGAACGTGGTTTCTACAAACCAACTCTGAATTAAGCAAATAAGTACTTGTTGGAAAGATAATTCCGAGTTCTTTCCAATGGTACTCGCACGTCTCCCGATTCTCTATGAGCTGGGCGCAGCAACCGAAACAAGTCGGCGGTTGTTTTCTGTCAATTTATAAATAGAGTCCTATTAAGTTAGCAAAGTTAGAGATATGTTTGGTTTTGACCCCAACTATATGTTGGACGTCCAGCAGCCGTTATATAGGCTTGTAATTCATGGTTTTTAGGTTTAGACCACGTTAAAATATTTTAGAGTGTATTCTTATTAGAACCTCTAAAATTACTTGTGATCGAAAGATTTGCTGCAATTAAGTGTGATCTGTTGTTCCACTTGGAATCAGTAGATAACAAACTACCATTCGTGGTCGACGGCTGCATGCACAAGAGCGTGGTGTTGTGAATATCCCACAGAGTTCGAGGGATGTTGCATTGGCATCAGGGTTCGAGCATGAGAGTTCATAGCTATAGGCTAGATATCTATCCACCATTATTATCATCGTTAAGTGCTTGCTGAGAAGATCGGGCCACCCCATATCATCTTGGTATCAGATTCCAGCGTTTACTCGGTGAGTATCCACAAATCCATCAAGAGATTAGTTCTTGTTTTTGTCCTAGATAACAATGTTCATGAGTTCTAGTTGCTGGTCATAGTCCTTTTGTGTAGTCTTTTCTTCTCATTATAAGTCATAGTTTTTGTCTAGTTTTTGTCTGTTTTTATTTCTTTGTCGGAGTTCCTAGACTATTTCTAGACAGTTCATCGTGTTCTTGAGATTTAGATCTTCTAGATCTATTTCTTTTTTGTTTGGAGTTTGTAGATCCATTTTAGCTAAGAAAAAATTCCTATTAATTGCCTACAAAGTCCTGATCGTCTCCAGTACATGAGCTTCCTTGACGTAAAAGAAAGAAGAAGAAAAAGGAGGGAAAAATACCGTTCTGAACTTCCTGTATGTGAGGGACTCACGCTGAAATCAAAAAAAATCCGCAAAAAAAAATCGGGCCGCTCGACCACATACTTGTATGTCCTCATACGAGAAAACAAAATTCCAGCTGAGCTCCTAGCGCGGCAGGATTTTGACCATTTTCTCTGCCCCGGCAAAGACCGATCCTTAGGTCAATTTTTTTTACTGAGTCCACATAGCGTACCTATCCTTATGAGCCTTAGTAAGTCTTTCTTATAAAACCATCTTGCGAGACTAGCGTACTTAGCGCTCCACGGGCTGCTTAGTTTAGCAATCTTGTGTTTGTTTTGTTGAGTCATTGCTAGCGTCTCTCCTTGTACATTGCATCACAAACATTACTCTGACATACCTCAATTTTTTAGCTTATTTTTGTAGTTGAAATTGCCCCATTTATCTCCACCGTGTGTGTTTTCGTGGGTCTTGGTCATACGATCATCACTAGGACTTATTTGCGGTGTAGTTAGGATAGCATATCTATAGCTCCACCATAAATAACCTATGTGTCATGTGATCATTCTCTATACCCTTGATATTTACTTCATCACATCCATGCATAAGTTGTTGATTTGAATTGGTAAGCATCGCTATTCACTTCGGAATGGTAAGATTTGCTTTCTTGTCAGTTTTGAGTGAGTTGTGAGAGTTCCACCACCATATTTTGTTTTGTGCACTAATGCACTAATCATGTCTTATAGTAGTGTTGATGTGATGCACAAAACTGATACAGGTGATTATCCCTTTCCATTACGCTCCTACTGTAGCAACATATTTTGGGAAGAGGATTCAGGAGTGGTACCTAAGTCGGGTTTGTTCCACTTCATCACAGAAATTAGTGGTAGACAAGCTGCTACTATCATTGATACTTGTTCTTTCATAAGTTTGGTTAGTGTTGAGGTTGTTGAAAAGCTACAATTATACACACGTGCAACAACATCACCATTCATGTTAGCTACTCAGATCACATGTGTTCCGCTCACCATTTATGATCCTAAAACATATATTTTGTGTTATGTCGTTACTGGAGCGTTTAACTCCTGCCATATCATCTTTGGAACAAAGTGGTGTAATGCATTCCAGGTTACCTTTGGTAGTGAGTGTTCCGATCCTTCTATCTTTTGGAATGGTAAACACACATGGTTAGCGCATACACATATTAAGCAATTTCAGGAGATTAGGCGTCAAAACCTATGTGTGCCTGTAACCACCAACATAAAACCACATGTTGATCCTGTCATAGAAGAACCAAGAGTGAGAGTTGATGATACAAATGAGGTTTCTACTAATGTGATCATCTCTACTCCTAGGGCTGTTTCTTGTGAAATCCAGGTTGCTTTTGAAGAAAGGGAGCCATCTATTTTAACAAGTTGTATCGTTGAACTGTGCATTGTCACTTGAGGAGGATGTCCCAGTGTCTACTATTGATATAGGTACTGACTTTGTTCCTGTCTCCTTGTGATTTTCCTTGTACTAATATTATAGCACCATGTCATAGTTTACCAAATTTGTATTTTGATCATGTGGTATTGATTACACATAAGAAAATACTTTCTCGAATACCACTTGCTGATATTGTGTATTCCATAATGCTAAATTAACCTATGAGTATGAGTTGTGCTAAGGATAAGATTTCTAAAATTTCATGTCTAAATTCTAGCACATATTCTCCTTGTTTCACTTTCAATCTAATTGGTGAATATAGCATGGATGAAAATTTTCTTGTGGATCACATATGCATTACTTGTGATAGAATCGCTGAACTGAAACAAGTTGTTTTTAGCCATATATGCAATGTGTCAGAAAATGTTTGCTATGTGACAATAGTTCATGTTCGAGATATATGGAAATACATTCTGGTCTAGTTGATATATTGCAACCACAGCAAGTAATTTTACCTATGTTGGATTGTTTTAATCTTGCTAAAATAGAACCCGAGTTTTCATATTCATTGTGTTTGTCTGAAAAGTCTTTGACTACTTGTTTTGTTGCTCTATACTTCACTTATATTTGCAAATTGAGTTGCATCTTACGTACTAGACAACATGATCATGTTCATAATAATCAGAGTAGTGCAGTCGAAGCATGGCATGCATCAATTTGGTTTTCACACATATTGAATTGGTTTGATCTTGTTCACAAATTTTATCATAGATCTTCTTTGAGAAAACTGAATTCAATATTGAAGAACAAGACTATCTATTTAGTTTTTTTAGTCATGATCATAACAATTCTTTGTACTTCGCTTATACCTACAATTTATGTTGCTTGATGCATATTGGACATATTTTTTATGTGAACAACAATAATACAACATGTTACGTATACACATATTCTACGTACACATTGTTCTTTTTGTTTCTTCCACTTTCAGCTTACCCAAAGACGCGGATGGCTTAAAAAAGGGAGGATGATGAGAATATATTCTATAAAAATGATGATTCTAGTTGTCTCAGCTGGAAGGAAATATTAAGCCTTGTTGAAAAATCTCACAAAATGAATTTGTTTCTAGTTGGACATTATACTTTGGTTTATAAGAACTTTATACTACATAAATTATAGTGTTATTTTTTGACTATATTTAATATCGAACCAGCGCCAGCGGGAGCAGAGGGAGGCGACCGAGAGATGGATGGCGACCAAGAAGGAAGGTTCAGTTCAGACACACAAAAGCTCTGAAATTGAAATGGACGTGGTTTACACATACCAACTCCGAATTAAGCAAATAAGTACTTGTTGGAAAGATAATTCCGAGTGCTTTCGAACAGGTACTCGCACGTCTCCCGATTCTTTACGAGCTGGGCGCAGCAACCGAAACAAGTCGACGATCGTTTTCTGTTAGTTTACAAATAGTCCTTTTAAGTTAGGAAAGTTAGAGATATGTTTGGTTTTGACCCCAACTCCATGTTGGAAGCCAGCAGCCTTTATATAGGCTTGTAATTCATGGTTTTTAGGTTTAGACCATGTTAAAATATTTTAGAGTTGATTCTTATTAGAACCTCTGGAATTACTTGTGATTGAAATACTTGTTGCAATTGAGTGTGATTTGTTGTTCCACTGGGAATCAATAGATTGCAAACTACCGTTCGTGGTCGACGGCTGCGTATGCAAGAGCGTGGTATTGTGAATATCCCACAGGGTTCGAGAGCTGTTGCATTGGCATCAGGGTTCGAGCGGGAGAGTTCATAGCTACAGGCTAGTTATCTATCCACCATTATTATCATCGTCAAGTCCTTGATGAGAAGATTGGGACACCCCATATCACTTAGCTACAGCCAATCTATTCAAAGGTGTTAGGAACTTGCCTATTGAGACTAGTTTTCACTATTATAGGCTGCTCTTAGGTTTTTGTTGTTGTGCTTTATAATTTGGCCCTGATCATAGTGTTATACATATTCAAAAAAGGATATAGCAAAAGAAAAAAGCAAAAAGAGAAAGAATCAGTACAAAATAAAATATAAATAAAAATGAGAATTGTGCAAGAGACATAGTGATATTGTTGAGGGCAAACCTCTTGGGTGGCCCGATATTTCATGAATCCCACTCAAAACAAGGATGGAGTGCGGGGAGAGGAGGGAAGGGTGAACACGATGAACTCACGCACGAGGAACATGATGAACACACACACACAAAACCACGATACACACCAATAGCTCACGTCGGGCGGTGACCGGTCCGGTGCAATCCCTAGAACACTTAGTTTTTCCACTCGAGTTTGGCTTGTGGGTCTCACTCACTATGAGGTGGTTCTCTCTCTCACCGCTCTTCTCACAAGTAGGTGTTGTGCTTTGAACCCTCGCTAAAGCCTTTGCATTATCCGCAATTATTTGGCTACAAGTCACTGGTTGCAAAACACATGTTTTGTTGAGCCATTTCAATGTGTATACATTGGTGCGACCATCATGTAGAACAGCCTTGTCAAATTTCCATGGTGGACCGAGAAGCATGTGGCAAACTGTCATAGGAACCACATCGCACTCCACCGTGTCTTTGTAAGGACTAATGGCGAAGGAGACCGGTAAGGTATGCTTGATCTTCACGGACCCTTGGTCACTTAGCCATTGCACGTGGTAGAGGTCCTTGTGCGGATGGAGGGAGAGTTTGAGCTTCTCACACAACTCGGTGCTAGCAAGGTTGTGGCAACTCCCTCCGTCAATGATCACCTTGATAGATTTGCCATTGATGCTGGCTCGAGTTTGGAAGATATTTGAGCGTTGGTCTTCATGCTCTTGTGCTTGAGTGCTCAAGATCCTTGTGACGACAAGCGGTAGACTTGCGTCATGTTCACACATGAGGAGTTCTTGGTCATCTTCCACTCGTTGTCTTGCCATTGCTTCCTTGACTCGGGCATCAAATTCATCTTCACTCAAGTACTCTTCGTCGCCATTCTCATGGATGAACAATACCTTCTTGTTTCCACATTCGTCCGACTTGTGTCCTTTGCCTCCACACTTGTAGCATTCACCGTTGAAGGGTGTATCACTCTTTGCTTGTTTGCCACTTGGGGGCAATTTTCCTTGAGGAAATGTGGGCTTGAAGGAAGGCTTGGAGGTGCTTGAGGAGCTTCCATTGAAGGTTGTTTGCATAGCGGTTGAAGCTTGCTTGTAGGTGAAATACGTCTTGGGCTTGTTGTACTTGATATCCACTTGCACTTGATGTTCAGCCTTTGTTGCGATATGCACAAGCTCAACCATGTCGTTGTATGTTTGGAACTCGACGATGCGTTTGATTGGGTGGTTCAATCCAATAAGGAAGCGTGCCATATTTTGCTCCATGCGCTCGTCAATGTTGGCGCGAATCAAGTTGAGTTCCGTTTCCTTGAAGTACTCTTCCACGGTCTGTGTCCCTTGATGAAGCGATTGAAAGTTGTTGAAGAGGTCACGCGTGTAGTGCGCGAGGACGAACCAGGATCTCATGTGAGCCTTCATGTCATGGCAAGCTGTAATTGGCGGTTCTTGTCTTGTATCATGAGCAACTTGAACTTGTTCCCACCAAAGGTTGGCGTAATCATCAAATTCAAGCGAAGCCATGGCGACCATCTTTTCGTTGCTATTGTTGTGCATGCGAAGGATCTTGTCAACCTTAAGTGTCCATGAGAGGTATTCTTCAGGGTCATTGGATCCGGTGAACATGGGCACTGTGAACTTGAGCTTGCCAAATGTTTCTTCCTCATTACGGTCACGATAGCGATTGTTGCCATGTTGATGATGGTCTTCATCTTCCATGCGATCATTGTGACGAGCTTGTTGTGGTTGAGGAGGTGGAACTTGGTTCTCGTGACCTTGTTCCCGAGCTTGCTCTTGATGTTGTTGTTGTGGAGCTCGCTCTTGCTCTTGGCGCGGTTGTTGACGACGTTGGGGCACTTGGGCCTCAAGAGGGTGTTGAGGATGTGGAGCCTCATGACGTGGTTGATGAAGAAGAGGAGGATTGTTCCTCAGTTGGTAATGTTGTTTAGACACATGGGCCTCACAACGAAGATCATGGTCTTGAGCCTCTTGACGTGGTGGGCGTCGCTCAATTTGGACCACTTGGCGCTCCAAGTTGTGGTGTGGTGGAGGAGGCGCCTCGTGATGACCATGGTGTCGATGTTGACGTTCATGACGGTGATGACGAGGAGTAGGATCTTGGAGAGCTTCACGTCGATGACGATCTTGATTCTCCAAATTGGAGTCATCACTTGTTGTGTCAAGTATGTGTCGCGGTCGATGGTGGTAGACTTGCGGTTGCACTTGCGGTTCTTCTTGTGGTTTCTCTTGTTGGATCGCTAGTGCCCTTGCATGATGATGGTGTGCTTCTTGCCTTGCTTGTGGCCTTGTAGATAAATCACCATCATAGCTTGACGTTGCGGCATGCTGTGGGGAAGGTACATAGTTCAAAGAACTTCCATCTTCAACCACGGGGGCATCATTGCGTCCTGGAACACTTGCATGAAGATCTTGTGGAAGAGGTGCGTGACAACGCGAAGAACTTGAAGAGTTTGATGCGCGTGAACGTGGTATTTCCATTCCATGATGAGGCGGCGAAGATTGTCATTTGTTTCGGCGACAGAGCGTTGAAGCGCTTCATTTTGGTGGCCGAAGTTGTGATGCATTACATGCATTTGTCATTTGAGGCCATCGAAGCAGTTGTCTATGTTCTTGAACTTGCCTTGCGTCTCGCCAAATTGTTCATCTTGTCGCGTCTCAAGGGCTTGGCAACGTTCACGGAACTCTTGTCGAACGATGAAGTGACTTGCACGCGTCATGTACGGTCCTTGATCTTCTTCTTGGGGAGGTGGTTGGCTCGACTTACCATGCCTATCCACCATGCAAAACACACAAGTATTGTATATGGAAGTGGAATATGGTGGTGTTAACCTTGTACCTCACCTTGGGGATTGCACCAAACTAGAAACCACAAGTGAGAGCTATAAGCGTGCAAAGTGGAATTGCAAAGAAAACTCACACTAAAGAAAGAACTACCTCTCACAAGCTTGGTGGTGGTAGGTTAGGGTTATGGAATGCCAAAGAACCAAGCAAAAGAAAGGGTATATTCAAAAGTGGGTAAAATCCAACAAAACTCAAGTCAAAGGCGAAGGTCAACAACTCAAAGGGGTGACGGGAACCTACGACTATATACACACACGTGGAGATTGTTGGGATTGACACGACTATGAAAATGAGCAAACAAAATGTCCTAACGAAGACTAGCTCGTTGTCGTGCCAATGCAAAGAGAGACCTTGTCTTGTTTGCAAAGAAGAAAAATGAGCAATGGATTTGTGCACTTGCCTTGGGCGCTCTTCTTTCTCTCTTGCTTACAAGCTTTGAGACTCTCTTTTGCGATGGGAGACTATTTTTTTCTTTTTGCTTTGTATCTTTTTCTTTCTCTTTTTTTGCTCTCCCTTGATGCTACCTAGTCACACTAGATATTGCTCTTGCACTCTCACTATCCAAGGACAAATGCACAATGCTCAAGCAAACACAAGATGAGCCACTCTCGTGGGATATGTACACACAAAGGAAGATAGGGGTTAACAAGGTGACGCAAGTTATACCTTTGTTGGTGATGACGAACTTGGCGTTGGTGGTGTGGGATGATGTTCGTGGGCCGTGGTGTCGATGAGCGCGGGGTTTGTTGATGCGGAAGCTTGCTGTTAGTGGACGACACGCACACGGGCAGAAACAAACAAGAGGAAATTAGCCAAAGCAAGATTAGAGGCAAAACTATCAAAATAAGGCGTCAGGGCCAGAGACTCCGGGGTTTCAGGCCGAAAACTCCGGTCCAGGCCGGAGACTCCAGTGTGGGTAGGCCAGAGACTCCGGTCGGGAGTCTGATCGCGAACTACTCGTGTTCTTGAGCATAAATCCACGCCTTGGGTCCTCAAATCCGGGAAAAAATGGCCAAATTGGGCTGAGAAAATGCAGGGTAAAGCTGGACCAACTCCTAAGACAAGGTTTGGTCGGATCAAAACCACAAATAACACTCCAAATCAAGAGATCAATCCAAAGGCAAACATGGGCTGTTTTTTGGGGATTTTCAAATTTTTGGTGGATAGAAGAAAATTTTGTGGGGGAATTCGTGAGCAACGAAGCTCTTGATACCAATATGTTGAGGGCAAGCCTCTAGGGTGGCCTGATCTTTCATGAATCCCACTCAAATTGAGGATGGACTGCGGGGAAAGGAGGGGAGGATGAACACGACAAACTCACGCACGAAGAACGCGATGAACACACACACAAAACCACGAGACACACCAATAGCTCATGCCGACGGTGACCGGTCTGGTGCAATCCCTAGGATCAGCGTCAGGCGGAGGACTCTCTCTCGAACCGGCACGGCGAGATGGGAGACTCGGTGAGATCTTGACGTCTAGGACAAGGGACTTTGATGCCTAGGCCTTGTATAACGCGGAGGCACGATGCAAACTCCAACAAGGTTTGGGGATAATGGTGCTCCTTGGTCAAGGAGCATGAGGCAAGAACTAGATAGATCCGCAAAGGAGGTTCCACTAATTCCAATATCATGCCTAGGGTTTACAATGGAGGTGGGGGACTATATATAGGCTAGCCACTTAAACAGGGGTACTTTAGGAATAAAAGACCGATGAGTGGGCTGGAGTCTCTAGGGTCTTCAGGCCGGAGACTTTGGTGGACCAGAGACTCCGATGTGCGCAGACCAGAGACTCCGGTCTAAGCAGCTCTAGCGGCTTCTGCTTCATGCTCTTCTCCTTGTTCTCCATCCTTGGGTGCTTGGGGATGTGTCGAGGCTTCGTACCTGATGATGCATAGAGTAGTTGCATGAAGTAGCACACCATCCAAGGAGGTATCAAATTGGCACGAGGAGAGGAGACCTTACCTTGTAGGAGTTTGGCTCGGGCACGAGTTATGGGTCCACTTGGGCGACTTGTTGGTGTGGATGTAGGAGCGTCCATAGGACGGGCTGCATAAATGAGACTATGAATGAGTTGTTGCATCATGCAAGAGAGGCGGAATCCCAGCCCGCTGAAGAGGCAAAGGCACGTGCAAGGTACCCTTCCAAAAAACCACTTTTCAGCAAGATCTACACCACCGCCTCCTATGACTACATCTGCTGCGGTTGCTGGTCACCCTTCCACATCATCGTCCAAGCTTACACCTCAGTTGTCCTATGGTTCCCAAGCAAAGAAACCTGCTGCTCCTGCTGCTAGCACGGGTTTAGACATGTCAACAGCTCGTTCTCGCGATGTGGAATGCCATACTTGTGGAGGTAGAGGACATTTAAAGAGAGATTGCCCAAAACGCAAGGTTATGTTCATCAATGAAAATGGTGAGTACAAAAGTGGAGATGAGGTTAATATTACTCCTGATGAGAATGGTTATGATAGTGAAGAAGGTCTGGATGCTTTTCCAGCCCATGCACCAACCATTGTGGTAACCCCATGTATACTTAGTGTGCATCCTACTATTGATTCTCAGCGCTGCAACTTGTTCCCAACAAAAGCACTAGTTCTCCCAAACAAAGCTTGCAAAGTAATCATTGATGGAGGTAGCTGCAGAAATCTTGCAAGCAAGGAGTTATGTGCCAAGTTGAATCTGACTTATTTACCTCATCCAAATCCATATTACATACAATGGTTGAGTGAAAATGCTAAGAAGAAGGTAAACCATATGGTACATGTTAATTTTGAGATAGGTCCATACAAGGATTCTATTGATTTTGATGTGGTTCCTATGACTATGTGCCATCTACTATTGGGTCGGCCTTGGCTTTATGATCGTCATGTGAAACACAATGGCCGCGCCAATACATATCATTTGGAGTTCCATGGCAAGTAGATTAATTTGTAGCCTCTGACACCACAATAGATTGTGAATGAATCTCGTCAGAAGATTGATGTGAACTTACAAGAGGCACCTATAGCTAGGTAAGATAGTGTTGCAGTCGTGAATAATGTAAATGATCCCCAAAAGAATGATATAACGAAAAGTGAGAGAGTGCCTAATCTGTTAATCTTAGCCGCTTGTGCTCATGTATAAGGGCGGGGTTTTGGTTTCTAACGACATGACCCCTATTTCTCTTGATGTGTCTACTATTTTACAGTATTTTGGAGATGTGTTTCTAGACAATGTGCCAGGTGGGTTGCCTCCATTGCGCAGCATTGAACACCAAATTGACTTGATACCTGGTGCCACATTGCCAAACCATGCACCTTACAATACCAACCCTGAAGAAACAAAGGAGATATAGAAACAAGTGCAAGCATAACTGGACAAAGGCTACATTCGTGTATCTCTCAGCCCTTGTGTTGTTCCTGTTATTTTAGTGCCTAAGAAAGATGGTACCTGGCGCATGTGTGTAGATTATAGAGCTATAAATAATAACACTATTCAATATCATCATCCTATTCCACGCTTAGAGGATATGCTAGATGAATTGACTGGTGCTACTATTTTCTCTAAGATTGATCTGCATAGTGGATATCATCAAATTAGAATAAAAGAAGGGATGAATGGAAAACTGCTTTCAAACCAAAATTTGGGTTGTATGAGTGGTTAGTTATGCCGTTTGGTCATACTAATGCACCTAGTACATTCATGAGATCAATGAATCATGTTTTGAGAGAATATATTGGTCGTTTGTGGTTGTTTATTTTGATGATATACTTATATACAACCACAATGAAACTGAATATTGTGATCATATTCGACAAGTTTTGCAAGTGTTGTGTAATAATAAACTGTATGCTAATCTTGAGAAGTGCATATTTGCAAAAGATAAGGTTATATTTCTAGGATATGTTGTCCCTAACCATGGGGTAGAAGTAGATCAATCTAAAATTGAATCAATTCAAAATTGGCCTATTCCCATGAATGTGAGTCAAGTGCGTAGTTTTCACGGTTTAGCTGGTTTCTATAGGCGCCTTTTGAAAGATTTTAGTACCATTGATGCACCATTCAATGAATTAACTAAGAAAGGTGTGCCATTTGTATTGGGCGCAGCCCAAGATATTTGTTGAGGGCAAACCTCTAGGGTGGCCCGATCTTTCACGAATCCCACTCAAATCGAGGGTGGAGTGCGGGGGAAGGAGGGAAGGATGAACACGAAAAACACACGCACGAAGAACACGATGAACACACACGCAAAACCACGATAAACACCAATAGCTCACACCGGCGGTAACCGGTCCGGCACAATCCCTAGGATCGGCGTCGGGCGGAGGACTCTCTCGAACCGGCACGGCGATATGGGAGACTCGGTGAGATCTTGACGTCTTGGCAAAGGGACACCGATGCCAATGCCTTGTACAACACGGAGCCACGATGCAAACTCCAACGAGGTTTGGGATATTTTTTGCTCCTTTGTCAAAGGAGCATGAGGCAAGAATTAGATAGATGCACAAGGGGTTTCCACTAATTCCAAATATCATGCCTAGGGTTTACCATGGAGGTGGGGGACTATATATAGGCCAGCCACTTAAACATGGGTACTTTAGAAATAAAAGACAAGTTCTGGACGGACTAAGGGGTACATGGCCACAGGCCCAAAGGCCTTTTCATGCCTGGCGTCGGTCGGACCGGAGACTCCGGTGTGGTGGACCGGAGACTCCGGTCTAGGCCGAAGATTCCGATCGGTCTCCGGACCAGCCTCCGAAGGGGCCTTTAGATTGTCCTAGGGCCCGGTGCAGGGGCCATACGGGAGGTAGGGCCGGAGACTCCGGTGTCTTCAGGCCCGAGACATCTGTGGACCAGAGACACTAGTGTGCGCAGACGGGAGACTCCGGTCTGAGAAGCTCCAACGTCTTCTGCTTCATGATCTGCTCCTTGTTCTCTATCCTGGGGTGCTTGGTGATGTGTTGGTGCTTCGTACCTGATGATGCATAGAGTAGTTGCATGAAGTAGCACACCATCCAAGGATGTATCAAATTGGCACGAGGCGATGAGCGAGTTCACCTTAGCTTGTAGGAGTTTGGCTCGAGCACGAGTCATGGGTCCACTTGGGGGACTTGGTGGTGTAGATGTAGGAGCGTCCATAGGATGGACCGCATCAGCTCACCCCCTTGGGAAAGAGTCATCCTCGACTCTTCATGGTTGTCATCTTGAACATCTCCATGGTAGGGTGAGAGATCCTTGACATTGAATGTATTGCTGGAAAGGTACTTGGAGGTCGGTATGTCCATGATGTAGGCATTGTTGTTGATTCTTTTGATGACCTTGAAGGGACCATCTCCTCTTGGCTTGAGCTTGGAGTCACGTTCCTTGGGGAAGCGGTCTTTGCTTAGGTGTATCCACACAAGGTCACCTTCTTCAAAGATCATCTCCTTCTTGTCCTTGTTTAACCTTGAAGCTTGGTGAAGGACTTGTTGTTCGATAGTACCTCTTGTTTCTTCATGAAGCGTCTTCATAGCTTGTGGACGCTTCTCGACGTCCATGTTCGTGCGCTCATGGAGAAGTAGTGGTAGGATGTCGAGCGCGGTGAAGGGCTCGAAACCATAGACGATCATGAATGGACTCATCTTGGTTGTTGAGTGCTTTGCTCGGTTGTAGGCGAACTCGGCGTGGGGAATGCATTCCTCCCAATCCTTCAAGTTTTTCTTGATCAACACACGTAGAAGAGTTCCGAGGCTTCGGTTCACAACCTCGGTTTGTCCATCGGTTTGACGATGCGACGCGGATGAAAAGAGGAGATTGACGCCGAGCTTAGCCATGAGGGTCTTCCATAAGTAGCTCATGGATTTGACGTCGCGGTCGGAGACGATTGTTCGTGGCACACCATGTAGATGGACGATTTCCCTAAAAAACAGATTTGCAACATGTGAAGCATCGTCGGTCTTATGGCACGGTATGAAGTGTGCCCTTTTGGAAAAGCGATCCACAATAACAAATATAGAATCATGACCATGCTTAGATCTAGGCAATCCTAACACTAAAATCCATGCTAATGTCGGACCAAGGTGAATGAGGAATAGGCAATGGCATATAAAGACCATAGGGGTTAGCTTGCGACTTAGCTTGAACACATGGCGTGCATCGTTGAACGTAGCGCTCCACGTCACACTTCATCTTGGGCCAAAAGTAGTGATTGGAGAGCATGTCCAATGTCTTGTCACGGCCAAAGTGACCCATTAGGCCTCCACCATGATATTCGTGGAGAAGCAAAAGTTGAAGCGATGACTTCGGAATGCATAGCTTGTTTTGTTTAAATAGAAAGCCCTTATGCAAATAGAAATCATCAACTCCTTTGTCATTGGAGCACTTTGCGAAAATTGGTTCAGAGAATGGGTCGGAAGCATGCAAATATTTTATTTCCTCAAGACCCAACACGTTGATTTCAAGTCTCGTAAGAAGGCTTGTGCGCTTGCGAGAAAATGCGTCCGCAACTACATTATCTTTGCCCTTCTTATACTTGACAATGTACAGAAAAGACTCGATAAACTCAACCCACTTATCGTGTCTCTTGCTCAAATTAGCTTGGCCTTTGAGATATTTCAACGACTCGTGGTCGGAATGTATGATAAATTCCTTGGGCCATAGGTAGTGTTGCCAAACTTGAAGGACACGAACTAAGGCAAAAAGCTCTTTGTCAGAAATTGGATAATTAAGGCGAGCACCATCGAGTTTCTCACCATGGTAGGCTATAGGACGTCCGTTTTGCATAAGGACTCCTCCAATGCCAATACCACTAGGATCACACTCTATCTCAAAAGTTTTTGTGAAATCCGGTAAAGCAAGAAGAGGTGCTTCGGTGAGCCTCTTTTTGAGTTCATCAAAAGATTTTTGTTGTGCTTTGCCCCACACGAAGGTGACATTCTTTTTCGTCAACTCGTTGAGAGGACATGCAATAGTGGAAAATTCTTTCACAAAGCGACGATAGATACCTGCCAACCCATGAAAACTTCGGAGTTCACTCACATTTGTTGGGATGGGCCAATCTCGTATGTCCTTTACCTTGGAAACGTCAACTTCAATTCCCTTCAAAGAAACGACAAATCCAAGAAAAATCAACTTGTCTTTAGCAAAGGTGCACTTGGGAAGATTAGCATAAATCTTTTCATGTCGAAGGATTTGCAAAACTTCCTTGACATGTGTTATATGGTCCTCAAGTGATTTGCTATAAACAAGAATATCATCGAAATAGACAACAACACTTTTTCCACTGAGAGAATGCAAAATATGATTCATGAGGCGCATGAAGGTGGATGGGGCATAACCAACCATTCATAGAGACCAAGTTTGGTGGTGAAGGCGGTTTTCCACTCATCACCTTCAGCCATGCGTATTTGATGGTAACCACTACGAAGATCAATTTTCGAAAAAATAGTGGCTCCACACAACTCATCAAGCATGTCATCGAGACGTGGTATGGGATGTCGATAACGCACGGTGATAGCATTGATTGGACGGTAGTCCATGCATAACCGTAACATATCATCCGTTTTTGGAACAAGTATCACAGGTACGACACTTGGACTAGTGCTAACTTGGATCAAACCTTTGGAGACAAGTGGGTTGATTTGACGTTCAATCTCCTTTGTCTCGTCCGGGTTCGTGCGGTAAGTTGCGCGGTTGGGAAGTGGTGCACCGAGGATGAGGTCGATGCGATGTTCGATGCCGCGAAGAGGAGGTAGTCCATGTGGAAGCTCTTCGACAAACACATCTTTGAATTCCTGCAAAACATTCATCAAAGATGGAGGAACATTGGTTAATTCATTAGTTCCTTGCGCTAGTCCCTGGCAAAGGAGGACATAGTGCAAGATGGATGGGTTGTTCCGAACATCTCTCATCTCACTTTTGGTGACAAGGAGAACACTCTTAGTTTTTCCACTTGAGTTTGGCTTGTGGCTCTCACTCACTGTGAGGTGGTTCTCTCTCTCACCGCTCTTCTCACAAGTAGGTGTTGTGCTTTGCGCCCTCGCTAAAGCCTTTGCATTGTCCGCAATTATTTGGCTAGGAGTCATCTGTTGCAATACACATGTTTTGTTGAGCCATTTGAAGGTGTATACATAGGTGCGACCATCATGTTGAGCAGCCTTGTCAAATTGCCATGGTCGACCAAGAAGCATGTGGCAAACTGTCATAGGCATCACACTCCACCGTATCTTTGTAAGGACCAATGGCAAAGGAGACCGATACGGTATGGTTGATCTTCACGGACCCTTGGTCACTTAGCCATTGCACGTGGTAGGGGTGCTTGTGCGTATGGAGGGTGAGGTTGAGCTTCTCACACAACTTGATGCTAGCAAGGTTGTGGCAACTCCCTCCGTCTATGATCACCTTGATAGATTTGCCATTGATGCCGGCTCGAGTTTGGAAGATATTTGAGCGTTGGTCTTCATGCTCTTGTGCTTGAGTGGTCAAGATCCTTGTGACGACAAGCGTTGGACTTGCGTCATGTTCACACATGAGGAGTTCCTGGTCATCTTCCACTCGTTGTCTTGCTATTGCTTCCTTGACACGGGCATCAAACTCATCTTCACTCAAGTACTCTTCATCACCATTGTCATGGATGAACAAGACTTTCTTGTTTCCACAATCGGCCGACTTGTGTCCTTTACCTCCACACTTGTAGCATTCACCATTGAAAGGTGTATCACTCTTTGCTTGTTTGCCACTTGGGGGCAGTTTTCCTTGAGGAAGTGTGGGCTTGAAGGTAGGCTTTTGGGTACTTAAGGAGCTTTAATTGAAAGTTGTTGGTGTAGGGGTTGAAGCTTGCTTGTAGGTGAAGTACGTCTTGGGCTTGTTGTACTTGATATCCTCTTGCACTTGACGTTCAGCCTTTGTTGCGATGTGCACAAGCTCCACCATGGTGTTGTATGTTTGGAACTCGACGATGCGCTTGATTGGGTGATTCAAGCCAATAAGGAAACGTGCCATTGTTTGCTCCATGCATTCGTCAATGTTGGCGTGAATCAAGTTGAGTTACATTACTCTTCCACGGTCTTTGTCCCTTGACGAAGCGCTTGAAGGTTGTTGAAGAGGTCACGCGTGTAGTGCGCGGGGACAAAGCGGGATCTCATATGAGCCTTCATGTCATGTCAAGTTGTGATTGGCGGCTCTTCTATTGCATCACGAGAAACTTGAACTTGTTCCCACCAAAGGTTGGCGTAATCATCAAACTCAAGCGAGGCCATGGCGACCATCTTCTCAATTCTATAGTTGTGCATGCGGAAGATCTTGTCGACCTTGAGTGCCCATGAGAGGTATTCCTCGGGGTCATTGGATCCGGTGAACTTGGGCATTGTGAACTTGAGCTTGCCAAAATTTTCTTCATCGTTGCGGTCATTGCGATGAGCTTGGTGACCTTGTTGATGATCTTGTAGTTGGGGAGGTGGAACTTGGTTCTCGCGTCCTTGTTGCGGAGCTTGCTCTTGATATTGTTGTTGAGGAGCTTGCTCTTGCTCATGGCGCGGTTGTTGATGGTGTTGAGGCACTTGGGCCCCATGAGGTTGTTGAGGATGTGGAGCCTCATGACGTGGTTGGTGACGAAGAGGAGGCTTGTTCGTTGGTTGGTGATGTTGGTTAGGCACATTGGCCTCACGGCGAAGAACATGCTCATGAGCCTCTTGACGTGGTGGGCGTCGCTCAACTTGTATCACTTGACACTCCAAGTTTTGTTGAGGTGGGGGAGGCGCCTTGTGATGACCATGGTGTCGTTGCGGACATTCATGACGTTGATGACGAGGAGGAGGATCTTGGAGAGCTTCACGTCGATGACGAGCTTGATTCTCCAAATTGGAGTCATCACTTGTTGTGTCAAGTATGTGTCGTTGTCGGTGGTGGTAGACTTGTGGTTCTTCTTGTGGTTGATCTTGTTGGATCACTAATGCCCTTGCGTGATGATGGTGTGCTTCTTGCCTTGCTCTTGGCCTTGAAGAGAAATCACCATCATAGCTTGACGTTGCGGCGTGCCGTGGGGAAGGTACATAGTTCGAAGAGGTTCCATCTTCATCCACGGGGGCGTCATTGTGTCTTGGAGCACTTGAGGGTTGATCTTGTTGCGGAGGTGCATGACGACGCGAAGAACTTGAAGAGCTTGAATCACGTGAACGCGGTCTTGCCATTCCGTCGATGAGGCGTCCAAAATTGTCATTTGTTTCGGCGACGGAGCGTTGAAGCGACTCATTTTGGTGGCCGAAGTTGTGATGCATTGCTGGCATTTGCCTTTCCAGGCCATCAAAGCGGTTGTCGGTGTTCTTGAACTCGGCTTGCGTCTCGCCAAATTGTTCATCTTGTCGCGTCTCAAGGGCTTGGCAACATTCACGGAACTCTTGTCGAACGATGAAGTGACTTGTGCGCATCATGTACGGACCTTGATCTTCTTCCATGGGAGGTGGTTGGATCGACTCACCGTGCCTATCCATCATGCAAGACACACAAGTATTGTATATGGAAGTGGAATATGGTGGTGTTAGCCTTGTACCTCACCTTGGGGATTGCACCAAACTAGAATCCACAAGTGAGAGCTATAAGCGTGCAAAGTGGAATTGCAAAGAAAAACTCACTCTAAAGAAAGAACTAACTCTCAAAAGCTTGTTGGTGGTAGGTTAGGATTGTGGAAAGCCAAAGAACCAACCAAAAGAAAAGGGATAGTCAAAAGTGGGTAAAATCCAACAAAACTCAAGTCAAAGGCGAAGGTCAACAACTCAAAAGGGTGACGGGAACCTACGACTATGTACACACACGTGGAGATTGTTGGGATTGACACGACAATGAAAATGAGCAAACAAAATGTCCTAACAAAGACTAAGCTCGTTGTAGTGCCAATGCGAGGAGAGACTGTGGCTCGTTTGCAAAGAGGAAAAATGAGCAACGGATTTGTGCACTTGTCTTGGGCGCTCTTCTTTCTCTCTTGCTTACAAGCTTTGAGACTCTCTTTGGCAATGGGAGACTATTTTTCTTTTGCTTTTTCTTTGTATCTTTTTCTTTCTTTTGTTTTTTTTGCTCTCCCTTGATGCTACCTAGTCACACTTGATATTGCTCTAGCACACTCACTATCCAAGGACAAATGCACAATGCTCCAGCAAACACAAGATGAGCCACTCTCATGGGATAGGTACATACAAAGGAAGATAGGGGTTAACAAGGTGACACAAGTTATACCTTCTTTGATGATGAACTTGGCGTCGGTGGTGCGGGATGATGTTCGTGGGCCGTGGTGTCGATGAGCGCAGGGGTTGTTGATGCGGAAGCTTGTTATTAGTGGACGACACGCACACAGGCACAAACAAACAAGAGGAAATTAGCCAATGCAAGATTAGAGGTAAAACTGTCAAAATCAGGCCTCAGGCCGGAGACTCCGGGGTTTTAGGCCGGAAACTCCGGCCAGGCCGGAGACTCCAGTGTGGATAGGCCGGAGACTCCGGTGTGCAGGCCGAAAATTCCGGTCTGGAGTCAAATCGCGAACTACTCGTGTTCTTGAGCGGAAATCCACGCCTTGGGTCCTCAAATCCGCGAAAAAAATGGCCAAATTGGGCTGGGAAAACGCAAGATAAAGCTGGACCAACACCTAAGACAAGGTTTGGTCGGATCAAAACCACAAATAACACTCCAAATCAAGAGATCAATCCAAAGGCAAATTTGGGCTGTGTTTTGGGGATTTTCGAATTTTTGGTGGATAGAAGAAAAATTTGTGGGGGAAATCGTGAGCAACGAAGCTCTTGATACCAATATGTTGAGGGCAAACCTCTAGGGTGGCCCGATCTTTCACAACTCCCACTCAAATCGAGGGTGGAGTGCGGGGGAAGGAGGGAAGGATGAACACGACGAACACATGCACGAAGAACACGATGAACACACACACGCACAACCACGATAAACACCAATAGCTCACGCCGGCGGTAATCGGTCTGGCGCAATCCCTAGGATCGGCGTCGGGCGGAGGATTCTCTCTCGAACCGGCACAAAGAGATGGGAGACTCGGTGAGATCTTGACGTCTTGGTAAAGGGAAACCGATGCCAAGGCCTTGTACAACACGGAGGCACGATGCAAACTCCAATGATGTTTGGGATATTTGGTGCTCCTTTGTCAAAGGAGCATGAGGCAAGAATTAGATAGATCCACAAGGGGTTTCCACTAATTCTAAATATCATGCCTATGGTTTACAATGGAGGTGGGGGACTATATATAGGCCAGCCACTTAAATAGGGGTACTTTAGGAATAAAAGACATGTTCTGGACGGACTAAGGGGTACATGGGCCGCAGGCCCAAAGGCCTTTTCATGCCTGGCGTCGGTCGGACCGGAGACTCCGGTGTGGTGGACCGGAGACTCCGGTCTAGGATGGAGATTCCGGTCGGTCTCTGGACCAGCCTCCGGAGGGGCCTTCAGATTGTCCCAGGGCTCGGTGCAGGGGTCAGACCAGAGGTGGGGCCGGAGACTCTGGTGTCTTCAAGCCAGAGACTTTGGTGGACCGGAGACTACGGTGTGCTCAGACCGGAGACTCCGGTCTGAGCAGCTCTAGCGTCTTCTGCTTCACGATCTGCTCCTTGTTGTCCATCCTGGGCTGCTTGGTGATGGGTTGGTGCTTCGTACCTGATGATGCATAGAGTAGTTGCATGAAGTAGCACACCATCCAAGGATGTATCAAATTGGCACGAGGCGAGGAGAGAGTTCACCTTAGCTTGTAGGAGTTTGGCTTGAGCACGAGTCATGGGTCCACTTGGGGAATCTGTGGTGTAGATGTAGGAGCGTCCGTAGGACGGGCCGCATCAATATTGCTTTTGATACTTTGAAACCTTTGCTTACTTCTGCACCATTACTTGCATTGCCAGATTTTTCAAAGCAATTGGAACTTGAATGTGATTCTAATGGTATAGGAATTGGTGGTGTTTTAATGCAAGAGGGTCATCCTATAACATATTTTTCTGAGGAACTTGCTGGTGCTAGACTGAATTATCTTGTTTATGACAAAGAATTGTATGCACTTGTTAGATTCTTGAAGTTTGGCAACATTACTTGTGGCCAAATGAGTTTATCATATATTTTGATCATGATGCATTAAAGTATTTGAAAGCTTAATCAAACTTGCATAGAAGATTAGTTAAATGGGTTGAGTTTATTGAATCATTTCCTTACATTATTAAGTATAAGAAAGGAAAAGAGAGTGGTTGTTGATGCTTTGTCTAGGAAGAACATGCACTTGAAACATCTTGATGTTAAAATTCCTGGATTAAAAAGTATTTGTATGCTTTATACAACTGATCATGATTTTGCTGAACCATATCGCTTGTGTGCTTTGAAAAATGCATGGGATAAGTATTATATACATGATGGATATTTGTTTCGTGCTAACAAACTATGTATTCCAGAATCATCGTTGCGCTTGTTCTTAGGAATCACATGCTGGAGGTTTGATGGGTCATTTTGGACATGAGAAGACGTTTCTTATGCTTGCTGGTCACTTTTATTGACCCAAGATGAGGCGTGATGTCTACAGATATCTAAGCCACTATATTACATGCAACAACTCCAAATCAAAGTTGAAGCCTCATGGTTTGTATACACCTCTCTCTGCACCTACTACACCTTGGGAAGACATAGGCATGGACTTTGTGCTAGGTCTACCTAAAACTCAGAGAGGTCATTATTCTATATTTGTGCTAGTGGATGGATTCTCTAAAATGGCTCATTTTATTGCCTGCCACAAAAGCAATTGATGTAGCCCGTCCTACGGACGCTCCTACATCTACACCACCAAGTCCCCCAAGTGGACCCATGACTCGTGCCCGAGCCAAACTCCTCCAAGCTATGGTGAATTCGCTCCTCTCATCATGTGACTTTAACACATCCTTGGATGACTTGCTACTTCATGTAAATACACTATGCATTCTCAGCTATGAAACCCCAACACATCACCAAGATCCTATGGATGAAGTGCAAGGAGCTGGTCAAGAAGAAGAAGCTGCTGGAGCTGCTCAAACCGGAGTCTCTGGCCTAACAGACCGAAGCCTCTAGACCGAGACACCGGAGTCTCTGGCCCAACTCCGGACCGACCCCCAAATCGAGCTCGAGGACACTCAGATGACCACTCAATAGACTGACCGGAGACCAACCGGAACCTCTAGCCTAGACCGGAGTCTCTGGTCCACCACACCGGAGTCTCCGGACCGAGCGTCCCCAGGCATGTAAAAGCCTTTGGGCCTTCATCCCATGTACCCCTTAGTACGTCCAGAACTTACCTTTTATCCCTAAAATACACCTGACTTAGTGGCTGGCCTATATATAGTCCCCCACATCTATTGTACACCCTAGGCATGATATTTGGAATTAGTGGACACCCTTGTGGATCTATCTAGTTCTTGCCTCATGCTCCTTGATTGAGGGGCACCCAAATATCACAAACCTGGTTGGAGTTTGCATCGTGCCTCCCTCGTTGTACAAGGCCTAGGCATCGAAGTCCCTTTGCCTAGACGTCAAGATCTCATCGAGTCTCCCTAATTACCGAGCCGATTCGAGAGATAAACCTCCGCCCGACGTCGATCCTAGGGATTACGCTGGACCGATCACCGTTGGCGTGAGATATTGGTGTGTATCGTGGTTTTGGGTGAGTGTGTTCATCGTGTTCTTCATGCGTGAGTTCATCGTGTTCATCCCTCCTCTCCTTCCCCCGCACTCCACCCTCGATTTGAATGGGATTCGTGAAATATCGAGCCACCCTCGAGGTTGACCCTCAACATATTGGTATCAAGAGCTTCGTTGCTCATGAATTCCCCCACAAATTATTCTTATATCCGCCAAAAATTCGAAAATCCCCAAAAAAGAGCCCCAAATTTTCGTTTGGATCGATATCTTGATTCGGAGTGTTATTTGCGGTTTTCATCCGACCAAATATTTTCTTAGATATTGGTCCAGCTTTATCCTGTGTTTTCCCAACCCAAATTGGCCATTTTTCGCGGATTTGAGGACCCAAGGCCTGGATTTTCTCTCAAGAACATGAGTAGTTCAAGCTCTGTCCCCAGACTGGAGTTTCTGGACCTATAGTCTGGAGTCTCCGACCCACACCAGAGTTACCGGCCTGAGCACACCAGAGTCTCTAGCCTGTACCGGAGTTTCCGGCCCAGAGACACCGGAGTCTCCGGCCCTGATGCCTAATTTTGAAAATTTTGACTCTTATTTCCCATTGGCTAATTTTCTTTTGTTTGTCCCTGTCCCGTGTGCTTGTCGTCAACCAACAACAAGCTTCCACGATCATCGACACCACGCCCCACGAACATCATCCCGCACCACCGAAGTCGAGTTCATCATCACCAACGAAGGTATAACTTGTGTCACCTTGTTAACCCTATCTTCCTTTGTGTGTATCTATCCGACGAGACTGGCTCATCTTGTGTTTGCTTGAGCATTGTGCATTTGTCCGTGGATAGTGAGAGTGCAATAGCATTAGCAAGTGTGGCTAGGTAGCATCAAGGGAGAGCAAAACAACAAAAGAAAAGAGAAAAGGATACAAAGAAAAATAAAAATAGTCTCCCATAGCAAAAGAGTTTCAAAGCTTGTAAGCAAGAGAGAAAGAAGTGCCCCTAAGGCAAGTGCACATATCCGTTGCTCATTTTTCTTCTTTGCAAACGAGCCATGGTCTCTCCTTGCATTGGCACGACACCGAGCATAGTCTTTGTTAGGACATTTTATTTTCTCATCTGTATAGTCGTGTCAATCCCATTAATCTCCATGTGTGTGTATATAGTCGTAGGTTCCAGTCACCCATTTTGTTGGAGGCAAACCTCTAGGGTGGCCCGATCTTTCACGAATCCCACTCAAATCAAGGATGGAGTGCAAGGGAGGGAGGGGAGGATGAACACAAAGAACATGATGAACACAAACACGCAAAACCACGATACACACCAATAGCTCACGCCGGCGGTGACCGGCCCGGCGCAATCCCTAGGATCGGCGTTGGGAGAAGGACTGTCTGTTGAACCGGCACGGCGAGATGGGAGACTCGGTGAGATCTTGACATCTAGGCCTTGTACAACGCGGAGGCATGATGCAAACTCCAACGAGGTTTGGGATATTTGGTGCTCCTTTGTCAAAGGAGCATGAGGCATGAACTAGATAGATCCACAAGGGGTTTCCACTAATTCCAAATATCAGTCCTAGGGTTTACAATGGAGGTGGGGGACTATATATAGGCCAGCCACTTAAACAGGGGTACTTTAGAAATAAAAGTCAAGTTCTGGACGGACTAAGGGGTACATGGGCCGATGGCCCAAAGGCCTTTACATGCCTAGCGTCGGTCGGAGCGGAGACTCCGGTGTGCAGGACGGAGACTCTGGTCTAGGCTAGAGATTCCGGTGTAGCCTCCGGACCAGCCTCCGAAGGGGCAGACAGATTGTCCTAGAGCCTGGTTCGATGGGTCAGTCCGGAGGAAGGGTCAGAGTCTCCGGAGTCTTCAGACCGGAGACCTTGGCAGGCCGGAGACTCCGGTGTGTGTAGACCGGAGACTCTAGTCTACGCAGCTCCAGCCGCTTATACTTCACGCTCTACTCCTTGTTCTCTATCCTTGGGTGCTTGGTGGTGTGTTGGGGCTTCGTACCTGATGATGCACAGCATAGTTGCGTGAAGTAGCACGCCATCCAAGGAAGTATCAAATTGGCATGAGGAGAGGAGCAAGTCACCTTGGCTTGTAGGAGTTTGGCTCGGGCACGAGTCATGGGTCCACTTGGGGGACTTGTGGGTGTAGATGTAGGAGCATCCGTAGGACGTGCTGCATCAGCTCACCCCCTTGGGAAAGAGTCGTCCTCGACTCTTCATGGGTATCATCAGTAGCATCTCCATGGTAAGGTGAGAGTTCCTTGACATTGAATGTGTTGCTTGCAAGGTACTTGGAGATTGGAATTTCGATGATGTAGGCGTTGTTGTTCATTCTCTTGAGGACCTTGAAGGGACCATCTCCTCTTGGCTTGAGCTTGGAGTCGCGTTCCTTGGGGAAGCGGTCTTTGCTTAGGTGTATCCACACAAGATCACCTTCTTTACATATCATCTCCTTCTTGTCCTTGTTTAACCTTGAAGCTTGGCAAAGTACTTCTTGCTCGATAGTAGCTCTTGTTTCTTCATGAAGCTTCTTCATAGCTTGTGCGCGCTTCTCGACGTCCATGTTGGTGCGCTCATGGAGAGGTAGTGGTAGGATGTCGAGCGCGGTGACGGGCTCGAAACCATAGACGATCATGAATAGACTCCTCTTGGTTGTTGAGTGCTTGGCATGGTTGTAGGCGAACTCGGCATGGGGAATGCATTCCTCCCAATCCTTCAAGTTCTTCTTGATTAGCACACGTAGAAGAGTTCCGAGGCTTCGGTTGACAACCTCGGTTTGTCCATCGGTTTGAGGATGTGACGCTGATGAAAAGAGGAGCTTGACGTCGAGCTTGGCCATGAGGGTCTTCCGTAAGTAGCTCATGAATTTGACGTTGCGGCCGGAGACGATTGTTTGTGGCACACCATGAAGATGAACGATTTCCCTGAATAACAAATAGGAAATATGTGAAGCATCATCGGTCTTATGGCACGGTATGAAGTGTGCCATTTTGGAAAGGCGATCCACGACAACAAATATAGAGTCATGACCATGCTTATATCTAGGCAATCCTAACACTAAATCCATGCTAATGTCGGACCAAGGTGTATGAGGAATAGGGAATGGCATATAAAGACCATAGGGGTTAGCTTGCGACTTAGCTTGAACACATGTCGTGCATCGTTGAACGTAGCGCTCCACGTCACACTTCATCTTGGGCCAAAAGTAATGATTCGAGAGCATGTCCAATGTCTTGTCACGGCCAAAGTGACCCATTAGGCCTCCTCCATGAGATTCTTGGAGAAGCAAAAGTTGAAGCGATGACTTCGGAATGCATAGCTTGTTTTGTTTAAATAGAAAGCCCTTATGCAAATAGAAATCATCAACTCCTTTGTCATTGGAGCACTTTGTGAAAATTGGTTGAAAGAACGGGTCGGAAGCATACAACGTTTTTATTTCCTCAAGACCCAACACGTTGATTTCAAGTCTCGTAAGAAGGCATGTGCGCTTGCGAGACAAAGCATCTGCAACTACATTATCTTTGCCCTTCTTATACTTGACAATGTACGGAAAAGACTCCATGAACTGAACCCACTTAGCGTGTCTCTTGCTCAAGTTAGCTTGGCCTTTGAGATATTTCAACGACTCATGGTCGCAATGTATGATAAATTCCTTGGGCCATAGGTAGTGTTACCAAACTTGAAGGACACGAACTAAGGCAAAAAGCTCTTTGTCATAAATCTGATAATTAAGGCGAGCACCATAAAGTTTCTCGCTATGGTTGGCTATAGGACGTCTGTTTTACATAAGGACTCCTCCAATGCCAATACCACTAGCATCACACTCTATCTCAAAAGTTTTTGTGAAATCCGGTAACGCAAGGAGAGGTGCTTCAGTGAGCCTCTTTTTGAGTTCATCAAAAGCTTTTTGTTGAGCTTTGCCCCACACGAAGGTGACATTCTTTTTGGTCAATTGATTGAGGGGACAAGCAATGGTCGAAAAGTATTTCACAAAGCAACGATACAAACCGGCAAACCTATGAAAACTTCGGAGTTCACTCACATTTGCTGGGATGGGCCAATCTCGTATGTCCTTTACCTTGGAAACATCAACTTCAATTCCCTTCGAAGAAATGACAAATCCAAGAAAAATCAACTTGTCCTTAGCAAAAGTGCACTTGGGAAGATTAGCATAAAGCTTTTCATGCCAAAGGATTTGCAAAACTTCCTTGACATGTGTTATATGGTCCTCAAGTGATTTGCTATAAACAAGAATATCATCGAAATAGACAACACTTTTTCCAATGAGAGAACGCAAGATGTGATTCATAAGGTGCATGAAGGTGGATGGGGCATTAGATAAACCAAAGGGCATAACCAACCATTCATAGAGACCAAGTTTGGTCTTGAAGGTGGTTTTCCACTCATCACCTTCAGCCATGTGTATTTGATGGTAACCACTACGAAGATCAATTTTCAAAAAAAATGGTGGCTCCACACAACTCATCGAGCATGTCATCGAGTAGTGGTATGGGATGTCGATAACGCACGGTGATAGCATTTATTGGAGAACAGTCCATGCATAACCGTAATGTATCATCCATTGTTGGAACAAGTATCACGGGTATGGCACTTTGACTAGTGCTAACTTGGATCAAACCTTTGAAGTCGAGTTGGTTGATTTGACACTCAATCCCCTTTGTCTCCTCCGGGTTCGTGCGATAAGCGGCGCGGTTGGGAAGTGGTGCACTGGGGATAAGGTCAATGCGATGTTCGATGCCGCGAAGAGGAGGTAGTCCATGTGGGAGCTCTTCGGGGAACACATCCTTGAATTCCTGCAAAACAATCATCAAAGATGGAGGAACATTGGTTAATTCATTAGTTCCTTGCGCTAGTCCCTTGCAAAGGAGGACATAGTGCAAGATGGATGGGTTGTTCCAAAATCTCTCATCTCACTTTTTGTGGCAAGGAGAACACTCTGAGTTTTTCCACTCGATTTTGGCTTGTGGCTCTCAGTCACTATGAGGTGGTTCTCTCTCTCACCGCTCTTCTCACCAGTAGGTGTTGTGCTTTGCACCCTCGCTAAAGCGTTTGCATTGTCCGCAATTATTTAGCTAGGAGTCATTGGTTGCAAAACACATGTTTTGTTGAGCCATTTGAAGTTGTATACATTGGTGTGACTATCATGTTGAGAAGCCTTGTCAAATTGCCATGGTCAACCAAGAAGCATGTGGAAAACTGTCATAGGAACCACATTGCACTCCACTGTGTCTTTGTAAGGACCAATGGCGAAGGAGACCGATACGATATGCTTGATCTTCATGGACCCTTGGTCACTTAGCCATTGCACGTGGTAGGGGTGCTTGTGCCTATGGAGGGTGAGGTTGAGCTTCTCACACAACTCGATGCTAGCAAGGTTGTGGCAACTCCCTCCGTCTATGATCACCTTGATAGATTTGCCATTGATGTCGGCTCGTGTTTGGAAGATTTTAGAGTGTTGATCTTCATGCTCTTGTGCTTGAGTGGTCAAGATCCTTGTGACTACAAGCGATGGACTTGCGTCATGTTCACACATGAGGAGTTCTTGGTCATCTTCCACTCATTGCCTTGCCATTGCTTCCTTGACTCGGGCATCAAATTCGTCTTCACTCAAGTACTCTTCATCGCCATTGTCATGGATGAACAATACCTTCTTGTTTCCACATTCAGCCGACTTGTGTCCTTTACCTCCACACTGGTAGTATTCACCATTGAAAGGTGTATCACTCTTTGCTTGTTTGCCACTTGGGGGCAGTTTTCCTTGAGGAAGTGTGGCCTTGAAGGAAGGCTTGGAGGTACTTGAGGAGCTTCCATTAAAAGTTGTTGGTGTAGCGGTTGAAGCGTGCTTGTAGGTGAAGTATGTCTTGGCCTTGTTGTACTTGATATCCTCTTGGACTTGATGTTCAGCCTTTATTGCGATGTGCACAAGCTCAACCATTGTGTTTTATGTTTGGAACTCGACGATGCGTTTGATTGGGTGATTCAAGCCAATAAGAAAACGTGCCCTAGTTTGCTCCATGCGTTCATCAATGTTTGCGTGAATCAAGTTGAGTTCCATTTCGTTGAAGTACTCTTCCATGGTCTTTGTCCCTTGGCGAAGCGATTGAAGGTTGTTAAAGAGGTCACGCGTGTAGTGCCCGGGGACGAATCGGGATCTCATGTGAGCCTTCATGTCATGCCAAGTTGTGATTGGCGGTTCTTGTCTTGCATCACGAGCAACTTGAACTTGTTCCCACCAAAGGTTGGCGTAATCATCAAACTCAAGCGAATCCATGGCGACCATCTTCTCGTTGCTATAATTGTGCATGCGGAAGATCTTGTCGAGTTTGAGTGCCCAGGAGAGGTATTCTTCGGGGTCACTGGATCCGGTGAACTTGGGAATTGTGAACTTGAGCTTGCCGAAAGTTTCTTCCTCATTGTGGTCACGGTAGCGATTGCTGCCATGTTGATGATGATCTTCATCTTCCATGCGATCATTGCGACGAGCTTGGTGCCGATCTTGTGGTTGAGGAGGTGGAACTTGGTTCTCTTGACCTTGTTGCGGAGCTTTCTCTTGATGTTGTTGTTGTGGAGCTTGCTCTTGCTCTTGGCGCGGTTGTTGACGTGGTTGAGGCGCTTGGGCCTCATGGTGGCGAGGGTGTGGAGCCTCTTGACACGGTTGACGTGATGACGGTGTGCTTCTTGCCTTGCTCATGGCCTTGATGAGAAATCATCATCATAGCTTGATGTTGCGGCATGCCGTGGGGAAGGTACATAGTTCGAAGAACTTCCATCTTCAACCACGAGGGCGTCATTGCATCTTGGAGCAGTTGGAGGTAGATCTTGTTGTATAGGTGCATGACGATGCGAAGAACTTGAAGAGCTTGATGCACGTGAACGTGGTCTTGCCATTCCATCTATGAGGCAAAGAAGGTTGTCATTTGTTTCAGCGACGGAGCGTTGAAGCGCTTCATTTTGGTGGCCAAAGTTGTGATGCATTGGATGCATTTGACGTTCGAGGCCATCAAAGCGGTTGTCGATGTACTCGGCTTGCGTCTTGCCAAATTGTTCATCTTGTCACGTCTCAAGGGCTTGGCAACATTCACACAACTCTTGTCGAACGATGAAGTGACTTGCGCGCGTCATGTACGGTCCTTGATATTCTTCTTGGGGAGGTGGTTGGCTCAACTCACCGTGCATATCCATTATGCAAAACACACAAGTATTGTATATGGAAGTGAAATACGGTGGTGTTAGCCTTGTATGATATGGGGTGGCCCGATCTTCTCAGTAAGCGGATGGCGGTGATGATGGTGGATGATAGATAACTAGCCTATAGCTATGAACTCTCCCACTCGATCCCTGATGCCAATGCAACATCTCTCGAACCTTGTAGGATATTCACAACACCACGCTCTTGCGCACGCAGCCGTGAACACGAACGGTAGTATGCAATCTACTAATTCCCAATGGAACAACAGATCACACTCAATTATAGTTGGTAGATTCGAACACAGGGTAATTCTAGAGGTTTTATGAAAGAAACAACTCCAAAATAGTTTTAACGTGGTCTGACCTAACCTAGAGGGCGTTCCCAGGCTTATATAGCCGCCGGAACGTCCGAAAAACGCGAAACAAAAATGTGTCGGATACAGTCAGATCCGTCCGGATCTTATGGAGACTTTTAGGGCCGGATTATCCGGTCTAGGTGGGCCGGATTTTCCGGGAGAAAAGTCCGGTCAAATATCCGCCCCGACACAGAACGTCGCGCCGAAGTCCTTAGCAGAATCTCCAAACCAGGGCCGGATTACCCGGGGTGTGGGGGCCGGATTATCCAGGGTATTTTTAGATGTGGAAGTACTCATTGGAAAGATCTTGGAATTATATATCCAACAAGTGCTTATTTGCTTGATTTGGAATTCGTATGAGGAATCCACGTCCGTTTCAATTTCAGGACTTCTGTCTGTCTAAATTGAACGTTTCTTCTCTTTGATGATCTCCCTTGCTTGTATTGCGCCTTCCTCCCGCTCCTCCCTCACGCATCCTTGGGCGATCATCATGTTGGGCTTCTCTTGTAGCCCTTCTCCTCCTCGCGCCATGCTTGTTTCTCCAACGAACCTGATCATACATAAATGCATAGATTTAGGCAGTATAAAGTTCTCATCAATCAAAGTACAAGGTTCGTTTAGGAGTAAATTCACCTGTTGTTCAAGTAGCTTAGCACGAGCTCTTGTAATAGGTCCAATTCTAATCTCATTGGACTAATCCTTTCTTGCAACAGTTGTAGCATCTTCAATAGTCACTGGGGTAGGTGTAATTGTAGGGATGTACTCATCATTGTACCTCACCTTGGGGATTGCACCAAACTAGAAACCACAAGTGAGAGCTATAAGCGTGCAAAGTGGAAGTGCAAAGAAACTCACACTAAAGAAAGAACAAACTCTCAAAAGCTTGTTGGTGGTAGGTTAGGATTGTGGAATGCCAAAGAACCAACCAAAAGAAAAGGGATAGTCAAAAGTGGGTAAAATCCAACAAAACTCAAGTCAAAGGCGAAGGTCAACAACTCAAAAGGGGTGACTGGAATCTACGACTGTATACACACACGTGGAGATTGTTGGGATTGACACGACTATGAAAATGAGCAAACAAAATGTCCTAACGAAGACTAAGCTTGTTATCATGCCAATGCAAGGAGAGACCGTGGCTCGTTTGCAAAGAAGAAAAATAAGCAATGGATTTGTGCACTTCCCTTGGGCGCTCTTCTTTCTCTCTTGCTTACAAGCTTTGAGACTCTCTTTTGCAACGGGAGACTATTTTTCTTTTGCTTTTTCTTTGTATCTTTTTCTTTCTTTTGTATTTATTTTGCTCTCCCTTGATGCTACCTAACCACACTTGATATTGCTCTTGCACTCTCACTATCCAAGGACAAATGCACAATGCTCAAGAAAACACAAGATGAGCCACTCTCATCGGATATGTACACACAAAGGAAGATAGGGGTTAACAAGGTGACGCAAGTTATACCTTCGTTGGTGATGATGAACTTGTCGTCGGTGGTGCGGGATGATGTTTCTGGGCCGTGGTGTCGGTGAGCGCGGGAGTTGTCGATGCGGAAGCTTGCTGTTAGTTGACGACACACACACGAGCACAAACAAACAAGAGGAAATTAGCCAATGCAAGATTAGAGGCAAAACTGTCAAAATCAGGCGTCAGGGCCGGAGACTCCGGGCTCTCAAGCCAGAAATTCCAGGGCAGGCCAGAGACTCCGGTGTGGGTAGGCCAGAGACTCCGGTGTGGGTAGGCCGGAGACTCCGGTGTGCTGGCCGGAGATCTGGAGTCAGATCGCGAACTGCTTGTGTTCTTGAGCGGAAATTCACGCCTTGGGACCTTAAATCCGCGAAAAATTGGCCAAATTGGGCTGGGAAAACGTAGGATAAAGCTGGACCAACTCCTAAGACAAGGTTTTGTCGGATCAAAACCACAAATAACACTCCAAATCAAGAGATCGATCCGAAGGCAAATATGGGCTATTTTTTGGGGGATTTTCGAATTTTTGGGGGCTAGAAGAAAATTTTGTGGGGGAATTCGTGAGCAACGACGCTTCTGATACCAATATGTTGGGGGAAAACCTCTAGGGTGGCCCGATCTTTCACGAATCCCACTCAAATCAAGGATGGAGTGCGGGGGAGGGAGGGGAGGATGAACACGATGAACTCACGCACGAAGAACACGATGAACACACACACAAAACCACGATACACACCAATAGCTCACGCCGGCGGTGACGGCCCGGCGCAATCCCTAGGATCAGCGTTGGGCGGAGGACTCTCTCTCGAACTGGCACGGCGAGATGGGAGACTCGATGAGATCTTGACGTCTAGGCAAAGGGACTCCGATGCCTAGGCCTTGTACAACACGGAGGCACGATGCAAACTCCAATGAGGTTTGGGATATTTGGTGCTTCTTTGTCAAAGGAGCATGAGGCATGAACTAGATAGATCCACAAGGGGTTTCCACTAATTCCAAATATCATGCCTAGGGTTTACAATAGAGGTGGGTGACTATATATAGGCCAGCCACTTAAACAGGGGTACTTTAGGAATAAAGACAAATTCTGGACGGACTAAGGGGTACATGGGCCGAAGGCCCAAAGGCCTTTACATGCCTAGCGTCGGTCGGACCGGAGACTCTAGTGTACAGGACGGAGACTCCGGTCTAGGCCGGAGATTCCGGTGTAGCCTCTGGACCAGCCTCCGGAGGGCAGACAGATTATGCTAGAGCCTGGTTCGATGGGTCAAACCGGAGGAAGGGCCGTAGTCTCCGGGGTCTTCAGACCGGAGACTTTGGCAGGCCGGGGACTCCGGTGTGTGCAGAACGGAGACTCTGGTCTGAGCAGCTCTAGCGGCTTCTACTTCACGCTCTGCTCCTTGTTCTCCATCCTTGGGTGCTTGCTGGTGTGTTGGGGCTTCGTACCTGATGATGCACAGCGTAGTTGCGTGAAGTAGGACACCATCCAAGGAAGTATCAAATTGGCACGAGGAGAGGAGCAAGTCACCTTGGCTTGTAAGAGTTTGGCTCGGGCACGAGTCATGGGTCCACTTGGGGGACTTGTCGGTGTAGATGTAGTAGCGTCCGTAGGACGGGCTACATCACATTTTGAGATGTTAACCTTTGCCTTGGGACTTGAGTTTTGTTTGGATTTTACCCACTTTTGACTATCCCTTTTATCTTGGTTGGTTCTTTGGCATTCCACAATCTTAAACTACGACCAAAAGCTTTTGAGAGTTAGTTCTTTCTTTAGTGTGAGATTTCTTTGCGATTTCACTTTGCACGCTTATAGCTCTCACTTGTGGTTTCTAGTTCCGTGCAATCCCCAAGGTGAGGTACAAGGCTAACACCAGCATATTCCACTTCCATATACAATCCTTGTGTGTTTTGCATGATGGATAGACATGGTGAGTCGAGCCAACCACCTCCCCAAGAAGAAGAACATGGACCGTACATGACGCGCGCAAGTCACTACATCATCCGATAAGAGTTCCGTGAACGTTGCGAAGCTCTTGAGACGCGACAAGATGAACAATTTGGCGAGACGCAAGCCGAGTTGAAGAACATCTACAACCTCTTTAATGGCATCGAACGGCAAATGCATGCAATGCAACACAACTTTGGCCATCAAAATGAAGCGCTCCAATGCTCCATCGCCGAAACAAATGACAAGCTTCAACTCCTCATTGACGGAATGGGAAGATCGCGCTCATGCGTGCCACTATTCACCTCTTTGTCAAGATCGTCATCCAAGTGCTCCAAGACGCAATGATGCCCCCGTGGTTGAAGATGTAAGCTCTTCAAACTATGTAACTTCACCACGGCATGCCGCAATGTCAAGCTATGATGGTGATTTCTCCTCAAGGCCCCAATCAAGGTGCGACGGACACCATCATCACGCAAGGGTACTAGTGATCCAACAAGCTCAACCACAAGTTGAACCTGAAGCACAACCTCAAGTCCACTACCACCACCCATGACACATACTTGACACAACAAGTGATGACTCCAACTTGGAGGAAAGCTCTCCAAGATCCTCCTCCTCGTCATTGTCGTCATGAATGTCCGCACCAACACCATGGTCATCACGAGGCGCCTCCTCCACCACATAAAAACATGGAGCGTCAAGTGGTACAAGTTGAGCGACACCCACCACATCATGTGGCTCAAGACCATGAGCTTCACCGTGAGGCCCAAGTGTCTAACATGCAACAACAACCGAGGAACGAACCTCCTCTTTGTCCACAACAACGTCAAGAGGCTCCACCTCATGATCGTCATGAGGCTCGAGTGCCTCCTCCTCGTCAACAACCGCGCCAAGAGCAATAGCAGGTCTGCCACCTCCAAATGCGGCTCCTCAACCGCAAGCACATCAACAAGCTCACCAAACTCACCGCGGAGCGCAGGGCCACCATGCCCACTAATTCCGGCCATCCGTGGAGCGTAGGGCCACCATGCCCACTGATTATGGCCATCTATGGTGCATGGCCACCATGCCCACCGATTCGTGCCATCCACGGCACGCACAGCACCACGCTTCTCGCAGCAGCAGAAGCTCACTCATCCCTTGTAGGTCTTTAACTAGGTTGGCCTCCATGTTGCCATCCTTGCTACACGAGAATGCAGTTGGTGTATGCCGCTGGTGGGGAGGCCGTTGTTAGAAATATGGGCTAAATCCATTGGCCCATTGTGATATTTCAGGTATTTCCTAAATCTCAAAGTCCATTTGTGATTTGGCCCAACTTAGTGGCAGCTTGAGCTCAAGTTTAGTCCCACATGAAAGTTCATGGAGAATTACACCACCTTATAAGATGGACTGTCACATCATTTTGTAAGTGAGTAAGAAGAGAAGTGCTACATGCACGCTCCTCCGATGACGCCGCCGCTCGTTCGCTTGCTCACCTGCTCATCTTGTTGAGGGCAAACCTCTAGGGATGCCCGATCTTTCACAAATCCCACTCAAATCGAGGATGGAGTGCGGGGAGAGGAGGGGAGGATGAACACGACGAACGCACGCATGAAGAACACGATGAACACATGCAAAACTATGATACACACCAATAGCTCACGCTGGCAGTGACCGGTCCGGCGCAATCCCTAGCATCAACGTCGGGCGGAGGAATCTCTCTCGAACCGGCACGACAAGAAGGGAGACTCGGTGAGATCTTGACGTCTAGGCAAAGGGACTCCGATGCCTAGGCCTTGTACAACGCGGAGGCACGATGCAAACTCCAATGAGGTTTGGGATATTTGGTGCTCCTTTCTCAAAGGAGCATGAGGCAAGAACTAGATAGATCCACAAGGGGTTTCCACTAATTCCAAATATCATGCCTAGGGTTTACAATAGAGGTGGGGGGCTATATATAGGCCAGCCATAAGTTCAGGGGTAATTTAGGCATTAAAATAGAGGTCTGAGCGAAGTAGAGGGGTACATGGGCTACAGGGCCCAGCTATGGCTTGTAGGCCCATCTTCAGGCCGGACAGTCCGGGTCGACTTGACCGGATAGTCCGGGGTGGCCGAACACTCCGGGTAGTGTCCAATTTTCCATACAGAATGTCCGAGCCCGGATGGGGCTGGGGTGTCCGAACAATCCGGCTGCGCTGGACACTCCGGCTGGATTCAGGCAGACACTCCGTCTTTGGCAGCTTCAGGACAGGTGCAGCTTCAGGGCTCGTGGGTAGATGCGGTGGGGCTTCGTACCTGATCATGCACAGAGTAGTGGTATGAACTAGCAATCCATCCAAGTGTATGTCAAACTCACAAGATGAGAGGAGCGAATTCACCTTAGCTTGAAGGAGCTTTGCTCAGGCACGGGTCATTGGTCCACTTGGGGGACTTGGTGGTATAGATGTAGGAGCATCCGTAGGACGGGCTGCATCAGCTCCCCCCCCTTGGGAAAGAGTCCTCCTCGACTCTTCATGGTTGTCATCTTGAAGATCACCATGGTAGGGCGAGAGATCTTTGACGTTGAACGTATTGCTTGCGAGCTACTTGGACGCCGGTATGTCGATGATGTAGGCGTTGTTGTCGATTCTCTTGAGGACCTTGAAGGGACCATCTCCTCTTGGCTTGAGCTTGGATTCGTGTTCCTTGGGGAAGCAGTCTTTGCTCAGGTGTATCCACACAAGATCACCTTCTTCAAATATCAACTCCTTCTTGTCCTTGTTTAACCTTGAAGCTTGGCGAAGGACTTGTTGCTCGATAGTAGCTCTTAATTCTTCATGCAGTTTCTTCATAGCTTGTGCGCGCTTCTCGATGTCCATGTTGGTGCGCTCATGAAGAGGTAGTGGTAGGATGTCGAGCGTGGTGAGGGGCTCGAAACCATAGACGATCATGAAGGGACTCATCTTGGTTGTTGAGTGCTTGGCTTAGTTGTAGGCGAACTCGGCGTGGGGAATGCATTCCTCCCAATCCTTCAAGTTTTTCTTGATCAACACACGTATAAGAGTTCCACGGCTTCGGTTGACAACCTTAGTTTGTCCATCGGTTTGGGGATGCGACGCAGATGAAAAGATGAGCTTGACGCCGAGCTTGGCCACGAGGGTCTTCCATAAGTAGCTCATGAATTTGACGTCGCGGTCGGAGAAGATTGTTCTTGGCACACTGTGAAGACGGATGATTTCCCTAAAAACAAGTTGGCAACATGTGAAGCATCGTTAGTCTTATGGCACGGTATGAAGTGTGCCATTCTGGAAAAGCGATCCACGACAACAAAGATAGAATCATGACCATGCTTAGATCTAGGCAATCCTAACACAAAATCCACGCTAAGATTGGACCAAGGTGTATGAGGAATAGGCAATGGCATATAAAGACCATAAGGGTTAGCTTGCGACTTAGCTTGAACACATGTCGTGCATCGTTGAACGTAGCGCTCCATGTCACACTTCATATTGGGCCAAAAGTAGTGAGTGGAGAGCATGTCCAATGTCTTGTCACGGCCAAAGTGACCCATAAGGCCTCCACCATGAGATTCTTGTCGAAGCAAAATTTGAAGCGACAATTTCAGAATGCATAGCTTGTTTTGGTTAAATAGAAAGCCCTTATGCAAATAGAAATCATCAACTCCTTTGGCAATGGAGCACTTTGCAAAAATTTGTTCATAGAACGGGTCGGAAGCATACAATTTTTTTATTTCCTCAAGAACCAACACGTTGATTTCAAGTCTCGTAAGAAGGCTTGTGTGCTTGCGAGACAAAGGGTCTGCAACTACATTATCTTTGCACTTCTTATACTTCACAATGTACGAAAAAGACTCCATGAAATCAACCCACTTAGCGTGTCTCTTACTCAAGTTGGCTTGGCCTTTGAGATATTTCAACGACTCATGGTCGGAATGTATGATAATTTCCTTGGGCCATAGGTAGTGTTGCCAAACTTGAAGGACACGAACTAAGACAAAAAGCTCTTTGTCATAAATTAGATAATTAAGGCGAGCACCATCAAGTTTCACGCTATGGTAGGCTATAGGACGTCCGTTTTTCAGAAGGACTCCTCCAATGCCAATACCACTAGCATCACACTCTATCTCAAAAGTTTTTGTGAAATCCGGTAACGCAAGGAGAGGTGCTTCGGTGAGCCTCTTTTTAAGTTCATCAAAACCTTTTTGTTGAGCTTTGCCCCACACGAAGGTGACATTATTTTTGGTCAATTCATTTAGGGGACAAGCAATGGTTGAAAAATCTTTCACAAAGCGACGATAGAAACCAGCCAACCCATGAAAACTTCGGAGTTCACTCACATTTTCTGGGATGGGCCAATCTCGTATGTCCTTTACCTTGGAAACATCAACTTCAATTCCCTTCGAAGAAACGAAAAAATCCAAGAAAAATCAACTTGTCTTCAGCAAAAGTTCACTTGGGAAGATTAGCATATAGCTTTTCATGTCGAAGGATTTGCAAAACTTCCTTGACATGTGTAATATGGTCCTCAAGTGATTTTCTATAAACAAGAATATCATCGAAATAGACAACAACACGTTTTCCAATGAGAGAACGCAAGATGTGATTCATAAGGTGCATGAAGGTAAATGGTGCATTAGATAAACCAAATGGCATAACCAACCATTCATAGAGACTAAGTTTGGTCTTGAAGGCGGTTTTCCACTCATCACCCTCAGCCATGCGTATTTGATGGTAACCACTGCGAAGATCAATTTTCGAAAAAATAGTGGCTCCACACAATTCATCAAGCATGTCATCTAGATGTGGTATGGGATGTCGAAAACAAATGTTGATAGCATTGATTAGACGGCAGTCCATGCATAACCGTAACATATCATCCGTTTTTGGAACAAGTATCATGGGTATGGCACTTGCACTAGTGCTAACTTGGATCAAACCTTTGGAGACGAGTTGGTTGATTTGATGTTCAATCTCCTTTGTCTCCTCCGGGTCCGTGCGATAAGCGGCGCGGTTGGGAAGCGGTGCACTGGGGATGAGGTCAATGCGATGTTCGATGCCACGAAGAGGAGGTAGTCCATGTGGAAGCTCTTCGGGGAACACATCCTTGAATTCTTGCAAAACAATCATCAAAGATGGAGGAACATTGGTTAATTCATTAGTTCCTTGCGCTAGTCCCTTGCAAAGGAGGACATAGTGCAAGATGGATGGGTTGTTCTGACATCTCTCATCTCACGTTTGGTGGCAAGGAGAACACTCTTAGTTTTTCCACTCGAGTTTGGCTTGTGGCTCTCAATCACTATGAGGTGGTTCTCTCTCTCACCGCTCTTCTCACAAGTAGCTGTTGTGCTTTGCGCCCTCGCTAAAGCCTTTGCATTGTCCGCAATTATTTGGCTAGGAGTCATTGGTTGCAAAACACATGTTTTGTTGAGCCATTTGAAGGTGTATACATTGGTGCGACCATCATGTTGAGTAGCCTTGTCAAATTGCCATGGTCGACCAAGAAGCATGTGGCAAACTGTCATAGGAACCACATCACACTCTACCATGTCTTTGTAAGGACCAATGGCGAAGGAGATCGATACGGTATGCTTGATCTTCACGGACCCTTGGTCACTTAGCCATTGCACGTGGTAGGGGTGCTTGTGCAGATCGAGGGTGAGGTTGAGCTTCTCACACAACTCGGTGCTAGCAAGGTTGTGGAAACTCCCTCTGTCTATGATCACCTTGATAGATTTGCCATTGATGCCGGCTCGTGTTTGGAAGATGTTAGAGTGTTGGTCTTCATGCTCTTGTGCTTGACTGGTCAAGATCCTTGTGACGAGAAGAGATGGACTTGCATCATGTTCACACATGAGGAGTTCTTGGTCATCTTCCACTCGTTGCCTTGCCATTGCTTCCTTGACTCGGGCATCCAATTGATCTTCACTCAAGTAATCTTCATCGCCATTGTCATGGATGAACAATACCTTGTTGTTTCCACATTCGTCCGACTTGTGTCCTTTACCTCCACACTTGTAGCATTCACCATTGAAAGGTGTAACCAACCAAAAGAAAAGGGATAGTCAAAAATGGGTAAAATCCAACAAAACTCAAGTCAAAGGCGAAGGTCAACAACTCAAAAGGGGTGACGAGAACCTACGACTATATACACACACGTGGAGATTGTTGGGATTAACACGACGATGAAAATGAGCAGACAAAATTTCCTAACAAAGACTAAGCTCGTTGTCGTGCCAATGCAAGGAGAGACCGTGGCTCGTTTGCAAAGAATAAAAATGAGCAATGGATTTGTGCACTTGCATTGGGCGCTCTTCTTTCTCTCTTGCTTACAAGCTTTGAGACTCTCTTTTGCAACGGGAGAATATTTTTCTTTTGCTTTTTCTTTGTATCTTTTTTTTGCTCTCCCTTGATGCTACCTAGTCACACTTGATATTGCTCTTGCACTCTCACTATCCAAGGACAAATGCAGAATGCTCAAGCAAACACAAGATGAGCCACTCTCATGGGATAGGTACACACAAAGGAAGATAGGGTTTAAAAAGGTGACGCAAGTTATACCTTCGTTGGTGATGATGAACTTGCCGTCGGTATTGCGGAATGATGTTCGTGGGCCGTGGTGTCAATGAGCACGAGGATTGTTGATGCGGAAGCTTGTTCTTAGTTGCTGACATGCACACGGGACATGAGCAAACAAAGGAAATTAGCTAATGCGAAAAATGAGGCAAAACTGTCAAAACTTTCATTACAGCCGAACACTCCGATCTGTCTATGCCGGACACTCTGGTCATGTATGGCCGGACACTCCGGTCGAGTCTGTCTGGACACTCCGGCGCGGGTTTCCTACTCGTGTTCTTGAGCAGAAATCCTCGCCTTAAGGCCTCAAATCCGCGAAAAACTGGCCAAATCGAGCTAGGAAAACGCAGGATAAAGATGGACCAACTCCTAAGACAAGGTTTGGTCGCATCAAAATCAGAAATAACACTCCAAATCAAGAGATCGACCGAAAGGAAAATTTGGGGCTCTTTTTGGGGGATTTTCGAATTTTTGCTGGATAGAAGAAAAATTTGTGGGGGAATTCGTGAGCAACAAAGCTCTTGATACTAATATGTTGAGGGAAAACCTCTAGGGTGGCCCGATCTTTCACGAATCCCACTCAAATCGAGGATGGAGTGCGGGGAGAGGAGGGGAGGATAACACGACGAACGCACGTACGAAGAACGCGATGAACACACACATGCAAAACCACGATACACACCAATAGCTCACGCCAGCGGTGACCGGTCCGGCGCAATCCCTAGGGTCAGCGTCGGGCGGAGGACTCTCTCTCGAATCGGCATGGCGAGATGGGATAATCAATGAGATCTTGACGTCTAGGCAAAGGGACTCTGATGCCTAGGCCTTGTACAACACTGAGGCACGATGCAAACTCCAACAAGGTTTGGGATATTTGGTGCTCCTTCGTCAAAGGAGCATGAGGCAAGAACTAGATAGATCAACAAGGGGTTTCCACTAATTCCAAATATCATGCCTAGGGTTTACAATAGAGGTGGGGGCTATATATAGGCCAGCCACAAGTTCAGGGGTAATTTAGGCATTAAAATAGAGGCCTGGGCGAAGTAGAGGGGTACATGGGCCACATGGCCCAACTATGGCTCGCAGGCCCATCTTCAGGCCGAACAGTCCGGGTCGACTTAACCGGACAGTCCGGGGTGGTCGGACACTCTGGGTAGTGTCCGGGTAGTGTCCGATTTACCATACAGAATGTCTGAGCCCGGACGGGGCTGGGGTAGGCCAAACACTCCGGCTGAGTCGTGCCGGACACTCCGGTTGGATTCGGGCGGACACTCCAGCATTGGCAGCTTACAGACAGGTGCAGCTTCAGGGCTCATGGGTCAATGCGACGGGGCTTCGTACCTGATGAGCACAGAGTAGTGTTATGAAGTAGCAAGCCATCCAAGTGTATGTCAAATCACAAGATGAGAGGAGCGAATTCACCTTAGCTTGAAGGAGCTTGGCTCGGGCACGGGTCATCGGTCCACTTGGGGGACTTGGTGGTGTAGATGTAGGAGCGTCCGTAGGACGGGCTGCATCACATCTTGTCTCGTCACGACGCGTGCCACGGTTTGCAGAATGAGTCTCGAGCCGAGCTTATCTTTTTGCAGCTCAACAGGGCCGAAGGGGCGACCGCCCCGGGCCCAAGAAAATAGGGGCCCAATTTTTGTCCTTCATGTACAGTCGTATAAGTCCCTATAGGAACCAAAACTGATGAGGACATCCCTACAATTACACCTACCCCAGTGACTACTGAAGATCCTACAACTGTTGCAAGAAAGGATCATTCCAATGAGATTAGAATTGGACATATTACAAGAGCTCGTGCTAAGCTACTTGAACAACAAGGGAATTTACTCCTAAACGAATCTGGTACTTTGATTGATGAGAACTTTATACTGCCTAATTCTATGCATTTATGTATGATCAGGTTCGTTGGAGAAACAAGCATGGCGCGAGGAGGAGAAGGGCTACAAGAGAAGCCCAACATGATGATCGCCCAAGGATGCACGAGGGAGGAGCGGGAGGAAGGCGCAATACAAGCAAGGGAGATCATCGAAGAGAATGAACGTTCAATTCGGACAGACAAAAGTCCTGAAATTCAAACAGACGTGGATTCCTCATACTAACTCCAAATCAAGCAAATAAGCACTTGTTGGATAGATAATTCCAAGATCTTTCCAATGAATACTTCCACGTCTAAAAGACCCTGGATAATTCGGCCCCCACACCCCGGATAATCCGGCCCTGCTTTGGAGATTCTGCAAAGGACTTCGTGCGCGACATTCAGTACCGGGGCGGATATTTGACCGGACTTTTCCCCCGGAAAATCCGGCCCCCGGATAATCCGGCCCTCTTAGACCGGATAATCCGGCCCAAAAAGGTCCCATCAGATCTAGACGGATCTGACTGTATCAGACACGTTTTCGTTTCGCGTTTTTCGGACGTTCCGGTGGCCATATAAGCCGGGGAACACCCTCTAGTTTAGGTGAGACGACGTTAAAACTATTTTGGAGTTATTTCTTTCATAGAACCTCTGGAATTACCCTGTGTTCGAATCTACCAACTATAATTGAGTGTGATCTGTTGTTCCATTGGGAATTAGTAGATTGCATACTACCGTTCGTGGTCACGGCTGCGTGTGCAAGAGCGTGGTGTTGTTAATATCCTACAAGGTTCGAGAGCTGTTGCATTGGCATCAGGGATCAAGCAGGAAAGTTCATAGCTACAGGCTAGTTATCTATCATCCACCATCATCACCGCCATCCGCTTACTAAGAAGATCGGTCCACCCCATATCATCTGGTATCAGATTTCCAGTGTTGCCTCCATAAGCATCCACAAATCCATCCATAGATTAGAGTGTGTTTTCGTCCCACACAGAAAAAGCCTTACAAAAAGATTTGCCATAGACTAGATTGCATCGTTTTCGAGTTTTAGTTGCTGATTGTATCTTCTCGTAGATCTGATCTGCAGGTTTTTCCTCGTAGGAGTCTAGTTTTTTTGTTTGTGTCTAGGTTTAGGGTTTGATCTTGTTTTCCGCCGTGTCAACCATCACCGTGTTCCGCAATTTTTTCCTCATTTTTCTGAGTCCACATAGCAAACCTTTTGTTTTGCATACCATAGACACAACCTACTTACATCATCCGTGCCTAGGAACGTACCCACGAGACTAGTTGCTTTGCTCCGACAGGCTGCTCATTAGGGTTTGAAGTGCAAACTTTTCGTCTAGGCAAACCGGAATATCCGGCCCCTAATTGCTCAGAATTGTTGCATCACGTATTGCTTTGTGTCAGATAGTTGAAAAATCAAAAAAAAGAGAAAGAAGAGAAAAAAGTTGTTAAAAAAAGAGAAAACAAAAGAGATACAAAAGTAAACAACAAAAGGGAGATATCAAGGTTGATTGGAGGACTAGTTTTATAATAGCACTAGTAGATTGAGCAATCTTTTGTCTGTTCTATTTGAGCTATTACTAGAGTCTCTCTTGTGCATTGTAATATTCCTTTTCATAAGTTGCTTTACCACGTTTATCTCCACTGTGTGTGTTTCTTGGGTATTTGTACAATCAGCACTAGGACTTGTTTGCGGTGTAGATAGGGTACCATACCTATAGCTCGACCTTACATAACCTGTGTGCCCTGCGATCATTCTCTGTACCTTTGATATTCACTTCATCACATCAACGGCATCAGTCTTTGATTTCGTTTGGTAGAGCATCTCTATTCACTTTGGAACGGTAAGATCTCCTTTCTTATTAGTTGTGAGTGGGTTGTGAGAGTTTCCACCATACAGATTTTGATTTTTGCACTAAGCTACTAATCATGTCTTCTAGTGATGATGATGTTGTGATGCAGAAAAAGAAGGATGAGGAGCTTGTTAATTGGTGTGAATATGAGGCTTTGAAGTCCCACTTGACACGTGTGTTTACTAACACGACAGATGCCATTGACAAGAATCTCCAAGATATGAATATGAGATTGGATGAGCATGTTGGGATGGTTGATACTATCCAAACGCAAGTGGCTACGCTCAATGTCAATGTCACCACTTTGCAGCGTTCCATTGAGGGTTTGAGGGCCGCCTTAAATAGAAGGGAAGATCCTCAACATGATGATGTCTTTGATGATTTCGATGAGGGTAGCACCGTGGATGCTGCTCCACATGTTGGCAGGGGACGTGCTATTCCCCCTGTCCATGCACCTGCTCATGGCCGTGGGTTTGCCCCTCTTGGGAGTGCTCAACATGTGCCCAACCAAGCTGTGGATGATAGTTTGGGCAAGCCAAAATTCCCGATTCCCAAGTTTGATGGTTCCATTGATCCTGAAGATTACCTCACATGGGAGTTGAAGATTGAGAAACTCTGGCGCTTATTTGAATATCCAGAAGACAAGAACGTCAAGCTTGCAGCATCTGAATTTGATGGTTATGATTTGCGTTGGTGGGATGCTCTTGTGCAGCATAGAAGGGAGGACAATGAACTTCCTGTGATGGATTGGCGTGAGATGAAGCAAATCATGAAAGCTCGTTTCGTACCAACCAACTACTTGCGATCAGTTTTTGATAAATTGATGCAATTGAAGCAAGGCACCATGACAGTTGATGAGTACTACATGGAGATGGAGATGCTTATGCAGCGTGCTAGAATTCGTGATTCCATTGAGATGACCATGCAGCGATTCCTAAACAATTTGAAGTTACCGATCAAGAGCATTGTTCGTCATCACAAGTATGAGACCATGAATGAGTTGTTGCATCATGCTAGAGAGGCCGAATCCCAGTTGGGAGAAGAGGCGAAGTCACGTGCTCGTTTTACGTCCTCCAGCAGATTTTCGGACAGGTCTACACCTCCTACAGTCATGCCACCAGCTACTGCTCCTTTTACACCATCGGCCAAACCAGCAAGTACACCTTCGTTTGGTTCTAATGATCGGAAACCCGCTGATCCTGCTGCTAGCTCGGGTTCCAACATGTCTACAGCACGTACTCGTGATGTGGTGTGCCATACTTGTGGAGGTAGAGGTCACTACAAGAAAGATTGTCCAAACAGCAAGGTTATGTTTGTTAATGAACAAGGTGAAGTAGAAAGTGGAGATGAAGCTTCTGAAGATGATATTGATGACGGCGAGGATGGTGGTGATGCATATGTTGAGTGTGCACCCACTATTGTTGTATCTTCATGTGTACTTAGTGTGCAACCGGTTGAGGAATCTCAGCGTTGCAACTTGTTCCATACAAAAGCTCTAGTTGGACTTAACGAGGCTTGCAAGGTCATTATTGATGGAGGTAGCTGCAGAAATCTTGCAAGTAAGGAACTATGTGCCAAACTGAATTTGACATACTTACCTCATCCCAAGCCATACTACATACAATGGTTGAGCAACAATGGTGAGATGTAGGTATATCATATGGTACGTGTGAATTTTCAAATAGGGCCATACAAAGATTCTATTGATTTTGATGTGGTTCCTATGATTGTTTGTCACCTACTACTGGGTCGGCCTTGGCTCTATTATCGCCATGTGCAACACAATGGTTGAGCCAATACATATCACTTGGAATTCAAAGGAAAGAAGATTACTATGTAGCCAATGACACCACAAGAAATTGTGAATGATTCTCTCTAGAAGATAGAGGTGAACTTGAAGGAAGATACTACCACTCGGCGAGACTGTGTAACAGCTGTTCCTGATGTAATTGAGCCTACATTGAGTGATATAACGAAAAGTGAGAGAGTGCCTAGGTTATTGATACTAGCCACCAAGGAGAATATGAGAGAGTTTCGTGAGGATCCTACAACCATGCCACTTGTGCTCATGTATATGGACAGGGTATTGGTTTCTAATGACATGACCCCTATTTCTCTTGGTGTCTCTTCTGTTTTGCAGGACTTTGGGGATGTGTTTCCAACAGACATGCTCGCAGGTTTACCTCCATTGCGTGGTATAGAACATCAAGTGGACCTGATTCCTGGCGCCACACTTCCCAACCGTGCATCTTACAGGACTAATCCCAAAGAAACTAAGGAAATTCAGAAGCAAGTACAAGCATTGCTGGATAAAGGGTACATTCGTGTTTCTCTTAGCCCTTGTGTTGTGTCTGTTATTTTTGTTCCTAAGAAAGATGGTACATGGTGCATGTGTGTTGATTGTAGAATGATTAATAATATCACTATTCGATATTGTCATCCTATTCCACACTTAGAGGATATGCTAGATGAATTGAGTGGTGCTGCTGTTTTCTCTAAAATTGACTTGCGTAGTGGTTATCATCAAATTAGGATGAAAGAAGGGGATGAATGGAAAACTACTTTCAAAACTAAATTCGGTTTGTATGAGTGGTTAGTTATGCCGTTTGGTCTTACTAATGCACCTAGTACATTTATGCGATTAATGAATCATGTTTTGAGAGATTTTATTGGTCATTTTGTGGTTGTTTACTTTGATGATATAATTATATATAGCCACAACGAAACTGAACATTGCACTCATATTCGACAAGTTTTGCGAGTGTTGCGTGATAATAAATTGTATGCTAATCTTGAGAAGTGCACATTTGCAAAAGATAAGGTCATATTCCTAGGATTTTTTGTATCTAAGCATGGAGTAGACGTTGATCAATCTAAAATTGAATCAATTCAGAATTGGCCTACTCCCATGAATGTAAGTCAAGTGTGTAGTTTCCATAGTTTAGCTGGTTTCTATAGGCGCTTTGTGAAAGATATTAGCACCATTGCTGCACCTTTGAATGATTTGACAAAGAAAGGTGTTCCTTTTGTATGGGGCACGGCCCAAGACATTGCATTTGAACATTGAAACGTTTACTTACTTCTGCACCATTACTTGCATTACCTGATTTTTCGAAGCAATTTGAAGTTGAATGTGATGCTGGTGGTATAGGCATATGTGGCGTTTTGATGCAAGAGGGTCGGCCTATAGCTTATTTTTCTGAGAAATTGACTGGTCCTCGTTTGAATTATTCTATCTATGATAAAGAATTGTATGCACTTGTTAGAGTACTTGAGGTTTGGCAACATTATTTGTGGCCAAAGGAATTCATCATACATTCTGATCATGAAGCATTGAAATACTTGAAAGCTCAATCAAACTTGCATAGAAGATTAGCTAAATGGGTTGAGTTCATTGAGTCTTTTCCTTACATCATTAATTATAAGAAGGGAAAAGAGAATGTTGTTGTTGATGCTCTGTCTAGGAAGAACATGCTATTAACCAATCCTGATGTTAAAATTCCTGGATTAGAAGCTATTTGTGCACTTTATGCAACTAACCATGATTTTGCTGAACCATATCGTTTGTGTGCTCTTAGAAACGCATGGGATAAGTATCATATACATGATGGATATTTGTTTCGAGCTAACAAACTATGTATTCTAGAATCGTCGTTGCGTTTGTTCTTAGTGCAGGAATCACGTGCCGATGGTTTGATGGGTCACTTTGGGCGTGAGAAGACATTGCTCATGCTTGCTGATCACTTTTATTGGCCCAAGATGAGGCGTGATGTGTACAGATTTGTGAGCCGATGTATTACATGCCACAAGTCGAAATCTAAGCCGAAGCCTCACAGTTTGTATACACCTCTCTCTGCACCTACTACTCCATGGGAAGACATTAGTATGGATTTTGTGCTAGGTCTACCTAAAACTCAGAGAGGTCATGATTCTATATTTGTGGTAGTGGATAGGTTCTCTAAGATGGCTCATTTTATTGCCTGCCACAAAAGCGATGATGCGTCGCATGTTGCTAACCTTTTTTTCAGGTACATCGTGAGATTACATGGCGTACCAAAAACGATTGTTTCTGACCGTGATGTGAAGTTCATGAGCTACTTTTGGAAGACCTTATGGGGGAAGCTAGGAACGAAGCTGTTGTTTAGTACTACATGTCATCCCCAAACAGATGGTCAAACAAAGGTGGTGAATCAAACATTGTCGCAGCTGCTAAGGACCATAATTAACAAGAATTTGCGGGAGTGGGAAGAGTGTTTGCCACATGTTGAGTTTGCTTATAACAGGGCGGTGCATTCAACTACTCATCTTTGTCCTTTTAAGGTGGTGTATGGTTTCAAGCCATTGACGCCACTTGATATGTTGCCTCTGCCATTACATGAGAGAGTTGATATGGAGGCATCAAAACGTGCTGATTATTGAGAAGAAAGGCAAGAACATTGCTGCTGGAAGGAATCAAGCAAGAAAAGAAGTGTTGTTCGAGCCTGGAGATATGGTTTGGGTGCATCTACGCAAGGATAGGTTCCCACTACTTTGAAAGTCAAAATTGAAGCCACGTGGTGCTAGTCCTTACAAGGTGTTAGCCAAGATTAATGATAACGCCTACTCAGTTGATATACCTATTGAGGAGTTTCGTGGAGTTAGCAACAGTTTCGACGTTGCTCATTTGTCACCATATGCGGGAGAAGACCTTGGAGCGTCGAGGTCGACGCCTTTTGAAGGAGGGAGATGATGAGGACATCCCTACAATTACACCTACCCTAGTGACTACTGAAGATGCTACAACTATTGCAAGAAAGGATCAGTCCAATGTGATTAGAATTGGACCTATTACAAGAGCTCGTGCTAAGCTACTTGAACAACAGGTGAATTTACTCCTAAACGAATCTGGTACTTTGATTGATGTGAACTTTATACTGCCTAAGTCTATGCATTTATGTATGATCAGGTTTGTTGGAGAAACAAGCATGGCGCGAGGAGGAGAAGGGCTACAAGAGAAGCCCAACATGATGATCGCCCAAGGATGCGTGAGGGAGGAGCGGGAGGAAGGCGCAATACAAGCAAGGGAGATCATCGAAGAGAAGAAACATTCAATTCGGACAGACAGAAGTCCTGAAATTCAAATGGACGTGGATTCCTCATATGAACTCCAAATCAAGCAAATAGGCACTTGTTGGATAGATAATTCCAAGGTCTTTCCAAAGAGTACTTCCACGTCTAAAAGGCACCGGATAATCCGGCCCCCACACCCCGGATAATCTGGCCCTGCTTTGGAGATTCTGCAAAGGACTTCGTGCGCGACGTTCAGTACCGGGGCGGATATTTGACCGGACTTTTCCCCCGGAAAATCCGGCCCCTGGATAATCCGGCCCTCTTAGACCGGATAATCTGGCCCAAAAAGTCCCATCAGATCCGGACGGATCTGACTGTATCAGACACGTTTTCGTTTCGCGTTTTTCGGACGTTCTGGCAGCCATATAAGCCTGGGAACGCCCTCTAGTTTTGGTGAGACCACATTAAAACTATTTTGGAGTTGTTTCTTTCATAGAACCTCTGGAATTACCCTGTGTTCAAATCTACCAACTATAATTGAGTGTGATCTGTTGTTCCATTGGAAATTAGTAGATTGCATACTACCGTTTGTGGTCACGGCTGCGTGCGCAAGAGCGTGGTGTTGTGAATATCCTACACGGTTCGAGAGCTATTGCATTGGCATCAGGGATCGAGAAGGAGAGTTCATTGCTACAGGATAGTTATCTATCATCCACCATCATCACCGCCATTCGCTTACTGAGAAGATCGGGCCACCACATATCAACAACAGCATAGGAATTTTTCTAAAGAATTAGCGCAGGAAATATGAGAGGCCCACTACCTGTGACCACACAGAGAGTTCAGGAATTACGATTGGCAACGTTCCTAAAAAATTTTGGTACATCTCCATATTCCCTAAAAGAATAAACCAATTGATCTTTTCCTATAGGGAAACTCATGACACCTCACGGGACTCCAGATGGCAAAACTCCAGCTAGCAGGCGGCGGCCCTCGGCTGGTTCGCTCGATCTGGAACTGCGACCACGACGAAATGCAAGGAACTAGCACCTATAGAAGATTGCCACCATGACGGCGCGACAACGCACATGTATTTCTCTGTTTCTGCACTTGTAGGTAGTTTGTGCTATGGCCTAATTTATGATGATCATTGATTGAACTTGGATCGAGGAAAATTTATTGATAATTATAAACATTATCTTTTAGTTGTTACAAGAGGATGATCCATAATCGATGATGTTTCATTATTTTGGATATATCATTGGGTTTGTGATTTGTGAGATCAACGAGATGATCGCTTAACATTTATTGAATTAATCTACTCATTCCATCTCGAATTAGATGCTGGAGATTTTTCTAGATTCGTATATACCTATATACTACAACACGTCTACATAGATATGAATCTAGAGAAATGTTCGACATCTACATAGATGTGAATTTAGAGAAATGTCCGATATCTAATTCAAGACATAGAGAGTAGTATTTTTGTACTCCAGTTACTAATTATTTCTATATATATATCAATGCCCTCATGTCACCTAAAAAGTTCTAGATGATCAATATGTATGCATTATTTGGTATACATATTGCTTTTGACTCACTTTGAGATATTATTTATAAAATTTCATATATAAATATTAAATATATTGATTTTGAATATATATAATAAGGGCCCATATTCTAGTTTCGCCCAGGGCCCCCAAAATCTCAGGGCATGCCCTGCGGCTCAGGAACACTGGTGCGGTTTTGATAGATGTGTCAATAGTTAGTCAGTTCAGGTCGCACCCAGATTGTGGGCTACTGTAATCGACCCGAACTCGTGCGCGACATGGCCTCGGTCCATGTTGTACCCTGTATGGTTTACCGAGCCGCTCTATACAAGCGCATGTGCGGCTTCCACCAAAAAGACACTGAAACCAATCTAGGATTTTCCCTCCTCTCTACTTGCGTTGCCACCGTAGTCTAGTCCATTCCGTCCGCTGGCATGCACCGACGGACGGGAGAGAAGGTCTCTAGAACCACTCACCTTTGTGATCCTATACGGGAGAGGGCGAATAAGGTTTTTGAGAAGCGCTCCACACGCGACTGATCAAGAGCATCCGCGTGCACGACGTCTGCTACGTTGTGTTCTTTGATATACTACATCAACCTCTACACCAACGACGAGTTCATCTGCAACCAATCGGTACATATACCGTGATCCGATATGTGGCTATTCTATGGTTGTTCTTGGTATGCACCGTTGATGTTCATGTTGATTAATACATCTAGTATATTAGAATTTCACGTGTTCGTAGTTGGTGTAGTCATGATTTATATATTGGAATTAATTGTGGAAATTATTTCTAATAATCCAGCAATCCAAAAACCTTATGATAGGCAATTATGTGAGTTAAACATGGGACACTTGGCTGATGCGATGAATCCGGATAAGTTTACCGGTTTTCATTTTAAGAGGCGGTAGTATAAGACCACTATGTGGCTACAAGCTCTGAAAGTATTAGAGGCTAGTGAGGGTTTACCTAAAGGAACTATATCTGACGAGGTTCAAAACAAATTCAAGGAAACCAATCTTGCCTTTTTGGGATGCATTCTGAGTGTACTTGATAATAAACTATTTGATGTGTACATGCACATCAAAGATGGAAAAGATATCTAGGAGGCACTAAAGGCTAAGTTCGGTGTAGCAGATGCTAGTAGTGAGTGCTACATCATGGAGAACTTTCATGATTACAGGATGGTTAACAACCGTTTTGTAGTCGAACAAGCTCATGAGATACAGTGTTACATCAAAGAGCTCGAACTCCTTAAGTGTGTCTTACCCAACAAGTTTGTGGTTGCGTGCATTATTGAAAAGTTTCCTTCTTCATGGAGGAGCTTCGCCACAACTCTCAAACACAAGAGACAAGAGATATCGGTTAAAACCTGATAGTGTCCCTTGATGTTTAGGAGAAGGCTCGGTCTAAGGACAGTGCTGAGAAAGGAGGTGAGGGCCAGTATAGCGCCAATATGGTGTAGAAGAAATATTCGGCAAGAACAAAGGGAACAACAAGCCCTCGTTCAACAAGCCTACAAAGACTATGACCTTCAAGAAGAAGAAGAAAAAGCCAAACAAGGCTAAGCTGGGTGGATATACCTGTGGAGACCTCGACCACTTTCCCAAGGACTGCCCGGAACGTGCATATCATAGAGGGAAAAACGGGAAGACTATCAACATCGTGACTGCTAGCAACACTGATGGGTATGGTGATTTATTTACTATTCTTTCAGTATTTCAATCACCATGTTTGTGGATTGATACGGGTGTTAATTTTCATGTATTTATTTACTATTCTTTCAGTATTTCAATCACCAGTATATCTCTGTTCACTTCTTATCAGGTCGCTCGAGATTCTTCCGTCCTAATGGGGAATGGATCGCATGCTTCTGTTTTTGGTGTTGGAACGGTGGGTCTGAAGTTCACTTCAAGAAAGATTGTGCAGTTGAGGAATGTGCATCATGTCCCTACTATGAACAAGAATCTCATTAGTGGCTCCCTTCTATGTAGAGATGGGTTAAAGTCATTGTTTTGAAACAAGGACAATTTATTGGTAAAGGTTATGAGTTCGGAGACTTGTCCCAATTTTCACTGTTAGGGTTTTGTAATAAATCCATTAATCATATTTGTGGCGATGTTAATGATGGTACAAATTTTTGGCATTCTCATTTATGTCACATTAATTTTGGTTTAATGTCTCGGATGTCTAGTATGAGTTTAATTCCAAATTTCACTATTGCCAAAGATTCTAAGTGTCATAGTTGTGTGCAATCAAAGCAACCTTGAAAGCCTCACAAGGTTGCCGAGGAGAGAAACTTGGTACCTCTAGAACTCATACATTCCGATCTATGCGAGATGAATGGTGTGTTGACAATAAGGTGGAAAGAGATATTTCATGATGTTGATTAACGATGCTACAAAAAATTTCTATGTTTACTTGTTGGAAAATAAAGATGAGGCTTTAGACTACATTAAAATTTATAAGGCCGAAGTTGAAAATCAACTAGGGAGAAAGATCAAGCGTCTTAGGTCAGAGCATGGTGGTGAGTATTTTTTCCCAAAATATTTGATGAGAAACACGGTATTATACATGAGAGGACGCCACCCTACTCACCCCAATCAAATGGGGTTGCCGAGAGAAAAAACCGCATGCTGACTGACTTGGTGAATTCCATGTTAGCCACTGCTAGTTTATCAAAGGCATGGTGGGGGAGGCTTTATTGATTTCATGTAATGTACTGAATAGAGTTCCTAGCAAGAATAAAGAAAAGACCCCTTATGAGAAGTGGGTTGGGAGAAAACCATCACTTTCTTACTTACGCACTTGGGGGTGTTTGGCAAAGGTCAACATGCCAATTTCCAAGAAACGAAAACTTAGACCTAAGACAGTGGATTGTATCTTTCTAGGATATGCTTCGCAGAGGTTCATGATATGCATGTTGATACTATAATGGAATCTTGTGATGCAACATTCTTTGAGAATATGTTTCCTATGAAATATATGCATAGCACTGCTAGAATTTCGTCTGAAATACTTCCTAAATCTAGTGCATCGAATTCTAAGCAACCACATGAGGAAGTCTTGAGAAGGATGACGATGAACCTCCCATGAGGAGTAAGAGACAAAGGATTGCAAAATCCTTTGGCAATGATTTCATCGTGAACCTTGTGGCCGATACTTCCAGATCCTTTGCTGAGGCATATGCATCTCCAGATGCAGATGATTGGAAAGAACCTGTCCAAAATTAGATGGAATCGATTCTTTCTAATGGAACTTGGGAATTATCAGCATGACCCTATGTGATGAGGATATATACATGGATTATGATGATTATGACTGCCTGAACTGGAAGGAAATATTGAGTCAAATCAATAATGACTATCAGGTGAATTCATTCCTAATTGAACCTGATGTTTTACTTAATGATAACACAGGCGTTGCGCGAGGAGGAGAAGAGTTGCAGCAAGAAGGACAAGCACTGATTTCCAATATCAACAAGTGCGCGAGGGAGGAGCGAGAGGCATGCGCACTAGGAGGCAATGAGGAAATCACGTATGAGCAAGAGAGAGAGAGATGGCGCACCAAGAATTACATGTTTGAGGTGTTCCACGACGTTTGGACTGCGTGCCAATAAGGCCGAACCCATATATGGGTCGATATGTATCAGTTTGAGTCGAACCGAGTCAGTTTGGGCCAAGTTATGGCTATTTTTAGGCCCGTTTAGAGGGGAGGACGCCCAGCCCTCATATAAACCTCCGTAGCCGTCACAAGTTAGGGTTTTAGACCACGTTAAAATATTTTGGAGTTGTTTCTTTCATAGAACCTCTGGAATTACACTGTGTTCGAATCTGCCAACTATAATTGAGTGTGATCTATTGTTCCATTGGGAATTAGTAGATTACATACTACCGTTCGTGGTCACGGCTGCGTGCGCAAGAGTGTGGTGTTGTGAATATCCTACAAGGTTCGAGATCTGTTGTGCTGGCATCAGGGATCGAGCGGGAGAGATCATAGCTACGCCACTAGTTATCTATCATCCACCATCATCATCGCCATCCGCTTACTGAGAAGATCGGGCCACCCCATATCATCTTGGTATCAGATTTCCAGTGTTGCCTCGGTAAGCATCCACAAATCCATCCATAGATTAGTTGTTTTTGTCCTATACAGAAAAAGCCACACAAAAATATTAGGGTTCATAGTTCATTGCCATAGCCTAGATAACACTATTCGTGCGTTCTAGTTGCTGATCGTAATCCTTTTGTGTAGCCTTTCTTCTAAATCCGAGTCGTAGTTTTTGTCTAGTTTTCATCTGTTTTTGATCCGTTATCGGAGTCCCTAGACTATTTCTAGACTGTTCGTCGTGTTCTTGAGTCTTAGATCTAGTAGATCTGTATTCTTTTAGTCTCAGGTTGTAGATCCGTTTGAAAGAAGGAGAAAAAAAGCAAACCGATCAGATCTAGACTTGTACTGAGTTTGCTTCATGTTGAAGTAAAAAAAATCGTCTCGCTGCCTCACGCCTGACCGCAGACAGGTCTGTGCTCCAGTGTGAAAGCAAAAAGAAATCCGAAAAAAAAAATTCGGACCTTCGCCTTACCACAGACAGGTATGTCCTCATACGAGAAATTTTTGTGTCTGCCGACATCCTGCCGCGGCAGGATTTTAGGCCGTTTTTCTGCCGTGGCAGAGACCAATTTTCAGGTCAATTTTTTTTTCTTTTTTTGTTTATTTTTTTACTAAGTCCATATAGCGTACCTATCCTTGTGAGCCTTAGTAAACCTTTCTTTGTGTCTAAAACTATCCTACGAGACTAGCGTGCTTAGTGCTCTGCGGGCTGCTCAGTTTAGCAATCTTGTGCCCGTTTCGTTGAGACATTGCTAGCGTCTCTCCTTGTGCATTGCAACACGAGCGTTCCTCTAACATACCTCACTTTTTTGAGCTCATTTTCATAGTTGCAATTGCCCCATTTATCTCCACCGTGTGTGTTTTCGTGGGTCTTTGTCATACGATCAGCACTAGGACTTGTTTGCGGTGTAGTTAGGATACCATACCTATAGCTCCAACATAAATACCATGTGTGCCCTGTGATCGTTCTCTATACCTTTGATATTCACTTCATCACATTAGTGCATCAGTTTTTGATTTCGTTTGGTAGAGCATCTCTATTCACTTTGGAACGGTAAGATCTCCTTTCTTATTAGTTGTGAATGAGCTGTGAGAGTTCCACCATACAGATTTTGATTTTTACACTAATGTACTAATCATGACTTCTACTATTGTTGATGTGATGCAGAAATCAGATGATGTTTACCATGACTATTTAGCTATTGTGGTTGGCATGGCATATGATCCAACTACAATCAAGTGGCGATTGGAAAGTTCCGCCACACCCGCAGAATATAAGATTTGGGAAATTGATATGGGATTTGGTTTTGCGAGATGTCGTACTTTCGATAGCAAGTTTAATGGCCATATAGAATACATTCTTGCTCACCGACGTGTGGATGAAGAGGTAGCTCGTTGGTGGAAGAACGCAAGGATTGTGTATGGTGTCATGGGTAAAAAAAATCCTTTGGGAAGATTTCAAGCAATTGCTACGTTCTATGTTTTTGAACAACTGCAAATGGCCTCTTCCAGAAATTTTGAGAGTGGACACTAATGAGAAATGTGAGTTGTCTACTAACGTAATCATGTCTACTCCTAGTGTTGTATCTTGTGATGTGCAGGTTGCTTTTGAAGAAAGGGAGCCGCCTATTTTACAACCTGCATCACACGATCTGGTATTGTTACTTGGGGAGGATGTCGTAGTACCTACTACAGCTGAGAAGTTTGTTAATGACATTGGTACTGATTTGGAGCTTTAGCCAACATGTGCGACATATTGTGAGTCTATTCCTTTACTGAAGCCTCCTTGTGATTTGCCTTGCACTACTGTTTTAGCACCATGTGATAGTTTGCCAAATTCAAATTTTGATCATGTGGTACTGATAACACATAAGGAAATACTTGCTCGAATACCACCTGCTGATATTGTGTATTCCATCATGCTAAATGATCCTATGAGTATGAGTTGTGCTATGGATAAGATTTCTGAAATTTCATTTCGGAATTCTAGCACATATTCTCCTTGTTTCACTTTCAATCTGATTGGTGAATATAGCATGCATGAAAATTTTCTTGTGGATCACAGATGCATTACTTGTGATAGAATCGCTGAACTGAAACATGCTGTTTTCAGCCATACATCACAAATGTTTGCTATGGGACAATAGCTCATGTTCCAGATATTATGGAAATACATTCTGGTCTAGTTGATATATTGCAACCAACACAAGTAATTTTACCTATGTTGGATTGTTCTAATCTTGCTAGAATAGGACCCAAGTTTTCATATTCACTATGTTTGTCCCAAAAGTCTTTGTCTAGTTTTGTTACTACTTTAGAGTTCCTTGATATTTGCAAATTGAGTTGCATTTTACATACTGGACAACATGATCATGTTCATAATAATTAGAGTAGCGCAGTTGAAGCATGTCATGATTCAATTTGGTTTTCAGACATATTGAATTGGTTTGATCTTGTTCACAAATTTGATCATAGATCTTCTTTGAGAAAACTGAAATTAATATTGAAGAACATGACTATCTATTTAGTTGTTTTTCACCATGATCATGATTCTCTGTACTTCACTTATACCTGCAATTTAAGTTGCTTGATGTATACTGGACATACTTTTCATGTGAACAACAATAATACAACATGTTATATATACATATACTTTGTGTACATGTTGTTCTTTTTGTTTCTCCCACTTTCAGCTTACCCAAAGCCGAGGACGGCTTTTCATGAAGAAAGGGAGGATGATGAGTATATATACATGGATTATGATGATTCTGACTGCCTGAACTGGAAGGAAATATTGAGTCAAATCAATAATGACTATCAGGTGAATTCATTCCTAATTGAACCTGATGTTTTACTTAATGAGAACTTTATACTACCTAAGTCTATGCATCTTTGTATGATCAGGTTTATTGATAACACAAGCGTTGTGCGAGGAGGAGGAGAGTTGAAGCAAGAAGGACAAGCGCTGATTTCCAATATCAACAAGTGCGCGAGGGAGGAGCGGGAGGCATGCGCACTAGGAGGCAATGAGGAAATCACATATGAGCAAGAGAGAGAGATGACGCACCAAGAATTACATGTTTGAGGTGTTCCACGACGTTTGGACTGCGTGCCAATAAGGCCGAACCCATATATGGGTCGGTATGTATCAGTTTGAGTCGAACCGAGTCTGTTTGGGCCAAGTTATGGCTGTTTTTAGGCCCGTTTAGAGGGGAGGACGCCCCAGCCGTCATATAAACCTCCGTAGCCGTCACAAGTTAGGGTTTTAGACCACGTTAAAATATTTTGGAGTTGTTTCTTTCATAGAACCTCTGGAATTACACTATGTTCGAATCTGCCAACTATAATTGAGTGTGATCTGTTGTTCCATTGGGAATTAGTAGATTGCATACTACCATTCGTGGTCATGGCTGCGTGCGCAAGAGTGTGGTGTTGTGAATATCCTACAAGGTTCGAGATCTGTTGCGCTAGCATTAGGGATCGAGCGGGAGAGATCATAGCTACGCACTAGTTATCTATCATCCACCATCATCATCGCCATCCGCTTACTGAGAAGATCAGGCCACCCCATATCACTATGGTTGTAAACGTGTGGGATATAAGTGGGTGTTCAAGAAGAAGCTAATGCCTGATGGTACTATTGATAAGTATATGGTATGGCTTGTACCTAAGGGCTACACACAGAAAGAAGGCGAAGATTAATTTGACACAAATTCACATGTCGCTAGACTGACCACTATTCAAGTACTACTTTCCATGGTTGCCTCTTATGGTCTTCTCATTCATCAAATGGATGTGAAGAAAGCTTTCCATAATGGAGAGTTGGAAGAGGAGATCTATATGGATTAATCAGATGGGTCTGTGGTCAGAGGTGAAGAGACAAAGGTGTGCAAGTTGTTAAAATATTTATATGGCCTAAAACAAGCACCTAAGCAATGGCATGAGAAGTTTGACATAACTCTACTTTCTACCAGCAAGTTTTTATATTATGTTTGTACGTGGATGATATTCTAATCTTTGGTACAAACATGAAAGTGATAAGTTAAGTCTTTCCTATCAAAGAGTTTTGACATGGAAGATCTGGGAGAGGCTGATGTGATTGTGAACATCAAGCTTATTAAGAACGAGAATATGATTACTTTAACACAATCTCATTGTGTTGAGAAGGTCTTGAGCCTATTTGGCTTTATCGATGGCAAGACTTATCCAACACCTTATGATCCTAGTTTGATGTTGCAAAAGAATAATAAGGAACCAACAGATACAGTTGAAATATTCACAAATTGTTGGTTCTCTCATGTACTTAGCAAGCACTACAAGACTTGATATCTCTTTTGTTGTGAGCAAGTTGAGTAGGTTCATGTCTAACCTGAGTATTGATCATTGGCATGCACTTGAAAGGGTCATGGGCTATTTGTGTGCTACAGTGAGCTATAGGATTCACTATTCAGGGCACCCTTTCTGTGCTTGAATGATATAGTGATTCGAACTAGATCTCTAATTTTGATGAACTCTACGCCATAAGAAGGTATGTGTTTACCTTTGGAGGTGGCTCGGTGTCATGGAGGTCTCATTGACAAACCATATTGACAAGGTAAACTATGGTAGTAGAACTTACTACTTCAGACATAGCCACTATTGAGTCAGAATGGCTGTGTGAGCTCTTGATGGACTTGCCTGTGGTTGAAAAACCTATGTCGGCAATCCTTTTGAATTGTGACAATCAAACTATTATTTTTTCAAAGTGAATAATTCTAAGGATACCGTGAAGTCAACAAGACACATAAAGAGATGTTTGAAATCTATCAGGAAATTGAGAAACTCCAGAGTAATAACTGTTACGCATATTCAAATACACAAAAATCTAGCAGATCCCTTTACAAAGGGACTATCACAGAATGTGATAGAAAGTGGATCGAGGGACATGGGGTTGAGACCCATGGATGTCATACCATAGTGGTAACCCAGCCTATGTGATCGAAGATCCCTTGAATTACGACTTGGGAAGAACAAGCTAGTGATTTGACTAGGGAGAGTATTTTGTAACCCTCTCTATGTGAAGATGCATACTCTCGATATATGTAAGGCAGGTTGGCAACATGCCTTAATGTGTTTGTGTTCACTATAACCAGCAAAGGTGCCGTCCTACAGGGCCTTCTTGAAAGAACACACCTATATGACCTCGACTATAAACGCCGCGGTCTATGAGACTTATGTGGTCTCTAGTAAAGTCATGAAGAGACGAGGGAGTATGAAGCATATGCTCCAACCTGTGGGGTAGGCTACTGGCAGCCAGGCACTAGTTATGGTTTTGAGTGAAATCTTTTGGCACCAAACTTGCAATTCAAGGTTCGTCCATTTTTCAAGTTGCTAATAGACGTAGCTCAAGATTCTAGGAGGAAGTTTAACTTAACAATATATGTTGAAACACTACTATATAAACAGGTAGCAAGGATTGGGAAATCTTCAAATGGGCATTTGAGATTTGGTGGAGGATGTTAGAAATATGGGTTAAATCCATTGGCCCATTGTGATATTTCAGATTTTCCCTAAATCTCAAAGCCCATGTGTGTGGAAGCCCATATGTGATTTGGTTCAAGTTGGTGGAAGATCACATGTGTGTGTGGCAAGAGGAGTGGGAGCTAAATTTTAGTCCCACATGGAAAGTTGGAGGAGAGTTACATCACCTTATTAGGTGGAGTGTATCACCACTCTGTAAGTGAGTGAGAAGAGAAGTGTTACACGTGCGCTCCTCCAATGATGACGCCGCTCACTCGCCCACCCGACTGTTGTCTCGTCATGACACGACATGTGCCACGGTTTGTGGAATGAGCCTAGAGCCGAGCTTATCTTTTTCAGCTCAGGAAAACGGGTGTGGTTTTGACAGAAGTGTCAATACTTAGTCTTTTCGGGTCGCTCCCGAATCGTGGGCTATTATAACCGACCCAAACTCGTGCGTGTTGTGGCCTCGGCTCACGTTGTACCATGTACAATTTCCTGAGCCGCTCTAGACAAGCGCATGTGCAGCTTCCACCACGAAGACACTGAAACCAATCTAGGGGTTTGCCTCCTCTCTTCTTGTGCTGCCACTGTAGTCTACTCCATCCTGTGCGCCGGCGTGCACCAGCGGACGGGGTAGCAGGTATCCGGAACCACCTGCCTTTGTGATCCTGTACGGAAGAGGGCAAATAAGGTTTCTGGGTAGCGCTCCACGCGACTACTGATACGTTGCAAACGTATCCATAATTTTTGATGTTCCATGCTTGGTTTTATCTACTTTAATGTTTTGTCCACACTTTAGAGTACTTTTCATATGATTTCTTGGACTAACCTATTAACAAGAGCCACAGTGCCAGCTACCTGTTTTCTGCTATTTTTGGTTCCAGGAAAGTCAGAAAATGAATATTCTCGGAATTGGACGGGACAAAAGCCAAAGTCATTATTTTACCAAGGGACACTTGGAGCCAGAATACGAGACGGAGAGGGGCTGGGGCCCAGCCACACCACCTGGCCGCGCGGGCTGGGCCTGGCCACGCCAGGGGGAGGTCTGGCCGCCCCAAACACCCCCTCGGTCTCCCTCTTTGCCTATAATATGCCTTCTGACCTAAAAACTCAGGGGGGTCGACGTTTTTCCAGAAGGAGTTCCGCTCCATCGCCACCACCAGATTCCACGAAACAGCACCAGAAAATATGTTCTAGCACCCTACCGGGACGGGGAATTGGAGGAGATCATTGCCATCATCATCACCATCGCTTCTCCATCGACCATCCATGTTTCCCCCATCTATGAGTGAGTAATCCCCCGCTGTAGGCTATGGGGATGGTAGAGATTGGATGAGATCGTTCATGTAATGGCATCGGATTGTTTGGGCATGGTGCCTAGTATCTTCTATTAGTGCTTTATGACTTTCTTGCAACTTGTTATGCTTAATGCTTGTCACTAGGGCCCGAGTGCCATGATTTCAGATCTGAACATGTTATTGATTCATTATGATGGTATTGTTTTTGGTCTTATCTGCAAGTTGTATACACACATTGTTGTCCGGAACCAATGGCCCCGAAGTGACAGAAATCGGGATAACCGGAGGGAATGGCTTTGATGTGAGGATCACATGTGTTCACGGAGTGTTAATGCTTTGCTCCGGTGCTCTATTAAAAGGAGCACCTTAATTGCTAGTAGTTCCCTTGAGGCCCCGCTGCAAACGGGCTGGCAGGACAAAAGATATTGTGCAAGTTCTCATTGCGAGCATGTATGACTATATATGAAACACATGCCTAGGATTATCGAGTACTTGGATGCTTTATCTTATTTATCTGCACTTGCCCTATGTTCTGATTGCCATGTGAATTGTCTTGTCCATGCAACGCCCGTCCATCCATCCCTATGCCTACCGCACTCGAATCCTACTGTTTACTGCTATTGTTACTACTGTCTTTACTTTACTACTGTTGTTACTTTACTATTCCTACTACAAAACTGTTGCTACTGATAAACTGATGTGAGCAAGATTGTTTCCAGGTGCATCTGAATTGACAACTCAGTTGTTAAGGCTTATAAATATTCTTTGGCTCCCCTTGTGTCGAATCAATAAATTGGGTTTCACTTCCCTCGAAAATACTGCGATACACCCCCTATACTTGTGGGTCATCAACTGCTCAATTTCGTCATCATGACATGTCTTCCTAGGAGTAAAGAGCATCCGCGTGCATGACGCCTGCTAAGCTGTCTTCTTCAACAGGCTACAACAACCTCTACACCAATGGAGGCTTCATCTACAACCGATCGGTATGTATACTATGATCCAATCTGTGGCTATTATATGCTTGTTCTTATGTATGCACTACAACTGTTCATGTTGATTAATACATCTATTATGTTAGAGTTTCACGTGTTCATAGTTGGTGTAGTCATGATTTATATATTGGAATTAATTGTGAAAATTATGCCTAATAATCCAACAGCCGTTGTGGAGGGAGGAGGAGGATGCGAGCTCATCTTCGCTAGATGCTACGTAGATCTCCTACTGTAGTTCTGAATTCAGCCCCATCATGAGTGCCCCATCGAGTTGTTGTGCTCCAAATGCACGACCCTTCTCCGTTGTTCCTCTAGTCAGGTGGTGTGTCAGCTTCCAAGACACACAACCATCATAGGCTATTACGCACAAATTTAGATTTTACCAGAGGCAGAGCAATGAAGAATCGATTTTTTAATTACTACACGTGAGTACAATCAATCAGTGTCGGACCAAGGACATAGGGGGTACCCTAGTCCACCGAAGGTTGGGCCGCTAGATATTGCTGACACGACTCGCGAGGGCGTCGGCAGGCCCTCCAGAGGTATGACACCAAAAGACTATGGAAGACCTCGCGAGGGGGACCCTCGCCCCAAATTCCCCTCGTATGGGGGATGAGTCCACACGAGCCCTCTAGGGGTGACTCGGGATTCAAATATCTACATGGGAGAAGACGACAACCCGGCGGCAGCATTGGATGTTACTCTAGTGCCACGACAAGGGCGCTCTTTGGTCAAAGGAAGGGTTGGAACGATTCTGATGACAAAAGTCATGTCCCCCCATTTCGGTTCAAGGAGCTAGAGGATAACGAACCCCCACGATGGATGCATCCATGACTGCTACAACGCAAGGACTAGCGCTGCCCGGGGGCATAGGCCTAGTCCACCAAAAGCAGCCATGTGGACCAGGGATCCTTTAGGTGGAAATGTGGTGACCCTTCCCGCCCAAAGATTGGGGGAAGAGGCCCATCGCCCCTATAAAAGGAGGGCAACCCATACCTCAGAGGGGATCGATCCCTGAGATCTCAAACCCTAGGCATTCGTCTATCTCTGTACCCTCGCGAAGCACCGCGGGCAATACAACAAAGAATGAGTAGGGGATTTACCTCCTCACGAGGGTCCCGGACCTGGGTAAAAAACCAGCTTCACTCTCTGTACTGATGTCTGCAAGTTTATAGTTCGTTTGTAGCTAGTTTCGAAGTATAGATATCGATCCCACAGGGATCCCAAAGGTCAGTGTTTATGATGAAGTCACTGTCACACCCGAAGTTGTCACAGGTCCTCGAGTGAATCGACTTCAAGTGTTGAAATAAGAATGGGGTTTTGATTAAACAGCGTGTAAAAACTAAAATGTAAAGTTCAGAAATATAAAGCATAAAAATGAAGAATGACTTAATTGTTTGTTGTTTTCTGCAGATGGCAAAAGAAGGCGTGGGGAGATTCAGTTCATGGTGATAGTGACTGTGCCAGATGGACGAGTGATAAATGTAACAATTGTAATCATATAAGTATATGTGTAGGCGAGTAACCCATAATTATCCGGAACTCCTCTTGGTAGATTTCATCCCAACTTCAATAATCCTACTAGTCTGTTACCAAAACCATGGTCAGACACTAGACGATTAAGACCCTTTAGGTTGCTTAGCGATTAAGCTCCTTGATCGGACTAATGCAATAAGCACGGTGGTTCCTCATTATCCTCGAGTCTAGTAGTTTTCCATTGATATCCCCGTGTCACTCGGGGGGCGCCGGTCTGCTAGCGAACAAGATATTATCCATGTAGAACAATGTATCATGTTGTCTGGGCCCTTAATTGGACAACAAGCATTAGGCATCCCACAGATAGTCAAGCACACATAGTATAATAATTAAAATCAATCACAAACTAATGGAAAATATATGAAGGCGCATCACATCTCACCAATCCCTTACATCTCCCATCCCCAAGGAACTTACTCACACATGAGAGAAGAAAGCATCATCAATATAATTAAATAAAGGGAGTTCTTCTCGATATTAATGTGGAGATCCACAATAAGAATAGAAAAGCAATCCAACACAATTCAAGATGGGAAGAAACAATCTCAAACCCTAGTCTTGCAAGGTGAAGATCTCTCTCTCTCAAGTACAAGTAATGGCTATGGGGGTGTGTTGGCTAGGAGGTCGAAGATCATGGAGCGAGATGAAGAACGTCTCCTCCTTCTTCTCCGGATCTCTTCTTTCTCCCTTCAGGATGGTGTGGCGGCTGTTGTGTAGTGTTTTCGTCCTTGGTCCCTTCGCAGAAGTTGTCCCTTTTGACAAGACAGAGGCGGCAATAGCTATATGGCAGGAACTATACGGCCAGAAACATTGTTCCCAATGTATAGTTACTCGTTAAAGCCTCTGTATGCTTCCCTCGATTTCTTCCTAAACGAGTGTTATGGGGTAACCTCGTGGGTGGCCCGATCTTCACGGATCTCGTGGTCAAATCGATGGGAAAGCGAGGGGAAAGGGAGAAGGTAGCGGAAGCGGACGCACACCTCGCGAAGAACACAATGAACACACGCAAAACACACACGATACAAGGCCGATTGCTCTCACCGGTGGCCACCGGTCCGATAGAATCCTCGCAAGGAAATATTGGTCAACGTGCTCCCTCGATCCCACGCGGAGAGGGAAGAACACCTTGGAGAGGGTCTTGACGTCTTGGCAAAGGGACACCGATGCCACGGCCTTGTACAACGAGGGAGGCGCGATGCAAACTCCAACGAGGTGGTGACGATAGTCGATCCCCTTTGGTAGAAGGGGATGAGGCAAAACTAGAGATTCCACAAAGGGGGTTTTCTTTAGTCTATCATCTATGCCTTCGGGTTACATGAGGGGGTGGGGGTACTATATATAGGCCAGCCACTAGTGCAAGGGTACTTTAGGAATAAAAGGGGAAAGTCTGGGCGGACTAAGGGGTACATGGGCCAAGGGCCTAGCTAGCGGCGTGCAGGCCCATACGTTCAGCCAGAGACTCCGGTGTGGGGTCCAGAGACTCCGGTGTGGGCCGGAGACTCCGGTATTTCTCCAGTCTCATCTCCGGAGTGGTAGACAGACTGTCCTCGAGCTTGATCTGGGGGTTGGTCCGGAGATGGGTCCAGAGACTCTGGGGTTAGCAAGCCGAAAACTCCGGTGTCTTTAGGCCGGAGACTCCGGTGTGGCCGAAGACTCCGGTGTGTGCAGGTCGGAGACTCCGGTGTTCCAGCTGCTGCTTCTTCTGTCTTCTCTTCCAAGCCTTCGTCTTGTCGCGCTTGGTGCTCCAGGCTTCCTCCCATGCCTCCGTACTTGTTGGTGTGAACCTATCATGGATATGGGACGGAGTATGAAGTAGTATACCATTCAAAAGGGTAGGAAGTGGGCTCGCATAGAGGAACGGATTCACCTTTGGAGTCCATGACGACTTGGCATAAGTTGGAGACCATGATGTGGTGATGACCGAAGGTCGGGCTACATCATCTCCCCTCCCTTCAAAAAGAGTCATCCTCGACTCCGCATGCTCATCACAAAGTAGAAGATGTCGAGAGACCTTCTTGATCCTAGGGTTCACCATATAGTCGTCCTCGGGAAGATTGAATTGACAACACTTCAATATTCCTTCGCCTTCCATGAAGCCTACAAAGCTCACCACAAAAGCGAAACAACACTCAAAGCGTAGCCAATCCATGAAGATTATAGCATGAGTCCTCAAGTAGAAGGAAGTCACCTTAGGATCTAGAGATGGCTCGTTGAAGGGCAGCCATAGGTAACTCTCTTCGGTTCGCCTTATCAACTCTTTGTCCATAGAGGTTGGCGTGTACGCAATTGTACCTTTACACAACAAAGACCAAGCAACATATGTCCGTGTGTGATAGAGGAGCATGTCAACTGTGGCATGTCCATTCTTGTTCACAACACTATTAGCACAACTCAAGTATAGCAAACCGGATGCATATGCAAGGTCAAAGTGCATGGAAATCGTTTGAACATCATCCAAATGTGGGAACTCAAAAACTCCATAAAACATCTTAGTGGGGCACTCAAAGCAATGGACAATATTGGTCAACACCTTTGATGCAAGAGTAGGATAATTCGGCAAAAACACATGCGGAAGAACATCCAAAACAACATCATTATGTGTGCAAACCAACCATTGGAAAGAACGATTGTTCAATATGTTGGATTACATACACATATCATCAAAAGCCAAGATCATGGGGGTATGAGTATCGCAAGCGGACGCAAAAACAAAATGTTTGCAAACAAACCATATGAAAGAGCAACTGGTCCTTATGTTTGTTGCAACAACAATACGAGAGACTTGGAAGCTCTCATGACAATACATGCTCATAATGGCATTATGGTTGCACACAAAACATCGGAAAGAGAAATTGTTCAACATTGTTGTGGCAACACGCAAAGAATCAATATCCAATAGTAACGTGACATGATTGTCACAAGGTGAAAAAATACCATCAACATGCTTGCAATCAAAGCATAGGAAAGAGCAATGTGTCTACATGAAAGATGCAAAGCATGCGAAAGGTATCAGAGATAGGTTCGATCTTGAACTCACTTGGGGGATGCTCTCTAGAGCTCTTTTTGTCAACTCGTGCTCAACCAAGGTTGACATTCTTGTGCGGGTACCTACACACATCATAGATAAAAGGAAGAACGTGTGTGCATGGTAGAGAAACACATCATCCATCATGACGCATCTCTTCTTGTGCATGTCACCATTAGTGTAAAGCAAGTGTAACATAGGTGCATGGTAAGTATGCAAGTGGGGAACATGCTTATCATGGCAATCATGAAAATCTGCAAAAATTGAGAAATCTATGGGGGCCATCTCAATATAAACCATATGAGAATTATTGTTGCAAGCAAAACAAGTGAAAGAGCAATTATTCAACTTATTGCAAGCAACGGGAGAGATTGTAAAACATTCATGACAAAGCATGGTTCGAGGGGTACCATTGGTAACATCATTGCAAGGAAAACATTGGAAAGAGCAATTGTTCAACAAAGTGGAAGCAATGATATCATCAACGTAATGTTTAGAGCATGACATGTCTATGGCAACATCATCACAATCAAATAATTTCAGATGCTCAACATTATGCAATGGCAAAGTATCACATGGAAATACCAATGAGTCATATGTGATATCACAAACATCATCCATAGCATGCCAATCATCACAAGTCATCATGTCCACTAGTGGGATCATGGCATCATCAACACCCGTATTCTTACCTTGTTCGTACCTCTCATATGAAATGGGTGTTGTGGTAGTATTGGCCTCCATGTGGGCGACTTCTTTATCATGTATGGGGATGGCCTTAGCTTCATCCACCATGTTCATCTTCTCGGTCGGAGGCATCATCATCTCCAAGCTTGGCGCTTCTTGATTCATGGCACCTAGCACATCATGGGATAACACACTAGAGGTAGAAGGTAAGTCGCTAGAAATCAAAGTGGTCTCACATGACCTATAAACTACCACTCTCAACTCACTCGGTGTATCACTCATGCCCTCCAAGTCTAAGCACACAATCTCACGTATGGTGGAGTCGCTCATCTCACTCTTGCTTTCACTCAAGTGGGCTAAGTGGCTCTCATACTTACATGGGATTGGTACCACATCATCACTCAAGCATATGGGGGTAGGCTCGGTTCTCTCAACTCCTTGCGCCTCCTTTGGTGAAGGGAAAGTCCCATGCTCACCAATCTTGACCTTGTCATCGCCATCTTTCACCTTGGCTTGTGTAGTCCTCTTGACGTACTCGTCTAACTTGGCGAAGTAGAGGTCTTCGTCCTCCTCATCCATGAGGTTACATGCGTCATCTAGGATGTCAAGTCTTGGCGTTGAAGCTTGATGGCGTGGAGGAGAGCTTGCTCTTGGTGCCATTTTGGTGGTGGCATGAGTAGTTGAAGGTGCCTTATGATGGTGTAGACGGAGGTCATTTGCCTTGCCAAAGGTTGATGTAGATGGCACACTTGGTCATCCACATGACGCTCGCGACGATGCTCCTTGTCCTTGGCACTCTTCTCTTTATGGTGGTGCCTTCTTGAGCTAGGTTTAGCATTATGGATGGTGCTCAACATGTATTCTCCGTTTCATGGCGAGGATGCCTTGAACGACATCTTGTATCCTCTTGATGTTGGCGATGATCTCTAGAGGATGTATGTCGAGGAAGATTCTTGCTTCGTGGCGCCTTGTGTGGAAGATGATGTTTGGGCGCCACTCTTCTTGGAGTATATGGCACTTGATGACTTGGAGGTAGATGCACTTGACGCCTTCAAGGTTGTGGTGCTTGGCGCCTTGGAGATGGTGGTGCTTGGTGGCTTGGAGGTGATGGTGCTCGTCGCCTTGGAGATGGTGGTCCATGACGCCATGTAGGTGGTGGCGCTTGACACCTTGGAGGTGGATCATCGAAGTAGGTGGTGCCCTTTGGTGTGGCACGCTTGGCCTTGAAGGTCATGGTTTCTTGATGATGCGTCTCCGCTAGCTTGGCGTAGTAGTCCTCCATCTCGAAGCGGTGGAGGTATTCTTCATGCCTCATGGAAGAGCCCTCTAAGTTAGTGAAGCTCACCATGTCCTCCATGCTTGGTGAGGCGTCATCGTTGAAGCACTCGAAGTCATCCATGCTTGGGGAGTCGTTGTTGATGTAGTACTCCATATCATCCAAGCATGTGGAGCCATTATCGGCGTAGTGCTCCATGCATGAGGAGCCATTGTCTATGTGGAGCTCCCATTCCTCCATGCTTGAGGAGCCATAGTTGATGATGTGCTCCATGTCTTCCATGCATGTGGAGCCGTCATAGGTGTAGTGCACCGGGTCCTCAAAGCATGCAGAGCCATTGTCGGTGTAGTGCTCCATCATGTCCTCTATACTTGTGGAGTCGTAGTCGTGGTGGCTCGTCATGGATTCTTCATAGATAGCATCCTCGGTTTCGGAGTCCCTAGACATGATTCACAAGACCAAGTGGTGTATATGGAAGTGGTAGGGGTTAGGGATGCAACGGCAAACCTTACTTTACCTTGGAAGATAGTATCGTGCAAGTGGCAACACTTGAGAGCAATCAAAACCAAGAAAAGTGAAGTTCACGCGGAACACCAAAACCAACTAACCACTAAAAACACACACACACAAAGCTTATGGTGGATAGGTATGGAAGGTGGCGTGTCCAAGAACAATCCAAAATCAAGATATTGTAATGGCAAGTAAAGAACCACGATGATCACAAAGCAAACAAGTCAATCCACAATAAGGAATATATACAAGGAAACACAGACGGTGGGATAAATGGGACTTGTGCGATGGAGAAAGTGAGCTAAGAACCAAATGATTACCTAGCGAAGACTATAAGCTCATGTCACACAAGTGCAAGGAGAGACGCTAGTTCGATTGCAATAAAATTGGTGGGCTACAAGATATGCATAATAAGTACCACCTATTTGATGTTCATCGAGCTTGCGCTTCCTATTCTATGAGGCACTTTTTTCTTTATTTTTATTCTTTTTATTTTTCTATTTTTTTCTCTTTTTCTTTTCTTTTTCACTTGCCCCTTCCTTGTGCCAACAACTATACAAGATAACTATATGAGATATCACGCTCACAACTTTTGCTCGGAATTCTACAAGGTATCAAATGTGCATAGCCCAAGCAATCATAGGTGGAACTAGTCTCAATAGGTGTTTGTTGAATGCAAAGATAGTGTAGCTCACAAATGGATGCAAGTGGGGAGAAGTCGCGGAATTTTTATATCTTTCGTCCCCGATCTTCACCCTTTATTGGTGGATTCCGCCTTTCTCACAGAATTTGGTTGAAGTAGATAGCATGAACCACGGATATGATGATGTAGAGCTCCTTCTCCTCTTTGAAACGAGCTAAAGAACACCAAAATCCGAGTTTGTATGCAAAAGTTATGCTCAAAAAGTGAAGCGGATTTTTCTGTCAGCGGGGGGCAGAGACTTTGCCAGAAACTTCGGTCTAGACCGGAATCTCCGGTCTGGGGGCCAGAATCTCCGGTCTGGGCCGGAGTCTCCGGTACGGAGGTTCCAGGACATGCAGAACTCGTCCGGGACATGATTTTGGCGGAAAAACTCGAACCAAAACACCAAATTGGTGGGGGAAATCAAGGAATTAGGCCATGGGAACACAGGGGAAGGTATATAAAAAAGTTTAGCAAGTAATCCACGGATCAAAACCTACCAAAACGCACTCAAATCACAGATCGATCCAAAACACGAATTGGGACTGTTTTTGGTGGAATTTTCGAATTTATGGGGAAAAAGACCAAATCGAGGAGAAATCCGTGGCAACCAAAAGCTGCTGATATTAGATGTTATGGGGTAACCCCATGGGTGGCTCGATCTTCATGGATCTCATGGACAAATCGATGGGAAAGCGAGGGGAAAGGGAGAAGGTAGCAGAAGCGGACGCACACCTCGCAAAGCACACGATGAACACACGCAAAACACACACGATACAAGGCCGATTGCTCTCACCGGTGGCCACCGGTCCGATAGAATCCTCGCAAGGAAAGATCGGTCAACGTCCTCCCTCGACCCCACGCGGAGAGGGAAGAACACCTTGGAGAGGGTCTTGACGTCTTGGCAAAGGGACACCGATGCCAAGGCCTTGTACAGCGAGGGAGGCGCGATGCAAACTCCAACGAGGTGGTGACGATAGTCGATCCCCTTTGGTAGAAGGGGATGAGGCAAAACTACAGATTCCACAAAGGGGGTTTTCTTTAGTCTATCATCTATGCCTTTGGGTTACATGAGGGGGTGGGGGTACTATATATAGGCCAATCACTAGTTCAAAGATACTTTAGGATTAAAAGGGGAAGTCTGGGCGGACTAAGGGGTACATTGGCCAAGGGCCCAGCTGGCGGCGCGCAGGCCCATACATTCAGGCCGGAGACTCCAGTGTGGGGTCCGGAGACTCCGGTGTGGGCCGGAGACTCCGGTTTGTCTCCGGTGTCATCTCTTGAGTGGCAGACAGACTGTTCTCGAGCTTGATCCGGGGGTCGGTCCGGAGATGGGTCTAGAGACTCCGGGGTCAGCAGGCCGGAAACTCCGGTGTCTTCAGGCCGGAGACTCCAGTGTGTGCAGGCCGGAGACTCCGGTCCTCCAGCTACTGCTTCTTCCGTCTTCTCTTCCAAGCCTCTGTCTTGTCAGGCTTGGTGCTCTAGGCTTCCTCCCATGCCTCCGTACTTGTTGGTGTGAACCTATCATGGATATGGGATGGAGTATGAAGTAGTATACCATTCAAAAGGGTAGGAAGTTGATGTAGCCCGACCTTCGGTTGTTACCACACCATGGTCTCCAACTTATGCCAAGTTGTCATGGACTCCAAAGGTGAATAGTTCCTCTATGCGAGCCTACTTCCTACCCTTTTGAATGGTTTACTACTTCATACTCCGTCCCATATCCATGGTAGGTTCACACCAACAAGTACGGAGGCATGGGAGGAAGCCTGGAGCACCAAGCCCGACAAGACGGAGGCTTGGAAGAGAAGACGGAAGAAGCAGTAGCTGGAGCACTGGAGTCTCTGCCCTATGCACATCGGAGTCTCCGGCCACATCGGAGGCTCCGGACTGAAGACACCAGAGTCCCCGGCCTACTGACCCCGGAGTCTCCGGACCGACCCCCAGATCAAGCTCGAGGACAGTCTGTCTGCCACTCCGGAGACGACACCGGAGACAGGCCGGAGTCTCCGGCCTAGACAGAAGTCTTCGGACCACCACACCGGAGTCTCCGGCCTGAGCGTATGGGCCTGCGTGCCGCCAACTGGGCCTTCGGCCCATGTACCCCTTAGTCCGCCCAGACTTTGCCCTTTTATTCCTAAAGTACCCTTGAACTAGTGGCTGGCCTATATATAGTCCCCCACCTCCATTGTAAACCTCTAGGCATAGATGATAGACTAAACAAAACCCCCTTTGTGGAATCTCTAGTTTTGCCTCATCCCCTTCTACCAAAGGGGATCGACTATCGTCACCACCTCGTTGGAGTTTGCATCGCGCCTCCCTCGTTGTACAAGGCCTTGGCATTGGTGTCCCTTTTCCAAGACGTCAAGACCCTCTCCACGGTGTTCTTCCCTCTCCGTGTGGGATCGAGGGAGGACGTTGACCGATCTTTCCTTGCGAGGATTCTATTGGACCGGTGGCCACCGGTAAGAGCAATCGGCCTTGTATCATGTGAGTTTTGCGTGTGTTCATCATGTTCTTCGCGAGGTGTGCGTTCGCTTCCGCTACCTTCTCCCTTTCTCCTTGCTTTCCCTTCGATTTGACCACGAGATCCGTGAAGATCGGGCCACCCACGGGGTTACCCTATAACATCTAGTATCAGCAGCTTTTGGTTGCCACGGATTTCTCCTCGATTTGGTCTTTTTCTCCATAAATTCGAAAATTCCACCAAAAACAGCCCCAATTCGTGTTTTGGATCGATCTATGATTTGAGTGTGTTTTGGTAGGTTTTGATCCGTGGATTACTTGCTAAAGTTGTTGATCTACCTTCCCTTCGTTCCCATGGCCTAATTCCTTGATTTCCCCCACCAATTTGAGGTTTTGGTTCGAGTTTTTTCGTCCAAATCGCGTCCCGTTCATGTTCTGGACGCGCAGAAATCGACCGGACCGGAGTCTCCGGCGCCGGATCGGAGTTTCTGGTGTGAGTCACTCCAGACCGGAGTCTCCGGACCTCCACACCGGAGTCTCCGCCCCCCTGCCAACAGAAAATCTGCATCACGGTTTTGAGCATAACTTTTTCATATGAACTTGGATTTTAGTGTTCTTTAGCTCGTTTAGAAGAGGAAAAGGAGCTCTACATAATCATCTCCATGGTTCATGCTATCTACTCCATCCAAATTCCGTGAGCAAGGAAGAATCCACCAATAAAGGGTGAAGATCGGCGACGAAAGGTATAAAAATTCCGCGATTTCTCCCCACTTGCATTCCTTTGTGAGCTACACTATCTTTGCGTTCAACAAACACCTATTGAGACTAGCTCCTCCTATGATTGCTTGGGCTATGCACATTTGATACCTTGTAGAATTCCGAGCAAAAGTTGTGAGCGCGCTATCTGATATAGTTATCTTGTATAGTTGTTGGCACAAGGAAGAGGCAAGTGAAAAAGAAAAGAAAAAGAGAAAAAATAGAAAAATAAAAAGAAGAAAAAGAAAGAAAGAAACAAGTGCCTCATAGAATAGGAAGCGCAAGCTCGATGAATATCAAATAGGTGGTACTTATTGTGCATATCTTGTAGCCCACCAATTTTATTGCAATCGAACTAGTGTCTCTCCTTACACTTGTGTGACACGAGCGTATAGTATTTGCTAGGTAATCATTTGGTTCTTAGCTCACTTTCTCCGTCGCAGAAGTCCCTTTTATCCCACCGTGTGTGTTTCCTTGTATATATTCATATCTTGTGGATTGACTTGTTTGCTTTGTGATCAGCGTGGTTCTTTACTTACCATTACAACATCTTGATTTCGGATTGGTTCTTGACATGCCACCTTCCATACCCATCCACCATAAGCTTTGTGTGTGTGTGTTTTTTTAGTGGTTAGTTGGTTTTGGTGCTCCGCGTGAACTTCACTTTTCTTGGTTTTGATTGCTCTCAAGTGTTGCCACTTGCACGATACTATCTTCCAAGGTAAAGTAAGGTTTGACGTTGCATCCCTAACCCCTAACACTTCCATATACACCACTTGGTCTTGTGAATCATGTCTAGGGACTCCGGAACTAAGGATGCTATCTATGAAGAATCCATGATGAGCCACCACGACTACGACTCTACAAGTATAGAGGACATGATGGAGCACTACACCGACAATGGCTCCGCATGCTTTGAGGCCCGGAGCACTACACCTATGATGGCTCCACATGCATGGAAGACATGGAGCACATCATCAACTATGGCTCCTCAAGCATGCAGGAATTGGAGCTCTACATCGACAATGGCTCCTCATGCGTGGAGCACTACACCAACAATGGCTCCACATGCTTGGGTGATATGGAGTACTACATCAACAACGACTCCCCAAGCATGGACGACTTCGAATGCTATAACGGCGACGCCTCACCAAGTATGGAGGACATGGCAAACATCTCCAAGTTCGAGAGCTCTTCCATGAGCCATGAAGAATACCTCCACCGCTTGGAGATGGAGGACTACTATGCCAAGTTAGCGGAGATTCATCATCAAGAAACCAAGACCTTCAAGGCCAAGCGTGCCACACCAAAGGGCACCACCTACTTCGATGATCCACCTCCAAGGCGTCAAGCGCCACCACCTACATGGCGTCATGCACTACCATCTCCAAGGAGACGAGAGCCATCACCTCCAAGGTGTCAAGTGCATCTACCTCCAAGGCATCAAGTGCCATCTACTCCAAGAAGAGTGGCGCCCAAACATCATCTTCCACACAAGGCGCCACGAAGCAAGAATCTTCATCGACATACATCCTCTCAGGATCATCGCCAACATCAAGAGGATACAAGACGTCGTTCAAGGCATCTTCGCCATAAAGACGAAGAATACATGTTGAGCACCATCCATAATGCTCACCGAAGCTCAAGAAGGCACAACCATCTAAAGAAGAGTGCCATGGATAAGGAGCATCATCGCGAGCGTCATGTGGATGACCAAGTGCGCCATATACATCAACCTTTGGCAAGGCATGCCAATGACTTCCGTCGACACCATAATAAGGCACCTTCAACTACTCGTGCCACCACCAAAATGGCACCAAGAGCAAGCTCTCCTCCACGCCAAAAAGCTTCAACGCCCAAACTTGACATCCTAGATGACGCATGCAACTTCATGGATGAGGAGGATGAAGACCTCTACTTCGCCAAGTTGGACGAGTACGCCAGGAGAATTACACAAGCCAAGGTGCAAGATGGTGATGACAAGGTCGAGAATGGTGAGCATGGGACTTTCCCTTCACCAAAGGAGGCGCATGGAGTTGAGAGAACCGAGCCTACCCCCATATGCTTGAGTGATGATGTGGTACCAATCCCATGTGAGTATGAGAGCCACTTAGCCCACTTGAGTGAAAGCAAGAGTGAGATGAGCGACTCCACCATACATGAGATTGAGTGCTTCCACTTGGAGGGCATGAATGATACACCGAGTGAGTTGAGAGTGGTAGTTGGTAGGTCACATGCGACCATTTTGATTTCTAACAACTTACCCTCTACCACTAGTGTGTTTTCTCATGATATGCTAGCTTCCATGGATCAAGAAGTGGCAAACTTGCAAATGATGATGCCTCCAACCAAGAAGATGTACATGTTGGACGAAGATGATGCCATCCCCATATTGGATGAAGAAGTCGCCCACATGGAGGCCAATGCTACCACAACACCCACTTCATATGAGAGGTATGAACAAGGTAAGAATACGGGTGTTGATGATGCCATGATCCCACTAGTGGACATGATGACTTGTGATGATTGGCATGCTATGGGTGATGTTTGTGATATCACATATGCTTCATTAATATTTCCATGTGATACATCGCCTTTGCATAATGTTGAGAATGTGAAATTATTTGATTGTGATGATGTTGCCATAGACATGCCATGCTCTAAACGTTACATTGATGATATCATTGCTTGCACTTTGTTGAACAATTGCTCTTTCCAATGTTTTGCTTGCAATGATGTTACCAATGGTACCCCTCGAACCATGCTTTGTCATGAATGTTTTACAATTTCTCCTGTTGCTTGCAATAAGATGAACAATTTCTCTTTCACATGTTTTGCTTGCAACAATAATTCTCATATGGTTTATATTGAGATGGCCCCCATAGCTTTCTCAAATTTTGGAGATTTTGGTAAATGCCATGATAAGCATGTCCACCACTTGCATACTCATCATGCACCTATGTTACACTTGATTGACACTAATGGTGATGTGCACAAGAAGAGATATGTCATGATGGATGATGTATTTCTCTACCATGCACACACGTTCTTCCTTTTATCTATGATGTGTGTAGGTACCCGCACAAGAATGTCAACCTCGGTTGAGCACGAGTTGACAAAAAGAGCTCTAGAGAGCATCCCCCAAGTGAGTTCAAGATCGAACCCAGCTCTGATACCTTTTGCATACTTCGCATCTTTCATGTTGTCAAATTGCTCTTTCATATGGTTTACTTGCAAGCATGTTGATGGTATTCTTTCACCTTGTGACAATCATGTTTCGTTGCTATTGAATATTGATGCTTTGTTTGTTGCCACAAAAATGTTGAACAATTTCTCTTTCTGATGTTTTGTGTGCAACCATAATGCCATTTTGAGCATGTATTGTCATGAGAGCTTCCAAGTCTCTCGTATTGTTGTTGCAACAAACATAAGGACCACTTGCTCTTTCATATGGTTTGTTTGCAAACATGTTTCTTTTGCTTCCGCTCGTGATACTCATATCCCAATGATATTTGGTTTCTATGATTTGTGTGTGGCATCCAACATGTTAACCAATTGTTCTTTCCAATGGTTGGCTTGCACGCATAATGATGTTGTTTTGGATGTTCTTCCGCATGTGTTTTTGCCGAATTCTCCTATCCTTGCATCAAAGATGTTGATCAATATTTTACTCAATTGCTTTGAGTGCCGCACTAAGATGTTTTATGGATTTTTTGAGTTCCCACATTTGGATGATGTTCAAGCAATTTCCATGCACTTTGACCTTGCATATGCATCCCGTTTGCTATACTTGAGCTGTGCTAATAGTGTTGTGAACAAGAATGGACATGCCACATATGACATGCTCCTCTATCACACACAAACATATTTTGCTTGGTCTTTGTTGTGTGAAGGTACAATTGCATAAGCGTCAACCTCTATGGATAAAGAGTTGACAAGACGAATCGAAGAGAGTTACCTATGGCTACACTTCAACGAGTTATCTCTACAACATAAGGTGACTTCCTTCTACTTGAGGATTCATGCTATAATCTTCATGAATTGGCTACGCTTTGAGTGTTGCTTCGCTTTTGTTGTGAGCTTCGTAGGCTTCATGGAAGGCGAAGGAACATTGAAGTGTTGTCAAGTTAATCTTTTTGAGGACGACTATATGGTGAACCCAAGGATCAAGAAGGTCTCTCGACATCTTCTACTTTGTGATGAGCGTGTAGAGTCGAGGACGACTCTTTTTGAAGGAAGGGGAGATGATGTAGCCCGACCATCGGTCGTTACCACATCATGGTCTCCAACTTATGCCAAGTTGTCATGGACTCCAAAGGTGAATCCGTTCCTCTATGTGAGCCTACTTCCTACCGTTTTGAATGGTATACTACTTCATACTCTGTCCCATATCCATGATAGGTTCACACCAACAAGTACGGAGGCATGGGAGGAAGGCTGGAGCACCAAGCCCGACAAGACGGAGGCTTGGAAGAGAAGACGGAAGAAGCAGTAGCTGGAGCACCGGAGTCTCCAGCCTACGCACACCAGAGTCTCCGGCCTGAAGACACCGGAGTCTCTGGCCTGCTGACCCCAGAGTCTCCAGACCCATCTCCGAACCGACCCCTGGATCAAGCTCGAGGACAGTCCGCCTGCCACTCCGGAGGCGACACCGGAGTCTCGAGCCTAGACCGGAGTCTCTTGACCACCACATCGGAGTCTCCGGCCTGAGCGTATGGGCCTGCGTGCCACCAACTAGGCCTTTGGCCCGTGTACCCCTTAGTCCGCCCAGAGTTTGCCCTTTTATTCCTAAAGTACCCTTGAACTAGTGGCTGGCCTATATATAGTCCCCTACCTCCATTGTAAACCCTAGGCATAGATGATAGACTAAAGAAAACCCCCTTTGTGGAATCTCTAGTTTTGCCTCATCCCCTTCTACCAAAGGGGATTGACTATCGTCACCACCTCGTTGGAGTTTGCATCGCGCCTCCCTCATTGTACAAGGCCTTGTCATCAGTGTCCCTTTGCCAAGACGTCAAGACCCTCTCCACAGTGTTCTTCCCTCTCCGCGTGGGATCGAGGGAGCACGTTGACCAATCTTTTCTTGCGAGGATTCTATTGGACCGGTGGCCACCGGTGAGAGCAATCGGCCTTGTATCGTGTGATTTTTGCGTGTGTTCATCGTGTTCTTCGCGAGGTGTGCGTCCTCTTCCGCTACCTTCTCCCTTTCCCCTCGCTTTCCCATCGATTTGACCACGGGATCCGTGAAGATCAGGCCACCCACGGGGTTACCCCATAACAGAAGTGGGCCCGCATAGAGGAACAGATTCACCTTTGGAGTCCATGACGACTTGGCATAAGTTGGAGACCATGATGTGGTAACGACCGAAGGTCGGGCTACATCAAAGAGACTTGCTTGTTTTCACCAGAATATTGTGTTTCTCTAGTTAAAACCCTCTGTTGACGTTCAGAACCTGAAACACACATTAAAAACCAAGTTTTCTTTGCTACCGAAGTATTAGCGTTAGATAAAGCTAGAAAACGATCAAATCCAGGAGAAAACCATCAATAAAAACCATCAAAAATGTGTTGAATCTCATAGCTATCAACTCCCCCAAGCTTAGATGTTGCTCGCCCTCGAGTGACAAGGAAATAAAGAAGTATAGCAGAGATTCAAGACTGAAATAAAAGAACTTACTAGCTTGGATTGGTGTCAAATTCTTTTCTTCATGCTCCCTTCAATCTTAAACATGATCATACAAGTATACACAAGATTGCACTGAGTCCACTTCCTAACGACGTATATCTTGCTAGCAAATAAATCATATGGCCGAGCAAGTGTCAAAAGTTTAGCTAGGAAAATGGGACAAATTCTTTTGGTATCTCTCTTTGTTGAGAGATGAAAACTTTTTGCTCTTGTTTCGTTAATCAATTAACAGTTCTCAAGTTGGCACCAAAATACTCAATTTAAGAACAAATCATCTATTCCCATGTCAAAATTTCAAGACTCTCAAAGCACCTTTTTCCTTCCTTTGCCTTTCAAAAACTTCAGCTCTTTCATAGAGAAATCATGCCACTGCTCTTAACATGTTAATTGGGACTGTGTCGTGCACTCGTGACCATGCCAATGAATATTTTCAGAAATAATGGGTTAGAGGAGTACTACAACTTCACTTGGAACGTGAAACCACGAGGAGACTAAAATTTTACCCATCATAGCATTGCTGCTACAAACGTTTATATAACTCAATAGCTGAAATCAAGTAGTTTCCCACATTTTGGTTGTTCGTTGGCCAGCAGAGTTAATAGTTCCCCATGGAGCATGACTGTGTTGTAATGACACGCGTAAAGCAATATCTTATGGTAATTATTAGAAAAAAACAGTGGCATAATCTCTACTACTTTGAAGCATCCATTTTATCAAACAAATTCATTCAAGGGTACTATCGAGTCTATTTATATTAAGCTCAAACGGGATGGAGTAGTTCTAAAATTAAATTCTTTGGGCTAAACATGGACTCAGGTCAACTTTTGGATGCTTTTTCTTGTTGTAAAAATGTAGGAAATATTTTAACCAAGTTCATTGCTCATTGTTTCAAAGCTAAAAAGGAGACATTAGCAAAGGAATAGAATTTATACGATAACAAGTTAAGTGGGGAGTGACTCCAGTGCAAGCGAGTAAATAATTGTACGATCAATTTAAGGTTGCAGAAAAGATGATGAAAGGAATGTGATACCTCCTCTTGCTTGCTTCATTCTTGTATTTAGTCGAACCCCCTTTGTATTTCCACATTGCCAAGTCACCTAAAATTGAGCAATCTCCGAGAGAAATAAAGAAATGAACTTGCAATAAAAGTTACAACTAATTTTTTTGTATTTTTGTTTTAGGAATGCAAAGTAAAAGTAAACATGAAATTTTGAAGAAATAAAATAAATCAAAAGAAGAAATAAAAATATGAATGCATGGTTTGGAGGTTTTCAAACCTCCCCCAACCTTAGGCTATTGCCAGGCTTAGTTGTTGCCGTCATTCGGCGACTGGTGCGGATACTGCTAGTAGTAGTCAGGGAAGTGGGTTATGAAGTGACTAAAGTTGTGAGTCAAGGCACTCACATCTTCATTTACTCTGTGAGTAGTGTTGTCAATCTCCCCAACATGTTGGTTGAGCTACTGGAATTCCTGATAGGGGACATACTTGTACCCTTGCTGCGACTGGTTGGGCCACAGGTCCCAGGCTCCCCTTTACTGCTGCTGCTGTCCCTCCCAAGCAGGGTTGTGTCCTTGCTCATCGTCATGCTCCTTCTCAACCTCATCCTGCTGCTCTCCTTCTTCACCTTCCTCTTGATCAGGCTGGAGTTCAGCCATGATCTCCATCACTTGGTCCTTGGTGAACTTTCTCACCTTGTGCAATATCAAGATAACTAAACTGATAGGCTCGGAGCCTCCGGTTAGCTTGGTAAACACCATGGAAGCCACAAGAAGTTAAATACTTGACGTCCATAAGCTTGGAATCATCAACAGATTGCATAACAGGTAATATAATATTTAATGCATGGGCAAGGTGGGTTACCAATCCACCAATGCGATATCACCTTTAGTCTTGTTGCTTTGGTGGCAAAAGTGATGGATGAGTAGAGCTGCAGGATTGGGCCTTTGTGGCACAGTGGGAAAGAGAGCCTTGGTGATCATTTCCATGTCCGCATTGTCATGGAACCGGTGTCACCTCTCCCTAGTAGTGTGTTGGCGAGGAACAAGGCATAGTAGCGGATTGTTGGGTTCTGAATGGTGTACATCTTATTTTGGTAGAAGTTGGTGCCACCATTAACAGAAATAGCCTCCCAAGTTTCTCCGCTTGTGACGCTATAGAGGTTAGTAACAGTTGGCTCCCTAACATGGGGAAAGCTGAAAGCATCGCAAAATTGTTCAAAAGTTATTTCATAGGGTTGTTGGTTCATGCTGAAGCTTACTGTGCAAGCATTACCTTTCTCCCTATGGTCGTTGTAGAAGGAGGCGAGGAACTCACGGGTAAGCTCGGTGTAGGTGTCGTGGCTTGCGAAGCGAAGCACTGTCAGCCCCACCTTGTTACACATGAGGTCAAAGTCCGCCTTCAAACCCGCCGCGATGGGAAAGCTGTGGTCCGCCCAACGTGTGGGCAGCACCCTCCTCGACGAGACCACGGCCAACTTGGGGGTGCGCTCGGCTCGAGACACTAAACTCGAGCCCTCACCATGTTGGTGCTTGCTTGTGCGAAAGATGTTATCGATTTTGTTCATCATGATGCACTGTTGATGCGGCCCGTCCTACGGACGCTCCTACATCTACACCAACAAGGCCCCCAAGTGGACCCATGACTTGTGCTCGAGCCAAACTCCTACAAGCTAAGGTGAACTCGCTCCTCTCATGCCAATTTGACACCTCCTTGGATGGTATGCTATTTCATGCAACTACCCTATGCATCATCACATACGAAGCTTCGACACATCACCAAGCACCCAAGGATGGAGAACAAGAAGAAGAACATGAAGCTGGAGCCGCTGGAGCTGCTCAGACCGGAGTCTCCGGTCTGCGCACACTGGAGTCTCCGGCCTGCCAAAGTCTCTAGCCTAAAGACACCGGAGACTCCGGCCCCCTCTCCGGTCTGACCTCTGCACCAGGCCCTAGGACAGTCTGACGACCCCTCTGGAGGCTGGTCCGGAGACTACACCGGATTCTTCGGTCCACCACACCTGAGTCTCCGGTCCGACCGTCGCCAGGCATGAAAAGGTCTTTGGGCCTTCGGCCCATGTACCCCTTAGTCCATCCAGAACTTGTATTTTATTCCTAAAGTACCCCAGTTTAAGTGGATGGCCTATATATAGTCCCCCACCTCCATTGTAAACCCTAGGCATGATATTGGAATTAGTGGAAACCCCTTTGTGGATCTATCTAATTCTTGCCTCATGCTCCTTGACTAAGGAGCACCAATATCCCCAAACCTCGTTGGAGTTTGCATCGTGCCTCCGCGTTGTACCAGGCATAGGCATCGGTGTCCCTTTGCCTAGACGTCAAGATCTCACCGAGTCTCCCATCTCGCCGTGCCGGTTCGAGAGAGAGTCCTCCGCCCGACACTGATCCTAGGGATTGCGCCGGACCGGTTACCGCCGGCGTGAGCTATTGGTGTGTATCATGGTTTTGTGTGTGTGTGTGTGTTCTTCGCGTTCTTCGTGCGTGTGTTCGTTGTGTTCATCCTCCCCTCCTCTCCCCGCACTCCATCCTCGATTTGAAAGGGAATCGTGAAAGATCGGGCCACCCTAGAGGTTTGCCCTCAACATATTGGTATCAAGAGCTTCGTTGCTAACGATTTCCCCCACAAATTTTTCTTCTATCCACCAAAAATTCGAAAATCCCCAAAAAACAGCCCATATTTTCCTTTGGATCGATCTCTTGATTTGGAGTGTTATTTGTGGTTTTGATCCGACCAAACCTTGTCTTAGGTGTTGGTCAAGCTTTATCCTATGTTTTCCCAGCCCAATTTGGCCAATTTTCGCGGATTTGAGGACCCAAGGCGTGGATTTCCGCTCAAGAACACGAGCAGTTCGCGATCTGACTCCAGATCGGAGTCTCCGGCCTGCACACCGGAGTCTCTGGCCTACACCGGAGTCTCTGGCCTACCCACACCGGAGTCTCCGGCCTGCACCGAAGTTTCTGGCCTGAAACCCCGGAGTCTCCGGCCTAACGCCTGATTTTGACAGTTTTGCTTCTAATCTTGCATTGGCTAATTTCTTCTTGTTTGTTTCCCCGTGTGCATGTCGCCAACTAACAACAAGCTTCCGCATCGACAACACACGCGCTCATCAACACCACGGCCCATGAACATCATCCCACACCACCAACACCAAGTTCATCATCACCAATGAAGGTATAACTTGCGTCACCTTGTTAACCCCTATCTTCCTTTGTGTGTACCTATCCTATGAGAGTGGCTCATCTTGTGTTTGCTTGAGCATTGTGCATTTGTCCTTGGATAGTGAGAGTGCAAGAGCAATATCAAGTGTGACTAGGTAGCACCAAGGGAGAGCAAAAAAAATATACAAAAGAAAGAAAAAGATACAAAGAAAAAGCAAAAGAAAAATAAATAGTCTCCCATTGCCAAAGAGAGTCTCAAAGCTTGTAAGAAAGAGAGAAAGAAGAGCGTCCAAGGCAAGTGCACAAATCCATTGCTCACTTTTCTTCTTTGCAAACGAGCCACGGTCTCTCCTTGCATTGGCACGACAACGAGCTTAGTCTTCGTTAGGACATTTTGTTTGCTCATTTTCATAGTCTTGTCAATCCCAACTTTATCCATGTGTGTGTACATAGTCGTAGGTTCCCGTCACCCTTTTGAGTTGTTGACCTTCGCCTTTGACTTGAGTTTTGTTGGATTTTACCCACATTTGACTATCCCTTTTCTTTTGGTTGGTTCTTTGGCTTTCCACAATTCTAACCTACCACCAACAAGCTTTTGAGAGTTAGTTCTTTCTTTAGTGTGAGTTTTCCTTGCAATTCCACTTTGCACGCTTATAGCTCTCACTTGTGGTTTGTAGTTTGGTGCAATCCCCAAGGTGAGGTACAAGGCTAACACCACCATATTCCACTTCCATATACAATACTTGTGTGTTTTGCATGATGGATAGGCACGGTGAGCTGAGCCAACCACCTCCCCAAGAAGAAGATCAAGGTCCATACTTGACACGCGCAAGTCACTTCATCGTCCGCCAAGAGTTCCGTGAATGTTGCAAAGCCCTTGATACGCGACAAGATGAACAATTTGGCGAGACGCAAGCCGAGTTCAAGAACATCGACAACCGCTTCGATGGCGTCGAAAGGCAAATGCAAGAAATGCATCACAACTTCGGCCACCAAAATGAAGCGCTTCAACGCTCCGTCGCTGAAACAAATGACAATCTTCGACGCCTCATCGACGGAATGGCAAGACCGCGTTCACGTGCTTCAAGCTCTTCGAGTTCTTCGCATCGTCATGCACCTCCGCGACAAGATCTACCTCCATGTGCTCCAAGACGCAATGATGCCCCCATGGTTGAAGATGGAACCTCTTCGAACTATGTACCTTCACCACGGCACGCTGCAACATCAAGCTATGATGGTGACCTCTCTTCAAGGCCACGAGCAAGAAGAAGCACACCGTCATCACGCAAGGGCACTAGTGATCCAACAAGAGCAACCACAAGAGGAACCGCATGCGCAACTGCAAGTGCAACCGCAAGTCTACCACCATCGATCGCGACACATACTTGACACAACAAGTGATAACTCTAATTTGGAGAATCAAGCTCGTCATCGACATGAAGCTCTCCAAGATCCTCCTCCTCGTCATCAACGTCATGAACATCAACACCAACACCATGGTCATCACGAGGCGCCTCCTCTACCTCAACAATACTTGGAGCGTCAAGTGATACAAGTTGAGCGACGCCCACCACGTCAAGAGGCTCATGACCATGTTCTTCGTCGTGAGGCCCATGTGCCTAACCAACATCACCAACCGAGGAACGAGCCTCCTCTTCGTCATCAACCGCGTCAAGAGGCTCCACACCCTCGCCACCATGAGGCCCAAGTGCCTCAACCACGTCAACAACCACGCCAAGAGCAAGAGCAAGCTCCTCATCAACAATATCAAGAGCAAGCTCCGCAACAAGGACGCGAGAACCAAGTTCCACCTCCACAACTACAAGATCATCAACAAGGTCACCAAGCTCGTCACAATGACCGCGACAAATGAAGAAACTTTTGGCAAGCTCAAGTTCACAATGCCCAAGTTCACCGGATCCAATGACCCTGAAGAATACCTCTCGTGGGCACTCAAAGTCGACAAGATCTTCCACATGCACAACTATAGCAACGAGAAGATGGTCGCCATGGCTTCGCTAGAGTTTGATGATTATGCCAACCTTTGGTGGGAACAAGTTCAAGTTGCTCGTGATGCAAGACAAGAGCCGCCAATCACAACTTGGCATGACATGAAGGCTCACATGAGATCCCGGTTTGTCCCCGCGCACTACACGCGTGACCTCTTCAACAACCTTCAAGCGCTTCGTCAAGGGACAAAGACCGTGGAAGAGTACTTCAAGGAAATGGAACTCAACTTGATTCGCGCCAACATTGATGAGCGCATGGAACAAACAATGGCACGTTTCCTTATTGGCTTGAATCACCCAATCAAGCGCATCGTCGAGTTCCAAACATACAACACCATGGTTGAGCTTGTGCACATCGCAACAAAAGCTGAACGTCAAGTGCAAGAGGACATCAAGTACAACAAGCCCAAGACGTACTTCACCTACAAGAAAGCTTCAACCACTACACCAACAACTTTCAATGGAAACTCCTCAAGTACCTCCAAGCCTTCCTTAAAGCCCACACTTCCTCAAGGAAAACTGCCCCCAAGTGGCAAGCAAGCAAAGAGTGATACACCTTTCAACGGTGAATGCTAAAAGTGTGGAGGTAAAGGACACAAGTCGGCCAAATGTGGAAACAAGAAAGTCTTGTTCATCCATGACAATGGTGATGAAGAGTACTTGAGTGAAGATGAGTTTGATGCCCGTGTCAAGGAAGCAATGGCAAGGCAACGAGTGGAAGATGATCAAGACCTCCTCATGTGTGAACATGATGCAAGTCCATCGCTTGTTGTCACAAGGATCTTGACTACTCAAGCACAAGAGCATGAAGACCAACGCTCCAATATCCTCCAAACACGAGCCGACATCAATGGCAAATCTATCAAGGTGATCATTGACGGAGGGAGTTGTCACAACCTTGCTAGCACCGAGTTGTGTGAGAAGCTCAACCTCACCATCCTCCCACACAAGAACCCCTACCACGTGCAATGGCTAAGTGACCAAGGGACCGTGAAGATCAAGCATACCGTATCGGTCTCCTTCGCCATTGGTCCTGTCAAAGATATGGTGGAGTGTGATGTGGTTCCTATGACAGTTTGCCACATGCTTCTTGGTCGACCATGGCAATTTGACAAAGCTGCTCAACATGATGGTCGCACCAATGTATACACCTTCAAATGGCTCAACAAAACATGTGTTTTGCAACCGATGACTCCTAGCCAAATAATTGTGGACAATGCAAAGGCTTTAGCAAGGACGCAAAGCACAAGACCTACTTGTGAGAAGAGCGGTGAGAGAGAGAGAACCACCTCATAGTGAGTGAGAGCCACAAGACAAACTCGAGTGAAAAAACTAAGAGTGTTCTCCTTGCCACCAAAAGTGGGATTAGAGATGTTCGGAACAACCCATCCATCTTGCACTATGTCCTCCTTTGCAAGGGACTAGCGCAAGGAACTAACGAATTAACCAATGTTCCTCCATCTTTGATGAGTGTCTTGCAGGAATTCAAGGATGTGTTCCCCAAAGAGCTTCCACATGGACTACATCCTCTTCGTGGCATAGAAAATCGCATTGACCTCATCCCCGGTGCACCACTTCCCAACCGTGCCGCCTACCGCACGAACCCGGAGGAGACGAAGAAGATCGAACGTCAAATCAACCAACTCGTCTCCAAAGGTTTGATCCAAGTTAGAACTAGTCCAAGTGTCGTACCTGTGATTCTTGTTCCAAAGAAGGATGATACGTTACGGTTATGCATGGACTGCCGTCGAATCAATGCTATCACCGTGCATTATCGACATCCCATACCACGTCTCGATGACATGCTCGATGAGTTGTGTGGAGCCACCAGTTTTTTCGAAAATTGATCTTCGTAGTGGTTACCATCAAATACGCATGGCTAAAGGTGATGAGTGGAAAACCTCCTTCAAGACCAAACTTGGTCTCTATGAATGGTTGGTTATGCCCTTTGGTTTATCTAATGCCCCATCCACCTTCATGCGCCTCATGAATCATATTTTGCGTTCTCTCATTGGAAAAAGTGTTGTTGTCTATTTCGATGATATTCTTGTTTATAGCAAATCACTTGAGGACCATATAACACATGTCAAGGAAGTTTTGCAAATCCTTCGACATGAAAAGCTTTATGCTAATCTTCCCAAGTGCACTTTTGCTAAAGACAAGTTGATTTTTCTTGGATTTGTCGTTTCTTCGAAGGGAATTGAAGTTGATGTTTCCAAGGTAAAGGACATACGAGATTGGCCCATCCCAACAAATGTGAGTGAAGTCCGAAGTTTTCATGGGTTGGCCGGTTTCTATCATCGCTTTGTGAAAGACTTTTCAACCATTGCTTGTCCCCTTAATGAATTGACCAAAAAGACTATCACCTTCGTGTGGGGCAAAGCACAACAAAAAGCTTTTGACGAACTTAAAAAGAGGCTCACCGAAGCACCTCTTCTTGCTTTACCGGATTGCACAAAAACTTTTGAGATAGAGTGTGATGCTAGTGGTATTGGCATTGGAGGAGTCCTTATGCAAAACGGATGTCCTATAGCCTACCATAGCGACAAACTTGATGGTGCTCACCTTAACTATTCGATTTATGACAAAGAGCTTTTTGCCTTAGTTCGTGTCCTTCAAGTTTGGCAACACTACCTATGGACCAAGGAATTTATCATACATTCCGACCACAAGTCGTTGAAATATCTCAAAGGCCAAGCTAACTTGAGCAAGAGACACGCTACATGGAGTCTTTTCCGTACATTGTCAAGTATAAGAAGGGCAAAGATAATGTAGTTGCGGACGAATTGTCTCGCAAACATACAAGCCTTCTTACGAGACTTGAAATCAACGTGTTGGGTCTTGAGGAAATAAAATCTTTGTATGCTTTCGATCCATTCTTTGAACCAATTTTTGCAAAGTGCTCCAATGACAAAGGAGTTGATGATTTCTATTTGCATAAGGGCTTTCTACCCTATGCATGCTACTTGGATGGTATGCTACTTCATGCAACTACCCTATGCATCATCAGGTACGAAGCTTTGACACATCACCAAGCACCCAAGGATGGAGAACAAGAAGCAGAACATGAAGCTGGAGCCGCTGGAGCTGCTCAGACCGGAGTCTCCGGCCTGCGCACACCGGAGTCTCTGGCCTGCCAAAGTCTTCGGCCTAAAGACACCAGAGACTCCGGCCCCCTCTCAGGTCTGACCCCCTGCACCAGGCCCTGGGACAGTCTGACGACCCCTCCGGAGGCTGGTCCGGAGACTACACCGTATTCTCTGGTCTAGATCGGAGTCTCCGGACCACCACACTGGAGTCTCCGGTCCGACCATCGCCAGGCATGAAAAGGCCTTTGGGCCTTCGGCCCATGTACCCCTTAGTCCGTCAAGAACTTGTCTTTTTTTCCTAAAGTACCCCTGTTTAAGTGGCTGGCCTATATATAGTCCCCCACCTCCATTAGTGGAAACCCCTTTGTGGATCTATCTAATTCCTGCCTCATGCTCCTTGACTAAGGAGCACCAATATACCCAAACCTCGTTGGAGTTTGCATCCTGCCTCCGCATTGTACAAGGCCTAGGCATCGGTGTCCCTTTTCCTAGATGTCAAGATCTCACCGAGTCTCCCCTCTCGCCATGCCGGTTCGAGAGAGAGTCCTCCGCCCGACGCCGATCATAGGGATTGCGCCGGACCGGTTACCGCCGGCGTGAGCTATTGGTGTGTATCGTGGTTTTGTGTGTGTGTGTTCTTCGCGTTCTTCGTGCGTGTGTTCGTTGTGTTCATCCTCCCCTCCTCTCCCCGCACTCCATCCTCGATTTGAAAGGGAATCGTGAAAGATCGGGCCACCCTAGAGGTTTGCCCTCAACACGCTCGGCTCGGGACACAAAGCTCGAGCCCTCACCACGTTGGCGCTTGCTTGTGCGAAAGATGTTACCGATTTTGTTCATCATGATGCACTGAAAAATTTCACCACAAAACCTTAGGCATATAGTTTCTACATGATATATGAACGATCCTACGTGGAAAAATTCAATCCTAACGTGAAGAATCAATAGTAAAACAAAATAAGCTTGAGTTCATCCACTAGATCAATGTGAGAGTTTCAGCCATGGAAATCTGAAAATAAAGCATGGATAGGGAGAGACACATAGTGATCTGTTGATTCCCCCACTCAAACGAACGAAATCCGTGAAGAATCAAAAGTTCTAGGTGGGTTTTGAGAGGTTTGGAGAGAGAATATGAGAAAAATAATGAGGAGGAAGAAGAGACGTAGCCGCCCCGGTGAGATTTTATGGTCGCACCAAACTATACGGCCGGAACTATACGGGCAGGATATGTTGTTCCGCCCGTATAGTTGCGGCAGCGCCGCCAACTACGGTTTCTTTATGAAGAACACAGCTATACAGACACAACTATACGGCTGGATCATAATGATCGTGCCATATAGTTGGTCGTCAAACCATCTATATCCTCAAGATAGATTCTCAAACACAGGCAATATCATTACGACTGGAACTATACGACCAGAATTTTTATTCCCATCGTATAGTTGGTCGTTAAACAGTCAGTACCTTTTGAGAAGAAATTGTAGAGAGTCATCGATATCTATATGACCGGAGATATATGGCTGGAATTTTTATTCCCGCTGTATAGTTGGTCGTTAAATTCTCTATGCCCACGCAAGAAAATTGTTAATGGCAAAGATATCTATATGACCGGAATTATATGGTCAGAATTTTTATTCCCACCGTATAGTTGGTCGTTAAACCATTAGTAGTCATCAAAAAAAATGTTTCTTCGAGAATACCTTCGTATCCCGAAACTCAACAAAATACCTTATTTTTGATAGGAAATGATTGTAGAAACTGTTGACCAACATCAGCGTGTAATGAGCATAATTTTTACCTTTGTAGATAATAATCCAAACTTTTATTTTCATGCTTATTCTACATCCGTTCAATCAATGTTTCTACTACTTTTTGACAACTGCATCTTCACGGGCGCACTTCCGCAAGAATGTCTGTGAAAAAGTTGTAGGAATGTGATGAACTTTTATTCTTTAGTTTATTTTATTGACGTGATGGGTTGACTCCCATTAAGCATTTTATTAAGAGTTGTTGAATAACTCAACCCTTTATCTGTTCTCGAATTCTTACCTTGGGTTGCCCCTTATCAAAGGCACTTACCACATGAACTCGTTTTGCCGGTGGAATATATCTTTTTCCTGCTTCTAGCTTCTTTGGAAAATACCGAAGGATTTCAGCATCATAAACATTGAAGATTATTTTTCCTTTAGCATAGTCAACTGATGCTCCTGTAATACTAAGGAAAGGTCTTCCAAGTATTATAGATAATTTTCATCCTCTAGCATTTCAAGAATAATAAAATCAGTGGGAATAACATGCTCATCTATTCTAAATAGAACATCCTCAATCATAACAATGGGTTTTTAGTGGACTTGTCAGCCATTTGTAAAGTGATAGTAGTAGGGGAATACTCCCCTAATCCTAACCTTTTATAGAGGGAGTATGGCATTACACTAACTCCTGCACCTAAATCACACAAGGCGTTGTGAATAATAGTCTTGCCTATTGAGCATGAAATAGTTGGTATTCCGGGATCTCCTGATTTAGACAATAGTTTCCCATTAGCAGGATAACTAGTCACCATGGCAACGGTTTCAGTTATTTCTTTCTTTCTACTAAGAATACCACTGAGGAATTTAGAATAGGTAGGAACTTCAATTGCATCTGCAAATGGAATTTCTAGACGAAGGTCACCAAGTGCTTTTGTAAAAGAATCATAGATTACCTGATCTGGTGCTTTCTTTTTCGATCTGGATAAGGAAGCTTTTTCTCACCTTTCTTATTCTTGTCTTTTACCTTTTGTGGGGGGGGGCTCTTTTGTTGCTTTCTTTTGTTGTTGCTTATCGCTTTTCTTCTTCTTTACTACAACAACTTCATCTTTGTTGCACATTTCTTTTTCTTCTCTTAGATCAACGGTCTCTGCATCAGAGTCATAATGGCCATCTTGTGCATCATCTTAGCCCTCCTTGGTTTGATCTTGTGTTTCCTGAGCAGTTTCGTCTTGAGGATCCACCAGTGTATCATCTTCTTGGCTTGCTTCGAGCAAGGTTTTTTCCTTTCGCTCTTTTTCAGCTTCATATTCTGGTAGTCCTAACGGTCCTGTAACAACTGCACCTCTTCTTGTAACAACGTTAGTAGAAACAGGAATATCTTTATCATCTCTAAGAAAAATTTGATAACCAGATGCTATTTGTTCACATTGGGTTTCAATAATGCTAAGATACTTGTGAAATAATTTTATTTCTTGACCAATCTCTTCATAATTTTTCGTGAGTTCAGCCAAAATCTTTTTATGTTTTTGAAAGTGCTTATGCAGGTTATTATGTGATTTTGCTTGTCGATGTTTTAATTCTTGAAAAACTTTCCTAGTTTCATCTTCTTCAGTTAAAACTTATAACAAGTCTACTTTGTTTTCCTTAACAAGTTTAGAAGGTATACCTTTTTCTTTCATTGTTTTGCGTACTTCAAGCATAAGATCAGGAGTTATCTGAAGTATCCCTTTTTCCAGCTTAGTGCCAAAATCAGGATTATATAAAGAATCATTCTTAGCCCTAGTAGACATCAATTCTAAACATTTTTTAATAGTTAAAGTATTTATTGATCCTCCTGCTGAGAAGTCAAGCAACTCTCTACATTGAGTATTAAGACCGTGGTAAAATAAATGGAAAAAGTTGATTCAGAATAGCCATGATTAGGAACACTATTGATCACTCCAAAGAATCTATCCTAAGCTTCTGGGTAGTTTTCTCCCACGTTCTAACTAAAGTTGCCTATATTCTTTCTTTGTTCAGTTACCTATTTAAAAGGAGTAAACCTATTTATGAATTTAACTATGCAGTTTTCCTAGTATTTAATGTAATGGAGAGGGAGAGAATATAACCAGTCTAGAGCTTTACCTTTTAGAGACCAACGAAATAATTTTAGACGAGAGAAATATCTTGGCAAACCTCTTGGTCCAAGTGATGTTATCACATCTTCGAACTCTCTAATATGTCTTCCTGGGTCTTCATCTTCCCTTCCATTGAAAGCTTTTTCCTAAAAAATTTTAATAATTCAACCATCAAATCAATATTCTCTAGGGTTAGGGAATTCTATTAGTTGCTTAAGAAATTCAGAACTTGGAGCACTGTATTCTCTGAGAGTTTTCTCAGGTTTCTTGGGAGTTGTCATGTAAATAGACATGATTTCCATTATATCACTCAAGTTTTCAACTTCAACTTTATTCGATCTTAAAAGTTTTTCAATAATTTCCTCGACGTCTCTGAGCAGGCACACGATCAATAAATCTAGTAAATAGGTCCTACCAGAGCGTGTAGACCCTTTGTCTCCTAGGGAGAACTTTTTTGTAGTAGTAATACCTAAAATGTCAAGAGACAAACACTTAGCGCTTAGCTCCCCAGCAACGGCGATAGAAAATAGCTTGATGTCTACAAGTGCACAGATCGTTTGTAGCTAGTTTCGAAGTATAGAAATCGATCCCATAGGGAGCCCAAAGGTAAGTGTTTATGGTGAAGTCTCTATCACACCCGAAGTTGTCCCAGGACTTCGAGTGAATTGACTGCAAGTGTTGAAATAAGAATGGGGTTTTGATTAAACAGAGTGTAAAAACTAAAATGTAAATTTCAGAAATATAAAGCATAAAAATAAAGAACGACTTAATTGTTTGTTGTTTTCTGCAGATGGCAAAAGAAGGTGCAGGGAGATTCAGTTCATGCTGATAGTGACTGTGTCAGATGGACGAGTGATAATTGTAATCTTATAAGTATATGCGTAGGCGAGCAACACATAATTATCTGGAACTCCTCTTGGTAGACTTCATCCCAACTTCAATAATCCTACTAGTCTGTTACCAAAACCATGGTCAGACACTAGATGATTAAGACCCTTCAGGTCGCTTAGCGACTAAGCTACTTGGATTGGACTAATGCAATAAGCATGGTGGTTCCTTGTTATCCTCGAGTCTACTAGTTTTCCAATGATATCCCCGTGTCACTCGGGGGTCGCCGGTCTGCTACCGAACAAGATCTTATCCATGTAGAACAAAGTATCATGTTGTCTGGGCTCTTAATTGGACGACAAGCATTAGGCATCCCATAGATAGTCAAGTACACATAGTATAATAATTAAAATCAATCACAAACTAATGGAAAATATATGAAGGCACATCACATCTCACCAATCCCTTACATCTCCCACGCCCAAGGAACTTACTCACACATGAGAGAAGAAAGCATCATCAATATAATTAAATAAAGGGAGTTCTTCTCGATATTACTATGGAGATCCACAATAAGAATTGAAAAGCAATCCAACACAATTCAAGATGGGAAGAAACAATCTTAAACCCTAGTCTTGCAAGGTGAAGATCTCTCTCTCTCTCTCTCTCAAGTACAAGTAATGGCTATGGGGGTGTGTTGGCTAGGAGGTCGAAGATCGTGGAGCGAGATGAAGAACGTCTCCTCTTTCTTCTCCGGATCTCTTCTTTCTCCCTTCTGGATGGTGTGGCGGCTATTGTGTTGTGTTTTCGTCCTTGGTCCCTTCACGGAAGTTATCCCTTTTGACAAGATAGAGGCGGTGGCAGCTATACGGCGGGAACTATATTGCCGGAAAAATTGTTCCCGCCGTATAGTTGCTCATTAAAGGTTCTGCACGCTTCCCTCGGTTTCTTTCAAAAAGAGACTTGCTTGTTATAGCCTGAATATTGTGTTTCTCTAGTTAAAACCCTCTATTGACGTTTAGAACCTGAAACACACATTAAAAACTAAGTTTTCTTTGCTACCGAAGTATTAGCGTTAGATAAAGCTAGAAAACGATCAAATCCGGGAGAAAACCATCAATAAAAACCATCAAAAATGTGTCTAATCTCACAGCTATCATGTGCGAGATCCAACGTCTACTTTGCCGTCGGCTAGCCTACAACGCGTCTTCATCCCCCTCTCGATCTCAGGGCTCATTGGATCCCTTGTTCCTTCACGGGTCGCAAGTCTCTGATATTTTGCACACCGGGTAGGGGCTGAGGCATGCTTCCAAGGTTTTCTTCAACTTTGGCGACATGGCGCCATGCGCCGGAGCACCGGACGAACAAAGGGAAGAGTTTTGTGGCACCCTCTCACGGGGAGCTGCGCTGCTCGAGGCACGGAGGCTGCTCTGACATGCTCTGGTGGCATCCGGAAGGGACGATTGGCAAGCCCGCCTCATCGATCTCCTCGGCGGCTCGGGTCTCGCACGTATGCCCCTGTTCGGTGGCAGACCTCAAAGGACACCACCGCGAGCGGACAGGGAGCGCACTGGTGTCTCTTGCGCGAAGCCAGGAGCGATCGCTTGCATCCCAGGCAGCTCTCAAGCCCCCTCCTCTAGGAAGCACTTCAAGCAGCTCTCTCATGAGCTCGTGGTAGCAAGTCCTAGCGCTACTGCCGCGCGTCTTATTTGGTCGCAGCTGTCGGTTTTGTTCAGCGCCGAGGACCACCCCAAATCCACCCACATGGTGGGTGTCATACCAATGGTGTGCACCCCCACCATCAACAGCGTCTCCATCGCCAGGACACTCATCGATAGTGGTGCCGGCCTAAACATGCTCTCAGAGGAGGCGTTCAGGCGGATGCAGGTGCTGCAGGGCTACCTATTGCCAGTGTTACCGTTCTCCGGGGTAAGAGAGGGCGTCTTCGTGCCTCTTGTCCAAGTGTGGTTCCCCGTCATGTTTGGGACACGGACCAGCTACCGCACCGAGTTGATCGACTTCGACGTTGCCTGGATTAGCATGCCTTACAACGCCATCCTAGGCTACCCAGCACTAGCGAAGTTCATGGCGATCACCCATAGTGCCTACAACATGGTGAATATGCTAGGAAGTGTCGGGGATACCATCAAGGTCCACTGCGATGAAGGGAAGGTCATTCTCTCCCTAGAGCAGGCCTACAAAGGGGTCGCAGCCACCCATCACGAGGAGGTAGATGCCCACGACGGTGACACGCCCCCCATGAAGAAGAGGAACGTACCCGTTGGAGCAACAGTGGAGCCTAAAGAGGAAATGTGTACGACTCCTCTCGAGGAAAGGGTGACATGCACCTCCATCATGGCCAGAAAGAAGAAGTCGTTGTTCTCTCAAGAACGCGTGGAAACCAAAAAGGTCCCCATGGACCCCGCAGACCCGGGGGCTACCATCACCATAGGGGCTCACCTCTTGGCCGAGCGGGGGGAGGCACTTGTCGCTTTCCTACGGGCGAATGATATGTTGCTAACGTATCTATAATTTTTGATGTACCATGCTTGTTTTATATCTACTTTCTTATGTTTTGTCCACACTTTGGAGTATTTTTATACACTTTCTTGGACTAACCAATTAACAAGATGCCATAGTGCCAGCTGCCTGTTTTTTGTTGTTTTTGGTTCCAGGAAAGTCAGAAAATGAATATTCTCGGAATTGGACGGGACAAATGCCAAAGTCAATATTTCACCGAGGGGGACACGGAGCCACAATATGAGACGGAGAGGGGCCAGAGGCCGACCACACCACCTGGCCGCATGGCTAGGCCTGGCCCACGCCAGGGGGTGGTGTGGCCGCCTAGGACACCCACTCGGCCTCCCCTTTCGCCTATAAGATGCCTCTGATACAGAAACCCTAAGTACCATATCAAAATTCCACGAAAGAGTCTGTAGCCGCCGTCATCTCCATCCCTAGATCGGGAGGGATCTGAAGCTCTTCCCGGCACCCTGTCAGAGGGGAGAATTCACCCTGGAGGCCTTCTTCGTCACCATGACTGCCTCTGGTGTGATGCGTGAGTAGTTCATCCCTGGACTACGGGTCCATGTAGTAGCTCGATGATTGGTTCTTCTCCTTTGTTCTACCATGTTTAGAACTTGTGAGCTCCGTTCATGATCCAGATCATCTATTTGTAATCCTACATGTTGTGTTTGCGGGGATCCGACGGATATTGAGATGCTATTTCAGATTGATTATTCATTCTATCATGTCTTTGTTATTTGTGATCTTACATGCTCTCCATTGTTAGTGGATATCTTGGCTGAGTAGATGCTAGCAACTCCAAGAGGGGGTATTTATGCTCGATAGCGGGTCCATGCCTCTAGGAATTTGGGGAAGTGATAGAAATCTCTAAGGTACTAGATGTGTTGTTGCTACTAGGGAGAAAACAACAATCCTTTGTTCATAGAACAATCGTATTGTTTACTTTACACGCAATGCTTAATGCAATTATCTATTTCTTCCAACTTAATACTGGAGGGGGTTCGGATGATAACCTGATGGTGGATTATTAGTCATAGATGCAGTTGGATTACGGTCTATGTATAATGTTGTAATGCCCAATCAAATCTCATGGGAGTCAAGATGATTAGTATCATGTATGCTTTCTCGATGTTTGTAAATTGCCCCGCTGTAATTTGTTCACCCAACATGTCATATATCTTAAGGAGAATCACCACTAGTGAACTATGGATCCCGGTCCTTTCTTTTACTATCAATCTACAATCTTTTTACTGTTTTCTGTTTACTTTCTGCAAGCTGTTACTATCTTCCACAAAGTATGTTTAATTCTTTGTTTTCAGCAAAACCAGTGAGATTGACAACCTCACTGTAAGTTGAGGACAAAGTTATGTGGTTGTGTTGTGCGGGATTCCAAGTTGGAAACAACACCTTGGAGGTGTTTCCTTGCTCCTACTGGTTCGATAACCTTGGTTTCATAACTGAGGGAAACTTGTTGTTGTGCTCATCATATCTTCCTCTTGGGGTTCCCCAACGGAGAATATCATTTTGCGGCCTGAAAATTGGGGAGTCCAGGCAACGCGGTACCCAAGTTCCCTGAAAGTAGCCAGGATGACTACAATTGGTGTGCCAAATACTCAGAGGTCTTTTTTGGCACGAATTCAACTTTACGTTCCAATAAAAAACATCAGGCTAACGGCCGTCAAGTTTGGCCCCCCTGTCAGTTCTCGCTGTTATGTCGCTCCTGTTGCTCCCGTCGCTTAGGTGTCAATTAGGCTTGCAGTGTTGGTGCATGCATCCATTACGCGTCTTCTTCTTCACCGGAGTGGCAATCTGTGGGGCGTCGCAGCCATGGCGTGGAGCTCGAACATGGACGAACCTGCTCGGCCCAGCTCTCCTCCCTGTAGGCTTGCAGCGTTGGCGCCTGCATCCATTACGCGTCTTCTTCCCCGGAGCGGCAAACTATGGTCGCGGCCATGGCGCAGAGCTGGGACGTGATGAAGCTGCTCGGCCCCGCTCTCCTCCCCATCCCGAGTCGGAGCTCTCCCTCACCATGGACGCACCCATGGCATGGTGCGGGGACGAGAATTGGTTCTCGGTGAGATCTATCACCTTGTCGACCATGCTCCGTTCTGTTTTCCTCCTCTATAATCCGAGCTTGTTGTCGCCGTGGTTGCACCCGCACCAATTCTGCCACCTCTGTCGAGGTCTCTGTGGTAGCTCAAGTTCTGGGGCTCTCCAAGTTCTGCCATGTTGGGCATGTAAGTGTTGTTGTATGTTAAACTAACAAATCTCTTTTGTTCAAATCTCTTGGGTTGTACCAACTTCATTGTGTTTAATTATGAAAGACAAAATATAAATGATTTCTCTCAATTTCTCGCATAGAAAAATGCACAGCTAATTTCATATTCTCGCAGGAACTGGCCCCACTTGTTGAACCGGCAGCACTGCCACGATCTCCACGTAACCACGGCGAGTTCTCGAACCGAAAGTTGCAGTTACCACGTTTCTTCTGCAGTCATTCCTCTTCCTCAGTCATTCCTCTGCAGTTTTTCCAAGGCGCTTCTTCTTCCTTTGTTCTGGAAGATGGGATGGTTAAGGCGGGGTTTTTCGCGAGAGTGCTATGCCCTGGTTGCAAGCTATCCCAGGAGAAGAATGCGAGGAGGACAGAAAGTGGTTTCAGGACGAGCAGGGATCTTGGGATGATGGCGACATCAAGCGGTTGAAGGGGAAGCAAGTCAGGGACGATAACAAGTGGTGGTGATACATTATGTGTTTGAACTAGATTTTAGTTTCTAGTTTATTATGTGTTTGATACATTTAGTTACTTCAATACAAAATTTCGACCAATTTAACTTGTTGATGTATTTCTTGACAATTATAATATAATCGAGCACTAGTAATATTTTGTAGTGTGCATGAGCATGATCAATAAATATAACTGAACAATAGAAACTTTAAGGCACTCCATATAAAGGAGTCGATAAATATAGAAGGTTCACCAGAGACACCACGGATATATTGTCTTACATGCCACACACAGGTAATAATTAACTAGAACAAAATAAAAGTAGGGGCTGCAGCAGGAGCCCGAGACACGGAGACGCCTAGCAGGGCAGGAATCTATTAGCAGGAGGCAGCGACAGCCTAGTCGATGGAATACAGGCCAGTCCTGACATACTCCCGGAGGAATTTGCCATAGGTTGCGTGCCGTGCCAAGGTAATCAGCCTATGGCTTCTGCCTCCGCCTCTGCCAACGCCCTTCGCGTGCTGGATCATGTTGTTGAGGTCCACGTTGATTGCTCTGCCATAGAATGGGCAAAACAGTCTCCCCCTATGGTGGAAACGGATTAGCCCAGACCGTAACCGCCTCGGCACGTAGCGGCTCTTGTTGTCCCTGGATACCTTGCTATCGTCCACTTCATCATCATCCTCCTGTTGATTTTTAAGAACATAACTTAGAACTCATACATATGATTGAATTGTATTACAACTCAAGAATTGACAACATGTATATGTAAGACAGTATATCCGTGGATATCAAAGATAAAGCATCTCAACAATAGTTTGATCGGTTGATAGTCATTTCATCTCAACACAATGACAAATAATTGCATCAGAGTGAATGTAGGATAAATCTAGGGGCCTCATAAGTTTCTTCAGGGATGGAGTAGGTGAACCAAGTAACAATTGCACAACCTGTAATGTTGTTGTACATCGCCCCAGGTTCACTAACTCATCCCTGATAAAATCTGACACCAATGTGTCTGCCTCTCTTTTGGGACAAATTTGAATCAATGGCCACAATAAGAAATTGAAATATAATCGTTCAAAACATTATTCAGGGATATACATAGTCAGGTACAAAAACAAGCCTAAATATTGTAATTATAAATAAAAAAGCAAACAATTAATCTTCAGGTACATGTTAAAAATGCTTATGATAAAAACCATTCATATACATATGCATCATACCAATCATTAAAAGATCAGAAACAATTCAAGGATCATATATGTAGTTCCATATGAGAATAAATCTAGGGCCTCATAATTTGTTTCAGAGATGGAGTTGGCGAACCAAAGTACCAACAGCACAACCTATATTGTTTGTGTGCATTGCTGCCTCAGGTTCACCAACCCATCCCTAAAACACGACACCGTCATATGTGTCTCCCCTGGAACTCTTTTTGGGCAAATTTCAATCATCGGCCTCGGTGACAAACTAAAATGTAATTATTATACACTGAATGCATGGAATAGATAATTCGAATATCATAGTTCTATGAATGTAGAATAAAGATTAAGGCCTCATAAGTTTCTACAGGGACGTCGTAAGTGAACCAAATAACAATTGCACAGCCTATATTGTTCCCAGGTTCACTAACTCGTCCCTGAAAAAATCTGACACCAATGTGTCTGCCTCTCTTTTGGGGCAAATTTGAATCATTGGCCACAATAAGAAAATTAAATGTAATCGTACGAAACATTATTCAGGGATATACATAGTCAGGTACAAAAACAAGCCTAAAATTTGTAATTATAAATAAAAAACCAAACAATTAATTTTTAGGTACATGTTAAAAATACTTATGATAAAAACCATTCATATACATATGCATCATACCAATCATTAAAAGATCAGAAACAATTCAAGGATCATATATGTAGTTCCATATGAAAATAAATCAAGGGCCTCATAATTTGTTTCAGAGATGGAGTTGGAGAACCAAAGTACCAACAGCACAACCTATATTTTTTGTGTGCATTGCTGCCTCAGATTCACCAACCCATCCCTAAAACACGACACCATCATACGTGTCTCCCCTTGAACTCTTTTGGGGCAAATTTCAATCATCGGCCTCGGTGACAAACTAAAATGTAATTCTTATACACTATGAGTGCATGGAATAGATAATTCGAATATCATAGTTCTATTAATGTAGAATAAAGATTGCAGCCTCATAAGTTTATTCAAGGATGGCATGAGCGAACCAAGTAACAATTGCACAACTTATATTGTTCTTGTACATGGTCCTAGGTTCGCTCACTTATCCCTGAAAAAATCTGACACCAATGTGTCTGCCTCTCTTTGGGGCAAATTTGAATCATTGGCCACAATAAGAAATTGAAATGTAATCGTACAAAACAATATTCAGGGATATACATAGTCAGGTACAAAAACAAGCCTAAATATTGTAATTATAAATAAAAAACCAAACAATTAATCTTCAGGTACATGTTAAAAATACTTATGATCAAAACCATTCATATACATATGCATCATACCAATAATTAAAGGATCAGAAACAATTCAAGGATTATATATGTAGTTCCATATGAGAATAAATCAAGGGCCTCATAATTTGTTTCAGAGATGGAGTTGGAGAACCAAAGTACCAACAACACAACCTATATTGTTTGTGTGCATTGCTGCCTCAGGTTCACCAACCCATCCCTAAAACACGACACCATCATACGTGTCTCCCCTTGAACTCCTTTGAGGCAAATTTCAATCATCGGCCTCGGTGACAAACTAAAATGTAATTCTTATACACTATGAATGCATGGAATAGATAATTCAAATATCATAGTTCTATGAATGTAGAATAAAGATTGCAGCCTCATACGTTTCTATAGAGATGGCGTAAGCGAACCAAGTAATAATTGCACAGCTTATATTGATCTTGTACATGGCCCTAGGTTTTCTCACTCATCCCTGAAAAAATCTGACACCAATGTGTCTGCCTCTCTTTGGGGAAAATTTGAATCATTGGCCATAATAAGAAATTGAAATGTAATCGTACAAAACAATATTCAGGGATATACAAATGCATCATACAACGCATTCATAGATCAGAAACAATACAAAGATTATATATTTAGGTTCCATATGAGAGAAAAATTAGGGCCTCATTTTTTTCAGTGATGGAGTCGGAGAACCAAAATACCAACAGCACAACCTATATTGTTTGTGTGCATTGCTGCCTCAGGTTCACTAACCATCCCTAAGAAAACGACACCATCAGATGCCCTTGCACTATTTTGGAGCAAAATTGAATTATTGGGCTTAGTAAGGAATAGAAATGTAATGTTAATAGGCCTGTTATGTATCAAAATTAACACTCAACTAGCAAACTCAACTAGATGGCAGATGAGCAGATTGGGGTTTTGTGACTAGAAGGATTGGGGTTTTGTGACTAGATGGCAGATGCATCAATCAACCGATCGAATCATATATATACTACCCTACTTCAAGAGCAAAAGAATATGTACACGATTGAGCAAATCCTATGTATGAACGGTGAAAACTGCGGCTGCGGCTAGAGAAGCTAGCAATGTAGTACCTCGGACTCCTCATCAGGGACCTCCTCCTCGAACTCATCATTCTCCACGATTGCTTCGAAGATTTCTTGTACGGCGATGGGGTCGTCGATGTAGATCATCGGATTGCCTCCGCCTTCCGCCTGCCCCCCATCCAGATCTACCGCTGGCACCACGACATTGTCGGCCACGACGTTGTCAGCCACCTGCTGCTTGGCGGCGACGGCTACTACCTGCTGCTCGGTGGCGATGGTTACCACCTGCTGCTCGGGATGACGGCTACCACCTGTTGCTCGGCGGCGACAGCTACTGGCTGGACGGATGAGCTCGCACCCTCGACGGCACGGCGACGAGCGGTGTTCGTGCCTAGAGAAGACGCCTCCGCCTGCTTGGCAACAACCGAGCCATCTGCTACTGTGCCTTCAACTGGCTTCACCTCCGGCTTGTCTCCACGCGTACGCTTCATGGCGCACCAAGGGAAGGAGATAGTGCAAACGAGGGAGCTTCGGCGCGCGTGGCAGGTGTAGATTGGGGTCTTGGGACTAGACAGACTAGGGGAAATGACACAAGCTCGTGGAAGAAGAAGGTCCAGGGGGGTTATAAACACCGGACCGTTCATAGTCCTCGAGTGGACACGTGTGGTGGGCGGGGGGCGAGGGGCTACCACGATCTCCACCCTTTTTTCGGTTCCCTTTTTTTGAAACAGCCACGATCTCCACTTTGGAGCTGCATTGAAAACATGCTTATGGCAGACCTCGATTCCACTGCATGCAAGTGGCGCAGAACCAATTTCTAGCAACGTTAGATCTACTCGAGGGGGGCCCTTGACTCATGGAAGTTACTAGCGGTAGGGCCCAGTTGGAAGTGAGATTGAGAGCGCTACGTAAAAATGGGATATGTCTTATTAAAATCAAGTGGCAATAAATTGCAGCGTCCCATCGACAACCGTGCACTCGATGACCCTGTTGCCCTGACCGCTCGACGACACTTGTTGTAGTAGCAGTGTTGTAGTAGTAGTAGTAGGCTTTTCAGACTTGATTAAACTTGACATGACCGCTCGACGAATTTTTCCATGGACGGCATCGTGTTCCTTCCTGTAGAAGTCTTGCTGAGGGAGACGTCCATGTTGTCTCACGCTGTACTGTGAAGGGCACGACGTGTGCAACGATCATCGTTGGATCGCACAGAATCAACGGTTGGTGCGCACGATCCGCGTGACAACTGTGACAACCAATCAGGGAGTAGCAGACAGGGTGAGCACAGGTTTTGGCTTCTACAAAAGATAGAGAGAGGGGGCAAAACTAAGTAGTACCACATAAAACCAAGGGAAAAAGTGAGTAGTATAAAAATGGAAAGTGTCTTGTATAATGAAATACATCGTGGAATACATCAAATTATGCCAAGATAGATCCACTAGAGTTCATTGGATGTGTGTTCTTCTCATAAACCACACATGGATCCACCTGTGTGATTGCATGCATTTCCTCTAAACAAACCACATAAGGATCCACCAGTGTCATTGGATGTGTGTTCTTCTCATGAACCACACATGGATCCACCAGTGTCATTGCATGTCTGTTCTTTTCATGAACCACAGCTAGAGTCATTGCATGTATGTTACTTCCATAAACCACACATGGATCCACCGGTGTCATTGCATGTCTGTTCTTTTCATGAACCACAGCTAGAGTCATTGCATGTCTGTTACTTCCATAAACCACACATCGATCCACCGGTGTCATTGCATGTCTGTTCTTTTCATGAACCACAGCTAGAGTCATTGCATGTATGTTACTTCCATAAACCACACATGGATCCACCGGCGTCATTGCATGTGTGTTCTTTTCATGAACCACACCCGATGTCATTGCATGTAAGTTCTTTTCATGAACCACATAAGGATCCACCAGTGTCATTGCATGTCAGTTCTTCTCACAAACCACGAAAGGATCCACCAGTGTCATTGCATGTCTATTCTTTTCATGAACCACACCCGGTGTCATTGCATGTGTGTTCCTCTAGACAAACCACATAAGGATCCACCGGTGTCACTTCATGTCTGTTCTTTTCATGAACCACATAAGGATACACCAGTGTCATTGGATGTGTGTTCTTTTCATGAACCACACCTAGCGTCATTGCATGTCAGTTCTTTTCATGAACCACATAAGGATCCACCAGTGGCATTGCATGTCTGTTCTTCTCACAAACCACATAAGGATCCACCAGTGTCAGTGCATGTATGTTCTTTTCATGAACCACACCTAGTGTCATTGCATGTGTGTTCCTCTAGACAAACCACATAAGGATCCACCAGTGTCATTGCATGGTTGTTCTTTTCATGAACCACACCCGATGTCATTGCATGTGTGTTCCTCTAGACAAACCACATAAGGATCCACCGGTGTCACTGCATGTCTGTTCTTTTCATGAACCACATAAAGATCCACCAGTGTCATTGGATGTGTGTTCTTTTCATGAACCACACCTAGTGTCATTGCATGTCAGTTCTGTTCATGAACCACACATAGATCCACCAGTGTCATTGCATGTATGTTCTCACAAACCACATAAGGATCCACTAGTGTCATTGCATGTCTGTTCTTTTCATGAACCACACCAAGTGAAATTGCATGTGTGTTCCTCTAGACAAACCACATAAGTCATCGCATGTCTGTTCTTTTCATGTACCACACCCGGTGTCATTGCATGTGTGTTCCTCTAGACAAACCACATAAGGATCCACCGGTGTCACTGCATGTCTGTTCTTTTCATGAACCACATAAGGATCCACCAGTGTCATTGGATGTGTGTTCTTCTCATGAACCACACCTAGTGTCATTGCATGTAAGTTTTTTTCATGAACCACATAAGGATCCACCAGTGTCATTGCATGCATGTTCTTCTCACAAACCACATAAGGATCCACCAGTGTCATTGCATGTCTGTTCTTTTCATGAACCAAACCAAGTGTCATTGCATGTGTGTTCCTCTAAACAAACCACATAAGTCATTGCATGTCTGTTCTTTTCATGAACCACACCCGGTGTCATTACATGTGTGTTCCTCTAGACAAACCACATAAGGATCCACCGGTGTCACTACATGTCTGTTGTTTTCATGAACCACATAAGGATCCACCAGTGTCATTGGATGTGTGTTCTTCTCATGAACCACCCATGGATCCACCAGTGTCATTGCATGTCTGTTCTTTTCATGAATCACAGCTAGAATCATTGCAAGTCTGTTACTTCCATAAACCACACATGGATCCACCGGTGTCATTGCATGTCTGTTATTTTCATGAACCACACCCAGTGTCATTGCATGTCAGTTCTTTTCATGAACCACATAAGGATCCACTAGTGTCATTGCATGTCTGTTCTTTTCACAAACCACATGCAGTGTCATTGCATGTCTGTTCTTTTCATGAACCACACCCGGTGTCATTGCATGTGTGTTCCTCTAGACAAACCACATAAGGATCCACCGGTGACACTGCATGTCTGTTTTTTCATGAACCACATAAGGATCCACCAGTGTCATTGGATGTGTGTTCTTCTCATGAACCACACCCAGTGTCATTGCATGTTAGTTCTTTTCATGAACCACATAAGGATCCACTAGTGTCATTGGATGTGTGTTCTTTTAATGAACCACATTCAGTGTCATTGCATGTCAGTTCTTTTCATGAACCACATAAGGATCCACCGGTGTCATTGGATGTGTGTTCTTCTCATGAACCACACATGGATCCACCAGTGTCATTGCATGTCTGTTATTTTCATGATTCACAGCTAGAGTCATTGCATGTCTGTTACTTATATAAACCACATATGGATCCACCAGTTTCATTGCATGTCTATTCTTTTCATGAACCACACCCAGTGTCATTGCATGTGTGTTCCTCTAGACAAACCACATATGGATCCACCAGTGTCATTGCATGTATGTTCTTTTCATGAACCATAGCTAGAGTCCACCAGTGTCATTGGATGTGTGTTCTTCTCATGAACCACACATGGATCCACTAGTGTCATTGCATGTCTGTTCTTTTCATGAATCACAGCTAGAGTCATTGCATGTTTGTTACTTCCATAAACCACATATGGATCCACCTAGTGTGATTGCATGTCTATTCTTGTCACTGCATGTCTGTTCTTTTCATGAACCACATAAAGATCCACCAGTGTCATTGGATGTGTGTTCTTTTCATGAACCACACCTAGTGTCATTGCATGTCAGTTCTGTTCATGAACCACACATAGATCCACCAGTGTCATTGCATGTATGTTCTCACAAACCACATAAGGATCCACCAGTGTCATTGCATGTCTGTTCTTTTCATGAACCACACCTAGTGAAATTGCATGTGTGTTCCTCTAGACAAACCACATAAGTCATCGCATGTCTGTTCTTTTCATGTACCACACCCGGTGTCATTGCATGTGTGTTCCTCTAGACAAACCACATAAGGATCCACCGGTGTCACTGCATGTCTGTTCTTTTCATGAACCACATAAGGATCCACCAGTGTCATTGGATGTGTGTTCTTCTCATGAACCACACCCAGTGTCATTGCATGTAAGTTTTTTTCATGAACCACATAAGGATCCACTAGTGTCATTGCATGCATGTTCTTCTCACAAACCACATAAGGATCCACCAGTGTCATTACATGTCTATTCTTTTCATGAACCAAACCCAGTGTCATTGCATGTCTATTCTTTTCACAAACCACACATGGATACACCAGTGTCATTGCATGGGTGGCCCTTAGACCGAGTCTTCTAGAAGGCACGCCCTAACACAGTTGTTCTGCTTGACGATTGTTACATACCGTTCGATCGGGGCGCTTGGATGATTGGGATGGTTTTGAAAGTACTTTATGCTCATGTTTCTTCTGGTTAAGATTTCCGATTCTAAAATTGCTACCTTCGGGTATAAATCTAAAATTTCTAGTTTGTACTTTGGTTATTTATCTGATTGCCGGATGCGGGGATTTTCCGAGTAGTGAATTGTTGGTACTAGAAGCTAGCTTTGTTTCCGAGTTTAAACTGATTTAGCAATTGAGCTCCGTTGCTCGGCAAAGTTTCCATGTTGAAGGTTGCCCGGCTCACGAAAGGGACGAAGCGGAAAGCCAGATAAGCGATAAGTACAGAAAAAATATAAGTGCTTATGTAAATATTTCAGGTGCATAAAATTAAAGCCAAAAGTGCTAAATAGAAATAAGAAATCTTAGCACTAGCAAAAGTATTATACTACTTATTTACAACCCGAATTGTTTCAGATAACACATTGTTTTTTCTAATGCTCTATGATGCAGGGGAAGAGGTAGGAGTTGCCGGCTCACTGGAGACATCAGCCTCGCCTTGATATCTTTCTGAGACGTTCAAATCCAAAACGGTTTGTTCGTTGTCGGTGACTTCTGCTGTTACCTCAGCAGGCGGAGGAGGCGTCTCCACGCGAGTGAAGAAAGGAGTGTCGTAGCTAGTTAAGTCAGCTACGAGGCACCCATATCCGGCACAGGAGTCCATGATGGCCTTGATGTCCTGCTCCTGTCCGTCTTCATCCATAGTCGAATACCCTCTCGTTACTTGCCAAATTGTCCATGCTTCCATGGTGGCTTATAACCATGGTGAGAGCGTTCTGCGCCGCGGTTCGCGTGTAGGACATGTTCCAGTCCTGGATGAGCTATGGCATCTCCTTGGCCTTGTCTTGCACATCAAAGCTGGACATCCTATGCATGTCTAGAACCTTGAGAACTTTGCCAATATCCCCCAAGGATTGGCAGAAATCATGAAGCAAATCGCCGACTTGGGTAAGCCAGCTAGTGCGAGACTCGGTGGAGGCAGAATCCAGTAAGTTCAGAGGACATGCGCATGTAATGAAAAAGGTTAGTAAAATACATCCGAACTCCAAGAGTTAGAAAAAGCAGAAAGTCAGAAAGAAGGAAACATACCGAAGATGACATCATCAACTTTGGTCTTCTCTTCTCGTAGGCTCTAGAGTTCAGCTCGGAGTGCCTCGGTGATGTCCTTATCTCTGAACAAAGCATCACTGATATCCGTGATCTTTTGATCCTGGGCCGCGGTCCTTCGATCATGTTCGTCGGTGGCCATAGAAGAAGATTCAAGGACTTCCGCAGTGCTCCGTTCATGATCTGCCTTCAACTTGTCCAGCTCCCGACGTAAGTCGATGTTCTCCACCTCCAAGGTCGTCAGATTTTTGGCTTCTTCAATCATAGCACATGATTGCTTTACTAGTGTTGTAAGCAAAAGAGCAACAGTTGAATAAATAATTCGACTATGAAATAAAGGGCAAGGTTTGAGGACTGGAATGTTTACCTTTAGCCTCATCCTTTGATACTTTCAACTGAGCATTTTCAAGCCGGAGAGCTCTAATATCTCTCCGCTTGTTGCACATGTTCTTCAACAATTCCTGGTTATATGAATTAACTTTCTGTAAGTAGGAATACCCAGAGTCAGAAGTCTACTAAAGACTCAGGCTAATATTTTAACTAATATCAGCACGAGCCTTGGGGGCTACACTAGTTCATTCTTTGGCGTCCTATGGAACAATAAATCCGGATTGTGTTGAGGGCAAACCTCTAGGGTGGCCCGATCTTTCACGATTCCCTTTCAAATCGAGGATGGAGTGCGGGGAGAGGAGGAGAGGGTGAACACGACGAACGCACGCACGAAGAACGCGAAGAACACACACATACAAAACCACGATACACACCAATATCTCACGCCGGCGGTGACCGGTCCAGCGCAATCCCTAGGATCGGCGTCGGGCGGAGGACTCTCTCTCGAACCGGCACGGCGAGATGGGAGACTCGGTGAGATCTTGACGTCTAGGCAAAGGAACACCGATGCCTAGGCCTTGTACAACGCGGAGGCACGATGCAAACTCCAACGAGGTTTGGGGATATTGGTGCTCCTTAGTCAAGGAGCATGAGGCAAGAATTAGATAGATCCACAAAGGGGTTTCCACTAATTCCATTATCATGCCTAGGGTTTACAATGGAGGTGGGGGACTATATATAGGCTACAAGTTCATAGGTAATTCAGGCATTAAAGTAGAGTTCTGGGCGAAGTAGAGGGGTACATTGGCCATAGGGCCCAACTAGGCTCGCAGGCCCATCTTCAGGCCGGACAGTCCGGGTCGGAATGGCCGGACAGTCCGGGGTAGCCGAACACTCCGGGTAGAGTCCGGGGAGTGTCCGAACTGGCCTTCAGAATGTCCACGGCAGGTTTGGGCTAGGGCAGGCCGGACACTCCAGCTGAGTCGCACCGGACACTCTGGCTGGATTCGGGTGGACACTCCGGCTCAGGTAGCTTCAGCTCAGGTGCAGCTTCAGGGCTCATGGGTCGATGCGGTGGAGGTTCGTACCTGATGATGCACAGAGTAGAGGTATGAAGTAGCAAGCCATCCAGGTGTATGTCAAAGTCACATGATGCGAGGAGCGAATTCACCTTATCTTGGAGGAGCTTGGCTCGGGCACGGGTCATCGGTCCACTTGGGGGACTCGATGGTGTAGATGTAGGAGCGTCCGTAGGACGGGCCGCATCAGCTCCCCCCCCCCTTGGGAAAGAGTCGTCCTCGACTCTTCATGGATATCATCTGGAACATCTCCATGGTAGGGTGAGAGATCCTTGACATTGAATGTATTGCTTGCCAGGTACTTGGAGGTCGGTATGTCGATGATGTAGGCGTTGTTGTTGATTCTTTTGAGGACCTTGAAGGGACCATCTCCTCTTGGCTTGAGCTTGGAGTCACGTTCCTTGGGGAAGCAGTCTTTGCTTAGGTGTATCCACACAAGGTCACCTTCTTCAAAGATCATCTCCTTCTTGTCCTTGTTTAACCTTGAAGCTTGGCGAAGGACTTGTTGTTCGATAGTAGCTCTTGTTTCTTCGTGACGCTTCTTCATAGCTTCTGCACATTTCTCAACATCCATGTTCGTGCGCTCATGGAGAGGTAGTGGTAGGATGTCGAGCGTGGTGAGGGGCTCGAAACCATAGACGATCATCAATGGACTCATATTTTTTGTTGAGTGCTTGGCACGGTTGTAGGCGAACTCGGCGTGTGGAATGCATTCCTCCCAATCCTTGAGGTTTTTCTTGATCAACACACGAAGGAGAGTCCCGAGGCTTCGGTTGACAACTTAGGTTTGGCCATCAGTTTGGGGATGCGACGCGGATGAAAAGAGGAGCTTTACACCGAGCTTGGCCATGAGGGTCTTCCATAAGTAGCTCATGAATTTGACGTCGCGGTCGGAGACGATTATTCTTGGCACACCGTGAAGACGGACGATTTCCCTGAAAAACAGATTTGCAACATGTGAAGCATCGTCGGTCTTATGGCACGGTATGAAGTGTGCCATTTTGGAAAAGTGATCCTCAACAACAAATATAGAATCATGACCATGCTTAGATCTAGGCAATCCTAACACGAAATCCATGCTAATGTCGGACCAAGGTGTATGAGGAATAGGCAATGGCATATAAAGACCATAAGGGTTATCTTGTGACTTAGCTTGAACACATGTCGTGCATCTTTGAATGTAGCGCTCCACGTCACGCTTCATCTTGGGCCAAAAGTAGTGATTGGAGAGCATGTCCAATTTCTTGTCGCGGCCAAAGTGACCCATAAGGCCTCCACCATGAGATTCTTGGAGAAGCAAAAGTTGAAGCGACGACTTCGGAATGCATAGCTTGTTTTGTTTAAACAGAAATCCCTTATGCAAATAGAAATCATCAACTCCTTTGTCATTGGAGCACTTTGCGAAAATTGGTTCGAAGAACGGGTCAACCAATACCACTAGCATCACACTCTATCTCAAAAGTTTTTGTGAAATCCGGTAACGCAAGAAGAGGTGCTTCGGTGAGCCTCTTTTTGAGTTCATCAAAAGCTTTTTGTTGTGCTTTGCCCCACATGCAGGTGACATTCCTTTTCGTCAACTCGTTGAGAGGACAAGCAATAGTGGAAAATTCTTTCACAAAGCGACGATAGAAACCGGCCAACCAGTGAAAACTTTGGAGTTCACTCACACTGTTGGGATGAGCCAATCTCGTATGTCCTTTACCTTGGAAATATCAACTTCCATTCCTTTCGAAGAAATGACAAATCCAAGAAAAATCAACTTGTCTTTAGCAAAGGTGCACTTGGGAAGATTAGCATAAAGCTTTTCATGTCGAAGGATTTGCAAAACTTCCTTGACATGTGTTATATGGTCCTCAAGTGATTTGCTATAAACAAGAATATCATCGAAATAGACAACAACACTTTTTCCAATGAGAGAACGCAAAATATGATTCATGAGGCGCATGAAGGTGGATGGGGCATTAGATAAACCAAAGGGCATAACCAACCATTCATAGAGACCAAGTTTGGTCTTGAAGGAGGTTTTCCACTCATCACCTTTAGCCATGCGTATTTGATGGTAACCACTACGAAGATCAATTTTCGAAAAAACTGGTGGCTCCACACAACTCATCGAGCATGTCATCGAGACGTGGTATGGGATGTCGATAATGCACGGTGATAGCATTGATTCGACGGCAGTCCATGCATAACCGTAACGTATCATCCTTCTTTGGAACAAGAATCACAGGTACGACACTTGGACTAGTTCTAACTTGGATCAAACCTTTGGAGACGAGTTGGTTGATTTGACGTTCGATCTCCTTTGTCTCCTCTGGGTTCGCGCGGTAAGCGGCGCAGTTGGGAAGTGGTGCACCGGGGATGAGGTCAATGCGATGTTCAATGCCACGAAGAGGAGGTAGTCCATGTGGAAGCTCTTCGGGGAACACATCCTTGAATTCCTGCAAAACACTCATCAAAGATGGAGGAACATTGGTTAATTCATTAGTGCCTTGCGCTAGTCCCTTGCAAAGGAGGACATAGTGCAAGATGGATGGGTTGTTCCGAACATCTCTCATCTCACTTTTGGTGGCAAGAATAACACTCTTATTTTTTCCACTCGAGTTTGGCTTGTGGCTCTCACTCACTATGAGGTGGTTCTCTCTCTCACCGCTCTTCTCACAAGTAGGTGTTGTGCTTTCCGCCCTCGCTAAAGCCTTTGCATTGTCCGCAATTATTTGGCTAGGAGTCATCGGTTGCAAAACACATGTTTTGTTGAGCCATTTGAAGGTGTAGATATTGGTTCGACCATCATGTTGAGCAGCCTTGTCAAATTGCCACGGTCGACCAAGAAGCATGTGGAAAACTGTCATAGGAACCACATCACACTCCACCGTATCTTTTTAAGGACCAATGGCGAAGGAGACCGATACGGTATGCTTGATCTTCACGGACCCTTGGTCACTTAGCCATTGCACGTGGTAGGGGTGCTTATGCGGATGGAGGGTGAGGTTTAGCTTCTCACACAACTCGGTGCTAGCAAGGTTGTGGCAACTCCCTCCGTCAATGATCACCTTGATAGATTTGTCATTGATGTCGGCTCGTGTTTGGAAGATAATGGAGCGTTGGTCTTCATGCTCTTGTGCTTGAGTGGTCAAGATCCTTGTGACGACAAGCGATGGACTTGTGTCATGCTCACACATGAGGAGTTCTTGATCATCTTCCACTCGTTGCCTTGCCATTGCTTCCTTGACACGGGCATCAAACTCATATTCACTCAAGTACTCTTTATCACCATTGTCATGGATGAACAAGACTTTCTTGTTTCCACATTCGGCCGAGTTGTGTCCTTTACATCCACACTTGTAGCTTTCACCGTTGAAAGGTGTATCACTCTTTGCTTCCTTGCCACTTGGTGCAGTTTTCCTTGAGGAAGTGTGGGCTTCAAGGAAGGCTTGGAGGCACTTGAGGAGCTACCATTGAAAGTTGTTGGTGTAGCGGTTGAAGCTTGCTTGTAGGTGAAGTACGTCTTGGGGTTGTTGTACTTGATATCCTCTTGCACTTGACGTTCAGCCTTTGTTGCGATGTGCACAAGCTCAACCATGTTGTTGTATGTTTGGAACTCGACGATGCGCTTGATTGGGTGATTCAAGCCAATAAGGAAACGTGCCATTGTTTGCTCCATGCGTTCATCAATGTTGGCGTGAATCAAGTTGAGTTCCATTTCCTTGAAGTACTCTTCCAAGGTCTTTGTCCCTTGACGAAGCGCTTGAAGGTTGTTGAAGAGGTCACGCGTTTAGTGCGCGGGGACAAAGCGGGATCTCATATGAGCCTTCATGTCATGCCAAGTTGTGATTGGCGGCTCTTGTCTTGCATCACGAGCAACTTGAACTTGTTCCCATCAAAGGTATGCGTAATCATCAAACTCAAGCGAAGCCATGGTGACCATCTTCTCGTTGCTATAGTTGTGCCCACGAGAGGTATTCTTCGGGGTCATTAGATCCGGTGAACTTGGGCATCGTGAACTTGAGCTTGCCAAAAGTTTCTTCATCATTGTGGTCATTGCGACGAGCTTGGTGACCTTGTTGATGATCTTGTAGTTGGGGAGGTGGAACTTGGTTCCCGCGTCCTTGTTGCGGAGCTTGTTCTTGATATTTTTGTTGAGGAGCTTACTCTTTCTCTTGGCGCGGTTGTTGACGTGGTTGAGGCGCTTGAGCCTCATGGTGGCGAGGGTGTGGAGCCTCTTGATGCGGTTGATGACGAATAGGAGGCTCTTTCCCCGGTTGGTGATGTTGGTTAGGCACATGGGCCTCACGACGAAGAACATGGTCATGAGCCTCTTAACGTGGTGGGCGTCGCTCAACTTGTATCACTTGACGCTCCCAGTTTTGTTGATGTGGAGGAGGCACCTCGTGATGACCATGGTGTCGGTACGGACGTTCATGACATTGATGACGAGGAGGAGGATCTTGGAGAGCTTCACGTCGATGACGAGCTTGATTCTCCAAATTGGAGTCATCACTTGTTGTGTCAAGTATGTGTCGCGGTCGATGGTGGTAGACTTGTGGTTGCACTTGCGGTTCCTCTTGTGGTTGCTCTTGTTCAATCACTAGTGCCCTTGTGCGATGACGGTGTGCTTCTTGCCTTGCTTGTGGCCTTGAAGAGAGGTCACCATCATAGCTTGACGTTGCAGCGTGCCGTGGGGAAGGTACATAGTTCGAAGAGGTTCCATCTTCAACCACGGGGGCATCATTGCGTCTTGGAGCACTTGGATGTAGATCTTGTTGAAGGTGTGCATGACAACGCGAAGAACTTGAAGAGCTTGAAGCACGTGAACGCGGTCTTGCCATTCTGTCGATGAGGCGTCTAAGATTGTCATTTGTTTCGGCGACGAAGCATTGAAGCGCTTGATTTTGGTGGCCGAAGTTTTGATGCATTGCTTGCATTTGCCTTTCGAGGCCATCGAAGCGGTTGTCGATGTTCTTGAACTTGGCTTGCGTCTCGCCAAATTGTTCATCTTGTCGCGTCTCAAGGGCTTGGCAACGTTCACGGAACTCTTGGCGGACGATGAAGTGACTTGCACGCGTCATGTACGGACCTTCATCTTCTTCTTGGGGAGGTGGTTGGCTCGACTCACCGTGCCTATCCATCATGCAAGACACACAAGTATTGTATATGGAAGTGGAATATGGTGGTGTTAGCCTTGTACCTCACCTTGGGGATTGCACCAAACTAGAAACCACAAGTGAGAGCTATAAGCGTGCAAAGTAGAATTGCAAAGAAAACTCAGACTAAAGAAAGAACTAACTCTCAAAAGCTTGATGGTGGTAGGTTAGGATTGTGGAATGCCAAAGAACCAACCAAAAGAAAAGGAATAGTCAAAAGTGGGTAAAATCCAACAAAACTCAAGTCAAAGGCGAAGGTCAACAACTCAAAAGGGTGACGGGAACCTACGACTATATACACACACGTGGAGAAAGTTGGGATTGACACGACTATGAAAATGAGCAAACAAAATGTCCTAACAAAGACTAAGCTCGTTGTCATGCCAACGCAAGGAGAGACCGTGGCTCATTTGCAAAGAAGAAAAGTGAGCAACGGATGTGTGCACTTGCCTTGGGTGCTCTTCTTTCTCTCTTGCTTACAAGTTTTGAGACTCTCTTTTGCAAGGGGAGACTATTTTTCTTTTGCTTTTTCTTTGTATCTTTTTTTTGCTCTCCCTTGATGCTACCTAGTCACACTTGATATTGCTCTTCAACTCTCACTATCCAAGGACAAATGCACAATGCTCAAGCAAACACAAGATGAGCCACTCTCATGGGATAGGTACACACAAAGGAAGATGGGGGTTAACAAGGTGACGCAAGTTATACCGTCTTTGATGATGAACTTGGCGTCGGTGGTGCGGGATGATGTTCGTGGGCCGTGATGTCGAAGAGCGCGGAAGTTGATGATGCGGAAGCTTGCTGGTAGTTGCTGACATGCACACGGGACACGAGCAAACAAAGGAGATTAGCAAATGCGAAAAAATGAGGCAAAACTGTCAAAACTGGCGTTATAGCCGGACACTCCGGTCTGTTTGGGCCGGATACTCCGGTCTGGTTCGGCCGGACACTCTGGTCGCGCCGGACACTCCGGTCGGTACTAGCCGGACACTCCGGCGCGGGTTTCCTACTCGTGTTCTTGAGCGGAAATCCTCACATTCGGGCCTCAAATCCGCGAAAAACTGGCCAAATCAGGCTAGGGAAACGCAGGATAAAGCTGGACCAACTCCTTAGACAAGGTTTGGTCGGATCAAAACCACAAATAACACTCTAAATCAAGAGATCGATCCAAAGGCAAATATGGCTGTTTTTTGGGGATTTTCGAATTTTTGGTGGATAGAAGAAAATTTTGTGGGGGAAATCGTGAGCAACGAAGCTCTTGATACCAATATGTTGAGGGAAAACCTCTAGGGTGGCCCGATCTTTCACGATTCCCTTTCAAATCGAGGATGGGGTGCGGGGAGACGAGGAGAGGATGAACACGACGAACGCACGCACGAAGAACGTGAAGAACACACACACACTAAACCACGATACACACCAATAGCTCATGCCGGCGGTGACCGGTCCAGCACAATCCCTAGGATCGGCGTCGGGCGGAGGACTCTCTCTCGAACCGGCATGGCGAGATGGGAGACTCGGTGAGATCTTGACGTCTAGGCAAAGGAACACCGATGCCTAGGCCTTGTACAACACGGAGGCACGATGCAAACTCCAACGAGGTTTGGGGATATTGGTGCTCCTTAGTCAAGGAGCATGAGGCAAGAATTAGATAGATCCACAAAGGGGTTTCCACTAATTCCAATATCATGCCTAGGGTTTACAATGGAGGTAGGGGACTATATATAGGCCAACCACAAGTTCAGGGGTAATTCAGGCATTAAAGTAGAGGGTACATGGGCCATAGGGCCCAGCTAGGTTCAGAGGCCCATCTTCAGGCCGGACAGTCCGGGTCAGAACGGCCGGACAGTCTGGGGTAGCCGGACACTCCGGGTAGAGTCCGGGGAGTGTCCGAACTGGCCTTCTAAATGTCCACGCCAGGTTGGGGCGCCAGACACTCCGGCTGGATTCGGGCGGACACTCCGACTCAGGTAGCTTCAGCTCAGGTGCAGCTTTAGGGCTCGTGGGTCGATGCGGCGGGGGTTCGTACCTGATGATGCACAGAGTAGAGGTATGAAGTAGCAAGCCATCCAGGTGTATGTCAAAGTCACATGATGCGAGGAGCGAATTCACCTTATCTTAGAGGAGCTTGGCTCGGGCACGGGTCATCGGTCCACTTGGGGGACTCGATGGTGTAGATGTAGGAGCGTCCGTAGGACGGGCCGCATCAGATTGTCAATTCAATTTCATGCTTGGGGGCTAGAGGATATGATATGAAGTAAAGTAAACAAGTTAAGTTGAATTCGACTTACATGATGTTCATGAGTGAGCTTGCTTAAGCTCATGGACACCTCGGTGCTAACCTTCTCGGCGAGGGTCAGCTGAATTACCGGTAGGGGAGGAACCACACTGGCTCTCAGCCTCTCGTCGTAGAGACGAATCTGCTCAACGAGTTTAGAGTACTTAACGTCGTCCACTTCTTGTGGCTCCTCCTCGGCAGTAATACTCCGGCTTTCCAAGCATTGCTGGGCTAGCCATTGGATCTCCTCCACAGACTTCCAAGTAATGCCAAGTTTGGCAAGACCCGGATTGTTGAGGAGGTTTGCAGCGAAGACCTCTTTCGAGGGATCATTACCCGAAGAGGGTTCACCCTTATCAAAACTTGAGTCACCCATGCTGACGGCAGTTTGCGATCCGAGGATCCCTGGCTCTACTTGTTGAGCCGGATCTTCTGCGACGGTCGGAGATGGAGTAATCTCCGGCGCCACAGAAGGCTGAGGGGCAGGAGTCGGAGGTGTTGTGGCAAGAGAAGTCAAATTCAGCTTTGACTAGCGTAGGGGCTTCAACGAGCCACCTTTCTCCTTGCCCTTGGTGAGCTATTTAGCTCTGAGAAGGTAATAGAACAAAGAACATTACACCTCGGAAAGAATTAAGAAACATAATACAGAAACCTTGTGAGGAAAGTTACCTCTTCACAATGGGCACCTCCTTCATGCCAATAGCTAGAGTTAGAGCCTTACGCTTTCGAGTAAAGGTCTTCGGCAGTGGAACTAGTTCCCCATCATCCTGAGAGATCTCAGGAGGATATCCCTCGAGAGGAGCAAGCTCCGACTCAGGGAGGTCAGCAAGCTGAAAAGAAGAAATATCTCAGTGTTGCGAAAAGAGACAATAATGTAAAGATGAACACATAATTCGAGTTACTGCTGGAAACTTACCGGTACCACAGGATCTTCGGCCGTATGCATATCCAAAGACAGCTCCGGGATTTTCTTCTCGATCCGTTCCCTTATCAACCACTTGATTTGGGACTCGTATTCCTTATCCGTGTAAGGACTAGGCCAGATCTGGAGAGTATCCTTTTTGGACGCGGTGATGGAATGCATAAGCCGGTCACCATGATGTTGGAGGGGCTGGATCCGGTGTGCCAGCCAGCAGTGAATCAAGTCGGACCGCTTAAGGCCCTTGTGCTTCATCAGGTATTCAATTCGCCTCTTGGCAAGAAGCAGATCGTCACTAAGAGTCGGCGGGTCTGCGTCCCAGGACTCTTGAGGCGTGGCAGCACCATCAACAAAAGCCCACAAAGCGGTGGCTTTGCCAGGAGTAGGAATATCCTTGTGATAAAAAAAAGTGGATGGCCACTGTCTCGCCGACTCACTGGCCTTAATCCAAGGATAGACGCGGTCTCTCGTAACGAAAAAGCAAATGGTTCCGGTAATGTATGGATTACCGGTAATGATAGAGTTTCTCCGGGTATGAAAATAAAACCGGAAAAGAATGAGACTCGACCTAATGTCGAGATACCCCTCGCACATAGAAGCGTAAGCGCTCATCTCTAAGAGTGAGTTCAGGGGAGATGATGGAGTTGAACTCCATAGTGATCTATAACCTCGGAAAAGAAATCTGGGGGTGGGAAACTCAAACCTCTGTCGAGGTGGGTGCCGAAGTGCACCCGCTCATCGGCGCGAGGAGTAGGGACGTTTTGGCCGTAGCCTCTCTGCCAATCGCCGGCACGGAGGAGTCCTTCGTTCTCCACGACGCAGAGCTTGGCGTCATCCAAGACGCAGGGGATCCAAACCCCGCGGAAGCTTTCCTTCTCCGTTGCCGAGGCCGTCGCTGTTGTCGCCACCGCACCAGATGATGAGGTCTCAGTCATTGTTCTGTGGGCCGGTGACCTGGGATGGGCGGTGCTGGAGGATTTTGGGGAGGCAGAGGAGCTCTGTTCGAGGGAGGCATTGAAGGAAGAAGCGCAAATGTAGGTGAAGAGAAGAGGGAGAGAATCTCAACCCCTTATATCCTTCATCCACGCCAAGATTCGTGCAATGTGTACAGTAACTGTGCCACACATCGCGGAAGGAGCTGGGTAACCCCCACACAATGATTACGCCGCCTTGATCTCCACGCATGCATTAAAACGACGCCTCGGTTCCGCAAAAGGCGGACCCACCAACGGTCGTGCTGACAGGAATGTCTGTCAGTGACGTGACTTGACCATGACTGGTGTCAGATTACGTCAGAGACCAAGTTCCGGCTTAGTTTGAATTTCGAGCTGAAAAACTGAATAATGTATTCATAGGTCCGACTCGTTTTAGACCTGGATCCTATCCTTTCTTTTGAAGTCTATGGAACCCTTCAAGATTCTGCAAGCCAAAGATCAAGCTAGACGATGATGAAATCCGACTCCAAATCTTGGAGGCTTCCGGGGGCTACTGTTGGGATATAATTTCCGGTATCCTCACTGTGCCTCACTGACCAGGGTGGTCCATTTTGGTTTAGATCTTTGCTTCACGGGCGTCCCAGTCAGGGAGAAGAGACGGAGTCCAGTCCGGCTACGGGAAGGCCCAGAAGACTTACTGACATAAGCTTGTTATGTTACTTGTAGTTCAAGATGTACTCTATAAACGACTCTTAGTCGTAGTCGGATAGGTCTCTCCTGTAAACCCTAGGCTGGATATCTATATAAGCCATCCTAAGGTAAGCCTTTAGGGCACCCTCACAATAGTCTACAATCTCAACTCGCACAGGCGAAACCCTTGTAACCCATATTCCGGGTCTGCCGTATTACTAGATTGCTAGCAGGAGTAGGATCCGTCCATAGTCGGTGGATTCTAACCTGGTAAACTTGTGTGCTCACCATCCTGGAATACCGTACGTCTCACACCCCTCTCTTCCAAACGCCTCGAGGACCCCCTCATGGCGTACTTGTCATCAATCCAATGACATTATGCCTTATTCCCTATTTAAAAATTGAACCTTGGAGAGTACTCTCCTACTTTAATCACCTTGCAAATGGCGGATAAAACAACTAAACAGCCTGACGGTATGATTGAAGATGTTCTACTTAGAATAGATAAACATGTTATACCCACTGATTTTATTATTCTTGATGTTCCTGAGGATGACAAACTCTCTATCATCCTTGGAAGACCTTTTCTTAGCACAGCTGGAGCTAACGTAGACTGCTCTAGCGGTAAGATTGTCTTCAATATATATGATGATCAGATTGTTTGATACTTTCCAAAAAAACCAAAATATAATGGAAAATATGTTCCACCGCCGAAGCGTGTTCAAGCAGCAAGATGAAGAGCAGCTTGAGGTAAATGCCAATGGTATTTTTTATTTCATTCATTTGTGTGTACTAATAAATTTATTTCAAGTCTTGAATTGTTTAGAGAATTTACCTTAGAGAAGTTAAGAAGCAAGGGAAAAATGAAGAGAAGAAATAAAATAAGAGGTTCAGATTGCATAACGAGCGCCGCTACGGTCTGGTGTGCCCGTACCGCACGCATGTACTAAACTATGGCAACTTCACCGAAGGAAACCGTACAGATGACGAGCCGTGGTACGGCCGAACGCGCCCATACCAAACCTCGACGAAAACAACCAGAGTTCATAGTATCGGTAACAAGCAATGGTACGGATGGAATGCGCCTGTACCATGCGCCTGTACCAGACCGACCAGGTTTGATCTTGAACCCTAACCTTGACCCAACGGTGGTGATCACCAGTATGGGCGGGATGCGCCCGTACTGCCTGCCCGTACCGACTGTATCGCTAGGTAAAGGCCGACGGCGGCTGGCTCCCAGCCAGCCTCCTTCTTCTTCCTCTTCTTTCTTTCTTGTTCTTTCTCTCTCCACCTCAAACCCTAGCCTCCTAGAACCTTTGATCCTTTATAGATTTTTTGTTTTTGAGTTGGGGAATCTTCACATCGGTAAGTTTCTCATCCGATCCATGCTCTATTTTCTGAAAGCCATAGTTGAATTCATCACATTGGCTATTTAGATGAGTTCATCATATTTTGAGATTATTGTTTATTTCTCACATTATGATTTGTAACTTCTACCTTTAATTGTTTGTTCATGTGATATAAATTTGATGCCTATATTTGTCTTTAAAAAATTTGCAGCACAATGCATAACATTGGAAGGATTTTCCGCTCAGGCAAGAGTTCGGGTACGGCAGGGGCCTCGAGTTCCACTAAGCCGCCGGGGTTGAAGAAGAGACGTTCGGAGGTGGACAACTTGAGGACCGCCATGAGCTGAGACTATGAGAGGGTGAGAAACCGCAAGGTTTTGCCCACCAAGTGGGTAGACCGTGAGTTCCTCTCCCGCCAAGGTATTTTGGAGGACTTCGAGCAGATGACTGTGCAAGCTGGCATGGTCAACTTCTCCTACCTCTCCAGCGACACTTATAAGCTCACCGCGTACGAGTTCCTATCATCATTCCATGATGATATTGAAGCCCAAGAGCGTAATTGAACTGTAAGTTTTGTATTCAATGGGCAGCTCCACAACCTTTCCTTCTATTAATTTTGTGATAGTTTCGGATTCTCCCATGAGGGGGAGCTTGATATTAATGGCAATGTGCACATGAAGGCAATGCATTCTTGGGAGCATATTTTTCTCCACGAGAACAATGATTATTTGCGCAAGAAGAGCGCCACCATCCAGAATCCCACTATCCATTATTTTCATATCTTCCTAGTGAATTCTATTTTTGGGAAAGGAGATGTCGGGGAAATGGCAGGCCCCAAGATGAGCGTAATTCATATGGCCTTGCATCCAGAGATGGAACACAAGGTAAACTTAGGTGCTTTTCTCATCCAGCACTTTCGCCGCCAAAGGTTGGTTTCCACTGGGCACATTCTCTATGGTGGGTTGATCACACAGATCGCCTACGCAAACGAGTTTATCCTACCACAGGAAAGGGTTGTGGCTGGCAATAAGATCCTGGATGATATCCATATGGCTAGCACCAAATTCATGGGGGTCTATAGGTCCGAATCCCTTCGTGCTTATGAACTTTATTTTGAGCCTAACGGTGATTTGCACCAATTTTTGCTTCCTTTTGTCCAAGCTTTTGGTTTTCTAGGTAAACAGAGTTGGGTCCTTAATTAGGAAGAGTTCTGGCAAGCACTGATCCTCTTAGGGAGGATTGCGCTGCAAGGAGATCACCCCAACTGGGAAAATGTAGCAGCTGGCCAACAGCAGCAGGATCAAGGTGGAGAAGATTGGAATAGTGTAGGCTGGATGATTACGGTCAACAACACCATCAGCAACAACCTTTCCCTCAACACCAACAGCAAGGTATGCCTCCACCACAGCCGAGATTCAACTATGTCCCGAGGGGTGAATTTGACTAGGTGGTGCATCACATTGATAAAATAGAAAACATGTTGTCTGATGCAAATGCCAACATAGTTAACCTCACCCAATACTTCACATCTTTCATGACTAACTTTCCAAACCGCTACCCGAACTTTCCATACCAGCAGCCGCCACCTGACGGTGGCAACTTTTGATTCTAGATAGGCCAAGAGCCTAATCTTGGGAAGGTTAAACTCCTCCCACATTTTTGCATTCATATTTTTCTTTCTTCTTTTGATTTATTTGTTTCAGTGCATGTTTACTTTCAGTTTTTCATTTGCTAAAAAGAAAACCTAGAAATATTAGACTAGCTTTTAATTTTATTTGTGCAAATTTCTCTCGGCTCTTGTTGATTTTTCTGCAGGATACTCACTTCTAGTGATTGAGCTATGGAGATGAACGCAAAGATTTGGCTCAGGTAGGAGTTGAGAAAGTAAGAGGAGGTACCACATTCATATTTTCCTTCTTCCTGTAAGCTTACTCATGAACATTTTTTATGTCTGTTCGGTTGCACTTGAGTTCGACTCCGCGCTTAATTTGTTATCTTTTAGGACTTGAGCTCAAAGGTTTTTGTCACCACTTTGGTTAAGACTTATGACAATTAATGTCCGTTTGAAAAACAACCCCTTGGATTAACTTCCTAACTTTTAAGAATAAGAGAAAGTGTCTATCGGCAACTTTGGTGCCATGTTTTTGTCTTAAGGGCTTAATCTTAGTAGTACTCAACCCCACATATTGATCGTTGACTTGATGATACCTTCTGAAAAAGAATTGTTTGATAGAATGAACTTTTTATGGTGGGAGAGGGAGATGCCAAAACCTGTTTTGACCTGTTAAAAAAAGAGAGTGAAGAAAGGAATAATAGTTCTATGTTTCTAATACGCACCTTTGGGATGCCAACAACTCTGCTAGCCTTTGAACGATATATAGTATAACCCCGGATTTCGGCTATGAGTTGATGGCATGAGTGGCATACGTGTCGCTATAGGGGAAAAATTATTGGTATTCTCAAAAGGTTGTGTAAGCTTTTACAAAAAGAAACATCCGTTGATCCTTGAGAAAGGAAGAAAAAAAATACCATCAAGATATGAGCTGAAAATATTCGATACTATTGAGATCTTTAGCATCACCTCGCCACTTAAATTGAACAATTAGAGTTCTCGAAAGGCAAGGAAAAGAAGAGTTGTTTGATAGCCACGATTATCGAAGTGGATGTTAATGAAAACGCTCTAAGTTTGTCCTTCTTTTGACATCTACTTATGCACCCTTAATTTTGACTCAAGCAACCCTGCTTAAAACATTTTCACTCTCAAAATAAGAGAGGTGCTGAAAGAAATTAATTTGCAAGCCTAGCCAAATTTTTAACAATCTCATTTGAGTTATAAGAACTATTAGCTAGCGAGTTACTTGCGTTTAGGAATTGAAATTAAGTGCAGTTGTTCAGATATATTATGCTCATGTTCAAGGTTGCAGGATTTGAGACAATGGAATATGATACAACCTCGAACTTGTAAGTGTTCATCTTGATTCAATTCTTCTCTATTATTCATTATAGCTTTTTCACTCAATGGCGAGTAACCGCTAAGCTTGGGGATGTTGATAGCTCCAAATTTCATAACTTGTGATTTTCCTCTTGTTTATTGCCGGATTTCATTGAAGATTACCCCTTTCTACTAATATTAATATCGCAATTAGCGAATCCTTGGTTTCTTGTGATGGTTTTCAGGTAATGAACATTTATTGAAGATCTAATAGCATTTATGGGCTAATTGCATCCAAATAAGTAAATCCCCAATTGGAGCCCCTTTCATTGGAGGCGTTCAGAATGCTTAACCACCAGTGGTACAGTCAGGATGCGCCCATACTGTATGCCCATACTACACGCCGACAGATCCGTTAAATCAATACAAGTAACTTCCGTGAAGGAAGGGCAATGAGAAGGACGACAAAAAAGAAGACATAGCCGACGCAAACCATCTAGAGGGGTTAGATCAGATCTGGAAGAGGAGAAGAACTTCACCTCGTTCCTCGACGATTTTCAACTCCTCAACCACACATGGCGCCATCATTCCCATCATTACTTATAGAGAGAGAGAGAGAGATTGGCAATCGTAAGATTAGGGTTTGACACTTTGATCTACCTTTTGTTTGTATTTTGATTTGATCTTTGATTGCTATTGTTGATGCAGCCCGTCCTATGGACGCTACTACATCTACAACGCCAAGTCCCCAAGATCGTCCCCAAGTCAACCAAGAAGATGGAACAGGAGCAGCCAGCTCCAGAACCAGAGTCTCCACCATCATCGCCCCGGAGAGTCCGCCTGATGCCAGCCGGAATGTCCGATGCAGCCGGAGTGTCCGGCCAGATCCAGCTGGAGTGCCTGGCCTACCCCAGCCCCGTCCTGGCACGGACAATCAGTATGTTACCTTGGACTTTACCCGGACACTACCCAGAGTGTTCGGCCACCCCGGATTGTCCGGTCCACCCGACCCGAACTGTCCGGCCTAAGTGATGGGCCTGCAAGCCAACATCTGGGCCCTGGCCCATGTACCCCTCTATTCCACACCAAACCCTAGTTTTATGCCCAAACTACCCCTGAACTTGTGGCTGGCCTATAAATAGAGCCCCCACCCCTCATTGTATCCCTTAGGCATAGATGATAGACTAAAGATGTTGAGGGCAAACCTCTAGGGTGGCCTAATCTTTCACGATTCCCTTTCAAATCGAGGATGGAGTGCGGGAAGAGGAGGGGAGTATCAATACAACAAATGCACACACGAAGAACGTGATGAAAACACACACGCAAAACCATGATACACACCAATAGCTCATGTCGGCGGTGACCGGTCCGGCACAATCCCTAGGATCGGCATCTGGCGGAGGACTCTCTCTCAAACCGGCACGGAGAGATGGGATACTCGGTGAGATCTTGACGTCTTGGCAAAGGGACACCGATGCCAAGGCCTTGTACAACGCGGAGGCACGATGCAAACTCCAACGAGGTTTGGGATATTGGTGCTCCCTAGTCAAGGAGCATGAGGCAAGAATTAGATAGATCCACAAGGGGTTTCCACTAATTCCAATATCATGCCTAGGGTTTACAATAGAGGTGGGGGGCTATATATAGGCCAGCCACAAGATCAGGGGTAGTTTAGGCAACTAAAGTATCAAAACGGTGCGTTACAAGGCCAAAGGGCTGAGCTAGAGCGCGCAGGCCCTGGGGTGTCTGGTAGTACCGGTCGGTAGAGCGGTAGTACCAGTCTGATGCGGTAGTACCGCTGGATGGGTGCGGTAGTACCGGAGCGGGTAGAGGCTTTGGCGTGAGTCTTCAGATGCGCGCGGTAGTACCGCTTGCTGAGTGCGGTAGTACCGGTGGGATCTGGGGTGTCGGGTCCATCTCTCTGTCTGGGGTGGTAGTACCGCCGTCCATGAGCGGTAGTACCGCTGGTGCGGTAGTACCGCTTCTAGGGGCCGGTAGTACTGCGGTCTCCTGGCAGCTGTTGGCTACTGCGTCGCTCCCCTGGCTCGCGTCTTCATACCTAATGATGCATAATGTCAAGGCATGAAGTAGCAAGCCATCAAGGGGTGTATCGAAGTCACATAAGTACAAGAGCGAATTCACCTTACCTTGGAGAAGCTTGACTCGAGCACGAGTCATGGGTCCACTTGGGGGACTTGGTGGTGTAGATGTAGGAGCGTTCGTAGGACGGGCTGCATCAGCTCCCCCCCCCCCTTGGGAAAGAGTCGTCCTCGACTCTTCATGGTTATCATCTTGAACATCTCCATGGTAGGGTGAGAGGTTCTTGACATTGAATGTATTGCTTGCAAGGTACTTGGAGGTCGGTATATCGATGACGTAGGTGTTGTTGTTGATTCTCTTGAGGACCTTGAAGGGGCCATCTCCTCTTGGTTTGAGCTTGGAATCTCGTTCCTTTGGAAAGCGGTCCTTGCTCAAGTGTATCCACACAAGATCACCTTCTTGGAAGATCATCTCCTTCTTGTCCTTGTTTAACCTTGAATCTTGCGAAGGACTTGTTGCTCGATAGTAGCTCTTGTTTCTTCATGAAGCGTTTTCATAGCTTGTGCGTGTTTCTCGACGTCCATGTTCGTGCGCTCATGGAGAGGTAGTGGTAGGATGTCGAGCGCGATGAGGGGCTCAAAACCATAGACGATCATGAATGGACTCATCTTGGTTGTTGAGTGCTTGGCACGGTTGTAGGCGAACTCGGCGTGTGGAATGCATTCCTCCCAATCCTTGAGGTTTTTCTTGATCAACACACGAAGGAGAGTCCCGAGGCTTCGGTTGACAACTTAGGTTTGGCCATCAGTTTGGGGATGCGACGCGGATGAAAAGAGGAGCTTTACACCGAGCTTGGCCATGAGGGTCTTCCATAAGTAGCTCATGAATTTGACGTCGCGGTCGGAGACGATTATTCTTGGCACACCGTGAAGACGGACGATTTCCCTGAAAAACAGATTTGCAACATGTGAAGCATCGTCGGTCTTATGGCACGGTATGAAGTGTGCCATTTTGGAAAAGTGATCCTCAACAACAAATATAGAATCATGACCATGCTTAGATCTAGGCAATCCTAACACGAAATCCATGCTAATGTCGGACCAAGGTGTATGAGGAATAGGCAATGGCATATAAAGACCATAAGGGTTATCTTGTGACTTAGCTTGAACACATGTCGTGCATCTTTGAATGTAGCGCTCCACGTCACGCTTCATCTTGGGCCAAAAGTAGTGATTGGAGAGCATGTCCAATTTCTTGTCGCGGCCAAAGTGACCCATAAGGCCTCCACCATGAGATTCTTGGAGAAGCAAAAGTTGAAGCGACGACTTCGGAATGCATAGCTTGTTTTGTTTAAATAGAAAGCCCTTATGCAAATAGAAATCATCAACTCCTTTGTCAATGGAGCACTTTGCAAAAATTGGTTCAAAGAATGGGTCGGAAGCATACAAAGGTTTTATTTCTTCAAGACCGAACACGTTGATTTGTAGTCTCGTAAGAAGGCTTGTATGTTTGCGAGACAATGCGTCCGCAACTACATTATCTTTGCCTTCTTATACTTGACAATGTACAGAAAAGACTCCATAAATTCAACCCACTTAGCGTGTATCTTACTCAAGTTGGCTTGGCATTTGAGATATTTCAAGGCCTCATGGTCGTAATGTATGATAAATTCCTTGGGCCATAGATAGTGTTGCCAAACTTGAAGGACACGAACTAAGGCAAAAAGCTCTTTGTCATAAATTGGATAGTTAAGGCGAGCACCATCCAGTTTCTTGCTATGGTAGGCTATAGGACGTCCGTGTTGCATAAGGACTCCTCCAATGCCAATACCACTAGCATCACACTCTATCTCAAAAGTTTTAGCGAAATCCGGTAACACAAGAAGAGGTGCTTCGGTGAGCCTCTTTTTAAGTTCATCAAAAGCTTTTTGTTGCGCTTTGCACCACACGAAGGTGATATTCTTTTTGGTCAATTCGTTGAGGGGACAAGCAATGGTCGAAAAGTATTTCACAAAGCGACGATAGAAACTGGCCAACCCATGAAAACATCAGAGTTCACTCACATTTGTTGGGATGGGCCAATCTCGTATGTCCTTTACCTTGGAAACATTAACTTCAATTCCCTTCGAAGAAACGACAAATCCAAGAAAATCAACTTGTCTTTAGCAAACGTGCACTTGGGAAGATTAGCATAGCCCTTTTCATGTCGAAGGATTTGCAATACTTCCTTGACATGTGTTATATAGTCCTCAAGTGATTTGCTATATACAAGAATATCATCGAAATAGACAACAACACTTTTTCCAATGAGAGAACGCAAGACGTGATTCATAAGGCGAATGAAGGTGGATGGGGCATTAGACAAACCAAAGGGCATACCCAACCATTCATAGAGACCAAGTTTGGTCTTGAAGGAGGTTTTCCACTCATCACCTTCAGCCATGCGTATTTGATGGTAACCACTACGAAGATCAATTTTCGAAAAAATAGTGGCTCCAACTCATCAAGCATGTCATCAAGACATGGTATGGGATGTCGATAACGCACGGTGATAGCATTAATTGGACGGCAGTCCATGCATAACCGTAACGTATGATCCGTCTTTGGGACAAGAATCACGGGTACGGCACTTGGACTAGTGCTAACTTGGATCAAACATTTGGAGACGAGTTGGTTGATTTGACGTTCGATCTCCTTCGTATCCTCCGGGTTCGTGCGGTAGGCGGCGCGGTTGGGAAGTGGTGCACCGGGGATGAGGTCAATGCGATGTTCGATACTACGAAGAGGAGGTAGTCCATGTGGAAGCTCTTCGGGGAACACATCCTTGAATTCCTGCAAAACAATCATCAAAGATGGAGGAACATTGGTTGATTCATTAGTTCCTTGTGCTAGTCCCTTGCAAAGGAGGATATAGTGCAAGATGGATGGGTTGTTCCGAACATCTCTCATCTCGCTTTTGGTGGCAAGGAGAACACTCTTAGTTTTTCCACTCAAGCTTGGCTTGTGGCTCTCACTCACTATGAGGTGGTTCTCTCTCTCACCGCTCTTCTCACAAGTAGGTGTTGTGCTTTGCGCCGTCGCTAAAGCCTTTGCATCATCTGCAATTATTTGGCTAGGAGTCATTGGTTGCAAAACACATGTTTTGTTGAGCCATTTGAAGGTGTATACATTGGTGCGACCATCATGTTGAGCAGCCTTGTCAAATTGCCATGGTCGACCAAGAAGCATGTGGCAAACTAACATAGGAACCACATCACACTCCACCGTGTCTTTGTCAGGACCAATGGTGACGGCAACCGATACGGTATGCTTGATCTTTATGGACCCTTGGTCACTTAGACATTGCACGTGATAGGGGTTCTTGTGCGGATGGAGGGTGAGGTTGAGCTTCTCACACAACTCGGTGCTAGCAAGGTTGTGGCAACTCCCTCCATCAATGATCACCTTGATAGATTTGCCATTGATGCCAGCTCATGTTTGGAAGATATTGGAGCATTGATCTTCATGCTCTTGTGCTTGAGTGGTCAAGATCCTTGTGACGACAAGCGATGGACTTGCGTCTTGTTCACACATGAGTAGTTCTTGGTCATCTTCCACTCGTTTCCTTGCCATTGCTTCCTTGACTCGGGCATCAAATTCATCTTCACTCAAGTACTCTTCGTCGCCATTGTCATGGATGAACAATACTTTCTTGTTTCCACATTCGGCCGACTTGTGTCCTTTACCTCCACACTTGTAGCATTCACCGTTGAAGGGTGTATCACTCTTTGTTTGTTTGCCACTTGGGGGCAGTTTTCCTTGAGGAAGTGTGGTCTTGAAGGAAGGCTTGGAGGTACTTGAGGAGCTTCCATTTAATGTTGTTGGCGTAGCGGTTGAAGCTTGCTTGTAGGTGAAATACGCCTTGGGCTTGTTGTACTTGATGTCCTCTTGCACTTGACGTTCAGCCTTTGTTGCTATGTGCACAAGCTCAACCATGGTTTTGTATGTTTGGAACTAAACGATGCGCTTGATTGGGTGGTTCAACCCAATAAGGAAACGTGTCATAGTTTGCTCCATGCGCTCGTCAATGTTGGCGCGAATCAAGTTGAGTTCCATTTCCTTGAAGTACTCTTCCACGGTCTTTGTCCCTTGACGAAGCGCTTGAAGGTTGTTGAAGAGGTCACGCATGTAGTGCGTGGGGACAAACCGGGATCTCATGTGAGCCTTCATGCCATGCCAAGTTGTGATTGGCGGCTCTTGTCTTGCATCACGAGCGACTTGAACTTTTTCCCACCAAAGGTTGGCGTAATCATCAAACTCAAGCGAAGCCATGGCGACCATCTTCTCGTTGCTATAATTGTGCATACGGAAGATCTTGTCGACTTTGAGTGCCCACGTGAGGTACTCTTCGGGGTCATTGGATCCGGTAAACTTGGGCATTGTGAACTTGAGCTTGCCAAAAGTTTCATCATCATTGCGGTCATTGCGACGAGCTTGGTGACCTTGTTGATGATCTTGTAGTTGGGGAGGTGGAACTTGGTTCTCGCGTCCTTGTTGTGGAGCTTGCTCTTGATATTGTTGTTGAGGCGCTTGCTCTTGCTCTTGGCGCGGTTGTTTATGGTGTTGAGGCACTTGGGCCCCATGAGGTTGTTGAGGATGTGGGGCCTCATGCCGTGGTTGATGATGAAGAGGAGGCTCGTTCCTTGGTTGGTGATGTTGGTTAGGCGCATGGGCCTCACGGCGAAGATCAAGGTCATGAGCCTCTTGACGTGGTGGGCGTCGATCAACTTGTATCACTTGACGCTCCAAGTTTTGTTGTGGTGGAGGAGGCGCCTCGTGATGACCATGGTGTCGGTGTGGACGTTCATGACGTTGATGACGAGGAGGAGGATCTTGGAGAGCTTCACATTGATGACGAGCTTGATTCTCCAAATTGGAGTCATCACTTGTTGTGTCAAGTATGTGTCGCGGTCGATGGTGGTAGACTTGCGGTTGCACTTTCGGTTCTTCTTGTGGTTGCTCTTGTTGTATCACTAATGCCCTTGTGTGATGACGGTGTGTTTCTTGCCTTGCTCGTGGCCTTGAAGATAGGTCACCATCATAGCTTGACGTTGCGGCGTGCCGTGGCGAAGGTATGTAGTTGGAAGAACTTCCATCTTCAACCACGGGGGCATCATTGCGTCTTGGAGCACTTGTACGAAGATCTTGTTGGAGAGGAACATGACAACGCGGAGAACTTGAAGAGCTTGAGGCACGTGAATGTGGTCTTGCCATTCCGTCGATTTGGCGTCGAAGGTTGTCATTTGTTTTCGCGACGGAGCGTTGAAGCGCTTCATTTTGATGGCCAAAGTTGTGATGCATTGCGTGCATTTGTCGTTCTAGGCCGTCAAAGCGGTTGTCGATGTTCTTGAACTCGGCTTGCGTCTCACCAAATTGTTCATCTTAATGCGTCTCAAGCGCTTGGAAATGTTCACGGAACTCTTGGCGGACGATGAAGTGACTTGCACGCGTCATGTACGGTCCATGTTCTTCTTCTTGAGGAGGTGGTTGGCTCGACTCACCGTGCCTATCCATCATGCAAAACACACAATTATTGTATATGGAGGTGGAATATGGTGGTGTTAGCCTTGTTCCTCACCTTGGGGATTGCACCAAACTAGAAACCAAAAGTGAGAGCTATAAGCGTGCAACATGGAATCGCAAAGAAAAATAACACTAAAGAAAGAACTAACTCTCAAAAGTTGTGGGTGGATGGTTAGGGTTGTGGAAAACCAAACGAAACGATCCAAAGAAAAGGTTATTGTAAAAAGTGGTAGAGAACCAAAGATCAAAGCAAAAAGGAAACGATCTACAAAACACAAAGATACACACACGTGGAGAAGGATGTGGTTAGCATGACTATGAAAATGAGCACAAAAGGTCCTAACGAAGACTACGCTCGGTGTCGTGCCAACGCAAGGAGAGACCACAACTCGTTCACCAAAAGAGAAATAAGCAACAGATTTGTGCACATGCCTCAGTCGCGCTCTTTTTCTCTCTTTGCTTACAAGCTTGAGACTCTCCTTGTATTGGGAGACTTTGTATCTTTCTATTTTTCTTTTGCTTTTTCTTTTTCTCTTTTTTTGATTCTTTTTCTCCCTTTCTATACTACTATGTTAACTCTTGTATTTGCTCTCACGCTCTCACTTTCGAAGGACAAGTGCACAATGCTTAGGCAAACACAAAATGAGCTGCTCTCATAGGATAGATACACACAAGGAAGAAGGGTTAACAAGTTGGAGCAAGTTATACCTTCGGTATTGATGACTTGCTACCGGTGTAGGGGAATGTTGTTCGGTGTCGCGGTGTCTATGAGCGCGGAATGTGAAAATTGTTGCAGAAGCTTGAAGTTAGTTGGGCAACACGCACACGAAACACGAACAAGCCAATACGAAAATTAGCAAAGAAAAATGGGGGTGAAAATTTTCTTTCCTGACAGGTGCGGTAGTACCGCTCAAAAAGTCCGGTAGTACCGGTGACCAGTAGTACCGCTGTGGACAGCCGGTAGTACCGCTCGCCGATAGTACCACTCGTTTTAGCGGTAGTACCGCTTCGCGGATTCCTGGGTGTGTGGACCTTGAACTTGAACGCACAATCGGCCCAAAATCCTCAAATTGGCGGAAAACTGAACAAAATTGGGGCTAGGGACACACAAGGAAGGTAGAACGATACCCCAAGCAACATATCTATGGGCCAAAACCACGAAAAACGCACCAAATCCAACGATCAATCCGAAGGAAAATTTGGGGCTCTTTTTTGGGGATTTTTGAAAAAATTGGTGGATAGAAGAAAATTTTGTGGGGGAATTCGTGAGCAACGAAGCTCTTGATACCAATATGTTGAGGGCAAACCTCTAGGGTGGCCTGATCTTTCATGATTCCCTTTCAAATCGAGGATGGAGTGCAGGAAGAGGAGGGGAGGATGAATACGACGAACGCACGCACGAAGAACGCGATGAAAACACACACGCAAAACCACGATACACACCAATAGCTTACGCCGGCGGTGACCGGTCCGGCGCAATCCCTAGGATCGGCGTCAGGCGGAGGACTCTCTCTCAAACCGGCACGGCGAGATGGGAGACTCGGTCAGATCTTGACGTCTTGGCAAAGGGACATCGATGCAAGGCCTTGTACAACACGGAGGCACGATGCAAACTCCAATGAGATTTGGGATATTGGTGCTCCCTGGTCAAGGAGAATGAGGCAAGAATTAGATAGATCCACAAGGGGTTTCCACTAATTCGAATATCATGCCTAGGGTTTACAATAGAGGTGGGGGCTATATATAGGCCAGCCACAAGTTCAGGGGTAGTTTAGGTAACTAAAGTATTAAAAGGGTGCGTTACAAGGCCAAAGGGCCGAGCTGGAGCGCAGGCCTTGGGGTGTCCGGTAGTACCGGTCGGTAGAGCGGTAGTACCGGTCTGATGCGGTAGTACCGCTGGATGGGTGCGGTAGTACCAGAGCGGGCAGAGGCTTTGGAGTGAGTCTTCAGATGCGCGCGGTAGTACCGCTTGCTGAGTGCGGTAGTACCGGTGGGATCTGGGGCGTCGGGTCCATCTCTTTGTCCGTGGCGGTAGTACCATCGTCCATGAGCGATAGTACCACTGGTGCGGTAGTACCGCTTCCAGGGGCCGGTAGTACCGCGGTCTCCTGGCAGTTGTTGGCTGATGTGTTGCTCCCCTGGCTCGTGTCTTCATACCTAATGATGCATAGTGTCGAGGCATGAAGTAGCAAGCCATCTAGGGGTGTATCAATGTCACATGAGTACAAGAGCGAATTCACCTTAGCTTGGAGAAGCTTGACTCGAGCACGAGTCATGGGTCCACTTGGGGGACTTGGTGTTGTAGATGTAGGAGCGTCCGTAGGACGGGCTGCATCAAAAGACAACCCCCTTTGTGGAATCTCTAGTTTTGCCTCATCCCCTTCTACCAAAGGGGATCGACTATCATCACCACCTTGTTGGAGTTTGCATCGTGCCTCCCTCATTGTAGAAGGCCTTGGCATCGGTGTCCCTTTACCAAGACATCAAGACCCTGTACAAGGTGTTCTTCCCTCTCTGCGTGGGATCGAGGGAGCACGTTGACCGATCTTTCCTTGCGAGGATTCTATCAAACCGGTGGCCACTGGTGGAAGCAATCGGCCTTGTATCATGTGAGTTTTGTGTGTGTTCATCGTGTTCTTCGCGAGGTGGGCATCCGCTTCCGCTACCTTCTCCCTTTCCCCTCGCTTTCCCATCGATTTGACCACGAGATCCATGAAGATCGGGCCACCCACGGGGTTACCCCATAACATATGGTATCAGCAGCTTTTGGTTGCCACGGACTTCTCCTCGATTTGGTTTTTCCCCCATAAATTCAAAATCCCCAAAAAATAGCCCCAATTTCGTGTTTTGGGTCGATCTGTGATTAGAGTGCATTTTGGTAGGTTTTTGATCCGTGGATTACTTGCTAAACTTGTTGATCTACCTTCCCCTGCGTTTCCATAGCCTAATTCCTTGTTTCCCCCATCAATTTGAGGTTTTGGGTCGAGTTTTTCTGCCAAAACTCGTCCCGTTCGTGTTCTGAAAGTTCTGGTTCAACCGGACCAGACTGTCCGGCCAAAACGGACCGGAATATCCGCCCCACCAGAGTTTCCAGCCTAAACGGACCAGAATATCCGCCCCGGCCGGACTGTCCGGCCTGCGCGCCCCGGAATGTTCGCCCCCTACTAACAGAAAATTCTGCTTCACGGTTTTGAGCATAACTTTTGCATACGAACTCGGATTTGGTGTTCTTTAGCTCGTTTTGAAGAGGAGAAAGAGCTCTACATCATAATCTCCGTGATTCATGCTATCTAGTCCATCCAAATTCCGTGAGCAAAGCGGAATCCACCAATAAAGGGTGAAGATCGGTGAGAAAGGTATAAAAATTTCGCGACTTCTCCCCACTTGCTTTCCTTTGTGAGCTACACTATCTTTGCGTTCAACAAACACCTATTGAGACTAGTTCCTCCTACGATTGCTTGGGCTATGCACATTTGATACCTTGTAGAATTCCAAGCAAAAGTTGTGAGCACGCTATCTCATATAGTTATCTTGTATAGTTGTTGGCACAAGGAAGGGGCAAGTGAAAAAGAAATGAAAAAGAGAAAACATGAAAAAAAAAAGAAACAAGTGCCTCATAGAATAGGAAGCGCAAGCTCGATGAACATCAAATAGGTGGTACTTATTGTGCATATCTTGTAGCCCACCAATTTATTGCAATCGAACTAGCGTCTCTCCCTGCACTTGTGTGACACGAGCTTATAGTCTTCGCTAGGTAATCATTTGGTCCTTAGCTTACTTTCTCCGTCGCATAAGTCCCATTTATCCCACCATGTGTGTTTCCTTGTATATAATTCCTATCTTGTGGATTGACTTGTTTTGCTTTGTGATCATCGTGGTTCTTTACTTTCCATTACAACATGATGTGGCCTAACATTCGGTCGTTACCTCATCATGGTCTCCAACTTATGCCAAGTCATCATGGACTCCAAAGGTGAATCCGTTCCTCTATGCGAACCCACTTCCTACCCTCTTGAATGGTATACTACTTCATACTCCGTACCATATTCATGATAGGTTCACACCAACAAGTACAGAGGCAACGGAGGAAGCCTGGAGCACCAAGCCCGACAAGACGGAGGCTTGGAAGAGAAGACGGAAGAAGCAGCAGCTTGAGCACCAGAGTCTCCGGCCACACCGAAGTCTCTGGCCTGAAGACACCGGAGTCTCCAGCCTGCATACCCCAGAGTCTCCGGACCCACCTCCGGACCGACCCCCAGATCGAGCTCGAGGATAGTTTGTCTGCCACTCCGGAGACGACACCGGAGACAGACCGGAGTCTCCGGACCCCACACCGGAGTCTCCGGCCTGAGCGTATGGGCCTGCGCGCCGCCAGCTGGGCCCTTGGCCCATGTACCCCTTAGTCCGCCCAGACTTTCCCCTTTTATACCTAAAGTACCCTTGAACTAGTGGCTGGCCTATATATTGTGCCCCCACCCCCTCATGTAACTGAAAGGCATAGATGATAGACTAAAGAAAACCCCCTTTGTGGAATCTGTAGTTTTGCCTCATCCCCTTCTACCAAAGGGGATCGCATATCGTCACCACCTCGTTGGAGTTTGCATCGCGCCTCCCTCGTTGTACAAGGCCTTGGCATCGGTGTCCCTTTGCCAAGACGTCAAGACCCTCTCCAAGGTGTTCTTCCCTCTCCGCATGGGATCGAGGGAGCACATTGACCGATCTTTCCTTGCGAGGATTCTATCAGACCGGTGGCCATCGGTGAGAGCAATCAGCCTTGTATCGTGTGTGTTTTGCGTGTGTTCATCATGTTCTTCGCGAGGTGTGCATCCGCTTCTGCTACCTTCTCCCTTTCCCCTCGCTTTCCCATCGATTTGACCACAAGATCCGTGAAGATTGAGCCACCCACGGGGTTACCCCATAACATCTCGTATCAGCAGCTTTTGGTTGCCACGGATTTCTCCTCAATTTGGTCTTTTTCTCCATAAATTCGAAAATTCCACCAAAAACAGCCCCAATTCGTGTTTTGGATCGATCTGTGATTTGAGTGCGTTTTGGTAGGTTTTGATCCATAGATTACTTGCTAAACTTGTTGATCTACCTTCCCCTGCGTTCCCATGGCCTAATTCCTTGATTTCCCTTGCCAATTTGGTGTTTTGGTTCAAGTTTTTCCGTCAAAATTGTGTCCTGGACGAGTTCTGCACGTCTTGGAACCTCCGGACCGGAGATTCCGGCCCCAGACCAGAGATTCTGGCCAAGACCGGAGATTCCAGCCCCCAGACCGGAGATTCCGGTCCAGACCGGAGTTTCTGGCAAAGTATTCGCCCCCCACTGCTGACAAAAAATCTGCATCACGGTTTTGAGCATAACTTTTGCATACGAACTCGGATTTTGGTGTTCTTTTGCTTGTTTCGAAGAGGAGAAGGAGCTCTACATCATCATCTCCGTGGTTCATGCTATCTACTCCATCCAAATTCCGTGAGCAAGGCGGAATCCACCAATAAAGGGTGAAGATCGGCGACGAAAGGTATAAAAACTCCGGACTTCTCCACACTTGCATCCCTTTGTGAGCCACACTATCTTTGCCTTCAACAAACACCTATTGAGACTAGTTCCTCCTATTGAGCCACACTATCTCCCCACTTGCACATTTGATACTTGTAGAATACCGAGCAAAAGTTGTGAGCGCACTATCTCATATAGTTATCTTGTATAGCTGTTGGCACAAGAGGCAAGTGAAAAATAAAAGAAAAAGCGAAAAAAAATAGAAAAAGAAAAAGAAAGAAAGACACAAGTGCCTCATAGAATAGGAAGCGCAAGCTCGATGAACATCATATAGGTGGTACTTATTGTGCATATCTTGTCTTGTGCGAACTAGCGTCTCTACTTGCACTTGTGCGACATGAGCTTATAGTCTTTGCTAGGTAATCATTTGGTTCTTAGCTCACTTTCTCCGTCGCACAAGTCCCATTTATCCCACTGTGTGTTTCCTTGTATATATTCCTTCTTGTGGATTGACTCGTTTTGCTTTGTGATCATCGTGGTACTTTACTTGCCATTACAACATCTTGATTTCGGATTGGTTCTTGACATGCCACCTTCCATACCTATCCACCATAAGATTTGTGTGTGTGTTTTTTAGTGGTTAGTTGGTTTTGGTGTTCCGCATGAACTTCACTTTGCTTGGTTTTGATTGCTCTCAACTATTGCCACTTGCACGATACTAAATTCCAAGGTAAAGGAAGGTTTGACGTTGCATCCCTAACCCCCCTACCACTTCCATATACACCACTTGCTCTTGTGAATCATGTCTAGGGACTCTGGAACCGAGGATAATATCTATGAAGAATCCATGATGAGCCACCACGACTATGACTCCACAAGTATAGAGGACATGATGGAGCACAACACCGACAATGGATCCACATGCTTTGAGGACCCGGAGCATTGCACCTATGATGGCTCCACATGCATGGAAGACATGGAGCACGTCATCAACTATGGCTCCTCAAGCATGGAGGAATTTGAGCTCTACATCGACAATGGCTCCTCATGCATGGAGCACTACACCGACAATGGATCCACATGCTTGGGTGATATGGAGTACTACATCAACAACGACTCCCCAAGCATGGATGACTTTGAGTGCTTCAACGACGATGCCTCACCAAGCATGGAGGACATGGCAAGCTTCACCAACTTCGAGGGCTCTTCCATGATCCATGAAGAATACCTCCACCGCTTGGAGATGGAGAACTACTACGCCAAGATAGTGAAGACGCATCATCAAGAAACCATGACCTTCAAGGCCAAGCGTGCCACACCAAAGGGCACCACCTACTTCGATGATCCACCTCCAAGGCGTCAAGCGCCACCACCTACATGGCGTCATGCACCACCATCTCCAAGGCGACGAGCGCCATCACCTCCAAGCCACCAAGCACCACCATCTCCTAGGAGCCAAGCACCACAACCTTGAAGGCGTCAAGTGCAACAACCTCCAAGGCAACAAGTGCCACCGCCTACAAGAAGAGTGGCGCCCCAACATCATCTTCCAAAAGAGGCGCCACGAAGCAAGAATCTTCATCGACATACATCCTCTAGAGATCATCACCAACATAAAGAGGATACAAGACGTCGTTCAAGGCATCTTCGCCATGAAGACGGAGAATACATGTTGAGCACCATCCATAACGCTCAACCTAGCTCAAGAAGGCACCACCATAAAGAGAAGAGTGCCAAGGACAAGGAGCATCGTCGCGAGCATCATGTGGATGACCAAGTGCGCCATCTACATCAACCTTTGGCAAGGCACGCCAATGACCTCCGTCGACACCATCATAAGGCACCTTCAACTACTCGTGCCACCACCAAAATGGCACCAAGAGCAAGCTCTCCTCCATGCCATCAAGCTTCAACGCCCAAACTTGACGTCCTAGATGACACATGCACCTTCATGGATGAGGAAGACGAATACCTCTACTTTGCCAAGTTGGACGAGTACGTGAAGAGGATGTCTACACAAGCCAAGGTGAAAGATGGCGACGACAAGGTCAAGATTGGTGAGCATGGGACTTTCACTTCACCAAAGGAGGCGCATGGAGTTGAGAGAATCGAGCCTATACCTACATGCTTGAGTGATGATGTGGTACCAATCCCATGTGAGTATGAGAGCCACTTAGCCCACTTGAGTGAAAACAAGAGTGAGATGAGTGACTCCACCATATGTGAGATTGAGTGCTTCCACTTGGAGGGCATGAGTGATACACCTAGTGAGTTGGGAGTGGTAGTTGATAGGTCAAGTGAGACCATTTTGATTTCTAACAACCTACCCTCTACCTCTAGTGTGTTTTCTCATGATTTGCTAGGTTCCATGGATCAAGAAGCACCAAGCTTGGAGATGATGATGCCTCCAACCAAGAAGATGTACATGGTGGATGAAGATGATGCCATTCCCATATTGGAGGAAGAAGTCGCCCACATGGAGGCCAATGCTACCACAACACCCACTTCATATGAGAGGTATGAACAAGGTAAAAATACGGGTGTTGATGATGCCATGATCCCACTAGTGGACATGATGACTTGTAACGATTGGCATGCTATGGATGATGTTTGTGATATCACATATGCTTCATTCATATTTCCATGTGATACTTTGCCTTTGCATAATGTTGAACATGTGAAATTATTTGATTGTGATGATGTTGCCATAGACATGCCATTCTGTAAACGTTACGTTGATGATATCATTGCTTGCACTTTATTGAACAATTGCTCTTTCCAATGTTTTGCTTGTAATGATGTTACCAATGGTACCCCTCAAACCATGATTTGTCATGAATGTTTCACAATTTCTCCCGTTGCTTGCAATAAGTTGAATAATTGATCTTTCACTTGTTTTGCTTGCAACAATAATTATCATATGTATTCTATTGAGATGGCCCCCATAGCTTTCTCAAATTTTGGAGATTTTGGTAAATGCCATGATAAGCATGTTCCCCACTTGCATACTCACCATGCATATTTTTCATACTTGATTGACACTAATGGTGATGTGCACAAGAAGAGATATGTCATGATGGATGATGTGTTTCTCTACCATGCACACATGTTCTTCCTTTTGTGTTTGATGTGTGTAGGTACCCGCACAAGAATGTCAACCTCGGTTGAGCGCGAGTTGACAAAAGAGCTCTAGAGAGCATCCCCCAAGTGAGTTCAAGATCGAACCCAACTCTGATACCTTTCGCATGCTTTGCATCTTTCATGTTGACAAATTGCTCTTTCCTATGGTTTGATTGCAAGCATGTTGATGGTATTCTTTCACCTTGTGACAATCATGTCTTGTTACTATTGGATATTGATGCTTTGTGTGTTTCCACAAAAATGTTGAACAATTTCTCTTTCCGATGTTTTGTGTGCAACCATAATGCCATTATGAGCACGTATTGTCACGAGAGCTTCCAAGTCTCTCATATTGTTGTTGCAACAAACATAAGGACCACTTGTTCTTTCATATGGTTTGTTTGCACACATGTTGTTTGTGATTCCGCTTGCGATGCTCATACCCCCATGATCTTGGCTTTTGATGATATGTGTACGGCATCCAACATATTGAACAATTATTCTTTCCAATGGTTGGCTTACACACATGATAATGTTGTTTTGGATGTTCTTCCGCATGTGTTTTTGCCGAATTCTCCTACCCTTGCATCAAAGATGTTGATCTATATCTTAGTCAATTGCTTTGAATGCCACACTAATACGCTTTATGGAGTTTTTGAGTTCCCACATTTGGATGAAGTTCAAACAATTTCCATGCACTTGGACCTTGCATATGCATCTCGTTTGCTATACTTGAGTTGTGCTAATAGTGTTGTGAACAATAATGGACATGCCACAAATGACATGCTCCTCTATCACACACAGACATATGTTGCTTAGTATTTGTTATGTGAAGGTACAATTGCTTACGCGTCAACCCCTATGGACAAAGAGTTGACAAGTCGAACCATAGAGTGTTACCTATGGCTGCCCGTCAACGAGCTATCTCTACACCATAAGGTGACTTCACTCTACTTGAGGACTCATGCTATTATCTTCATGAATTGGCTACGCTTTGAGTGTTGCTTCTCTTTTGTTGTGAGCTTTGTAGGCTTCATGGAAAGTGAAGGAACATTGAGGTGTTGTCAATTCAATCTTTCCGAGGATGACAATATGGTGAACCCCAGGATCAAGAAGGTCTCTCAACATCTTCTACTTTGTGATAAGCGTGTAGAGTCGAGGACGACTCTTTTTGAAGGGAGGGGAGATGATGTGGCCCGACCTTTGGTCGTTACCACATCATGGTCTCCAACTTATGCCAAGTCGTCATGGACTCCAAAGGTGAATCCATTCCTCTATGCGAACCCACTTCTTACCCTCTTGAATGGTATACTACTTCATACTCCGTACCATATTCATGATAGGTTCACACCAACAAGTACGGAGGCAAGGGAGGGAGCCTGGAGCACCAAGCCTGACAAGACGGAGGCTTGGAAGAGAAGACGGAAGAAGCAGCAGCTGGAGCACTGGAGTCTCCGGCCACACCGGAGTCTCCGGCCGGAAGACACCGGAGTCTCCGGATCCACCTCCAGACCGACCCCCAGATCGAGCTCGAGGACAGAGTTTCTGCCACACTGGAGACGACACCGGAGACAGACCGGAGTCTCCGGCCCACACCAGAGTCTCCGGCCTGAGCGTATGGGCCTGCGCGCCACCAGCTGGGCCCTTGTCCCATGTACCCCTTAGTCCGCCCAGACTTTCCCCTTTTATTCCTAAATTACCCTTGAACTAGTGGTTGGCCTATATATAGTGCCCCCACCCTCTCATGTAACCGAAAGGCATAGATGATAGACTAAATAAAAACCCCTTTGTGGAATCTCTAGTTTTGCCTCATCCCCTTCTACCAAAGGGGATCGACTATCGTCACCACCTCGTTGGAGTTTGCATCGCGCCTCCCTCGTTGTACAAGGCCGTGGCATCGGTGTCCCTTTGCCAAGACGTCAAGACCCTCTCCAAGGTGTTCTTCCCTCTCCACGTGGGATCGAGGGAGCACGTTGACCAATATTTCCTTGCGAGGATTCTATCGGACCGGTGGCCACCGGTGAGAGCAATCGGCCTTGTATCGTGTGTGTGTTTTGCGTGTGTTCATTGTGTTCTTCGCGAGGTGTGCGTCCGCTTCCGCTACCTTCTCGCTTTCCCATCAATTTGACCACAAGATCCGTGAAGATCGGGCCACCCAAGGGGTTACCCCATAACACAACAACTTGATTTTGGATTGGTTCTTGACATGCCACCTTCCATACGTATCCACCATAAGCTCTGTGTGTGTGTTTTAGTGGTTAGTTTTTTTTGGTGTTCCACGTGAACTTCACTTGGCTAGGTTTTGATTGCTCTCAAGTGTTGCCACTTGCATGATACTATCTTCCAAGTTAAAGTAAGGTTTGATGTTGCATCCCTAAACCCCTACCACTTCCATATATAACACTGGTCTTGTGAATCATGTCTAGGGACTCCGGAACCGAGGATGATTTCTATGAAGAATCCACGATGAGCCACCGTGCATATGCCTCCACAAGCAAGGATGACATCATGGAGCACTGTCAACACCCGGATTTTTAATCCTAGATGCCTGTTATGCCATACATCGCAATCCCAGGATTACTATTTTTGTGAGACATAACAGATTGGATACCACAGTACATCATCCATTATAAACCATAATAAGTTCTTAAACGAATAAAGGATCTCATGATCCAGTCTTAATATAACCAGCAGCGGAATAAATAATAAGCGTAGCGGTGGGGTCCATCTTTAGAGGCACAGGCAATGCTGGCGATGGAAGATAGTCCTAGTTATCATAGCCGTCCTGCTGTCCTTCATCTTAGTAGTCTCCTTCATAGTTTGGCCATAGGAATATCCAAGGACAAAAGCCAAGAGTACTCTTTAAGTACTCACAAACTATCACTAACAAGTAAGGTAGTTCTAGTGGGAATGCTAACTCTAGGTTTATTTGTAAAGTTAAGTTTGAAACCTAAGCTGAGTTCAGAAGCAAAGAAAGATAAAATAAGGTTTGAAATCACCTAAGTGGGAACTTAGTTGTCATAGTCACAACTCTGTTGTGGTCAAGTCATGTCACAATTCATTTCATAAGTTGTTTTGAAAACATCTGACAACGGAACAGTATGGCCACTCCAACTGTCCATAACCGCGGACGCGTCTATTCGAATAATTTGACACTCTACAGAGGTGGTACACTTTCACCACAAGATTCGATACATCTGTCAGGACTAACCCTAAATCATCATACTTAGTATGTAGATAATCAAACATAACCTTTCCTTTACACACCCTAGTATAAGCACCTCTCCTATGAGTATGGCCTCCATCATGACCATCTGTCATCTTGGGCACTGCATAGGTGGACAACATTGAGAGGTAGCCTCAGCTCAAACCTCTCCCGCGAACTAATACTAATGCATATAAACTTCCAGCTAAGCCTTACCCAATTCAGGTATTGTGGTTGTACGGTAAAATTGGAATGGTATCGCATCCGAACCCAACCATAAATTTTGTAAAAGGGCTAAGGCTCATGCCTCAACATTTTCATCATCATAAACCATTTGTGTTTCTCAACACATGTCAAAACATCTCAATATAATGGCTCATCATTCCAAGGTTTTCACAAGTCATTTTCACCAAGTATTCCCATCTAAAGTGAATCAAGTTTTGATTTAGCTCTAAGCTACTAAGTTAAGAGTGTTCACTAATGTGGGATGCTAAGATCAATCTCATGCCATAGAATGACATCTAAGTCTCACTAGATAGGTCAAGTTTTATACTTTTTATGCTACCTTCAAAACAAGTAAGGGACTTTGATAAAGGAAGGGAGTAAAGCTTGTAAATAAAACTTGGGGTAGGTAATAATCAAAGTGGTATAACCAAAGCATGCCTAAGGCATCTTGCTTAGGTTATCTAACTTGCAAGGATTAGCTTGCATTGTTAATGATGGCTTGCCTTGGTTGGTGTAGTGGTTAAAGTTTTCTTTCTCCTCCTCTTGGTAGAACTCCTCCTCCTCGAAAGCTTAGTCGGTACTATCGTCTATAAATACATACGGGATACACAATCACCAAACAATACTTAACTAGTCTACTTAGCATACTAAGGCACCCATTTGATGATCTACTATCATCACAAGCATCACAAGGTTTTATTAACTAGCTTCATTCTTTTTATTTAAGAAAAGTAATTTCTACTCATTGAAAATAACTAAGATTTAATATTCTCCAATTAAGATATGGGATCATGTGGACACATGTCATCACCACATATTCTAACATATGAGAATGTCATTTAAATGTTGGATCACATTTTAATAAGTTTAAGTTTAATATTTAATGATTTAAAGTGACTAGAAATGCCTATATAGCATTATTTTGGTACTAGTCCAAAGTCACTACATGCAAACCTTAATATTATTACATATTCATATAGGTATGGTTAAATGTGATTTTTGAGAGTTGGAATCAACTCAAAAGCTATTATGGTTGATTTTAGAAAAATGTTTGAATGTGCAAAAGCTTTTGTCTTGTTATTTTTACTAGGGGAGATCTCTAACTCTGAATGATTTAAATCCAACGGGCTTGGATAGATAATTTTAGTAGCTTTCCAACAAAATTGGAATCACTCAATTTGGTTTAGTAAATCTTTTTTAAATGATTTTTAAACTAAGGGACATAATTGGTTCTAAATCTAAATAGAAAAATCCTAATTTGAATTACTGGGTTAGCGCGGGAAATGAAATGGGCCAGCCCAGTGACGCTTAGTGGCGCAGAGGGCGGCTGACAGGTTGGTCCCACTTGTTAGCGGCACATAAAACCTGAAACAGTATGGGACGATCTGGGCGCTTCGATTAGAACCTAGATCAACGGTGCACAGTTGTCGTCGACGACGAACTCGTCGCCGGCGAGACCGAACCCTAAACGGACGGTGGGGGTCTACTGGGGGCGTACCAGGGCTCCAGCTAGTGCGGTGAGGAGGGCGATCGAACGGGACGGCGACGGCGGACTCAGGCGAAGTCGCGGTAGGGGCGGAGGTGGACGGAATCGACAGCAGCGTCTCCTCCTCTGCAGCGGCCTCCTCCGGTGCAATTCCGGCGAACGGCGTCTCGAGCGGCTCCGGCGAGAGAGGGGAAATGGTCAGAGGAGAGAGGGGAGTGGAATGGTGTGAAGATATGTTGCTAGGGAGGCCTGCTTATATAGGCTCGATGGTGAGACCGAGAGGCATGGGCGCCGCTCGTCGGTGACGGCGAAACAGGGGGGCTACCGGCGTGGCAAGGTAGGCAGACGGTGGGCGGTCTGCTGGCGGTCAGCTACGGTGTAATGGCACGGCTAGGGGCGGTACCTAACTGTCGGGGTCTTCACGCGCTCTGGGGGACAGAGGCGGTGCTCGACGGCGATCATGGCAACTGTGGGTCACGCGGCGGTGCACGGCCGTGTCTAACGGGGTGCTGCGGTCGAGGCGGAGCGGCGTGCGCGATATGGTGTCAAGGCGCGGTCTGCTACGTGCTGGCGGCAATCGTGCTCTGGAGCGCTCTAGCTTGCTCGCAGAGAGAAAGGGCGGCGCGGTGTTGAGGTGGTCCAGGGGCTGGGTTGATAGAGGGGTGGACCATGGGCGGCCGTAGGGTTGGGCGGAGCTAGTGGGCACGCTGGTTTGGCGCGGCTTGGTCCGTAGCGTGCTGTCCACATCTAGCCGACGATGACCTCATTTGGGCGGCGCTGCACTGGTGCTGCGGGGAAGGGGGAGGCTGGTTGATGGCTTGGTTGTACTCAGGGGGGACAGAGGAGAGTAGAGAGGGTCAAATGGGGGACAAGGGCTTAACTTAGCAACAGTAATAGTTAGGCAGATGATCTCTGCCTGCCAGCTATTCGACACAATGGCCGCATGAGAACAAGTTTGGATTTTTTGGGATATTTTTGGTGGGTGCTTTGATCTGATGCTTGGTAGGCTGTGGTTGCTAGGATTTGCTAAATGGAATTCATGTGAGTGGTTTTTGAGAAAATGTGATCTATACATATGAACTACATTCAATTTTCAATTGTCATTTGAATTTAGTGTTTGAAAGTTTTTGGGATGACACAAAGTGGGCCTTGGTACATCACTACTTTTACTAGCAAGGGGTGCAAAGAACCACAATTGTTTCTGTTAAGATTTGAGTTCTAGAAATAGCCAAAGTAGGCTAGGTGATTAAAATGGCAAAAGTGTGCATTTGCTTATTTTATTCTTTTTGATTTCTTTTTCATTGGGATTTGTTTGGTAATGATCTAGATGATGTTTATTTCACCTTAGAAACATTTTACAACCAATGGATCACTCAAACATGGCAATTGAAATCAACTCCTAATTTAAATGCACACACATATGAATGTTTAATTATTTTAAATGGAAAAGTTTTTGTTAACCCTAAATTGGGTAGATTTGATTTTTATTAACCTTGGATTAAGTTTTGGGATGTTACAAACCTTCCCCCCTTAAACAAAATCTTGTCCCGAGATTTACGAAAGAAAACTAGGAACTAAAGAGATCTGGGAACTCTATCCTAATGTAATCTTCTCGCTCCCAAGTGGCTTCTTCTTCGGTATGGTTGCTCCATTGAATCTTGAGAAATTTGATACTCCTGGTCCTAGTGGTTCTATAAGCTTCTTCCAAGATACGGATGGGCACTTCACGATACGTCAGATCCTTGTTGATATCAATAGCTCGGTGATCGATGTTCTTGAAAACTTCGGTCTTCTCCAGCACTTCTAGGCATTTGCGAAGTAACAAGATATGGAACACACTGTGGATTGCTGACATCTCTTCTGGTAGTTCCAGTTGATACGTAGTTCTCCTCGGCGATTCAGGATCGTGAAGGTTCCAATATATCTGGGGGCTAACTTTCCTTTCAGACTAAAACGTTGGGTTCCCTTCAATGGCGAAACCTTGAGATATATAAAATCTCCGACATTGAAAGTCAGGTCTCTCCTTCTCTTGTCAGCATAACTCTTCTGTCTGGATTGGGCGGTCTTGAGGTGCTCACGGACTTTGTGAACCTTCTCTTCAGCTTCTCGGAGAATGTCAGGTCCAAAAATCTGACTCTCTCCTACTTGCGACCAATTCAAAGGGGTACGGCACTTTCTTCCGTATAGGAACTCAAATGGGGCCATTTGCAAACTGGCTTGGTAACTGTTGTTATATGAGAATTCTGCGAAAGGCAGACAATCTTCCCATTTTGATCCATACTCCAAAACACAAGCTCTCAACATATCTTCTAAGATTTGGTTGACTCTTTTAGTCTGTCCATCAGTTTGCGGGTGATAAGATGTGTTGAATTTCAATTTGGTTCCCAATCCTTCTTGGACTTTCTGCCAAAATCTCGAGGTAAATTGGGTTCCTCGATCCGATACTAGGGTCTTGGGGGTTCCATGCACGAATCTTAAGTTGGTGATAACCAGTCCTAAGATCAATCTTTGAGAATACCTTGGCATCAGTCAACTGATCAAATAGATCCTCTATCTTTGGCAAAGGGTACTTGTTTTTGATGGTGACGTCATTCAGCTTTCTATAATCTGTGCACAAACGGTTGCCTCCATCTTTCTTGTCGATGAATAACACTGGTGATCTCTATGGCGATGCGCTTGGTTGAATCAAGCCTGTTGCTAACATAGCATCCAACTGCTTCTTCAATTCTACTAACTCTGAGGGGTTCATGCTATAGGGTCTCTAGGCTACGGGTCCGGTTCCGGGGATTAGTTCAATAATGAACTCAATATCCCTATCTGGGGGCATGCCAGGAAATTCATCTGGGAATACGTCGGGGTATTCACAGACTACTCTGACTTGGTCTATGGTGGGTAGGGCTAGACTCTTGTTGCACTTGAATTGACGGGGTAAGGTTTCAGATATAAGCTCTATTGTTACTCCAGAGCTACTAGTCATGGTGATGGCTTTCTTAGCACAGTCTATCAGTCCTTTTTGCTTTGACATCCAATCCATACCTAGTACTACTTCCAAACCTTTGGTTCCAAGTACTATTAGATTAGCATAAAAATCTATCCCATGTATTCTGATAGGCACAGCTTTGCAATTTTTTCTAGCTTTTGTAGTTGAACCGGGAATTTGAACTATCATGACATGCTTCAAGTTGGTTGGGTGGATCTTACTAGTGCATGCAAATTTTTCAGTGACAAATGAGTGCGATGCTCCAGAATCAAACAACACTCTTGCTAAAACTGAGTTGACAGAAAACATACCCAGCACTACATCTAGCGCTTCTTGGGCTTCTTCGGCGTTCATGTGGAAGAGACGGCCGTTGCGGTTGTGAGGGTTCCCTGGGGAAAATCTTCTTCCTGGTTGAACACGACGCTGCTGTTGAGCTGGGGCATTCACATTGGCAGTGACGGTAGTCTTCTTGGGACACTCATTAGAATAGTGACCCTTCACTCCACACTCGAAACAAGTGATATTGGACTTGTCTTTCGCTGCCACGGGCACAGCATTGCTTCCAGTTCTGGGTGCAGTGTTGTTGTTGCTCTTGGGAGGTGCACGGTTGAAATTGCTGGTGTTGCCGGGTTGTTGTTGTTTCCTCCGGACTTCACATTGCCTCTGCTACGGTTGGGGTAGCTTGGGCGAGACATTGGGGGTTGGTTGTTTCTTGGTGCATACCCTGCAGACGGGTTGGGACGGTACTTTTGGTGACTGTTGGATCTAGCTTCGTGCATCATACGACGTTTGCGGTTGTCGTTTGCCTGGTTAATCTTCCTTCCATCTGAATGGCAGAGTCGACTAGCTCTTCGAGATCCTCGAAGCGGATGTTGACGAGGATAGTCTACATCTCATCATGCAGTCCGTTCAGGAATCTCTCCTTCTTCTTAGTCTTCGTGTTGATTTCATCAGGTGCATACCTGGCAAGCGATAGGAATCTGTCACGATACTCCACTACAGTCATTCTGCCTTGCTTTAACTCTCTGAATTCATCCCTCATTCTGGTGACGAGTCCCTGTGGCACGTGGGTGCGATTGAACTTGATTTTGAAGGCTTCCCAAGTCATCACTTGACCATGGTTCATCATGCGGATGCTGTTCCACCAGGCTCTTGCATCTCCTACCAAGTAGTGGGTGGCAAAGAGAACTTTCTTGTTGTCATCAACTCTGGCTACTTCCAAATTGTTCTCCATTGTCTGCAACCAGTCATTAGCATCTAGTGGGTTCTCCGAGGTGCTAAAGATTGGGGGATTGGTATTCCGGAAGTTTTTCAGCTTGGATCCTTGTTGATCCTGATTTCCATGCCCTTGGTTGTTTTGGGCCATCTGGGCTATCTGCTACAGTGTTGCTAAGTTGTCCTGGCGCTCTGCCCTGCTTGCTTCACGGTCTGCAACCAGCATTTGCATAATCTGCAGCATTGGGTCCTGCGATGAGCTGCTCCCTCCTTGATTTCCACGAGTCATCTGAAGATTGAGATGGATAAAGGGGGTAAGAGGGAAAGTTCTAAGGTTCATGGTTTTGGTTTCAAAGCTAAAACTTTGAGTTTGACTCAGGTTTTGCAACTAACTTCTTTTTTCATTCATTCAAACAAGCACATGATACAAACACACACCACAACAACAAGGGAAAACAGATGGTTTTAAGAACCATTCTGTAAGCTATGATACAATGGGACCGATACTCCTCATGCTACGATAGTGCTCTAGTGCATCTACTCATCATCGATGAAGTCGGAGTCATCATCGTCGGTGTAGAAGTCCACGGCATCCTCCTCCAGAAAGTCATCATCATTGCTGAGGTAAGAGTCCATATCTCCCTAGATGTCTTCACATTCCTCTTCTTCTTCTTTTGCTGCAAGCTGAGCTTCTTGCTCCTTGATGGTCTTCTCGAGGTCGGCCACCTTCTTGCGAAGACGGTCGATGGTGCGATCCTTCTTTTCGCGTTGGCAGCAAAGAGACTGACGGTCCTTGACAAGCAGTGAGAAAGTTTGGGCCTTCTGGGCGGCAATGGCAAGGTTGTGGTTGGCAAGCTCCCTAGCATTGTCCAATTCCTTCTGGCGGTCGTACAGCAGGAAGTCAAGGTTCTCCACTTGACGCTTCAACTCTGGGTGACTTGGCATCTCCATTGGCATTCCCATGAAGTCACGCCTTGCATAGTGAACAAAGCGGATTCCTTGGATTTGGTTGACACTCAGGGCACACAGACGTGCGAGAGCTTCATGCATTGCCCTGGCTAATCCATCTAGCCAGTTGTTCTCTCTTATGGAGAATTGGATTCTCCCGGACATTGGTGCTTCTATACTTCCTCGAAGATCAGCGGTGACTAGCCATTGTAAATCTCCTCCTGGGGGTCCAGGAAGTTGAGCTCCAAGAAACTCCGGATGTGGGCGTCCCAAGTACTCCGATAGTGCGTCAAGATCCCTCTCGAAGATCAGCTGGCCCGCATTGCCCAACTGGTAGAACTTGCTGAACTGAGTCTCCATCTATAAGAATTAAGGATGAGGAAGTTAGTGAAGTGATCAAGTGTGTCAATGATATGGGGTGGCCCGATCTTCTCAGTAAGCGGATGGCGGTGATGATGGTGGATGATAGATAACAAGCCTGTAGCTATGAACTCTCCCGCTCGATCCCTGATGCCAATGCAACAGCTCTCGAACCTTGTAGGATATTCACAACACCACGCTCTTGCGCACGCAGCTGTGATCACGAACGGTAGTATGCAATCTACTAATTCCCAACGGAACAACATATCACACTCAATTATAGTTGGTAGATTCGAACACAGGGTAATTCCAGAGGTTCTATGAAAGAAACAACTCCAAAATAGTTTTAACATGGTCTAACCTAAACTAGAGGGCGTTCCCAGGCTTATATGGCCGCCGGAACGTCCGAAAAACGCGAAACTAAAACGTGTCTGATACAGTCAGATCCGTCCGGATCTGATGGGAACTTTTTGGCCCGGATTATCCGGTCTAGGTGGGCCGGATTATCCGGTGACCGGATTTTCCGGGGAAAAAGTCCGGTCAAATATCCGCCCCGACACAGAACGTCATGCCGATGTCCTTAGCAGGATCTCCAAAGCAGGGCCGGATTATCCGGGGTGTGGGGGCCGGATTATCCGGGGTCTTTTTAGACGTGGAAGTACTCATTGGAAAGATCTTGGAATTATCTATCCAACAAGTTCTTATTTGCTTGATTTGGAGTTCGTATGAGGAATCCACGTCTGTTTCAATTTCAGGACTTCTGTCTGTCCGAATTGAACGTTTCTTCTCTTTGATGATCTCCCTTGCTTGTATTGCGCCTTCCTCCCGCTCCTCCCTCGCGCATCCTTGGGCGATCATCATGTTGGGCTTCTCTTGTAGCCCTTCTCCTCCTCGCGCCATGCTTATTTCTCCAACAAACCTGATCATACATAAATGCATAGACTTAGGCAGTATAAAGTTCTCGTCAATCAAAGTACCAGATTCGTTTAGGAGTAAATTCACCTGTTGTTCAAGTAGCTTAGCACGAGCTCTTGTAATAGGTCCAATTCTAATCTCATTGGACTGATCCTTTCTTGCAACAGTTGTACCATCTTCAGTAGTCATTGGGGTAGGTGTAATTGTAGGGATGTCCTCATCATCTCCCCCGCCCCCTTCAAAAGGCGTCGACCTCGACGCTCACAGGTCTTCTCCAGCATATGGTGACAAATCAGCAACGTTGAAGCTGTTGCTAACTCCACCAAACTCCTCAACAGGTATATCAACCGAGTAGGTGTTATCATTAATCTTGGCTAACACCTTGTAAGGACCAGCACCACGTGGCTTCAATTTTGACTTTCGAAGTAGTGGGAACCTATCCTTGCGTAGATGCACCCAAACCATATCTCCAGGCTCGAACAACACTTCTTTCCTTGCTTGATTCCTTGCAGCAACAATGTTCTTGCCTTTCTTCTCAATAGCCTCTCGAGTCTTCTCATGTATTTTCTTCACATAATCAGCACGTTTTGATGCCTCCATATCAACTCTCTCATGTAATGGCAGAGACAACATATCAAGTGGCATCAATGGCTTGAAACCATACACCACCTCAAAAGGACAAAGCTGAGTAGTTGAATGCACTGCCCTATTGTAAGCAAACTCAACATGTGGTAAACACTCTTCCCACTCCCGCAGATTCTTTTTAATCATGGTCCTTAGCATCTGTGACAATGTTCGATTCACCACCTCCGTTTGACCATCTGTTTGGGGATGACATGTAGTACTGAACAGAAGCTTCGTTCCTAGCTTCCCCGATAAGGTCTTCCAAAAGTAGCTCATGAACTTCACATCACGGTCGGAAACAATCGTCTTCGGTACTCCATGTAATCTCACGATGTCCCTGAAAAACAGGTTAGCAACATGCGACGCATCGTCGCTTTTGTGGCAGGCAATAAAATGAGCCATCTTAGAGAACCTATCCACTACCACAAATATAGAATCATGACCTCTCTGAGTTTTAGGTAGACCTAGCACAAAATCCATACTAATGTCTTCCCATGGAGTAGTTGGTGTAGAGAGAGGTGTATACAAACCGTGAGGCTTCAGCTTAGATTTCGACTTGTGGCATGTAATACATCGGCTCACAAATCTGTACACATCACGCCTCATCTTGGGCTAATAAAAGTGATCAGCAAGCATGAGCAGCGTCTTCTCACGCCCAAAATGACCCATCAAACCACCAGCATGTGACTCCTGCACTAAGAACAAACGCAACGACGATTCTGGAATACATAGTTTGTGAGCTCGAAACAAATATCCATCATGTATATGATACTTATCCCATGCGTTTCTAAGAGCACACAAACGATATGGTTCAGCAAAATCATGGTCAGTTGCATAAAGTGCACAAATAGCTTCTAATCCTAGAATTTTAACATCAAGATTGGTTAATAGCATGTTCTTCCTAGATAGAGCATCAGCAACAACATTCTCTTTTCCCTTCTTATAATTAATGATGTAAGGAAAAGACTCAATGAACTCAACCCATTTAGCTAATCTTCTATGTAAATTTGATTGAGCTTTCAAGTATTTCAATGCTTCATGATCAGAATGTATGATGAATTCCTTTGGCCACAAATAATGTTGCCAAACCTCAAGTACTCTAACAAGGGCATACAATTCTTTATCATAGATAGAATAATTCAAACGAGCACCAGTCAATTTCTCAGAAAAATAAGCTATAGGCCGACCCTCTTGCATCAAAACGCCATGTATGCCTATACCACTAGCATCACATTCAACTTCAAATTGCTTCGAAAAATCAGGTAATGCAAGTAATGGTGCAGAAGTAAGCAAACGTTTTAATGTATCAAATGCAATGTCTTGGGCCGCGTCCCATACAAAAGGAACACCTTTCTTAGTCAAATCATTCAAAGGTGCAGCAATGGTGCTAAAATCTTTCACAAAGCGCCTATAGAAACCAGCTAAACCGTGGAAACTATGCACTTGACTAACATTCATTGGAGTAGGCCAATTCTGAATTGATTCAATTTTATATTGATCTACCTCTACTCCATGCTTAGAAACAACAAATCCTAGGAATATGACCTTATCTTTTGCAAATGTACACTTCTCAAGATTAGCATACAGTTTATTATCACGTAACACTTGCAAAACTTGTCTAATATGAGTGCAGTGTTCAGATTCGGTGTGGCTGTATATGAGTATATCATCAAAGTAAACAACCATGAAACGACCAATAAACTCTCTCAAAACATGATTCATCAAACGCATGAAAGTACTAGGTGCATTAGTAAGACCAAACGGCATAACTAACCACTCATACAAACCGAATTTAGTTTTGAAAGTAGTTTTCCATTCATCCCCTTCTTTCATCCTAATTTGATGATAACCACTACGCAAGTCAATTTTAGAGAAAACAGCAGAACCACTCAATTCATCTAGCATATCCTCTAAGCGTGGAATAGGATGACGATATCAAATAGTGATGTTATTAATCGCTCTACAATCAACACACATGCGCCATGTACCATCTTTCTTAGGAACTAAAATAACAGGAACAGCACAAGGGCTAAGAGAGACACGAATGTACCCTTTATCCAGCAACGCTTGTACTTGCTTCTGAATTTCCTTTGTTTCTTTGGGATTAGTCCTGTAAGGTGCACGGTTGGGAAGTGTGGCGCCAGGAATCAGGTCCACTTGATGTTCTATACCATGCAATGGAGGCAAACCTGCGGGTACGTCTTCTGGAAACACATCCCCAAAGTCCTGCAAAACAGAAGAGACACCAAGAGAAATAGGGGTCATGTCGTTAGAAACCAATACCTCGCCCTTATACATGAGCACAAGTGGCATGGCTGTAGGATACTCACGAAACTCTCCCATATCCTCCTTGGTGGCAAGTATCAATAACCCAGGCACTCTCTCACTTTTCGTTATATCACTCAATTTAGGCTCAATTACATCAGGAACAGCTGTTACACAGTCTCGTCGAGTGGTAGTATCTTCCTTCAAGTTCACCTCTATCTTCTGGCGAGAATAATTCACAATTTCTTGTGGTGTCATTGGCTGCATAGTAATATTCTTTCCTTTGAATTCCAAGTGATATGTATTGGCTCGACCATTGTGTTGCGCATGGCGATCATAGAGCCAAGGCCGACCCAATAGTAGGTGACAAACAGTCATAGGAACCACATCAAAATCAATAGAATCTCTGTATGGTCCTATTTGAAAATTCACACGTACCATATGATTTACCTTCATCTCACCGTTGTTACTCAACCACTGTATGTAGTATGGCTTGGGATGAGGTAAGTATGTCAAATTATGTTTGGCACATAGTTCCTTCCTTGGAAGATTTCTGCAGCTACCTCCATCAATAATGACCTTGCAAGCTTTGTTTGGTCCAACTAGAGCTTTTGTTTGGAACAAGTTGCAACGCTGGGATTCCTCAACCGGTTGCACACTAAGTACACGTGAAGATACAACAATAGTGAGTGCACGCTCAGCATATGCATCAGCACCATCCTCGCCGTCATCAATATCATCATCAGAAGCTTCATCTCCACTTTCTACTTCACCTTGTTCATTAACAAACATAACCTTGCTGTTTGGACAATCTTTCTTGTAGTGACCTCTACCTCCACAAGTATGGCACATCACATCACGAGTACGTGCCTTAGATATGTTGGAACCCGAGCTAGCAGCAGGAGCAGCGGGTTTCCGAGCATTAGAACCAAACGAAGGTGTACTTGCTGGTTTAGCCAATGGTGTAAATGGAGCAGCAGCTGGTGGCATGACTGTAGGAGGTGTAGACCTGGCCGAAAATCTGCTGGAGGACGGAAAACGAGCACGTGACTTCGCCTCTTCTGCCAACTGGGATTCGGCCTCTCTAGCATGATGCAACAACTCATTCATGGTCTCATACTTGTGATGACGAACAATGCTCTTGATCGGTAACTTCAAATTGTTTAGGAACCGCTGCATGGTCATCTCAATAGACTCACGAATTCTAGCACGCTGCATAAGCATCTCCATCTCCATGTAGTACTCATCAACTGTCATGGTGCCTTGCTTCAATTGCGTCAATTTATCAAAAACTGGTCGCAAGTAGTTGGTTGGTACGAAACAAGCTTTCATGATTTGCTTCATCTCGTGCCAATCCATCATAGGAAGTTCATTGTCCTCCCTCCTATGTTGCACAAGAGCATCCCACCAACGCAAAGCATAACCATCAAATTCAGATGCTGCAAGCTTGACCTTCTTATCTTCTGGATAGTCAAATAAGCGCTAGAGTTTCTCAATCTTCAACTCCCATGTGAGGTAGGCTTCAGGATCAATGGAACCATCAAACTTAGGAATTGAGAATGTTGGCTTACCCAAACCATCATCCGCTTGGTTGGGCACACGTTGACCACGCCCAAGAGGGGCAAACCCACGACCATGAGCAGGTGCATGGACAGGGGGAATAGCACGTCCCCTGCCAACATGTGGAGCAGCATCCACGGTGCTACCCTCATCGAAATCATCAAAGGTATCATCATGTTGAGGATCTTCCCTTCTATGTAAGGCGGCTGTCAAACCCTCAATGGAACGCTGCAAAGTGGTGACATTGACATTGAGCGAAGCCACTTGCGTTTGAATAGTATCAACCGTCCCAACATGCTGATCCAATCTCATATTCATATCCTGGAGATTCTTGTCAATGGCATCTGTCGTGTTAGTAAACACACGTGTCAAGTGGGACTTCAAAGCCTCATATTCATGCCAATTAACAAGCTCCTCATCCTTCTTTTTCTGCATCACAACATCATCATCACTAGAAGACATGATTAGTAGGTTAGTGCAAAAATCAAAATCTGTATGGTGGAAACTCTCACAACTAATAAGAAAGGAGATCTCACCGTTCCAAAGTGAATAGAGATGCTCTACCAAACGAAATCAAAGACTGATGCACTTGATGTGATGAAGTGAATATCAAAGGTATAGAGAACGATCGCAGGGCACACAGGTTATGTAAGGTGGAGCTATAGGTATGGTACCCTATCTACACCGCAAACAAGTCCTAGTGCTGATCGTACAAATACCCAAGAAACACACACAGTGGAGATAAACGTGGCAAAGCAACTTATGAAAAGGAATATTGCAATGCACAAGAGAGACGCTAGTAATAGCTCAAATAGAACAGGCACAAGATTGCTCAATCTACTAGTGCTATTATAAAACTAGTCCTCCAATCAACCTTGATATCTCCCTTTTGTTGTTTACTTTTGTATCTCTTTTCTTTTCTCTTTTTTAACAAAATTTTTTTCTTTCTCTTTTTTTTTGATTTTTCAACTATCTGACACAATGCAATACGTGATGGAACAAATCTGAACAATTAGGGGCCGGATATTCCGGTTTGTCGGGGGCTGGATAATCCGGTCTTCCTGGATGAAAAAATTTGCACTTCAAACCCTAATGAGCAGCCTGTCGGAGCAAAGCAACTAGTCTCGTGGGTACGTTCCTAGGCATGGATGCTGTAGATAGGCTATGTCTATGGTATGGAAACAAAGGTACGCTATGTGGACTCAGAAAAACGAGGAAAACTTGCGGAACACGGTGATGGTTGACACGGCGGAAAACAAGATCAAACCCTAAACCTAGACACAAACGAAAAACTAGACTCCTACGAGGAAAAACCTGCAAATTGGATCTACGAGAAGATACAATCAGCAACTAAAACTCGAAAATGATGCAATCTAGTCTATGGCAAATCTTTTTGTAAGGCCTTTTCTGTATAGGACAAAAACACTCTCTAATCTATGGATGTATTTCTGGATGCTTGCCGAGGCAACACTGGAAATCTGATACCAAGATGATATGGGGTGGCCCGATCTTCTCAGTAAGCGGATGGCGGTGATGATGGTGGATGATATATAACTAGCCGGTAGCTATGAACTCTCCCGCTTGATCCCTGATGCCAATGCAACAACTCTCGAACCTTGTAGGATATTCACAACACCACGCTCTTGCGCACGCAGCCGTGACCATGAACGGTAGTATGCAATCTACTAATTCCCAATGGAACAACAGATCACACTCAATTATAGTTGGTAGATTCGAACACAGGGTAATTCCAGAGGTTCTATGAAAGAAACAACTCCAAAATAGTTTTAACGTGGTCTGACCTAAACTAGAGGGCGTTCCCAGGCTTATATGGCCGCCGGAACGTCCAAAAACACGAAACGAAAACGTGTCTGATACAGTCAGATCTGTCCGGATCTGATGGGAACTTTTTGGGCCGGATTATCCGGTCTAGGTGGGCCGGATTATCCGGTGGCCGGATTTTCTGGGGGAAAAGTCCAGTCAAATATCCGCCCCGACACAGAACATCGCGCCGATGTCCTTAGCAGGATCTCCAAAGCAGGGCCAGATTATCCGGGGTGTGGGGGCCGGATTATCCGGGGTCTTTTTAGACGTGGAAGTACTCATTGGAAAGATCTTGGAATTATCTATCCAACAAGTGCTTATTTGCTTGATTTGGAGTTCGTATGAGGAATCCACGTCCATTTCAATTTCAGGACTTCTGTCTGTCCGAATTGAACGTTTCTTCTCTTTGATGATCTCCCTTGCTTTCCTCCCTCGCGCATCCTTGGGCGATCATCATGTTGGGCTTCTCTTGTAGCCCTTCTCCTCCTCGCGCCATGCTTCTTTCTCCAACGAACCTGATCATACATAAATGCATAGACTTAGGCAGTATAAAGTTCTCATCAATCAAAGTACCAGATTCGTTTAGGAGTAAATTCACCTGTTGTTCAAGTAGCTTAGCACGAGCTCTTGTAATAGGTCCAATTCTAATCTCATTGGACTGATCCTTTCTTGCAACAGTTGTACCATCTTCAGTAGTCATTGGGGTAGGTGTAATTGTAGGGATGTCCTCATCGGTCAAATTTTATGTAGTAAGGTAAGAATTGGAGGAACATGAATTTTTGAGAAAGAATGAATTCCCAAGGGTAAGAGAGGAAATAGTTTTTCATAAATACTCACTTTGGTTTTGAAATTAAGTTTTTGTTCGGACGTCCATTCTAACTAAGGTCTCCTATGGTCAGGATGGCTCTGATACCAACTTGTCAACACCCGGATTTTTAATCCTAGATGCATGTTATGCCATACATCGCAATCCCAGGATTAGCATTTTTGCGAGACATAACAGATTGGATATCATAGTACATCATCCATTACAAACCATAATAAGGTCTTCCACGAATAAAGGATCTCATGATCCAGTCTTAATACAACCAGCAGCGGAATAAATAATAAGCGTAGCGGTGGGGTCCATCTTCAGAGGCACAGGCAATGCTGACGATGGAAGATAGTCCTAGTTATCATAGCCGTCATGCTGTCCTTCATCTTGGTAGTCTCCTTCATTGTCTGGCCATAGGAATAGCCAGGGACAAAAGCCATGAGTACTCTTTAAGTACTCGCAAACTATCACTAACAAGTAAGGTAGTTCTAGTGGAAAATGCTAACTCTAGGTTTATTTGTAAAGTTAAGTTTGAAACCTAAGCTGAGTTCAGAAGCAAAGAAAGATAAAATAAGGTCTAAAATCACCTAAGTGGGAACTTAGTTGTCATAGTCACAACTCTGTTGTGGTAAAGTCATGTCACAATTCATTTCATAAGTTGTTTTGAAAACATCTAACAACGGAATAGTATGGCCACTCCAACTGTCCATAACCGTGGACGCGTCTATTCGAATAGTTTGACACTCTACAGAGGTGGTACACTTTCACCACAAGATTCGATACATCTGTCAGGGATAACCCTGAATCATCATACTTAGTATGTAGATAATCAAACATAACCTTTCCTTTACACACCCTAGTATAAGCACCTCTCCTATGAGTATGGCCTCCCAAGAATGACCATCTGTCATCTTGGGCACTGCTTAGGTGGACAACATTGAGAGGTAGCCTCAGCTCAAACCTCTCCCGCGAGGGAACTAATACTAATGCATATAAACTTCCGGCTAAGCCTTACCCAATTCAGGTATTGTGGTTGTACGGTAAAATTGTAATGGTGTCGCATCCAAACCCAACCATCAGTTTTGTAAAAGGGCTAAGGCTCATGCCTCAACATTTTCATCATCATAAACCATTTGTGTTTCTCAACACATGTCAAAATATCTCAATAGAATGACTCATCATTCCAATGTTTTCACAAGTCATTTTCACCAAGTATTCCCATCTAAAGTGAATCAAGTTTTGATTTAGCTCTAAGCTACTAAGTTAAGAGTGTTAACTAATGTGGGATGTTAAGATCAATCTCATGCCATAGAATGACATCTAAGTCTCACTAGATAGGTCAAGTTTTATACTTTTTATGCTACCTTCAAAACAAGTAAGGGACTTTGATAAAGGAAGGGAGTAAAGCTTGTAAATAAAACTTGGGGTAGGTAATAATAAAAGTGGTATAACCAAAGCATGCCTAAGGCATCTTGCTTAGGTTATCTAACTTGCAAGGATTTGCTTGCATTGTTAATGATGGCTTGCCTTGGTTGGTGCAGTGGTTGAAGTTTTCTTCCTCCTCCTCTTGGTAGAACTCCTCCTCCTCGAAAGCTTGGTCGGTACTAATGTCTATAAATACATACGGGATACACAATCACCAAACAATACTTAACTAGTCTACTTAGCATACTAAGGCACCCATTTGATGATCTACTATCATCACAAGCATCACAAGGTTTTATTAACTAGCTTCATTCTTTTTAATTTAAGAAAAGTAATTTCTACTCATTGAAAATAACTAAGATTTAATATTGTCCAATTAAAATATGGGATCATGTGGACACATGTCATCACCACATATTCTAACATATGAGAATTTCATTTAAATGTTGGATCACATTTTAATAAGTTTAAGTTTAATATTTAATGATTTAAAGTGACTAGAAATGCCAATATAGCATTATTTTGGTACTAGTCCAAAGTCACTGCATGCAAACCTTAATATTATTACATATTCAGATAGGTATGGTTAAATGTGAATTTTTAGAGTTGGAATCAACTCAAAAGCTATTGTGGTTGATTTTAGAAAAATGTTTGAATGTGCAAAAGCTTATGTCTTGTTCTTTTTACTAGGAGAGATCTCTAACTCTAAATGATTTAAATTCAATGGGATTGGATAGATCATTTCAGTAGCTTTCCAACAAAATTAGAATCACTCAATTTGGTTCAGTAAATCTTCCTGAAATGATTTTTAAACTAAGGGACTTAATGGGTTCTAAATCTAAATAGAAAAATCCTAATTTGAATTACTGGGTCAGCGCGGGAAATGAAATGGGCCGGCCCAGTGACGCTCAGCAGCGTAGAGGGCGGCTACGATTAGATATGTTGGTCCCGCTTGTCAGCGGCACATAAAACCCGAAACGGTATGGGACGATCTGGGCGCTACGATTAGAACCTAGATCAACGGTCCACAGTCCTCGTCGATGACGAACTCGTCGCCGGCGAGACCAGGCCCTAAACGGATGGTGGGGGTCTACTGGGGGTGTACCAGGGCTCCAGCTAGTGTGGCGAGGCGGGTGATCGAACTGGATGGCGACGGCGGACTCAGGCGAAGTCACGGCAGGGGCTGAGGTGGACGGAATCGACAGCAGCGTCTCCTCCTCTGCAGCGGCCTTCTCCGGTGCAATTCCGGCGAACGGCGGCTCGAGCGGCTCCGGCGAGAGAGGGGAAATGGTCAGTAGGGAGAGGGGAGTGGAATGGTGTGAAGAGATGGTGCTGGGGAGGCCTACTTATATACGCTCGACGGTAATTCTGAGAGCCATGGGCGCGGCTCGTTGGTGACGGCGAAACAGGGGGCTCCCGGCGTGGCGAGGTAGGCGGACGGTGGGCGGTCTGCTGGTGGTCAGCTACGGTGCAATGGCATGGCTAGGGGCGGTGCGTAATTGTCGGGGTCTTCACGCGCTCTAGGGAACAGAGGCGGTGCTCGACAGCGATCATGGCAATTGTGGGTCGCGCGGCGGTGCACGGCCGTGTCTGGCGGGGTGATGGGGTCGAGGCGGAGCGGCGTGTGCGATATGGTGTCAAGGTGCGGTCTGCTGCGTGCTGGCGGCAATCGCGCTCTGGCTTGCTCGCAGAGAGAAAGGACGGCGTGGTGCTGAGGTGGTCTAGGGGCTGGGGTTGATCGAGGGGTGGACCGTGGGCGGCGGTAGGGTTGGGCGGAGCTAGTGAGCATGCTGGTTTGGCGCGGCTTGGTCCCTGGCGTGCTGCCCGCGTCTGGCCGGCGATGACCTCATTTGGGCGGCGCTGCACTGGTGCTGCGGGGAAGGGGAGGCTGGTTGATGGCTTGGTTGGACTCAGGGGGCAGAGGAGAGTAGAGAGGGTCAAATGGGGGACAAGGGCTTAACTTAGCAATAGTAATAGTTAGGTAGATAATCTGTGCCTGTCACCTGTTCGACACAATGGCCGCATGAGAACAAGTTTGGATTTTTTGGGAGATTTTTGGTGGGTGCTTTGATCTGATGCTTGGTAGGCTGTGGTTGCTAGGATTTGCTAAATGGAAGTTATTTGAGTGGTTTTTGAGAAAATGTGATCTATACATATGAACTACATTCAATTTTCAATTGTCATTTAAATTTAATGTTTGAAAGTTTTTGGGATGAAACAAAGTGGGCCTTGGTACATCACTACTTGTACTATCAAGGGGTGCAAAGAACCACAATTGTTTCTGTTAAGATTTGAGTTCTAGGAATAGCCAAAGTAGGCTAGGTGATTAAAATGGCAAAAGTGACCATTTGCTTATTTTATTCTTTTTGATTTCTTTTTCATTGGGATTTGTTTGGTAATGATCTAGATGATGTTTATTTCACCTTAGAAACATTTTACAACCAATGGATCACTCAAACATGGCAATTCAAATCAACTCCTAATTTAAATGCACACACATATGAATGCTTAATTATTTTAAATGGAAAAGCTTTTGTTAACCCTAAATTGGGTAGATTTGATCTTGATTAACCTTGGATTAAGTTTTGGGATGTTACAAGCACTACACCGACAATGGCTCCACATGCTTGGGTGATATGGAGTTCTACAACAACAATAACTCCCCAAGCATGGAAGACTTCAAGAACGACAACGACAAGCTCCTCAAGTCGCATCGACCAAGAGGGAGCCTCCACCTCGAGAGCGCCAAGATCCACCATCACATGGACAAGTTCAAAAGCTCCCTCAACAACTTCAAGAGCGACATGGATAACAACTTCGCCAAAACCATGAGCATGATGGCCAAGACTAATGATGCTTTGCGCTCATTATAACGCCTCACCAAGAAGAGTGCCAAGGAAAAGGAGAATCATCGGGAGCGTCATGTGGATGACCAAGTGTGCCATCTACATCAACCTTTGGCAAGGCACGCCAATGACCTCCGTCGACACCATCATAAGGCGCCTTCAACTACTCGTGCCACCACCAAAAGGGCACCAAGAGCAAGCTCTCCTCCACGCCATCAAGCTTCATGCCAAGAGTCTACACTTCAAGATGGAGGAAGACAAGGCCACATATGTGATGAAGTCGATCCGAGCACCGCTCTCGACAACAACATGAGCCTACTTCCACCACTACCACAAGATGGCGACGAAAAGGTCGAGAATGGTGAGCATGGGACCTTCCCTTCACCAAAATAGGTGCATGGAGTTGAGAGAACCGAGCCTACACCCATATGCTTGAGTGATGATGTGGTACCAATCCCATGTGAGTATGAGAGCCACTTAGCCCACTTGAGTGAAAACAAGAGTCAGATGAGTGACTCCACCATATGTGAGATTGAGTGCTTCCACTTGGAGGGCATGAGTGATACACCAAGTGAGTTGAGAGTGGTAGTTGATAGGTCATGTGAGACCACTTTGATTTCTAACAACTTACCCTCTACCTCTAGTGTGTTTTCTCATTATGTGTTAGGTTCCATGGATCAAGAAGCGCCAAGCTTGGAGATGATGATGCCTCCGACCGAGAAGATGAACATGGTGGATGAAGATTATGCCATCCCCATAGATGATGAACAAGGTAACAATATGGGTCCACATGGAGGCCAATGCTACCACAACACCCACTTCATATGAGAGGTATGAACAAGGTAACAATATGGGTGTTGATGATGCCATGATCCCACTAGTGGACATGATGATTTGTGATGACTTGCATGTTATGGATGATACGTGTGACATGACATATGTTCCACTCTTATTCCCATGTGTTAATCTTGATAAGCATCATGATGACCATGTGGATTCCCTTTATTGCCATGATATTGCCATAGACATGATATGCTCTAAACGTTACATTGATGATATCATTGCTTGCACTTTGTTAAACAATTGCTCTTTCCAATGTTTTGCTTGCAATGATGTTATCAATGGTACCCCTCGAACCATGCTTTGTCATGAATGTTTTACAATCTCTCTTGTTGCTTGCAATAAGTTGAATAATTGTTCTTTCAATTGTTTTGCTTGCAACAATAATCTCATATGGTTTATATTGAGATGGCCCCCATAGCTTTCTCAAATTTTGGAGATTTTGATGAATGCCATGATAAGCATGTTTCCCACTTGCATACTCACCATGCATATTTTCCATACTTGATTGACACTAATGGTGATGTGCACAAGAAGAGATACGTCATGATGGATGATGTGTTTCTCTACCATGCACACACATTCTTCCTTTTGTGTATGATGTGTGTAGGTACCCGCACAAGAATGTCAACCTCGGTTGAGCACAAGTTGACAAAAAGATCTCTAGAGAACATGCCACAAGTGAGTTCAAGATCGAACCTAGCTCTGATACCTTTTGCATGCTTTGCATCTTTCATGTGATTGCTCTTTCCTATAGTTTGCTTGCAAGCATGTTGATGGTATTCTTTCACCTTGTGACAATCATATTTCGTTGCTATTAGATATTGATGCTTTGTGTGTTGCAACAAAAATGTTGAACAATTTCTCTTTTCGATGTTTTGTGTGCAACCATAATGCCATTTTGAGCATGTATTGTCATGATAGCTTCCAAGTCTCTCGTATTATTGTTGCAACAAACATAAGGACCACTTGCTCTTTCATATGGTTTGTTTGCAAACATGTTGTTTTTGCTTCCGCTTGCGATACTCATACCCCCATGATTTTTGCTTTTGATGATATGTGTATGGCATCCAACATATTGAACAATTGTTCTTTCCAATGGTTGGTTTGCACACATAATGATGTTGTTTTGGATATGCTTCCTCATGTGTTTTTGCCGAATTCTCCTACTCTTGCATCTAATATTTTGATCCATATCTTAGTCAATTGCTTTGAGTGCCACACTAAGACGCTTTATGGAGTTTTTGAGTTCCCACATTTGGATGATGTTCAAACAATTCTCATGCACTTTCACCTTGCATATGCATTCCGTTTGCTATACTTGAGTTGTGCTAATAGCGTTGTGAACAGGAATGGACATGCCACAAATGACATGCTCCTCTATCACACACAAACATATTTAGCTTGGTCTTTGTTGTGTGAAGGTACAATTTCTTACGCGTCAACCTCTATGGACCATAAGTTGACAAGACGAACCGTAGAGAGTTACATTTGGCTACCCCTCAACGAGCTATCTCTACATCATAAGGTGACTTCACTCTACTTGAGGACTCATGCTATAATCTTCATGAATTGGCTACGCTTTGAGTGTTGCTTCGCTTTTGTGGTGAGCTTTGTAGGCTTCATGGAAGGTGAAGGAACATTGAAGAGTTGCCACATCAAGCTTCTCAAGGATGACTATATGGTGAACCCCAGGATCAAGAAGGTCTCTCGACATCATCTTCTTAGATGAGCAAGAAGAGTCGAGGACGACTCTTTTTGAAGGGAGAGCTGATGCGGCCCGTCATGTGGACGCTACTACATCAACAATGCCAAGTCCCCAAGATCGTCCCCAAGTCAACCAAGAAGATGGAACAGGAGCAGCCAGCTCCAGAACCAGAGTCTCCGCCGTCATCACCTAGGAGAGTCCGCCTGATGCCAGCTGGAATGTCCAGCACAGCCGGAGTGTCCGGCTAGATCTAGCTGGAGTGCCCAGCCTACCCCAGCCCCGTCCTGGCGCGGAAAATCAGTATGCTACATCGGACTTTACCCGGACACTACCCGGAGTGTCCGGCCACCCCGAACTGCCCGGTCCACCCGACCTAGACTGTCCGGCCTAAGTGATGGGCCAGCCAGCCAACATCTAGGCCCTTGGCCCATGTACCCCTCTATTCCGCACCAAACCCTAGTTTTATGCCCAAACTACCCCTGAACTTGTGGCTGGCCTATAAATAGAGCCCCCACCCCTCATTGTATCCCTTAGGCATAGATGATAGACTAAAGACAACCCCCTTTGTGGAATCTCTAGTTTTGCCTCATCCCCTTCTACCAAAGGGGATCGACTATCATCACCACCTTGTTGGAGTTTGCATCACGCCTCCCTCGTTGTACAAGGCCTTGGCATCGGTGTCCCTTTTCCAAGACGTCAAGACCCTCTCCAAGGTGTTCTTCCCTCTCCATGTGGGATCGAGGGAGCACATTGACCGATCTTTCCTTGCGAGGATTCTATCGGACCGGTGGCCGCCAGCGGGAGCAATCGGCCTTGTATCGTGTGAGTTTTGCATGTGTTCATCGTGTTCTTCATGAGGTGTGCGTTCGCTTCCGCTACCTTCTCCCTTTCCCCTCTCTTTCCCATAGATTTCACCATGAGATCCATGAAGATCGGGCCACCCATGGGGTTACCCCATAACAATTGTGGTTTGCTACAATAACTTTAAGACAATTCCTATTTGCAATATAATTATGCTTTTGATTTGTCTTCCTCTCATGTCTGAGTAAATCACCATAGGTGTGGGAGATGTAGGGGATTGGTGAGATGTGTCGTGCCTCCTTTAAATCCATCCATTTGTGATTGTTGTAGTGTTTATTAAATAGTGAGAATGATTGTCTATGTTTTCCTAATGCTTGTTATCTAATTTAAGGGCCCAGGTAACATGATCCAAAGATCTCATAGGTATGAGCTTGTATGCTAGTGAATCGGCGACCCCCGAGTGACACGGCCAATATCAATGAGGAGATAGTACTACTCGAGGATAACAAGGAACCATTAAGATTAAAGCCTTTATTTGTCACAAGACCTTAATTAATGTGCTGACCATTGTCGTGGTAACAGGCAGACGGATCATAGGGACTAGGAAGAATTGTCCATGAGGACTCCTAGTCGGTATATGGGTTGCTTGCCTACTCACTTACAAGTAAGAAATATCACTATCACTTATTCCACTTTATCCATTTAGCACTTCCACTATCACCATGAACTATTTCTCTCCGTGCCTAACTTCTCATCTGCAGGACCTTTACACACCTTTCGCATCTTTACTTTTATGCAATTTATTTATTCCCTAAGCAAGTTTCCTCTATCTTTTACTCACCACTTCCACCATCAGCTTTTGCAGTCAATTCACTCAAGACTCGTGACACCTTGAGTGGGACAGAAACACCGCATAAAAACACTTACCTAGGCTCCTTATCGGGATCGATATAAAAACTAGAATTAGTACTTCCACGAAAACATTATCTAACAAACATGTGCACTTTTAGGCCATCAGGTTCCAATCCCTAATGCATCGAACATTCAGCACCTCCTCAAGTTCTACCCATGATCCTTCCCGCCTCGATAGCGATAACGAACATGTCCCTCCTTGGTTATATGAGAACTCAAGAACAGTTCCCATTTTTTTGGTGTTTCTCCGATGTTGTTTTATTGCGTCTTCCTTTCTTTGGTGTTCTTCCCTTCCGTGCATCATGTGAGTGGGGGCTAGGAACGGTGTCCATCACCAAAGCCACTCCCGGTCAACTCCAATACCTAAAGTGTCGAGCTCTGAACTTACGAACTAGCTCCGGTGATAAGTCACCTCACCCATAGTCCTTGGTGTTTGATAATCCTAACATGCTACACATAGGGAAAACACTGCCCGTACAGAACCTATGGTTACCTCTCCAAGGACTATACAAGGAAAGTACTAGTCCCATGGCTACCTCCATGAGGAGCTTACGGGACGGAACTAAGCATGCAGAACCTATGGTTACCTCTCCGAGGAACTATACAGGGAAAGTACTGGTCCCACGGCTACCTCAATAAGGAGCTCATGGGACCAAACCGAACGTACAGATCCTACAGGTTGCCTCCTAAGGAACCTACAAGACAAGTACAAGCCCCACAACCCTCTTGACGAGAGGTGACCGGGGCGGTCCACGAGGATACCCTCCTCAAGCGGCTAGAAACAATGAAAATCCTAAGGCCACCTCCTCGAGGGGCTGACTGGATAACATACGGTCACCTCCCCGAGGGACCATGGTACAAAACTTGCAGTAACAAATGCGGGCAGAGGAGGTTTACTCTAGGTCCAGTGCCCTTACAGTCCACAAGAGGTAACGAGTTTAAGGGCCCCACGGGCACCATAGAAACAAAGACCAAGCCTCGCTATCCAGGGCATCATTGTCATGGGCATCAGCATCTTTAGCATTAGCGTCCTGGACATCAGTAGCAGAGCTCCCCGAGCCGCTCGCCTCACCTTCCCCCTCGGCATCCACCTTGTGAGGGAACTCCGGGATCTGCGCCTCCACGACCTTGGTGACCTTCGCCTCGAACTCGATCATGACCTCCGGAGTGACACCCTCTAGAGGCTCAGCCCATCGCATGACGCGAGTATAATCAAGCTCGGGCGATAGTCGTAGGAGGTTGGAGAAGAGGGCCCTCCCCACGGCGCTCAGCGTCTCCTGGTGCTCTCTGGCGATGAACTCGTTTAGGCCATGCGTGGCCTTGGCTAGGAAGTCAATGATTCTGCTGGTAAGCTCAAGGAAGTCCTCAGCCTCGTGGCCATCAAGGAGCTCAGGGGCGCCGAAGCTTTCAGACCCAAAGGCGAGAATAAGGATGGTGGTCTGCTCTGCAAGAGTGACAAAGGAATTCCTCTGGCCATCTAGCGCCTCGCGCGCCACTTGGTCACTCTTTTCGTGGGCCTCGGCAGCAGGGGCAGCATCCTTCTTCAGCATGTCAACCTTGCTCTTCAGGGTCCCGACCTCACGAGATGAACTATCGCGATCCTCCAAGGCGGCCTGGAGTTCCAAGAAGAGACGCGAGTTCTCCTTCTGCTCGTCAGCAAGGGAATTTTGGGTATCCTCCAGCTTGGTGTTGGCCTCGCGAGCTTGGGAATCAGTTTCCTCCAGGCGTTTGACCACCCCCACCTCGCGGGAAGCAACCTCATCCTCGCGAGTGGATAAAGCCTTCTCCCAAGAAGAGAGCTGGGCTTGCGTGTTAGCAACCTTCGCCGCCTCGGCCGAGGTGCACTGAAGTGTATCTACAGCCTACAGTTTTGCCTTCTCTCGCTCTGCTGCCACTAGCTTCTCGGCCTCGTGAAGCTTCCCCAACCCTGGACCTACTGATGTTCCTCTACTACAGCCTCCGCCATGAGCTAATCTAGCTCGACGTGAACGCCGGCAACGAGCCTGCCCAACCGCTCGACTCGGGTCAAACTGGCAGACGCTCCCATTGCTAAAACCAGTACCAAGGATTCATCAGGACCCCCCAGCAAGTCGGGGGCAGGGCAGGGGCTGGCTCTTGTCCAGCCGGAGCACAGGTCGACCCTGCGAGGACCTCAACAATAGAGGGGTGATGGGGGCTTGCACTAGAGCTAAGCCCGGTGGATGTGAAGGGGCTAGGCTTGGTGTAAAAGTCTGTCGCAGCAAGCACCCCTCCGATGGGTAGAACCACGGTAGCAGCCATATCAACAGCCGCGTTAGGCGAGCCCGGTGGGACAATGGAGCTCTCTGTCTCAAGCACCGCCTTCGCGGTGCCCTGATCTTCCCGCTGGGGAGAGGGTTCGCCCGAGCACACCACCGGGTGATTTTTCTTTGTGCGGATCTTTTTTGCCCTCCGCTGCTTTTGTGGAGGACCCTCGCTAGGAAAAATCAGATAGGTGAGCCATGGTACATAGGGCCGAGATCTGGTAATGTTCCAAGATCGCCATAAAAAAGGGGAAAGCAGAGGCACTAGCCCTGCAATGATGGTGTGGTAGAAGAAGGGTAAGTTGAGCTGATGAGGCTAGCTGGGTCAGTGGATCCGAACTACACCTAGGTCACCCCTCACTCGTTCCAATTTGAGGTGAGCTGCGATTGGCATCGATCGATCCCGGAGCTATGGCAAATGGTGGAGGGTAGCAGCACCGCCCCAGTCTTAGCCTCGCCTTCCTCCTTAGAGGGAGGCTCGACAGTGGCATGCTTCTTCCTCGACACTGCTGGGGCTCCCGGGCAAGGCATCTCATGCGGTGCGGAGACGCGGGTGAAAGGGAGTAGGAGAAGGGGAGACTCAGGGGCAAAAGCATGTAGATAAGTCAGAACCGTCGGAGGCTGCAGCTTTGAAGACGGAAATGATGTGACCCAGAGATGAGGTCGGCATGGAAGCAGCTCTAGTAATCAGCGCTTGTCATCCGATGGTTGCCTGTCTCGTTTTCTGAGATGGCATGAATCAATAGGTCACGTGTTTTCCATGGCACCAGCCGTAATAAGGTCCTTTGGCCTTTCGCCAAGACTGACAGAGCATGCAGGCCAAGCGCCTGAGGGCTACTTTAGGACTAAGGACATTGGGGTACCCTAGTCCACCGAAGGTTGGCCTACTATACAGGTTGGTGGCACGCCTCGTGAGGGCGTAGGAAGGCCCTCCGGAGGTATGATGCCAAAAGCCTCTCTAGAAGACCTTGCGAGGGAGACCCTCACCCCAAATTCCCCTCATATGGGGGATGAGTCCACACGAGCCCTCTAGGGGTGACGCGGGATTCAAATATCTAACATGGGAGAAGACGACAACCCGACGACAACATTGGATGCTTTCCCGATGCCACAACAAGGGCACGCTTTGGTCAAAGGAAGGGATGGCAAGACTCTGATGGCAAAAGTCGTGTCCCCCCATTTCGGTACAAGGAGCCAGAGGATGATGCACCCCCACGAAGGATGTCAGCCATGACCACTGCAACACAAGGACTGGTGCCACCCGGGGGCATAGGCCTAGTCCATCAAAAGCAGCCTTGTAGACCAGGGCTCCTTTGGGCGTAAATGTGGTGACCCTTCCCGCCCAAAGATTAGGGGAAGAGGCCCACGCCCCTATAAAAGGAGGGCAACCGCTACCTTAGAGGGGACCAATCTCTACGATCTCAAACCCTAGGCATTCGTTTTTCTCTGTACCCTCATGAAGCACAGCGAGCAATACAACAAAGCAGGAGTAGGGGCTTTACCTCCTCATGAGGGTCCTGAACCTAGGAAAAAACCCGTGTCACTCTTTGTCGTGTGCGAGCTCTATGGACTACTTCGCCATCGGCTATCCTAGAATGCGTGTTCATCCCCCTCTCAAACTCAGGGCTCGTCAGACCCCTTGTTCCTTCACGGGATGCAAGTCTCCAACAATCATATGTCCACAATATGCCTTTGATGGATTTTATTTTGGGAAGACGTTAGCTAATGACCTGGAACTGTCCCTCCAAAAGAACCTTGACCTGGACCATGCAATCGTAGCTACTAATTTCTACTGGCCCATTCAACAATTCTCTAGCCTTTTTGTTTGTGCTCATTTGTTGTGGATAATGTTCATATAAAGTTGCATACTACTGTAATGAAATTGTCTACTGCTATCAAGAAATTGCTTACCATTGATATGAAGTTGCCTACTGCTAAGTAAAGTTGCTTTTTCGGACCTTTTCGTGTGTGCTACTGATGAATTTACATACATTGTGAATAAGTTGCTTGCCGCTGGTATAAAGTTGTGTACTACTGAAATAAAGTTCTTTGTCATGGTTGTGAAGCTGTTTACTATTGATATGAAGTTGCCTACTACTATAGTGAAGTTGGCTTTTCGAGCTTTTTTGTATGTGCTACTAATAAATTTACATACATTGCAAACAAGTTGTATACCACTGATATAAATTTGCCTACTATTGTTATGAAGTTGCCTGTTGTTGTCATAAAGTTTCCTTGTCGAGTTCCAAATTTACCTCGTCGAGCAGTGGCTTTCCTGAAAACGGTCAGTCTCACCCACCATGGCAGGGCCATCCTAATGACCTACCGAAGTTGCCTCGTCGGGCACCAAAATTGTTCACTCGGGCACAAATTGCCTTGTCGGGCTCCAAAGTTGCCTCGTCTGACTGATGCTTTCCTGAAGAAAGGTTGTGCCATCGCCGGAACGCCGTCCTAATGGCCTACCGAAGTTTCCTCGTCGGGCTCTGATGTTTCCTCGTCGGGCAGCGGCTTGCCTGAAGAAGGGTCGTCCTCAGCCACCGTGGCAGCACCTCCTAATGGCCTACCAAAGTTGCCTCGTCGGGCTCTGAAGTTGTCTCACCGGGCTCCAATGTTGCCCCGTCGGGCAACGGCTTGCCTAAAGAAGGGTCATCCTCACCCACCGTAGAAGCACCGTCCTAATGGCCTACCGAAGTTATCTCATCGGGCTCAGAAGTTTTCTTGTCGGGCTCTGATGTTGCCTCATCGGGAAGCGGCTTGCTTGTAGAAGGGTCATCGTCACCCACCGTGGCAACGCCGTCCTAATGGCCTAGCGAATTTGCCTCGTCGGGCATAGAAGTTGCCTCGTCGGGCACCAAAGTTGCTCAGTCGGGCACAAATTTCCTTGTCGGTCTTCGAAGTTGCCTCGTTGGGCTCCGATTTGCCTTGTCTGGTAGATGCTTGTCTTAAGAAGGGCCCTCCTCACCCACCGCGGTAGCGCCGTTCTAATGGCCAACCGAAGTTGTCTCGTCGGGCTCTGATGTTGCCTCTTTGGGCAGCCGCTTGCCTGAAGAAAGGATATCGTCACCCACCACGGTAGCATCGTCCTAATGGCCTACCAAAGTTGCCTTGTCGGGCTACAAAGTTGCTTCATCAGGATCCGATTGCCTTTTCGATCAGGATCCGATGTCATCCTAATTGTATTACATGTCGAAGTGCTGTCCTCACCCACCGTGGCAGCGCCATCCGAATGGCCTACCGACGTTGCCTTGCCGGTCTCCGAAGTTGCCTCGTCGGGCTCCGATGTTGCCTCGTCAGGCAACGGCTTGCCTAAAGAAGGACCATCCTTACCCATCACGGCAGCGCCGTCCTAATGGCCTACCAAAGTTGCCACACCATTCTCCAAAGTTGCCTCGTCGGGCTCCGATGTTTCTTCATCGGCAGCAACTTGCCTGAAGAAGGGTTGTTCTCACCCACCGCGGTAGTGCCGTCCTAATGGCCTACCGAAGGTGCCTCACCGGGTTCCAAAGTTGCCATGTCAGGCACCGAAGTTGCCTCGTGGGGCTCCGATGTTGCCTCGCCGGGCAGCGGCTTGCCTAAAGAAGGGACGTCCTCACCCATGGTAGTAGCGTTGTCCTAATGGCCTACCAAAGTTGCCTCATTAGGCACAGAAGTTATGTCGGGGGTGACTGGCTGGCTGGCTCCAGGGAGATTTGGCCAGATGGCCACAAGACAAAGAACCCCAGCCAGGTGATACGCTTCACCTGGTCTGCATCAAGATTCCTCGACTGGGCCAGGATAGCCGGCTGGGTGGCCATCTCTACCCGGCCGCCTCAGATCCGTTGGCCAAAGGTACGGGAGGGGGTGACGCTCCTTGCTGAGCGCACCCTTGACCGGATAGGATGGCATGCCGCCCTGCCGGCACTACCAGACGAGGGTGCCAAAGCACTGAGGCTGGGAGATGACGAGTAAAGCTCCGGCTGACGGATAAAGCACCAAGCTGATGGATAAAGCACCGGGTGACGCCCAAAGCGGAGGCGCTGGGACGCTGTGGCGCTGTCCCCACCTATACTAGAGCTTGACTGGGTCCTAGACCACCGGCTAGACTCGGTCAGCCAGCCCGCTTTGTAAACCCAAAGCCCAAAACAGTAAACCCTAGAACCCACATTGTAACCTACCCTTCTACCAGTATATAAGGAGGGGTAGTGCCAGGGTTCTAGGTAAGGCATTGCGAGTTACAAGTTAGCCAGAATCACCAAGCCAAGTAGTTCATGTTCCTCTAGCTACCGATAACAGCTAGGGAAACAGCTCAAGCAGCACTTGTATTGAGCATCTGCTCCCTATATAGTAGATCCTTCCAGGAGTAGGAGCGTTACCTCAACAAGAGGGCTCCACACCTGGGTATATCGCTGTGTCTGTAGTATCTGTGCCCAACCCGTTGCGAGTAGCCACCGATAGTATCCTGATTGTCCCCTCTCATGCCATCCTCGATGGCACTGTCGTGTTCCATACCACGACAAGTTACCTCGTCGGACACCAAAGTTTCTCTGTCGGGCACAAGTTGCCTTGTCAGGCTCTGAACTTGCCTTGTCGGGCTCCGATGTTGCCTCGTCTGGCAGCAGCTTGCCTGAAAAAGGTCCATTCTCATCCACCACTAGCAGCCCTCTGCTCGCTGCCTCACCCGTTTCCACTCGACCGCCTCTCATCTACGATGCACCCCTCCGTCGTTAGCCACCTCCCCAAGCTTCTATAGGCGGCGCCCCCTCAGAGGAGTTTGGGCTCTCCCAGTGGCACACGGCGGACGCGGTGGCTCCTGGTGGCGTGGTGTGGTGGGTGTCCGGGAGCGGTGTTTCGGGTAGGTGGTTGTGGGCGCCATGGGGTGCGCGCCGTCATTGGTGGGAGGCGCACGGTGTGGGTTGTTGTGCGTTTGGTTGGGAAAGACGATCACCATACTGTACTTTCTATTTCTAGATCATGTGCGGTGTGTGACGTGTCTCTGCTTTCCGTTTTCGGCTGAGCGCTTGGCTCGACGGTATGGCGCGCAGGCACTAGCTAGACTTGTCTATGTTATAAATCTAGTTTCCCCCTTGCACAAAAGTTGTTTTGTCATGAACCAAAGTTGGTCGGTCGGACATCAAAGTTGTTTGTTAAGTTTTGTTGCCGAAACATATACAAATGGGATCTAGTTTTAAAGAGTTCGTTGAAAGTGAAAACGGACCTTAATAGATCCCGACGTGCAGTTTAAACGTTATACTCCCTCCAGTTCATATTAGTGTTCTCAATTTTGTCAAGATGTGAATGCATCTAGTCTAAATACTTAATTAGATACATTCAAATCTAGATAAAGTCAAAAACATTAGTATGGACTGGAGGTAGTAGTATTTTCAATTTCTCGAAAAAGAAAATTAATTGCACGATGTCATGTCATAGCCGTGAGGAAGTGTGAATCAGTTGAGACATGATTAGTTTCTCTTTCCTTTTTTATTTACCGGGGACACAAAAATTCCTTTTTTGTGGTGCGTTCGGGACTGCAATCTAGGGCGCGCAGCGGCTCTGCCTAGACGCCTCTATGAATTTTTTTTATTTTTTTGCGAAATTACACCGATCTATTAATAATCATCGTACAAAAAGATCTAAAAGTAATGAAAATTACAAATAGGTCAAACCACCTAGCATGACTACAAACACTAGCGCGAGCCGAAGACGCTCCGCCGTTCTCACCTCTCTCCATCACCAGAGCCAGACAAAGCCAGACAAATCTTGACGTAATAGAGTTTGTTATAGTAGACAGACAGATGCTAAGGCCACAATAGACCAGCGCACTAAAGTTGTAACTATCGTCAATGATAAAATCCGTAGAATTAAAGAGACTAGCACCATCGGTAGAACGGAACGGAAGAGACGGACCTGAACATCAGGGTAAAATATTCTACGTGCAGTAAGAAATGCGCACTTTCCAAACTGTACTAGCAGGTGAACAGGAATTTGGTTAACATATTCTAGAATCCAACACCAATCTAATTCGCAAAAAGAATCCAACAGCAATTTGCAACACCATCCCTTACCGGAGCACTCGGGATAAACTGAAATGAAAAACGAGGAGCATGACTCGTTACTTATAAAGAAACAAAAATTGCCTTCCCTCAAACATCTACATAAACAGGCTAATTCTTCCAGAGCATGTTTGTGCACAGATGAGCAAAATATTCTAGAGCAGTTACTTACACAGTCCAAGGTTTAAGAACAGATAAATAGCGGTTAGCAGATGCTATTAGGGTATTGGCCAGTAAAGTGTCCAACGGTTTTCCTGACAAATCAAGCAAATACACGCACGCTGTCTATTATGTACAGTCGGCAACATCGATAATGAAGAATACCAGCCCCAGCACAGTCGGTGTCACCACTCGCTACCCAGGATCAACTCTGCGGCGACACCCATTGCCTCCGGACCACCCCTACGGAGGACAGCCACGGCGAGCTCATCCTCTTTCCACTGCCGGAGCCCAACACTCAGCTTCTTGAGCACCTTGAGGTCCACCTCATGCAACAAGCAAGGGGCGCACTCGACCACCAACTCCAGGAAGCCTGAGACATAGGCACGCCACAGGGACAGGTCGCAGCCTAGGGAGATCTTCCCATCCAATGCGCTTGCCAGGAACTCCAAATGGGATCGCATTACCCTCTCTCGACGCCGGGATACTGGTGTTGGGTCAATTCCCCACGCTAAAATCCCGGAGTAGACTGCAAAGTACGCAAGTGCATGGCCACCCAGCTTGTATACTGTTCCTCCACTGGATCCTCCTTGATCCAGATCCTGCACAGATAGGAACCAAGAGGGCAACATCTCTTGGAACAGAGACTGGACAAGGGTTGTACCGCCCGATAACCACACGAGTGTCGCTCCAAGTGATGCCGCCACCTTAACTTGTGTCATTGCAGCAGCAAGAGAGATCTGTCCATGTCTCGTCACATACTTGGTCCTCTTTAGCTTGTCCGATTGATGTCTGGACACTGTTGTTCCAGCTATGTCTTTCACCGAAAGCATCAGCAGGGAAAGTATATCTTCTGCAAGTATAGAGCAGTCCTTGATGCACCGGAATATTCGGAGGTAGAGAATTCCTGGTGCAACTGGTGAGAGACCACCGGAGCAATGAGAGCTGAACCCATGACCCAGAAGGCTGGCAACACCTCCGCAACAACATAATGATGTCAACGACATGCCAAGGATAGAAGTGAAGCAGCTTCGGAGGAGTTGGACAACTGCATCATTGTTGTGGTGGAAGACTGTGCGTGATGCTGAAAAGACTAGAAAATCACTCCACCGCTTGACCTTTTGAGTCCACAGTGCTGCAACAATCGCCATGCTTGGCCAAGGGCAACTAGCAGCAAGGTTCTCTAAAGCTGGACCAGCTAGGTTAAGGAAACGTTCAGACGCTTTGTCAAGCTTGTATGTGATGGTGAGGCTCACAAAAGCAGCCAATGGCAATGGAAGTCTACCCAAGGTACTTCCTCCTGTGAAGCGACACAAAACCAGATTAATACTCTGTGCAAACTTGCACGTGGCACAATTTGTGAGAGGAACACTCATAGTACAGTTAGTAAACATATACTTAAAAACAATCCTTCTGTCAGAAATAATAACCTGTGGCAAGTCTTGGAACATCGACTCCAGTAGCAGCTACAATTTTCTTGATATGCTCTTCAACCATGGATAGATTGGCAGCAGGGCTAGGCCAATCTGTTCCATTCATGAATGCAGGTTTCCAAACACCACGTGTCACTTCAGCTGAGAAGTAGCTTACGATTGTTGCGGTAGATGCAGGCAGAAAATCAGCTAGATCTTTGAGGCCTGAAAATAAAATAAATGTACCATCAAACACTGATGATCCTGTTAGCCATGATAAATAGTGATGGTTACATACTGAAGCTCAACCCTCACTCTCAATTCTCAAAACATGATTGACAATGTTCTTGACCTTAACTAAAACAACAAACCTGTAGCCAGTTCACGTGGAAATAATCTTCCATGGGAGCAAGCAGTTAGAGCAGCATCGACCACAAAAGGAACAGCTTCCAGTATTTCCCAAGCAGGTAACTGAGGCCAAAGATGTGCATCGTCGTCACCAGGACCAGAGGAGTTACTTATGCTGCTACTCCCAGATAAAGAACCAATGGATGTACTTCCTTTGTTCGCCTTTCTGAACATCATATTGAGAAGGCTATCTACAATGTTATGTACAGGTGTTCCATGAGCAAGTCCAGAGAGAGTAGAGGCCAGACAAGCTTGGTGCTGCCGGTACCACAGCTTCAACTTCGGAAAAGAATCCATAAAAATAGGGTCCTTGCATGATGGACTTGAAGTAACTGGTAACTGCTTCTGGCTGCTTCTACTTTTGGACAAGCTGCGGGCAGAAAGGACTTGGGAATTTCTCAATAACAGAAGATACTCAGGAGTTAGTTGTGAGCCAACTGGAGCACCATCTCCCATTATACAATATTCAAGTGGTGGATGGTTAAACTTCCATAGTCTTAAGAGAAGAATGAATGCATTTGAGAAGACCGTGTGAGCAGATATTTCCTCCCCTGTTCCCAAAGTCCATGAAACGGTTGGCGAAACACACCCAAAAACTTCACATATCGCCATGAGCGCAGCAGCCAGCTCTGGTACCTGTTAATCGTTTGGAGCATAAACATATTTTCACAATAAGAACATAAATATAAAATGGTAGCTGACGTCATGGTAAGTTGTCATATTGACCATACCAGGCCATGAAATGAGAAGATTGGAGCATAGTCTACAGGTGATATTCCAGTGAGAATAACATTAAGCATTGGACCATGCTTTATTAACTGGCTCTCTCTCCCAGAATAGTCAGCAGGATCAGCATGCGATAGCAGTTTGACCACTAAGCGAACTGTATGCTCCTAGAAATAAGATACCGGTGTCAGAAGTCAGGACATTCATAACTTCAAGACAACCATAAGTTTCAGTAGGCCATCAAAATGACTAGGATAAACAAGTTGTCATACTACGGAAAGTGCACAACAAACTAACCTGGAAATTCCAACCTCGTAATAAGGTGGCTCCACAAAGAACAGTGGCAGCAGACACCTTATCCTCGTCTGATCCGTCGACTGCAACTTCAAATAACTTTTCGAGCTCTGCTAAGCTTCCATCAAGTTTATGAGCTTCATTCAGTGATTTATTAACAGGAACAATTTATGAGTATCAACTAAGTAACATGATTCAGTCATACATAATAATACCATTAATAGCAGCAGAAAGATAACATAAAGAGCAAATACTAGTGAGTAGCACAGCACCTCTAAATAAAACAGTTCTCCCTAATAGTATGATTGTATAACAGGCTAATAGCTTATTTCGAAATATTTTTCCTAAATTGTATTGAATAACATACAAATGATGATCTTGAGCTGTTAAGCGTAGGTCTTCTTTTCATTTAAAAAAATGTAGGTCTTCTTTTAATGTAATTAGTGACATCTCTTGTGGGAGATGCCAATTCCCAATGCATGAAACATTATGTTCTTTTTTTTCTTTTTTGCTCAGAGAAGAAGTGCACACCTTGAAGCAGGACTTGAGACCAACACAGTTACCAGTGACTGAGTTAATGGTGCACCCTTCATTAAGGATGACCATCCAGCAAGTTGGCTAGAATTTGTATGAGACATGGAGTTGACATGACCATTAATATAACCAGGCCAATAGTATGCTGACGTATCCAACAAGTTTCTTGAGATACACGACTCCACAATCAAGTGCCGCATGTTTCCAGCTGATCCAAATTAAAATAAGTCTGTCAGTTATTTAAAATATACTGTATTGTTGTAGTAAAAAAAATCAAGAGGAACCACGTACAGTAGTTTGGCGAACTGTCATTGGCATTTTCCATGTAGCAACTGCTAATGTTGATTCCTGAAACAACCATTGCAGCTTTCGAAGCAGCCTGGTTCGCTGCCGAGATGATACATGGAGGAGGGACAAGCAGACTTTCGTAGTCACCAAGAGCCTGTAAGCTTAACATCAGTTCCTTACGCAGATCACCACTTTCTGCTTTTTCTTTCCAGTGACTGCTGAGGTCTGTTTCACCGTGACGTGAATCTGCTTCCTCAATTATGCCAGCAACTGCAAGTGTTGCAATAGACAAAAGGATGCATAGCCGTGTTTCAAGATGAGGCACAGGGCCTTCAATCGGTTCTCGTTCCTGCTTGTTTTACAGGATCCAATATTAGGATATGGAAGGTTGTTTAAGTTTTGATCAAACAAAATAAAGAGTGAAGACTCACCCTTTGTACAAGGCGAACTGATGCTATCCAAAGGGCCATAAAAGCATCATGCCAGGTAGATCTGTTGACTGCTTGAAGTGCCTTGACCAAACCTGCAAACCTCTATCGAGTTATAAAAGTAGCACCAAAAGATAAAATCATGAGAGCAGAACGTTACGATTCAATAGAACCAAGTATCATCTTTTAATGGAATTACCACTTAAAATCTCAATGGAATTTGTGGCAGCAATTGAGCCATCAAGGCAATCCTCAAGATACATATCAATAGGAATCCACAGTGCAGAATAACTACCGCCAAGGCAGCGTCCATTTGGAGAAGATAGAAGATTAGAAGCCACCATGGGGTGGAATCTTTTGCGCAAATTATGTTTATTGTCTCCATAGACATTGTGATTATCTTGAATCAACTGCTGAAATGCATCCAAGGACATTGCCGAAGCTTGTAAGGTGGATGAGTTTACCACAAGCAACTGTACTCGATTAGTGAATACTCCCCACTGAGTTTGCCTGAAGCATTAAATTTTGTTAACAGTGATATGTAACACAGAGGTGCTAAATTCTTGCAAGAAACAGTAAGCGTGATCATTTGTAGTACTTAAGTAAGAATGTGCCTACTCCTGACCACAGTAATTTACATGAACAACAGGTGGTTCTATACAAGCCTTTATAGGGATAGTGGTTCACCTTTAGCTTATTCTACTGTCAATTTCTGAACATCTAATCAAGTCCAACTGAAATGCAAAATGTATCTCAACAATCAACTCAAACTGCAATGCTAAATGTCCACATGCACCCATCATACAGTTTATGCCAAGATTGTCGTAGTTACTGAAGGTGCAGCCAAAGTTGGCTAATGCATAGGAGCCTAAGTGATTATAGAGCATTAGGCTCAGTGTCAGCATGGCAATCATTGGAATAAACTGTAATTTGGTCATTCCATGAACACTTGATACATTGTAGCAGTCTATTGCTCAAGGTTGTGGCGGTTGCTATGCATGGGGGCTTCGTACAGAAACTTGACTTGAGAACTTCGGACCAGTAGAATAACTATCTGGATTGTACATACATTGCAGATAGCCAGCTTATTAATTGGAACTAAAGTGGTTTTCAAATGTTCAGTCAAAACAAAAGGACAAGTCTACAGTTTCTTGGTGACAGGACAAGATAGCTGAAACTCAGTAAAAGAGTACGTAAAGTTGAAAAGCCATACATGTTTTCGCGTGCCAATGAGAGGATGCGAGTAATTACTTTATCATGAAGAAGATGCCCAATAAGTTCTATAGTTATCATGCTGTTCATCCTCTGTAACTTCTCGATTTTCTCTTGCTTTTGTTCAGAAAAAGATCCATCGAATGCAATAATATCTTGAGGCCTGGTGGGCCATTGAGCTTTCTTTTCTGGAGTTAACTCTAGCAAGCCCTCATCATCTAATGCAGTATCAACCAATTGCCATAAAATGCAAAGGACAAATTCAACAATAAAGACCCCTGGTTCACATGTTGAAAAGCCAAATATCTTGGAGAGGTTAAGGTTATCATCTATCAACTGCATGATCCTGCACAAATACGGAGAAAGAATTAGAAAACTTCTCTTATGGTGCTCCTGCAATTGTTTTTCCGTACAGACTGGGATTTATGTACCACGCAGATATGTGATACGGTTACAGGAATAAGTTGAGCAATATGGGTACTCCCTCTGTTCCATAATGTAGTATGTTTTGGCAAGCTAATTTAGTTTCCCAAAACAATATTCCATTAGGGAACACAGGATGTACATGCAAGGCATAAGCATAGGATGCTTAGTTGCTACTACTCCCGTTCCTCAAAAGAAGGCTGATAATTTTTTTCAAAGTCAAACGATGTAAAGTTTGACAATGTTTTTATAAAAAATATTAATATCTATAGTACCAAATCGATATGGTTAGATACCTCATGAAATATGTTTTATAGGACATCTATATGGTATTATAGTTGTTGGTTGTTTTTTCTAAAAGCTTGGTCAAACTTTACATTGTTCGACTTTTGAAAAACCTTATAGGCCATCTTTTCAGGAGGAAGGAGTAACAGACTAGACGTATCACCAGAGACAAACTTTTATACAAGAAACATGTAAGAACTATATAAAACAGTGAATAAACAACACAAAGAGTACGTGAAGAATGCAATAATGAAGGAAATTTGTGGAGCACAGGCTCTGAAGGAAATGGCACTTGGACCAGTTTAACAGAGTAGATTATATGCATTTTGATTTTCTGAAGGATATTGTCCATCTGTGTGCAGTACAAATGCACAGTACACTGGTGCACGTTGAATCATAAGCACTTCACACGAACATACATATGCTTTTGATTTGATTTCAGGACTTGCTACGACCAAAAATGTATTAAAGAACTATCAGAAGTAGTCAACAGGGGATGAGCTCACTTTTTAAAATTCCCCGCTTTCATCTGAAAACATAATTTGAATCCATGTCTCCGCAAGAGCTCCAAATAAAGTCGATACACTGTTGGCCTTGCAACCCGTTGAGGAATGACCCTGCAAGGGAAAAGAACACAGCAAAACCATAAATACAACATTAGCATACAGTCATGTAAATTCAGTCATACAACATTCACTGGCAAATCCGAGTAATTACTGCGGGTTTGATTTTGCTCCTTCTGTGTAAGTACTCGGATACACATGTCAAAAACTACACTAGTTAATCCTGCTAGTATGAACTTGAATGGCCGGAAACAATTGATTAGAGAGGCAAAACATGAGTACGTAGTACTTCTGCTTCTAGGCCTCCGAGGATGTACATTGTGTATTTTCCGCGCACCGGAAGAAAAATGCTCACATTATGGGGAACCTCATCACCTGCCTATAATCATGCACTGTTTTCTTCCATGTCTACGTCTATTTCTAGCCACCCCGATTTCGAGGGAAATTCCTAGATCCAAACTAGCACAGGTTCGATCGGGATTTCCCAAAACAATAGGTTCCATCAGACGCCAAGCACGGATCACTCGCGCATTCGCCTCTCCTACCACTCTCCCAGACCACACGCACCAGTGAGAAGCTGTACTGGGAGTACCTGGAGGAGAGGAGCGCGAGGAGGAGCGCCGGTGAGGCGAGGCGCGCGGCGAGGGCTGCCTCGGCGTACTTCCACGCCGCGGCGGGGGCGGCGCCGCTGCTTCCCCCGGAGAGGAGCACGCGCGCCAGCACTTCGGCCAGACCGACCGAAAACTGCACGTCCTCCCTCTCCCCCGCGGCCGCCGCCGCTGCCGCCACCCGCGCCGCCCACTCGTTCGGCGGGCGGGCGTCCGCCTGCGCTTCCTTAGTGTACTCCGCGGCCCATTCCACCCACGCTGAGGAAGTAGACTCCATGCCGAACCTCCCTTTCCCTCGGCGGCGGGTGGCGAAGCGGCTGTGTCTCGGCCGGGTCGTGGCGTCGCCTCGCTGTGGCCAACGTCGGAGGCGTGGGGATGGGAGGAAAAGGAATATATGTGTTGTGCTGGTGTTTGTTTGTTGGTGTACCCACTTCGCCCACCGCACCACCGTAGGGTGGTCCCCGAACCGGATTGTTTGCTCCGCGCAGGTGTGACGAGTCAGTACATATATTTATAATTTTTACGAATCAGTATCAAATTTGAGGCACATCGTTGTAAATCGTACTAATTTTTGAATTTTGAGGCACATCGTTGTAAATCGTACTAATTTTTGCCTGAGAGTGTTTTAGCCGATTTTCTTACAGGTGGGACCTATCTACAGAGTCACGTATACATTTAGAGTTTTTCTTATCTCTCTCAAATACTAACCGCACTCCCTTGCCCACTAGGTAGCATGCATCTGCCAGCCCAGCTGTCGTGGCGTCCCCCTCTGCCAGCCGCCGCGCGCCCTCCTCTTACCCCAGTGTCGCCCGCCGCAAGGTCCTCCGCTCCACCACGCTAGCCTCGGCCTCCGGCGCCCTCCGCTCCTTGGCGGCGTCAACAAACCCGACGTACAGGTCTGAGTGACCAGTATCGCACCTGGGCAGCGCCGTCGTCGCACCACCATCAGCCATGGTCTTCATGAACGCGACGAACCGCCTCCAGTTGTCATCGTCGAACAGGTTCATGTTCATGCGCAGGTAGGTGAACTCACTCAGCCCGGTGGATGCTTCTATGGAAGTCAGCTGCGTGAACGCTTGCTCGTCGTACCGCTGTAGCGCGTTCTCGCCGGCGAGCTCCGCGCGTGCCGTCTACGCTGCGGCCTTGACCTGCTGCACCAGGAGCTCCAGTGAGCAGCCCGCGTGGCCTGGCTGTTGTTCGTCTTTCATCTCCATGCATGTGAAGTTGAGCACGGCGCCATGCCTGGCGAGCATCCGCGCGATGGGCTCGTACTCGTCATGGTGTTGCGAATTTTAGTACCTCGCGCCTCGTGGTGAGCTCCGCGGCATGGGAGCGGGTCCGGTAGTGCCAGTGGATGCCGGTGACCTTGGCGGAGAGCGTGGCGCCCGTGCCGCGGAAGATGGCCTCGGCGGCGGCCAGCACGCGGTCACTGTGCTCTAGGAGCATATCGGAATACCAGCTGAGGAAGAAGTGGCCGTACTCGGTGCTCCACGTGCCGTCCCACCGGAAGAAGCCTGTCTCCTGTGGGAACTACGTGTACTCGCTGGCGTCGTGCGGCCCGCTCGTGCCCTAGTTCTCGTGCCCCGCGGCTACCGCCGCGGACCGCAGGAAACTCGTTAAACCACAATTTTTTTGTTGACTAGTCAGCTTTGTAGATGGGTCCTACTTGTTAAGAAACACGTTAAAACACTATCAGACAAAAATTAGTGTGATTTGCAACGACGTGCCTCAAATTTGGTACTGACCCGCAAAAATTACGAATATAGGTACTGACTCGTCACACGCGCCTGAATTGTGGTAGTTATATGCAATTTACTCCTCCACGCAATGCCATCGCAGGCGTGGCTACTATGCGATTTAGATGGGGAAAAATTGTACGAGCCCCCCTTGATCCGCTAAGCCGCCAGATCTCAGTTTCGGTTTATTATTTCTAGAAAGAGAGAAATCCCAGTTTCGAAGTAGTACTCGTAGAAAAAATCCCGGTTTCAGCTGCCTTGCCCTCCATGGCTCCATGGCGCCATGTATGCGCTGGAGGCAGGGAAGATCTGGGCCCAGCGTATAAGAGAAGGCCCGCTCAAACCATGGATAACGACAAAGCGAAACAAACGTGGGGATAGGCCCGCTGCTTACTGACAGGTAGGACCGCCGTCACCTTTGATCCTGATCCGGCTCGTCCAAGTGGGTGGCGCGTGGATCTGGTCGCGGTGGGAAAAGTTTGAACGGGAGGTGCGCGGGGCCCCTGCACGCCAACACTCGGCCGGCCACTTACCACCGGTCGGACCAATCAAAAAGTGGAAAATTATGGAGGACTTTTTTTTCCAAATCTTTTTTAAAGCTTTTCCCCCCAAATCTTTAGGCTGGTTATAGTGATAGTATCATACTATTAGTATCATACATATAATACTATTATACGATACTATCCTCTATAGTGCATGGTATCATATGGTAGTATCACAGTAATACTACATTTAATGATTTTTTGAATTTCAATGTAAATTATGTACAAGATTTATTTGCATTATTTACTACAGGAAGATGTACTCATCTACCTCTGAAATGATATTTAATTCAAGAGAAATATATCACGCTTACTTGTAGCTCAAGTTTGACCTAATTTCGTTAAATTGTCAAGTAATATTTTAATATATAGGTTCGTAGAGGTTCACTCTGAATCTATACACTAAAAGATAACTAGATACATAATCTTTACAAACCTAAAACATCTTATAAAACTGAAGGAGTGCTATTTACTGTACTGCGAGTAAGCTCCACCGTTTAGACAGTGTCTAAACGAGATGATCCATGGGATCTACTAAACTAAAGATGTTAACTTTTGAATAGGAGTTTTATAGCTTGGCCATACACTGCCAAGTGGGCCCATTATTTGCTTTTTTTGTTAGGGCATTCGCAATGTGTAAAAAAACACCTTAAGGCCTATGTGGCATCTGTTAAGATTCACCTTATACATTGTGGAAAACATAAAGATATCTCGAGCTTGTGGGTTGCCATAGAGAATAGAAACATCATTTTCCCTCTCACCTTTCTCTTGCAAGGAGAAATATGATAAGCTATGTGGGTCCTATCTGTGGCAAATGTTGGCCATATATATTGTGGTAATTTCCATATAAGCCGGGTGGATCCTACTTTACGGATGCCCTTAGACACTCGTGTCTTGTACTCCATTCCCCATCGCGCTAGACTCGTGGGTCCTAAACGATGTGGATATGGCCATGACCTTGATTGGTCCCTCAAGCCAATTTGTTATTATGCAAATACTAATCAGTGTTGGCATTTTTCAAAACTATTATTGGTCTATGATATATTCGCCGTCCGGGTTCCTTTAGAAGAATTTTAGAAAGTAATAGTCTATCGTGTTCACATGTATTCAAGTTTGACCTAATTTCGTTTTATCGGCATAGAGTCATTTAAGTGCGTGGAGCTTTGGCATGGGAGTTTGAAAAATCCTTAAACTTGGGAAACTGTAAGAAAGAATTATCCACTTTATATGAAAATTTGTGGGGAGGGAGGCATTCTTTGTTATTTAATTTATTCTACTAGTAAAATAATTGAAAAACTCACTTCACGGTATGGCCTACTATATCATGTACTCCGTGTGAACTTTCTTGGGTTTAAAGGCGAATGACCAAGGTCATGGACATACTCTATATATTATAATGATGGTGTGTCCATATTTTGGTATAGGTCGGTGCATGTTAGCATGGTAAAGAAGTAAAAGTTTTTTCAGAACGAAGTACGGTTAATATGGATAAATTAGAGTTTATATAATGTGCCATTTATTTAGTAGTATATAAAGTCGTTGGATAAATTACACGTTATATTTTTAGGCTTAATTTTCTACCTAATTTAACCCACTCAAATGACTTTTCGTCGATTTGTCGAATTAGGTCTAATTTAATAATCTACAAGAAGTGCGTGAGAGCAAGTTCAACAGTATAACCGAGTCTTAGGTATAACAAAGTGACAACTACCGGCCTTATACCAATATATACAATGCCTAGCGATTAAACTATACAACATCTAGCATTATGATGCAACAACCTCGTCAAAAAGCAAGAACATTGAATATGAATAAAATGAAAATCTTTCTATATCCGCTTGAAAAATCCTAAAACTTGTGAATTGTAAAAAAGCATGGTACACTTTGTCTGAAAATTACGGTGGTGGTATTCTTTATTTATTTTTTGGAACTAGAGGTCATGGAGGAGCGAGACCCTTCTGTTATCGCGCTAGGGTTTGTTATCGTCGCAAGGTGGTCCGAGGACCTTTTTGTAATTATTGTTACCTTTGAGCCTTTTAGTACTGGTGTTGATGATTATTTTGAATTTAGGAATAGAAAAATTGGTTGCTGAAAGTAGATCGGTGTGCCCTACCAAGGCACACGTGTGCAGTGCCACGTATGGACGAGGAAGAGACAAGCTGAACTGTGCACCCGCGTCTGCAGAGAAGAGATCAATGGAGGATGGATTGTGAGAGCCAACGAAGGAGAGAGAAAATGCAACTTGTTTTGCATACATATACTAGTAGTAGTTCCATACATTTACTACTAGTGGAGTGTACCATGTACTTCGTGTCAGCAGCCCATCATAGCTTTGCTCTGAAATTGCACTGCCTTCAAGTCCTCCTCTGCGCTGCTCTCGCGCTGCCTCTTTTTTTGAAAGTCTCGCGATGCCTCCCTCTTGTTCTCTTACTTGTGTAGCTCAGGTTTAACCAAATTTCGTTAAATTGTCAAGATGAAAAATCTTAGCAAGAAGTTAAACCTGTTGTCCAAACTCTTGGCAGTTTCCGATATACTCTTAATTGACCCCCAATGGGTACCTCCAAAAGCTTTTTCGTAAAACTTTTAAAGAAACCTACGATATTATTGTTGCATTAACCGGATTATTCGAGATGTAATAACTTTACTTATTGTTTCATTAATACTGTTTTATCTTCTGTATTAGTGAATCTATGGACTTCAATGGCAGAGAAGGTGAGGAGGATATATTTGATACATTGCAAATGTATCTATAATTTTTGATGTTCCATGCTTGGTTTTATCCACTTTCTTGTGTTTTGTTCCAACTTTGGAGTACTTTTTATATGATTTCTTGGACTAACCTATTAATAAGAGCCACAGTGCCACCTGCCTGTTTTCTGCTGTTTTTGGTTCCAGGAAAGTCAGAAAATGAATATTCTCGGAATTGGACGGGACAAAAGCCAAAGTGCCTATTTTTCCGAAAGTCATCAAGTGCCAGAATACGAGACGGGGAAGGGCAAGGGGCCACCACACCACCTGGCCGCGCGGCCAGGCCTGGCCCGCGCCAGGGGGTGGTGTGGCCGCCCCTGGCACCCCCTCGGCCTCCCCCTCTGCCTATAAGATACCCTCGGGACGAAAACACTAAGGGCCCGATCAAAAATCCACGAAAGAGTCTGTAGCCGCCGTCATCTCCATCCCTAGATCGAGAGGGATCTAAAGCTCTTCCCGGCACCCTGCCGAAGAGGGGAATTCACCCTGGAGGCCTTCTTCATCATCATCCAAGCCTCCGGTGTGATGCGTGAGTAGTTCATCCTTGGACTACGGATCCATGTAGTAGCTAGATGGCTGGTTCTCCTCCTTTGTGCTTTCATGTCTAGATCTTGCGAGCTCCGCTCATGATCAATATCATCTATTTGTAATTCTGCATGTTGTGTTTGCGGGGATCCAATGGATATTGAGATGCTATTTCAGATTGATTATTGATTCTATCATGTCTTTGTTATTTGTGATCTTGCATGCTTTCCGTTGTTAGTAGCTATCTTGGCCAAGTAGATGCTAGCAACTCCAAGAGTTAGTATTTATGCTCGATAGTGGGTTCATGCCTCTAGTAATCCAGGGAAGTGATAGAAATCTCTAAGGTACTAGATGTGTTGTTGCTACTAGGGAGAAAACAACAATCCTTTGATCATAGAACAATCGTATTGTTTACTTTACACGCAGTTCGTAAAGCAATAATCTGTTGCTTGCAACTTAATACTGGAGGGGGTTCGGATGATAACCTGAAGGTGGATTATTAGTCATAGATGCAGTTGGATGGCGGTCTATGTATAATGTTGTAATGCCTAATCAAGTCTCAAAGGAGTCAAGATGATTAGTATATGCATGTATTGCTTTCTCGATGTTTGTCAATTGCCCCGCTGTAATTTGTTCACCCAGCATGTTATCTATCTTAAAGAGAGCCACCTCGAGTGAACTATGGATCCCGGTCCTTTTTCTTTACATACAATCTACAAATTGTTTACTTCTTTGTGTTTACTTTCTGCAAACTTTTACTTCTTTATATTCGATACGTTTAATCCTTTGTTTTCCGCAAAACACGGTGAGATTGACAACCTCATCGCAAGTTGGGGACAAAGTTATGTGGTTGTGTTGTGCAGGTCTCCACGTTGCTACTAGCACCGGTAGTGCGCCCTGCCAAAGCTCAGCTAGTAACACCTTTGGGGTGTTTCCTTGCTCCTACTGGTTCAATTAAACTTTGGTTTCATAACTGAGGGAAACTTGCTGTTGTGCTCATCATACCTTCCTCTTGGGGTTCCCAACGAGCTCTACATCAACCACGCACCAGCACTTTTCTGGGCGTCGTGCATTGAGCCATCAAGCATTTTTTTGGCGCCGTTGCCGGGGAGTCAAGGACATCTTCACAAAGGGGAGTCCCTCATAACCAATCTCTTTAGTTTGTTATTTTTGTTTTGCTTAGTTTCTTCTTGCTTTGTTTGCTTGTTTCTTTATTCAAAAACACACAAAAAATAGTTTTACTAGTTTTGCTTTCTTATTTGAAAACCCAAAAAATGACTACTCTCGAAAACCCTAAGTTGTGTGACTTCACTAGCACCAACAACAATGATTTTATGAGCACACCTATTGCTCCACATGTTCCTGAAGCTACTTTCTTTGAGATAAAACCTGCTTTGCTCAATCTTGTTATGAGAGAACAATTTTCTGGTATTGGTAATGAAGATGCTGCTTCCCATCTAAATAACTTTGTTGAACTTTGTGAGATGCAAAAGCATAGGGATATAGATGGTGATATTATTAAGCTGAAATTGTTTCCTTTCTCTTTGAGAGGAAAAGCTAAAGAATGGTTGAATTCCTTAACTAGGAATAGTATTGATTCTTGGACTAAATGCAAAGATGCTTTCATTGGAAAATACTATCCTCCTGCTAAGATTATATCCATGAGAAGTGAAATAATGAAGTTTAAACAACTTGATAATGAGCATGTTGCTCAAGCTTGGCAAAGAAATCTTTGGTAAAGAATTGTCCCACTCATGGACTGACTGCTTGGATGATCATCCAAACTTTTTATGCAGGATTGAACTATTCTTCAAGGAACCTATTGGACTCTGCTGCTGGAGGTACCTTTATGACCATCACTTTGGGTGCTGCAACAAAACTTTTGGACAATATGATGGTTAATTATTCTGAATGGCATATTGAGAGAGCTCCACAAGGTAGGAAGGTAAATTCTGTTGAGGAAACCTCCTCCTTGAGTGATAAGATTGATATTATTATGTCTATACTTGTTAATGGGAAAGCCCATATTGATCCAAATAATGTTCCTTTAGCCTCGTTGGTTGCTCAAGAAGAGGAAGTTGATGTGAACTTCATAAGAAATAACAATTTTGGCAACAATGCTTATAGTAATAATGCTTATAGGAACAATTTTGGTAACAACAATTATAAGCCACATCCTCCCAACAATGGTAATGCTTATGGAAATTCTTACAACAATAAGAGTGCTCCCTCTGAACTTGAAGTTATGCTTAAAGAGTTTATTAGTAAACAAACTGCCTTCAATGAAACTATTGAGGAAAAACTCTCTAATGCTGAAAGAAATATAGCATATTTAGCTGAAGCTCAAACTACTTTGAATAAAATGGATGCTAAACCTGAACCTAATGAGAATCCCTTTGCAGCTACTAATGCCATACAAGTAAGAATTGATGAAAATGTTAGACTATTAGCTGAACTACATGCTAAGTGGGAAAGAGAAGATGAAATTGCTAGAAACATTAGTGTTTCTACTATTACCACCACTAGTGTTGAGGCTAGTAATAGTTCTACTACTTTAGATGATAAATTTGATTTTGATCTTGATGGTTGCAATATCTCTGAACTTATTAAGTTCCTACAAAAGCTTGCTAAAAGTCCTAATGCTAGTGCTATGAACATGGCTTTTACAAAACACATTACTGATGCTCTCATAAAGATTAAAGAAGAAAAGATGAAACATAAAGCTTCTATTCCTATAAAGCAAGAAGATGGTTGGGAACCCATCATTAATATGAAAGTGAATGACTTTGATTTCAAAGCTTTGTGTGATCTTGATAGTAGTGTTTCTATTATGCCTAGAAGGATTTATGATATGCTTGATTTGCCTCCTCTTGAAGATTGTTATTTGAATGTCCCACTTGATGCCAATGCTAAAAAGAAACTCATGGGGAGTCTTAATGATGTTCTTATTATGGTTAACGATTCCTATGTCCCCGTTGATTTCTATGTTTTGGATGTTGAATACAATGCTTCTTGTCCTATTACTTTGGGAAGACCTTTTCTTAGAACCGTTGGTGCCATCATTGATATGAAAGAAGGCACCATTAAATATCAACTCCCACTCAAGAAAGGTATAGAACACTTCCCTAAAAAGAGAGAAAAGATTTCTTTTGCTTCTCCTATGAACAAAATTTGGTCTTAATGCTTCTTCATTTGAGAACACTTGATTCTTTCTTGCTTCTTACGCCTAACTTAAAGGCGTTAAAGAAATGGGAGATAACCCAAAAGTTTTAGATGAGTCTTGGAAGTTATTACCTCTGTATTAACCTCTCCTTATCCTTTTTTATTTGCTTTTTGTGCCAAGAGTAACGTCTAATGAGAGAGAAGTAATGATTGGGAAAGTTGCTGTCCCGAAACAGATTTTTGTGCTTCATCATAAAAATTCATGTAAAATCTCTGAAACGTATTTTTGAGGCGTGAATTTTTGTGCTTCTGCCCCAGGTTGTTATCTAACTTTTGTTAGTTCAGCACTTTTTGATTTGAGCAACAGAAGGTCTTCAAAACAATTCGTCTTTACCTGCTGGTCTATTTTGACAGATTTCTGCCATTTTCTGCATTTGCTTCTTGTTGGTTCCTTCTTGAGTTCATTTGGGGAATTGAGCTTTTTGAGGGAAGTGCTACAGTAGCTAGTGTTCTAATGGAAGTTTATTTGGTGTTAGAACTGAACCTTGAGACTTATTTATCTTGAGTGCACTAATGTTGCTAATAAAGATTGTGTGAAGTTTTGTATGAAGGAAAAAAAATTTAGGTGTATGGAAGGAATGAGTAATGAGATGAAGGATGGACTAAAGCTCAAGCTTGGGGATGCCACGCGTGTTACCCCAAGAAATATCCAAGAAGTACAAGCGTCAAAGCTTGGGGATGCCCAAGGCATCCCCTTCTTCATCAATAAAAATCCCAGGTTTCTTCCAAACGCTTCATTTTTATTGTTTCATGCACAGTTGTGTTGTTCTTGGAGCGTCTTCTTTTTCGTTTTCGTTTTGGTTTTTCGTTTGCTTTGGTTTGCTTAGTTTTTTGAATATATTGGTTGGATCCCCTCTTTCATACATTGGTTTGCAAATAGTTTGGTTTGGTTTGGAAAAGAGTAGGAAAGTTCATGCTTATGTGGTAAAAAGAGCTTGTTTTTGACTGTGGCCTATGCTTTGTCATGCCATGCTTGATATTGTGTTGGCTTTATGCTTAGTATTCTTTGTTGTAGCATGACTTGTTATAAACAATTGAGATTGCTTAATGTGCCTTGGATGAATCATGCGTTGTTTTAGCATATTAAAGCATAGTATAGTGGTATTCTCCTTTGATGCTTTATTTGGGTTGACTTGGCGCATGCTCACACCATGTTATGACTATCTCAAGTCACCATAGCCTTTATGATCCTTTAGTTTTCAACTTATAGTATCACTTTATGCTTTGATTGATGATGTTTTGTCGCTCTGCATGATTATGGCCATTATTGCTCTCTTAGTTTGTCGCTCCCAGTCTTTTGCTAGCCTCCATAACAAAGTATGAGTTCCACTCATGCATCCAACTCCCTAAACCAAGTTATTCCAAAGAGTCCACCATACCTACCTACTAGCTTATGCTATTCCAAGTATATTCATGCTTTTGTTTACCTTCCAAATTAAACTTGTTACGAGAAAACTAGTAATTAAAGCTCTCATTAACTTGATGGCACACTTTACTTTTCTTGCCCTTAATAAACTTGAACCATTGTGTCTTCTATGTTGTATATGCTTGCACTTATTTGTTGGGAATTAGCAGAACCATGCTTTCATGGGGAACAATTTCAACATTGCACTTCGTACTTGTACCTAGTTGATATCATGCTCTTTTGTATATGGAAGTCGTCAGTGTGAAATGAAAGGGGAGCTTGTAAGTCCATGGAGTTATGTATATGTGTTAGAGAAACGCCTGGGCTGCTGGTCTAATCCATGCTGACATGGTGGAAACCTGCAGCGTAACCATAATGAGGTGTCTATGAAGCATTCTTCTTATAAGAAAAAGAAAAAGAGTCCTATATTGAGAAAAAAGAGAAAAGAGAAAAAAAGGAGATTATGAAAAGAGGAAAGAGAGAAAAAAACACCATATTCCCATGGTAAATAAGAAGATTGCTGAGATGCTCGTTGTCTGCTTGCCTTGTCATTTTGATACGGGCAAGGGGTACCCCGTTGGCGGTTCTCTATGATACACATGTACTTACGATGACAAGAACTTACCGGTGACTAAACTTGAGTAGCATGAGGAGCGGCCCTCATATACAAGGGACATGAGATTTCTAACTTATACTTCGTCAAGCATGTACACCATAGTTTGTTCACTTTAACCTTAATCACTTCAAGATGCTTATGATAGGGGCAATGAGAGATGAAAGATATAAGTACCATAATTTTTGGAAGCTCTTTATGAGACTTGAACCCCTACTTCCTTTTACAAAGGCCTTTCTTCCACCATTATATTGAGTCTCCACCTTCTATCTTTATGCACCTACTTTGAGAGCATAGTGGCCATTCTTAGTTTTATGTGCATTGTCCCAAGACTAGTTGATTGATACATAACTTGTTATTGCTTGTTTTAAACTATTGTATCTAGTCACTCTTATGAACTTTGAAGGTGTCATATGCATTTATATTTGCTACTCTATTGAGGGACAAGCTGAATACTATTATGCTATGTTTTCTTTATGTGAAACAAACAAACGTCTTGCAAAGCATTGTTATTCATGAATATTTTGTTTGTGCCTTTTCATGTTGCATTATAGTTTCTTTGCTTATTGCTAGAACTTTGTCTTTCATGTTATGATTGAAGTACTATGATCCCGGCTTTGAATGTTTTACAAATACTTTGATCAAGTCTTTGATGGTGCATGCCACCTCAAAAATTATTCTTTCTTTTTATCACTTACCTACTCGAGGACAAGCAGGAGTTAAGCTTGGGGATGTTGATACATTGCAAATGTATCTATAATTTTTTATGTACCATGCTTGGTTTTATCCACTTTCTTGTGTTTTGTTCCAACTTTGGAGTACTTTTCATATGATTTCTTGGACTAACCTATTAACAAGAGCCACAGTGCCAGCTGCCTGTTTTCTGCTGTTTTTGGTTCCAAGAAAGTCAGAAAATGAATATTCTCGGAATTGGACGGGATAAAAGCCAAAGTGCCTATTTTTCCGGAAGTCATCAAGTGCCAGAATACGAGACGGAGAAGGGCCAGGGGGCCACCACACCACCTAGCCGCACGGCCAGGCCAGGGGGTGGTGTGGCCGCCCCTGGCACCCCCTCGGCCTACCCTTCCGCCTATAAGATGCCCTCGGGACGAAAACCCTAAGGCCCGATCAAAAATCCACGAAAGAGTCTGTAGCCGCCATCATCTCCATCCCTAGATCGGGAGGGATCTGAAGCTCTTCCCGGCACCCTGCCGGAGAGGGGAATTCACCCTGAAGGCCTTCTTCATCACCATGCAAGCCTCCGGTGTGATGCGTGAGTAGTTCATCCTTGGACTACAGATCCATGTAGTAGCTAAATGGATGGTTCTCCTCCTTTGTGCTTTCATGTCTAGATCTTGTGAGCTCCGTTCATGATCAAGATCATCTATTTGTAATTCTGCATGTTCTGTTTGCGGGGATCCAATGGATATTGAGATGATTTCAGGTTGATTATTGATTCTATCATGTCTTTGTTATTTGTGATCTTGCATGCTTTCCGTTGTTAGTAGCTATCTTGGCCAAGTAGATGCTAGTAACTCCAAGAGTTAGTATTTATGCTCGATAGTGGGTTCATGCCTCTGGTAATCCGGGGAAGTGACAGAAATATCTAAGGTACTAGATGTGCTGTTACTACTAAGGAGAAAACAACAATCCTTTGTTCATAGAACAATCGTATTGTTTACTTTACACACAGTTCGTAAAGCATTAATCTGTTGCTTGTAATTTAATACTGGATGGGGTTTGGATGATAACCTGAATGTGGATTATTAGTCATAGATGCAGTTGGATGGCGGTCTATGTATAACGTTGTAATGCCCAATCAAGTCTCAAAGGAGTCAAGATGATTAGTATATGCATGTATTGCTTTCTCTATGTTTGTCAATTGCCCCGCTGTAATTTGTTCACCCAGCATGTTATCTATCTTAAGGAGAGCCACCTCTAGTGAACTATGGATCCCGGTCCTTTTTCTTTACATACAATCTACAAACTGTTTACTTCTTTGTGTTTACTTTATGCAAACTTTTACTTCTTTACATTCGATACGTTTAATCCTTTGTTTTCCGCAAAACACGATGAGATTGACAACCTCATCGCAAGTTGGGGACAAAGTTATGTGGTTGTGTTGTGCAGGTCTCCACGTTGCTACTAGCACCGGTACTGCGCCCTGCCAAAGCTCAGCTAGTAACACCTTTGGGGTGTTTCCTTGCTTCTACTGGTTCGATTAAACCTTGGTTTCATAACTAAGGGAAACTTGCTGATGTGCTCATCATACCTTCCTCTTGGGGTTCCCAACGAGCTCTACATCAACCATGCACCAGCACTTTTCTGGGCGCCGTGCATTGAGCCATCAATATTCTACATTATACGGAATCCCCTTGGTGGAGCAGAAGATAGTGGAGCATATCATGGTGGAGTATAAGGCGATGGAGCCGAAGATGGCTCACGGTTTCTAAATGAGTCTGGTGAAAGAATGGAGACAGAACAAAGAAACGAAGCGCCAACGAGTTTTAATTGCGATGACGGCTCGCAAGAGATCGAATATTAATTATATATGCATCAACGTGTACTGTGTATGTAGTAGTAGAATATATGTACGACAACATGTTTGAAATTATAATGAAACATAAATTGAAAAAGGAACGAAATGAAAAAAAAATGAAAAGGAAAAAACAAAAACGTGTCGCGACAGAGAAACACACGAATTCTCTTCCACAACAGGAAGATCTTTAATCCCGAGTTGTGTTACGGCCCGGGATTAGAGGTCCTCTAGCCCCGCCGTGTTGCCGCTGCCACATGGTGGCCTCTAGTCCCGGTCCGTAGCAAATCGGGACTAGAGATATGGGTCTCTAGTCCTGATTTGGTAGTCCCGGGTGCGAAACGGGGACTAGTGCCAGTTACGGACCGGGACTAGAGCCTCGTTTTCCACTAGTGCCTCTTACACGTATTGCTCGCCATCAAAAATCAGAAATAAGTGTTTGACTTCTTTTCAGAAGAAAAAACTGCTCTGTTGCTTCACAGTATCAATATATACCAATATATAGTGTACGAATAACTTCGAACATCGACAGTTGGATATAGATTGGCAAATCCCAACATTGTTGACCATTGGATCTCTTTTAGCATATTAGATTATGTCATGTCTAGCATCTAGAAGATTCCATCGTTGGCCTCTAGCACCATGAATACTATGCACGGAAAGTACGAAGAATATGGTTCTGAATGCCACAAGCCGAGTTTCCAGATATAGTGGACCATGTTTTACGTACGAAGGTGCTTGGTGTGGTGGTGTTCCCGTATTTGGTAGGAGTACATAGGTGCTTCCTCGCATGATGAACAATATTGCCACTAAGAGTTTCTCCCTTGTTGAAAAAAATCTGGGAGAGAGAAGAGACCGAGAACACGCAGGAGGCAACGCGAGAGCAGCGAAGAGGGGAATTTGAAGACGATGTGATGTCAGAGCAAAGCTGCGATGGGTTCCTGACACGAGGTACAGGGTACAGTGAGTAGTACTCCTACTCATCACCATCCACACACCCCGGCCAGCTGATCTCTTCCTCGTCCACAACATGGCGCTGCCCACGTGGGTCGACCTACCTTGTTGTTCCATTTCACAACTTGCAAACAGGAAGCACCAAGCACACGAGTAATGCTACATTTATAGAGGAATTTTACGGAATCAAACTTACGGGATGATGTGGAGTCATAGGGTTGGGTGCAGTTTTTTCCACACCCCAGCACACTGGTTCGAAAGTGTGAGGAGCGTTTTTTTGTCTGTGAAGCTAGTACAGTAGTACGAAGGGTATGGCTCAGTTGCTCGCTTGAGAAGGACCCAATTTCTTTTCCTTGCTTAACTTTAAGGCCCTTTGTGCTATGGACCTCTATGTAATTTTCTCTTTTTTGAGGTCTTCGATGTAAACCGTACTCGCTCCCACCGACCGTGTCAAATTTTAACTACAATTAAGTGCGATAGATAGACTCCTCTTAAAATTTTCAAAAAATCTTTTAAAGCTAACCAGGAATTCAGTACATCGAAAACCACCAAAAAGCTTTTTCGTTTAATTTACTTGTAGTTCAAATTTGACCTAATTTTGATAAATTGGCACAGAGTCTCATTCAAGTTGGCAGAGTTAGCTAGGAAATTTTAAAATTCGCAAAACATGGGAAAATCGAGAATGTTCTTTCCTGTAGTTGGAAACTCACAACGATGGCATCGTTTACTAAAAGAAGATGCACCCATCTACCTCCGAAAAGACAATTAATCCAAGAGCAATCTATCACGCTAACTTGTAGCTCAAGTTTGACCTAATTTTGTTAAGTTGTCAAGATGCATGTTATTAGCAAGAAATGGAACGTGTTGTCAAAATTTCAGGACCTTTACTATATATATGCACACACATACACAAAATTATGTTTTCTCTATCCTTCACTACCTCATCACCATCCATGCACACCCGGGACGCTGATCTCTCCCTCGTCCACAATGTGGCACTGCCCACACGTGCGTCGACTGCCTTGTCGTTCCATTTCACACCCTACAAATAGGAAGCACCAAGCACACCCCGAGCACGCTGGTTCAAAAGTGTGAGAAGAATTTTTCTGTGTGTGAAGTGAGTACAGTAGTATGAAGGATATGACTCAACCACTCGCTCGAGAAGGACCCGACTGCTTTTCCTTGCTTAACTTTAGGGCCCTTTGTACTAAATTTATGGACCTCTATGTAATTTTCTCTTTTTTGAGGTCTTCGATGTAAACCGTACTCGCTCCCACCGACCATTTCAAATTTTAACTACTAGTAAGCACGATAGATAGATTTATCTTAAAAAAATTAAAAAAACTTTTGAAGCTCTAACCAGGAATTTAGTACATCGAAAACCACCGAAAAGTTTTTTCGTAAAACTTCCAAAGCAACCTAGAATTTACTTGTAGTTCAAATTTGACACAATTTTGATAAATTGGCACAAAGTCTCATTCAAGTCAGCAGAGTTAGATAGGAAGTTTTAAAATTCACAAAACATGGGAATATCGAGAATGTTCTTTCTTGAAAGTTGGAAACTCACACCGATGACATCATTTACTAAAAGAAGACGCACCAATCTACCTTCTAAAAGATAATTAATCCAAGAGCAATTTATCATGCTAATTTGTAGCTCGAGCCTGACCTAACTTTGTTAAGTTGTCAAGATGCAATTTCTTAGCAAGAAGTTGAACGTGTTGTCAAAATTTCAGGACCTTTACTATATATATGCACGCAAAAAAATTATGTTTTCTCTCTTCTTCACTACCCTCGTCACCATCCACGCACACCCCGACTGACTGATCTCTCCCTCGTCCACAACGTGGCGCTGCCCACGTGGGTCGATGATAGCTATGAGATTGGACACATTTTCAATGGTTTTTATTGATGGTTTTCTCTCTGATTTGGTCGTTTTATGGCTTTACCTAACGCTAATACTTCGGTAGCGAAGAAAACTTGGTTTTATTGTGTGTTTCAGGTTCTGAACATCAATAGAAGGTTTTAACTAGAGAAACACAATATTCTGGAGAAAACAAGCAAGTCTCACTTTGGAAGCATGTGAGGGGACCTCACAGAAGCTTTAATAAGCAACTATACGGCGAGAATATTTTTCCGGCCGTATAGTTCCCGCCATATAGTTGCCGCCGCCTCTATCTTGTCAAAAGGGACAACTTCCATGAAGGGACTGAGGACGGACACACAACGCAGGAGCCGCCACACCATCCAGAAGGGAGAAAGAAGAGATCCAAAGAACAAGGAGAAGATGTTCTTCATTTCGCTCCACGATTTTCAACCTCTTAGCCACAACACCTCCATATCCACTACTTGTACTTTAGAGAGAGAGGGATCTCCACCTTGCAAGAGTAGGGTTTGAGATTGTTTCTTCCCATCTTGAATTGTGTTGAATATTTTTCTATTCTTATTGTGGATCTCCATGGTAATACCAAGACGAGTTCCTTTTATTTGATTATATTGATGATCCATTCTTCTCTCATCTGTGAGTAATTCCCTTGGGCGTGGGAGATGTAGGCGATTGGTGAGATGTTATGTGCCTTCATATATTTTCCATTATTTTGTGATTGATTCTAATTGCTATATTATGTGTTCTTGACTATCTGTGGGATTCCTAATGCTTGTTGTCCAAGTAAGGGCCCAAACAACATGATGTTTTGTTCTACATAGATAAGATCTTGTTCGCTAGTGGACCGGCGACCCCCGGGTGACATGGGGACATCAATGGAAAACTAGTAGACTCGAGGATAACAGGGAATCACTATGCTTATTGCATTAGTCTGATCCAAGGAGCTTAATCGCTAAGCGACCTGAAGGATCTTAATCGTCTAGTGTCTGACCATGGTTTTGGTAACAAGCTAGTAGGATTATTTAAGTTGGGATGAAGTCTCCTGGAGTAGTTCCACTTAATTATGGGTTGCTCGCCTACACGTTGCTGACTCGTGTACTAACGAGCTCGTTGGGGAACCCCAAGAGGAAGGTATGATGAGCACAACAGTAAGTTTTCCCTCAGTTATGAAACCAAGGTTATCAATCCAGTAGAAGCAAGGAAACACCCCAAAGGTTTAGCTAGTTGAACTTTGGCAGGGTGCACTACCGGTGCCAGCAGCAACGTGGAGACATGCACAACACAACCACAGAACTCTGTCCCCAACTTGCGATGAGGTTGTCAATCTCACCGGTTTTGCTGAAAACAAAGGATTAAACGTATCGAGTGGAAGAAAGTAATAGTTTGTAGAAAGTAAACACAAAACAGTAAACAGTTGATTTTAGATTGATGGTAAAAGAAAGGACCGGGGTCCATAGTTCACTAGAGGTGGCTCTCCTTAAGATAGGTAACATGTTGGGTGAACAAATTACAGCGGGGCAATTGACAAACATTGAGAAAGCATACAAGCATATACTACTCATCTTGACTCCTTTGAGATTCGATTGGGCATTACAACATTATACATAGACCGCCATCCAACTACATCTATGACTAATAATCCACCTTCAGGTTATCATCCGAACCCCCTCCAGTATTAAGTTGCAAGTAACGGATAATTGCATTACGAAGTGCGTGAACCCACTATCGAGCATAAATACTAGAGGCAACAACACATCTAGTACCTTAGAGATTTCTGTCACTTCCCCAGATTACTAGAGGCATGAACCCACTATCGAGCATAAATACTAACTCTTGGAGTTCTCGCATCTACTTGGCCAAGATAGCTACTAACAACGGAATGCATGCAAGATCACAAATAACAAAGACATGATAGAATCAATAATCAATCTGAAATATCATCCCAATATCCATCGGATCCCCGCAAACACAACATGTAGAATTACAAATAGATGATCTTGATCATGAAAGGAGCTCACAAGATCTAAACATGATAACACAAAGGAGGAGAACCAGCCATCTAGCTACTACATGGACCCGTAGTTCAGAGATGAATGATACATTGCAAATGTATCTATAATTTTGATGTTCCATGCTTGGTTTTATCCACTTTCTTGTGTTTTGTTCCAACTTTGGAGTACTTTTCATATGATTTCTTCGACTAACCTATTAACAAGAGCCATAGTGCCAGCTGCCTGTTTTCTGCTGTTTTTGGTTCCAGGAAAGTCAGAAAATGAATATTCTCGGAATTGGACGGGACAAAAGCCAAAGTGCCTATTTTTCTGGAAGTCATCATTGCCAGAATACGAGACGGAGAAGGGCCAGAGGGTGGCCACACCACCTGGCCGCGCGGGCCAGGATTGGCCCGCGCTAGGGGGTGGTGTGGCCAGCCCAGGCACCCCCTCGGCCTCTCCTTCCACCTATAAGATGTCCTTAGTACGAAAACCCTAAGTATCCGATCAAAAATCCACGAAAGAGTCTATAGCCGCTGTCATCTCGATCCCTAGATCAGGAGGGATCTGAAGCTCTTCCCGGCACCCTGTCGGAGAGGGAAATTCACCCTGGAGGCCTTCTTCATCACCATGCAAGCCTCCGGTGTGATGCGTGAGTAGTTAATCCTTGGACTATGGATCCATGTAGTAGCTAGATGGCTGGTTTTCCTCCTTTGTGCTATCATGTTTAGATCTTGTGAGCTTCGTTCATGATCAAGATCATCTATTTGTAATTCTGCATGTTGTGTTTGCGGGGATCCGATGGATATTGAGATGCTATTTCAGATTGATTATTTATTCTATCATGTCTTTTTTATTTGTGATCTTGCATGCCTTCCGTTGTTAGTAGCTATCTTGGCCAAGTAGATGCTAGCAACTCCAAGAGTTAGTATTTATGCTCGATAGTGGGTTCATTCCTCTGGTAATCTGGGGAAGTGACAGAAATCTCTAAGGTACTAGATGTGCTGTTGCTACTAGGGAGAAAACAACAATCCTTTGTTCATAAAACAATCGCATTGTTTACTTTACACGCAGTTCGTAAAGCAATAATCTGTTGCTTGCAACTTAATACTAGAGGGGGTTCAGATGATAACCTGAAGGTGGATTATTAGTCATAGATGCAGTTGGATGGCGGTCTATGTATAATGTTGTAATGCCTAATCAAGTCTCAAAGGAGTCAAGATGATTAGTATATGCATGTATTGCTTTCTCGATGTTTGTCAATTGCCCCGCTGTAATTTGTTCACCCAGCATGTTATCTATCTAAGGAGAGCCACCTCTAGTGAACTATGGATCCCGGTCCATTTCTTTTACATACAATATACAATCTTTTACTGTTTTGTGTTTACTTTCTGCAAACTTTTACTTCTTTCCATTCGATACGTTTAATCCTTTATTTTCCACAAAACACGGTGAGATTGACAACCTCATCGCAAGTTGGGGAAAAAGTTCTGTGGTTGTGTTGTGCAGGTGTCCACGTTGCTACTAGCACCGGTAGTGCGCCCTGCCAAAGCTCAGCTAGTAACACCTTTGGGGTGTTTCCTTGCTCCTACTGGTTTGATTAAACCTTGGTTTCATACTGAGGGAAACTTGCTGCTGTGCTCATCATACCTTCCTCTTGGGGTTCCCAACGAGCTCTACATCAACACCGCTCCAGCATTTTTCTGGCGCCATACATAGAGCCATCAAGCATTTTTCTGGCGCCATTGCCGGGGAGTCAAGGACATCTTCACAAGGGGAGTCCCTCATAACCAATCTCTTTACTTTGTTATTTTTGTTTTGCTTAGTTTCTTTTTGCTTTGTTTGCTTGTTTCTTTATCAAAAACACACAAAAAAATAGTTTTACAAGTTTGCTTTCTTATTTGAAAACCCAAAAAAATGACTACTCTTGAAAATACCAAGTTGTGTGACTTCACTAGCACCAACAACAATGGTTTTATGAGCACACCTATTGCTCCACCTGTGCCCGAAGATACTTTCTTTGAGATAAAACCTACTTTACTCAATCTTGTTATGAGAGAACAATTTTCTGGTATTGGTAATGAAGATGCTGCTTCCCATCTAAATAACTTTGTTGAACTTTGTGAGATGCAAAAGCACAGGGATATAGATGGTGATATTATTAAACTAAAATTGTTTCCTTTCTCTTTGAGAGGAAAAGCTAAAGAATGGTTGAATTCCTTAACTAGGAATAGTATTGATTCTTGGACTAAATGCAAAGATGTTTTCATTGGAAAATACTATCCCCCTGCTAAGATTATATCTATGAGAAGTGAAATAATGAAGTTTAAACAGCTTGATTATGAACATGTTGCTCAAGCTTGGGAAAGAATGAAATCTTTGGTAAAGAATTGTCCCACTCATGGACTGACTGCTTGGATGATCATCCAAACATTTTATGTAGGATTGAACTATTCTTCAAGGAACCTATTGGATTCTGCTGTTGGAGGTACCTTTATGACCATCACTTTGGGTGCTGCAACAAAACTTCTGCACAATATGATGGTTAATTATTCTGAATGGCATACTGAGAGAGCCCCACAAGGTAGGAAGGTAAATTCTGTTGAGGAAACCTCCTTCTTAAGTGATAAGATGGACATTATTATGTCTATGCTTGTTAATGGGAAAGCCCATATTGATCCAAATAATGTTCCTTTAGCCTCTTTGGTTGCTCAAGAAGAGGAAGTTGATGTGAACTTCATAAGAAATAACAATTTTGGCAATAATGCTTATAGGAACAATTTTGGTAACAACAATTATAAGCCATATCCTCCCAACAATGGCAATGCTTATGGAAATTCTTACAACAATAATAGGAGTGCTCCCTCTGAACTTGAAGTTATGCTTAAAGACTTTATTAGTAAGCAAACTGCTTTCAATAAAACTAGAGGAAATACTCTCTAATGCTGAAAGAAATATAGCATCTTTAGCTGAAGATCAATCTTCTTTTGATAAAATGGCTGCTAAACCTGAAATTAATGATAATCCCTTTGCAGCTACTAATGCTATACAAGTAAGAATTGATGAAAATGTTAGACTATTAGCTGAATTACATGCTAAGTGGGAAAGAGAAGATGAAATTGCTAGAAACATTAGTGTTTCTAATATCACTACCACTAGTGTTGAGGCTAATAATAGTTCTACTACTTTAGATGATAAAATTGATTTTGATCTTGATTGTTGCAACATCTATGAAGTTATTAAGTTTCTGCAAAAGCTTGCTAAAAGTCCTAATGCTAGTGCTATGAACATGGCCTTTACAAAACACATTACTGATGCTCTCATAAAGATTAAAGAAGAAAAGATGAAACATAAAGCTTCTATTCCTATAAAACAAGAAGATGGTTGGGAACCCATCATTAATATGAAAGTGAATGACTTTGATTTCAAAGCTTTATGTGATCTTGATAGTAGTGTTTCTATTATGCCTAGAAGGATTTATGATATGCTTGATTTGCCTCCACTTGAAGATTGTTATTTAAATGTCCCACTTGATGATAATGCTAAAAAGAAACTCATGGGGAGTCTTAATGATGTTCTTATTATGGTTAACAATGCCTATGTCCCCGTTGATTTCTATGTTTTGGATGTTGAATGCAATGCTTCTTGTCCTATTACTTTGGGAAGACCTTTTCTTAGAACTATTGGTGCCATCATTGATATGAAAGAAGGCACCATTAAATATCAACTCCCACTCAAGAAAGGTATAGAACACTTCCCTAAAAAGAGAGAAAAGATTTCTTTTGCTTCTCCTATGAAAACAAAATTTGGTCTTAATGCTTCTTCATTTGAGAACACTTGATTCTTTCTTGCTTCTTATGCCTAACTTAAAGGCGTTAAAGAAAAGTACTTATTGGGAGATAACCCAAAAGTTTTAGATGAGTTTTGGAAGTTATTACCTCTGTAATAACCTCTCCTTATCCTTTTTATTTGCTTTTCGTGCCAAGAGTAACCTCTAATGCGAGAGAAGTAATGCTTGGGAAAGTTGCTGTCCCGAAACAGATTTCTATGCTTCACCGTAAAAATTCGTGTAAAATCTCTGACGTCTTTTTGAGGCGTGAATTTTTGTGCTTCTGCCCCAGGTTGTTATCTAACTTTCGTTAGTTCAACACTTTTTGATTTGAGCAACAGAAGGTCTTCAAAAAAAATCGTCTTTACCTGCTTGTCTGTTTTGACAGATTTCTGCCATTTTCTGCATTTGCTTCTTGTTGGTTCCTTCTTTAGTTCTTTTGGGAATTGAGATTTTTGAGGGAAGTGCAACAGTAGCTAGTGTTATAATGGAAGTATATTTGGTGTTAGAACTAAACCTTAAGACTTATTTATCTTGAGTGCACTAATGTTGCTAATAAAGATTGTGTGAAGTTTTGTATGAAGGAAAATTTTCAGGTGTATGGAAAGAATGAGTAATGAGATGAAGGATGGACTAAAGCTCAAGATTGGGGATGCCACGCGTGTCACCCCAAGAAATATCCAAGAAGTACAAGCGTCAAAGCTTGGGGATGCCCAAGGCATCCCCTTCTTCATCAATAAAAATCCCAGATTTCTTCCAAACGCTTCATTTTTATTGTTTCATGCACAGTTGTGTTTTTCTTGAAGCGTCTTCTTCTTCGTTTTCGTTTTGGTTTATTGTTTTGCTTGGTTTTCTTAGTTTTCTGAATAAATTGGTTGGACTCCCTCTTTCATACATTGGTTTGCAAATAGTTTGGTTTGGTTTGGAAAAGAGTAGGAAAGTTCATGCTTAAGTGGTAAAATGAGCTCGTTTTTGACTGTGGCCTATGCTTTGTCATGCCATGCTTGATATTGTGTTGGCTTTATGCTTAGTATTCTTTGCTGTAGCATGACTTGTTATAAACAATTGAGATTGCTTAATGTGCCTTGGATGAATCATGCGTTGTTTTAGCATATTAAAGCATAGTATAGAGGTATTCTCCTTTGATGCTTTATTTGGGTTGACTTGGCGCATGCTCACACCATGTTATGACTATCTCAAGTCACCATAGCCTTTATGATCCTTTAGTTTTCAACTTGCAGTATCACTTTATGCTTTGATCAATGATGTTTTGTCGCTCTGCATGATTATGGCCATTATTGCTCTCTTAGTTTGTCGCTCCCATTCTTTTGCTAGCCTCCACAACAAAGTATGAGTTCCACTCATGCATCCAACTCCCTAAACCAAGTTATTCCAAAGAGTCCACCATACCTACCTACTAGCTTATGCTATTCCAAGTATATTCATGCTTTTGTTTAAGGTTAAAGTGAACAAACTATGGTGTACATGCTTGACGAAGTATAAGTTAGAAATCTCATGTCCCTTGTATATGTGGGTCGCTCCTCATGCTACTCAAGTTTAGTCACCGGTAAGTTCTTGTCATCGTAAGTACATGTGTATCATAGAGAACCGCCAACGGGGTACCCCTTGCCCGATGATATGGAAGAATCCCCATATCAAAATGACAAGGCAAGCAGACAACGAGCATCTCAGCAATCTTCTTATTTACCATGGGAATATGGTGTTTTTCTCTCTCTTTGGTATAACTTGGTTTTAGGAGTTGGATGCATGAGTGGAACTCATACTTGGCTGTGGAGGCTAGCAAAAGACTGGGAGCGACAAAGTAAGAGAGCAATAATGGCCATAATCATGCAGAGCGACAAAACATCATTGATCAAAGCATAAAGTGATACTACAAGTTGAAAACTAAAGGATCATAAAGGCTTATGGTGACTTGAGATAGTCATAACATGGTGTGAGCATGCGCCAAGTCAACCCAAATAAAGCATCAAAGGAGAATAGCACTATGTTATGCTTTAATATGCTAAAACAACGCATGATTTATCCAAGGCACATTAAGCAATCTCAATTGCTTATAACAAGTCATGCTACAGCAAAGAATACTAAGCATAAAGCCAACACAATATCAAGCATGGCATGACAAAGCATAGGCCACAGTCAAAAACAAGCTATTTTTACCACATAAGCATGAACTTTCCTACTCTTTTCCAAACCAAACCAAACTATTTGCAAACCAATGTATGAAAGAGGGGGTCCAACCAATATATTCAGAAAACTAAGCAAACCAAAGCAAACGAAAAACCAAAACGAAAACGAAAAAGAAGACGCTCCAAGAACAACACAACTGTGCATGAAACAATAAAAATGAAGCGTTTGGAAGAAACCTAGGATTTTTATTGATGAAGAAGGGGATGCCTTGGGCATCCCCAAGCTTTGACGCTTGTACTTCTTGGATATTTCTTGGGGTGACACGCGTGGCATCCCCAAGCTTGAGGTTTAGTCCATCCTTCATCTCATTACTCATTCTTTCCATACACCTGAAATTTTTCCTTCATACAAAACTTCACACAATCTTTATTAGCAACATTAGTGCACTCAAGATAAATAAGTCTCAAGGTTCAGTTTTAACACCAAATAAACTTCCATTAAAACACTAGATACTGGAGCACTTCCCTCAAAAAGCTCAATTCCTCCCAAAAAAAAACTCAAAAAGGAACCAACGAGAAGCAAATGCAAATAATGGCAGAAATCTGTCAAAACAGACCAGCATGTAAAGACAAATTTTTTCGAAGAACTTATGTTTCTCAAATCAAAAAGTGTTGAACTAACGAAAGTTAGATAACAACCTGGGGCAGAAGCACAAAAATTCACGCCTTAAAATGACCTCCAGATATTTTACACGAATTTTTACGGTGAGGCACAGAAATCTGTTTCGGGACAGCAACTTTCCCAATCATTACTTGTCTCTCATTAGAGGTTACTCTTGGCACAACAAGAAAATAAAAAGGATAAGGAGCGGTTATTACAATAGTAATAAATTCCAAGACTCATCTAAAACTTTTGGGTTATCTCCCAATAAGTACTTTTCTTTTAACGCCTTTAAGCTAGGCATAATAATTTTGATGATGCTCACATAAGGAATATGAATTGAAGTAAAAGAGAGCATCAAGAAGCAAATTCAAAACACATTTAAGTCTAACCCACTTCCTATGCATAGGAATCTTATACGCAAATAAATTCACAAAGAACAAAGTGATAGGCATAGGAAGATAAAACGAGAGTAACTTCAAAACTTTCAGCACATATAGAGGTGTTTCAATACCATGCAAACTTTTACAACCATATTTTACTCTCTCATAATAATTTTCAGTAGCCTCATGAATAAACTCAACAATATAACTATCACATAAAGCATGCTTTTCATGATCTACAAACATATAATTTTTATCAATCTCAAAAATAGTGGGATTAAAACCTTCAAACCCACCTTTAACAATTTTATAACAAGATGATTGATTGATCTCATTTTCAATAGTAGTGCAATTAATATTATCAACCAATATAGGACCATCATCTGGAGCTTTATTATAAACATTTTCAAAAGAATCCACATGAACATAACATTCATCCTCCTTTGGTAAGCATGAGAGACAATCAAATAATGTAAGGGGTAAAGAGTTACTCTCATTAGAAGGTAGGCATGGGTAGATCCATTCTTCATCCATTTGTTCATCACTCTCCTCCCCTTTTTCATCCATGAGCTTCCCGTTTCAGCAACTTCTTCTTTCATAGGCTACTGCAAGGCATTAGTCTCTTCCGTTAGTGGAGAGCATCTATTAAGATATTCAAGAATATAGCCATTTTCTTCCTTGTAATTATCAAAGCAAAATTTAAGTATATCATAAACCTCATATTTATAAGGTGCATCATCAATATTTTCAAGCAAATAAGCAAGTTCGAATGCACCCTTCCAAGCAATAAATTCTTCAATTTGTTCCACATCATAAAAGTCATAATTTCCCTTAACATAGGAAGATATGGTAACATCATCATTATACTCACATTGAAAAGAGAGGTGTTTATACCTCTTACAGCAACAAGATTTATCAAAGCAATAAGTAACATTATAAGTAGAACACACATTTGTAGCAATGGTGTACAATTTATTAATTTGTTCCCATAAGTATTTCCCTTTTTGTGACAAGCGGTGTTCCTTACAATAATGTTTTTGTTCTTCCGTGAACCCACCTTGCCAATAAGATTCAGTTTCAAAGAAACCAACCATTGATAGAAAGCATAATAAAGCAAGACAATAACAGACCAACTGTGGCGCCCCGCTAAAACCACTACTAGAAAATCGCTATGTTTTTGTTTTCCGCATCATCATGCATCATCATGCTCATCATGCCACCATGCATGGAACCTATTGTTAAATCATTGCATTCAAATTGTTACACTTGTGTTTGGGTTCTTGATATGTCTATTTGAGCTTGACATTGCTTCCTCTGTACTCTAACATCCCTCTATTCTAACTCTAGTTAGTACCATTTGATATGGAACCATAATGTCCAAATTCTATTACTTGAGTCTTGCCATTTTTATATTTGTCCAAAATACCCAAACTGAGTTGGGGGCATCATCTCTTAAATTCTCCTTATCACCAACTTGCCAATCTATCTAGTCCTTATGATCATTATCAATTCTACCACATATGACACATGAGTTCCATTTGTTTTTTGCCGTATGGTTTAAATCACATCTATTCGGCGAATATGTGGAACTATCTAATACCATGAGACCATCTCTCTATTCCATCTCTCTTCTTCTTGTTTTGATAATCTTATCTATATTCCATTCTTGGTTGGGCCAATATCTATTCTCAGCCTATTTTGATGCCATATCTATTTGATATCTTTTATTTCTCTTTTTCATACATATATATTCTTTCTCCAATGGATATACTCCATATTATTTGCTATTTATGAGCCACCCTCGACATCTGGCGATCTTGCCCTATTCTCTACCTCTCTATTTCTCTTAAACCCTCTTACATACCTCCTACATCTTTTATTCATCCACACGTACATGCCACCATATACTCCATCCCTATACTTGCCAGCTCTTTTGTTGTACCATACATACCGAGTCGCCTCCTTTTTATTAATTTGAAATAAAATGATAATAATATTGTTTGGTCAATTATAAGACTACAAAAGGCTTGTTATTTTTTACTAAAATAAAATTAGGCAAAAAGCCCGTCTAAAGTTTTAGCCTAAAACTAGCCCTATCTAGTCTACTTGCGACAAGATAAATATCCCTTTCCCCTCCTTTCTTCCAAACCCTAGCCTCCAATCTCAGATCCCACCTAAATTCCCCACCTTTTTCTTCCTCTCCTCTCCTTCCGCCACTGTGCAAATCAAAATCCTTGGTTCAACCATGACTTCGTTTCTCCTCGTATCAAATTCTACCTGACCAACTCTTGTGAATCAGGTGAGCAACGTGTGTGCACAGCTTTTCTCTATCTTCCTTGCTTCCGTGCGTCTGCAACACCAAATCTCTTGTCATATGCATGCGGTTGACCATGTCCTGCTACTCCTTAATGCCACACTCCACTTACAGTCCAGCTCCAATTGATCTACAACACCAGCTCCACAGGCGCATGCTACCCTTGTCCCCTGCCGGATGTCCCGTCGAGCAACACTAGCAGGCATACGGCCTATCGTGGCCTTGCATTTTTTTCCTCTCTGCGCGCCAGCCGACAGGCCTTGTCTCTGCCTCGGTCATCGCATGGCGGCCGGAAGCCAAGCCACAGCTTCTCCGCATCACCTATGGTCACCATCAGCTTGCCATTCAAGCACGCAAGAGTAGAGCCGCTAGCCAACTCCCGCCTTGCGTTGCGCGTGTGTACTCGTCTGACAGCAACCGAGGCTGTTGCGCGAGATGCTCCTCCATCAGCTGGTCGTCACATTTTTTTTCTTACCTTGTGTGTGTGCTCTCTCCCGGTCGACAGCTGCTGTTTAACTTCAGAGCTGCAGGCAACAACATAAGTGTTCCGAGGCCAAGATTTCCTTTGTTCTGTCTGACTGCGGGCGCCCGACGCCTGCTCGAGAAAAGGTCCACCTGAACTGACACTTCATCTTCCAATGCTTCTGTTATCCATCGCGAATCCGTGAGTTTACTACTTCATCAGGTTCATCATCACTTCGTCACGCCACATCGTAACCTCTGTCTGGTTATGTTATCCTCAGTCAAGAACTACTCCCCGACATTCGCTAATTTGGCAACTACCGCTACTTCAATTACAATATGAAGATCATCTCTCCGTCTCTCCAACACGAACTGTAAGGCCCCACCCCCAAACACTATATTTGTCTATTGAACTTCATATATCTTGTTGCATATTAAACTATTCATGCTCTCATACATATTCATTTGTTTGGGGGTATTTTGTCAACTCATCTAATAATTAAATATGGAGTCTATATGCGTGTTATTCTAGTCTTATTCCTGACTCCATTTAAATTTGTGTAGCGAACCGATGCCATGTTTTTCCTTGTTCATACAATATTTAAATTGCGGGGTATCTAAACAACATGAACTATCTCATTAATTATCGGGACCCCGGTTCCGCTTAATATTGTCTAGTTGCACCGCATCTGTGCCATGCCATGCATCATATCATAAGCATGCCGGATCTTCTGCCGTAGTATTAAATATTGCATCCGGTGTTTCTTCTAGTATTTGCTTCTTCGCGGATTAGGCCGATGAGTTGATGCGAGTATCGACAAGTTCTCCGGATATGAACCTTTGGCAATGTTTTCCAGGCGAGCATCTCTCCCCCTTCTACCTATTTTGCATTTATAGTCTTTATTTCTTCATGTTGATCTATTGCTATCCGTGTCGCGATGCTTTAGTTTCCGTACACCAGTTATATCCCGTGCAGCCTCTATATTGCCTTGGACACCTCCTATTACCTGTGTTTGGTAGATAGCTGGCCTTGCGAGTCGTAGTTGCTTGCTCAGGTGCGATCTCGTGTTGTCAAGTACCACATTTGTTGGAATGCTGGCAGATGCTTTTGGTGGAGTTGATCATGTCTTTAACTACAACTATTAAATTGCCGTGATAACTAATGAAAGAGGCACCGGTGGACAACATATGCTATTTGGTTTTTCATGTCCACTTGTGTCCCGTAGGCCCCGAGTACTTGATACCTGTTCCTTGATTATTCGCACTATCCACATCCGGGAGAGTCTATGAATCCCCCTGATCTAGAGCTTGATTGATTTCTATTTCTTGGGGCCACAAACTAGTTTGGGGTTTTATTTACTATCCTGTACTTATGCCATGTTACTGTTTTATTAAGATTGTGCGTGGAGCACCTGTACTGTTTTGGATGCGGAGTGTTTTCGCGGTATCGACAAGCCCAGGCATATTTTCGGGTTCCCAGTCGTTTACAGCCATTGACGCAAACCTTGGGTCCGTCTCGGAGCCGGCCAACTTCGTTGAGGGTAGCTTAATGGGGTGGCCCCCTGAAATATTTATGAATCCTGTGATTGCTTTGTCGTGAAAGCCTCGTTGGGTTTTGAGTTTGTTTTTCCGAGGTTGATCGGGTGTGTGTTGCTATTTGTGCACCCCTGTAGGGTAAAACTTTCTGAAAGCCGTGTCCGCGGTTATGGACGACTTGGAGCACAGTATCTTGATCATAGGCAAGCATAACTAAAGTAGTACTATAAATTTGACTTAATATGTGACTAGTAATCAGATTCAACTATAATGGAATGGATATTAAAAATGCCAACAACTGGTGGATCTGGGTTGTTTTGTGACATGCTATACCTGCCTAGTAAGTATTGCAACTACAATGGAATGTGATAAAAGTGCCAACAAATGCTGGGTTTTGGGATTTCTCAGGACAATTATATCTGACTAGTAAATGTTCCAACTACAACAGAATGGTGATTAAAACTGCCCACTACTTATGCTATCAGTATGACTCATGCTATCTATATCTGACTAGTAAGTGCTTCAACTATAACCGAATGAATAAAACTGCCAACTTTGTGAGTTCCTCGGTTTGACTTCCTCGTTTGGTCTCGAGGGGGAATACCAGGAGGGGTATGTTTGGTGTTAGTATAAGATTGGTTCCGAGTAGGTCTTTCTTACCCCACTCTAATAGCCGACAGAGGTATCGAGTCTCTATAGGTTGTTTAGTGCTTGCTGCGCTGCCGCTTCAGTCCACCATACCTATGTAGGCGAGAGCCGCCGAATTCTAGCCTCGCCGTGTACTAGCCTCCGTACTGACGCTCCTCTTTTTCCTTTGCCCTTTTGTCGGCACCCCTTTTGTTTTAGCAGGTTTGAGATCGACGTCGTTAGCAGGGTTACCCTTCCGGCTTGGCCTGGGCAGGGTTATGGACGCCATTGGTTATTCTTCACGGCTCTTAGCCCCATTTGCATCTTGTCCGTACTCGGACGCTGTATCGTTTTCAAGGTGATTTGGATCTTTGTAGTGTATATCTGTATTCTTGACTCTTGGAGTCATGCTGTATATATATCTGTTCTGTGGGTCCCATCAAGGACTGTTGTGTAATGGTATTACTTCGTTTTTCCACCCGCACAAAAGTGCCTGGTGGGCGTCCTTGAACCGTTTCTATGCGGTTTTGGCGGAAGGGCTAAAACTTGCATAGGGCCGATTCGAGGGTGTTACAGAGTGGTATCAGAGCTCAGAAGTTATGATACCCCACTTGTTCAGCCTGTAGGATAACCTAGCTAACGGCCGAAGTAGAGTGTCAAAACTATTTTTGAAAAAATTGGTTGGATTGATCTGATTAGGTCTGTTTTTACTCCTTATCCCTCTGATGTTCTCCTCTTCCCTCTGCGTGTTTTGATTTTGCTCTCTTATCTTTTCTTCGAGTCCAGGATTTCTTGTGGTTGGGTTTCCATCGAACCTTCAGGGTTTCGCTTCCTCCTTTGGTAATGGTGCTTCTACATCCGGTCTTCGTGCTATCTGAGGAATCCTTCATTTGTTGGACTTCTCTTTGGTCCTTGTTGTGCCTTCCAGTGTTTTCCGACGCGACGACATCATCTACTCCAGATCTGATGAAGAGCTTGCATCACTCCTTTGTTTCTGAACCTTGCTTGTCGAGATCTTCAGTCTGAATTCTGAGAGTTGGTTGCATAATTCTTCTATTCGTGTACAAAGTAATGTTTTGAGTGCGGGATGGAGTCACGACCATACCACTACTCTTATCATTCGCTTCTGTATATTGAATGGGTGGATCGATGCAATTTTACTCCTTCCATGGAAGTTAAAGGTGGCCTTATCTTTCAATACCTTTATCTTCGTCCTTGTTTCTCCGGAGTGTTCTCTCGACAGATGTGAACAATGACTCCTTGTTGGTGGTGTCGACGATTCCAAGACGGAGCAAGACACTTTGTTAGTGGTGTCGCCAGGATCTATATGAAGCGAGAAGATTCAGATCGTCGGCCTTCTTCCCCATACCATGAGGCAGATCTCGAGGGCGAGATCCATTGTTAGTGGTGTCGAATTGTGGCGCCCCGCTAAAACCACTACTAGAAAATCGTTGTCTTTTTTTTGCGCATCATCATGCATCATCATGCTCATCATGCCACCATGCATGGAACCTATTGTGAAATCATTGCATTCAAATTGTTACACTTGTGTTTGGGTTCTTGATATCTGTATTTGAGCTTGACATTGCTTCCTCTGTACTCTAACCTCCCTCTATTCTAACTCTAGTTGGTGCCATTTGATATGGAAACATAATGTCCAAATTCTATTACCTGAGTCTTGCCATTTTTATATTTCTCCAAAATACTCAAACTGAGTTGGGGGCATCATCTCTTAAATTCTCCTTATCACCAACTTGCCAATCTATCTAGTCCTTATGATCATTATCAATTCTACCACATATGACACATGAGTTCCATTTGTTTTTTGCCGTATGGTTTAAATCACTTCTATTCAGAGAATATGTGGAACTATCTAATACCATGAGACCATCTCTCTATTCCATCTCTCTTCTTCTTGTTTTGATAATCTTATCTATATTCCATTCTTGGTTGGGCCAATATCTATTCTCAGCCTATTTTGATGCCATATCTATTTGATATCTTTTATTTCTCTTTTTCATACATATATATTCTTTCTCCAATGGATATACTCCATATTATTTGCTATTTATGATCCACCCTCGACATCTGGCGATCTTTCCCTATTCTCTACCTCTCTATTTCTCTTAAGCCCTCTTACATACCTCCTACATCTTTTATTCATCCACACGTACATGCCGCCATATACTCCATCCCTATACTTGCCAGCTCTTTTGTTGTACCATACATATCGAGTCGCCTCCTTTTTATTAATTTGAAATAAAATAATAATAATATTGTTCGGTCAATTATAAGACTACAAAAGGCTTGTTATTTTTTACTAAAAATAAAATTAGACAAAAACCCTGTCTAAAGTTTTAGCCTAAAACTAGCCCCATATAGTCTACTTGGGACTAGATAAATATCCCTTTCCCCTCCTTTCTTTCAAACCCTAGCCTCCAATCTGAGATCCCACCTAAATTCCCCACCTTTTTCTTCCTCTCCTCTCCTTCCGCCGCTGTGTAAATCAAAATCCTTGGTTTAGCCATGACTTCGTTTTTCCTCGTATCAAATTCTACCTGACCAACTCTTGTGAATCAGGTGAACAACGTGTGTGCACAACTTTTCTCTATCTTCCTTGTTTCCGTGCGTCTGCAACACCAAATCTCTTGTCATATGCATGCGGTTGACCATGTCCTGCTACTCCTTAATGCCACACTCCACTTACAGTACAACTCCAATCGATCTACAACACCGGCTCCACAGGCGCATGCTCCCCTTGTCCCCTGCTGGATGTCCCGTCGAGCAACACTAGCAGGCATACGGCCTGTCGTGGCCTTGCATTTTTTTTCCTCTCTGCGCGCCGGCTGACATGCCTTGTCTCTGCCTCCGTCGTCGCATGGCGGCCGGAAGCCAAGCCACAGCTTCTCCGCATCACCTATGGTCACCATCAGCTTGCCATTCATGCACGCAAGAGCAGAGCCGCTAGCCAACTCCCGCCTTGCGCCGCGCGCGTGTACTCGTCTGACAGCAACCGAGGCTGTTGCGCGAGATGCTCCTCCATCAGCTGGTCGTCACATTTTTTTCTTACCTTGTGTGTGTGCTCTCTCCCGGTCGACAGCTGCTGTTTAACTTCAGAGCTGCAGGCAACAACATAAGTGTTCCGAGGCCAAGATTTCCTTTGTTCTGTCTGACTGCGGGCGCCCGACGCCTGTTCGACAAAAGGTCCACCTGAACTGACACTTCATCTTCCAATGCTTCTGTTATCCATCGCGAATCCGTGAGTTTACTACTTCATCAGGTTCATCATCACTTCGTCACGCCACATCGTAACCTCTGTCTGGTTATGTTATCCTCAGTCAAGAACTACTCCCCGACATTCGCTAATTTGGCAACTACCGCTACTTCAATTACAATATGAAGATCATCTCTCCGTCTCTCCAACACGATCTGTGAGGCCCCGCCCCCAAACACTATATTTTTCTATTGAACTTCATATATCTTGTTGCATATTAAACTATTTATGCTCTCATACATATTCATTTGTTTGGGGGTATTTTGTCAACTCATCTAATAATTAAATATGGAGTCTATATGCGGGCTATTCTAGTCTTATTCCGGATTCCATTTAAATTTGTGTAGCGAACCGATGCCATGTTTTTGCTTGTTAATACAACATTTAAATTGCGGGGTATCTAAACAACATGAACTATCTCATTAATTATCGGGATCCCGGTTCCGCTTAATATTGTCTAGTTGCACCGCATCTGTGCCATGCCATGCATCATATCATAAGCATGCCGGATCTTCTGTCATAGTATTAAATATTGCATCCGGTGTTTCTTCTAGTGTTTGCTTCTTCGCGGATTAGGCCGATGAGTTGATGAGAGTATCGACAAGTTCTCCGGATATGAACCTTCGACAATCTTTCCCAGGCGAGCATCTCTCCCCCTTCTACCTATTTTGCATTTATAGTCTTTATTTCTTCCTGTTGATCTATTGCTATCCGTGTCGCGATGCTTTAGTTTCCGTACACCAGTTATATCCCGTGCAGCCTCTATATTGCCTTGGACACCTCCTATTACCTGTGTTTGGTAGATAGCTGGCCTTGCGAGTCGTAGTTGCTTGCTCAGGTGCGATCTCGTGTTGTCAAGTACCACAGTTGTTGGAATGCTGGCAGATGCTTTTGGTGGAGTTGATCATGTCTTTAACTACAACTATTAAATTGCCGTGATAACAAATGAAAGTGGCACCGGTGGACAACATATGCTATTTGGTTTTTCATGTCCACTTGTGTCCCGTAGGCCCCGAGTACTTGATACCTGTTCCTTGATTATTCGCACTATCTACATCCGGGAGAGTCTATGAACCCCCCTGAGCCAGAGCATGATTGATTTCTATTTCTTGGGGCCACAAACTAGTTTGGGGTTTTATTTACTATCCTGTACTTATGCCATGTTACCGTTTTATTAAGATTGTGCGTGGAGCACCTGTACTGTTTTGGATGCGGAGTGTTTTCGTGGTATCGACAAGCCCAGGCATATTTTCGGGTTCCCAGTCGTTTACAGCCATTGACACAAACCTTGGGTCCGTCTCGGAGCCGCCCAACTTCGTTGCGGGTAGCTTAATGGGGTGGCCCCCTGAAATATTTATGAATCCTGTGATTGCTTTGTCGTGAAAGCCTCGTTGGGTTTTGAGTTGGTTTTTCCGAGGTTGATCGGGTGTGTGTTGCTATTTGTGCACCCCTGTAGGGTAAAACTTTCTGAAAGCTGTGTCCGCGGTTATGGACGACTTGGAGCACAGTATCTTGATCATAGACAAGCATAACTAAAGTAGTACTATAAATTTGACTTAATATGTGACTAGTAATCAGATTCAACTATAACGGAATGGATATTAAAAATGCCAACAACTGGTGGATCTGGGTTGTTTTGTGACATGCTATACCTGCCTAGTAAGTATTGCGACTACAATGGAATGTGATAAAAGTGCCAACAAATGCTGGGTTTTGGGATTTCTCAGGACAATTATATCTGACTAGTAAATGTTCCAACTACAACAGAATGGTGATTAAAACTGCCCACTACTTATGCTATCAGGATGACTCATGCTATCTGTATCTGACTAGTAAGTGCTTCAACTATAACCGAATGAATAAAACTGCCAACTGTGTGAGTTCCTCGGTTTGACTTCCTCGTTTGGTCTCGAGGGGGAATACCAGGAGGGGTATGTTTGGTGTTAGTATAAGATTGGTTCCGAGTAGGTCTTTCTTACCCCACTCTAATAGCCGACAGAGGTATCGAGTCTCTATAGGTTGTTTAGTGCTTGCTGCGCTGCCGCTTCAGTCCACCATACCTATGTAGGCGAGAGCCGCCGAATTCTAGCCTCGCCGTGTACTGGCCTCCATACTGACGCTCCTCTTTTTCCTTTGCCCTTTTGTCGGCACCCCTTTTGTTTTAGCAGGTTTGAGATCGACGTTGTTAGCAGGGTTACCCTTCCGGCTTGGCCTGGGCAGGGTTATGGACGCCATTGGTTATTCTTCATGGCTCTTAGCCCCATTTGCATCTTGTCCGTACTCGAATGCTGTATCGTTTTCAAGGTGATTTGGATCTTTGTAGTGTATATCTGTATTCTTGACTCTTGGAGTCATGCTGTATATATATCTGTTCTGTGGGTCCCATCAAGGACTGTTGTGTAATGGTATTACTTCGTTTTTCCACCCGCACAAAAGTGCCTGGTGGGCGTCCTGGAACCGTTTCTATGCGGGTTTGGCGGAAGGGCTAAAATTTGCATAGGGCCGATTTGAGGGTGTTACACCAATGAAAATAACAACTATAGTAGGAACTAATTTTGTGTGTGTTTTTGATAAAGAAACAAGCAAACAAAGAAGAAATAAACTAAGCAAAAGAAAAACAACAAAGTAAAGAGATTGGTTATGAGGGACTCCCCTTGTGAAGATGTCCTTGACTCCCCGGCAACATTGCCAGAAAATATACTTGCTGACTCGTGATGCGGCCCGTCCTACGGATGCTCCTACATCTACACCACCGAGTCCCGCAAGTGGACCCATGACTCGTGCTCGAGCCAAAATCCTACAAGCTAAGGTGAACTCGCTCCTCGCCTCGTGCCAATTTGATACATCCTTGTATGGTGTGCTACTTCATGCAACTACTCTATGCATCATCAGGTACGAAGCACCAACACATCACCAAGCACCCCAGGATGGAGAACAAGGAGCAGATCTTGAAACAGAAGACGCTTGAGCTGCTCAGACCGGAGTCTCCGGTCTGCGCACACCGGAGTCTCTGGTCCACCAAAGTCTCTGGCCTGAAGACACTGGAGTCTCTGGCCCCACCTCTGGTCTGGCCCCTGCACCGGGCCCTGGGACAATCTGAAGGCCCCTCCAGAGGCTGGTCTGGAGATCGACCGGAATCTGCGGCCTAGACCAGAGTCTCCGGTCCACCACACCGGAGTCTCCGGTCCGACCGTTGCCAGGCATGAAAAGGCCTTTGGGCCTGCGGCCCATGTACCCCTTAGTCCGTCCAGAACTTGTCTTTTATTCCTAAAGTACCCCTGTTTAAGTGGCTGGCCTATATATAGTCCCCCACCTCCATTGTAAACCCTAGGCATGATATTGGAATTAGTGGAAACCCCTTTGTGGATCTATCTAATTCTTGCCTCATGCTCCTTGACCAAGAAGCACCAAATATCCCAAACCTTGTTGGAGTTTGCATCGTGCCTCCGCGTTGTACAAGGCCTTGGCATCGGTGTCCCTTTGCCAAGACGTCAAGATCTCACCGAGTCTCCCATCTCACCGTGCCGGTTCGAGAGAGAGTCCTCTGCCCGACGCCGATCCTAGGGATTGCGCCGGACCGGTCACCGCCGGCGTGAGCTATAGGGGTGTATCGTGGTTGTTTGTGTGTGTGTTTTCATCGCGTTTTTCGTGCGTGCGTTCGTCGTGTTCATCCTCCCCTCCTCTCCCCGCACTCCATCCTCGATTTGAAAGGGAATCGTGAAAGATCGGGCCACCCTAGAGGTTTGCCCTCAACATATTGGTATAAAGACCTTCGTTGCTCACGATTTCCCCCACAAATTTTTCTTCTATCCACCAAAAATTCGAAAATCCCCAAAAAACAGCCCAAATTTGCCTTTGGATTGATCTCTTGATTTGGAGTGTTATTTGTGGTTTTGATCTGATCAAACCTTGTCTTAGGTGTTGGTCCAGCTTTATCCTGCATTTTCCCAGCCCAATTTGGCCAATTTTTCGCAGATTTGAGGACCCAAGGCGTGGATTTCCGCTCAAGAACCCGAGCAATTCGTGATCTGACTCCAGACCGGAGTCTCTGGCCTGCACACCGGAGTCTCCGGCCTACACCGGAGTCTCAGGCTTACCCACACCGGAGTCTCCGGCCTGCACCGGAGTTTCCGGCCTGAAACCCCGGAGTCTCCGGCCTAGCGCCTGATTTTGACAATTTTGCCTCTAATCTTGCATTGGCTAATTTCCTCTTGTTTGTTTGTGCCCGTGTGCGTGTCGTCAACTAACAACAAGCTTCCGCATCGACAACCCCCGTGCTCATCGAGACCGCGGCCCACGAACATCATCCCGCACCACCGACGCCAAGTTCATCATCAAAGAAGGTATAGCTTGCGTCACCTTGTTAACCCCTATCTTCCTTTGTGTGTACCTATCCCATGAGAGTGGCTCATCTTGTGTTTGCTTGAGCATTGTGCATTTGTCCTTGGATAGTGAGTGTGCAAGAGCAATATCAAGTGTGACTAGGTAGCATCAAGGGAGAGCAAAAAAAATACAAAAGAAAGAAAAATATACAAAGAAAAAGCAAAAGAAAAATAGTCTCCCATTGCCAAAGAGAGTCTCAAAGCTTGTAAGCAAGAGAGAAAGAAGAGCGCCCAAGGCAAGTGCACAAATCCGTTGCTCATTTTCCCTCTTTGCAAACGAGCCATGGTCTCTTCTTGCATTGGCACGACAACGAGCTTAGTCTTCGTTAGGACATTTTGTTGCTCATTTTCATAGTCGTGTCAATCCCAACAATCTCCACGTGTGTGTACATAGTCGTAGGTTCCCGTCACCCTTTTGAGTTGTTGACCTTCGCCTTTGACTTGAGTTTTGTTGGATTTTACCCACTTTTGACTATCCCTTTTCTTTTGGTTGGTTATTTGGCTTTCCACAATCCTAACCTACCACCAACAAGCTTTTGAGAGTTAGTTCTTTCTTTAGTGTGAGTTTTTCTTTGCAATTCCACTTTGCACGCTTATAGCTCTCACTTGTGGTTTCTAGTTTGGTGCAATCCCCAAGGTGAGGTACAAGGCTAACACCACCATATTCCACTCCCATATACAATACTTGTGTGTCTTGCATGATGGACAGACACGGTGAGTCAAGCCAACCACCTCCCCAAGAAGAAGATCAAGGACAGTACATGACACGCGCAAGTCACTTCATCGTCCGCCAAGAGTTCCGTGAACGTTGCCAAGCCCTTGAGACACGGCAAGATGAACAATTTGGCAAGACGCAAGCCGAGTTCAAGAACATCGACAACCGCTTCGACAGCCTCGAACGACAAATGCATGCAATGCATCACAACTTCGGCCACCAAAGTGAAGCGCTCCAACGCTCCGTCGCCGAAACAAATGACAATCTTAGACGCCTCATCGACGGTATGGCAAGACCACGCACCCGCGCATCAAGCTCTTCAAGTTCTTCGCGTCGTCATGCACCTCTTCCACAATATCTACATCCAAGTGCTCTAAGACGCAATGAAGCCCCCGTGTTGAAGATGGAACCTCGTCGAACTATGTACCTTCACCACGGAACACCGCAACGTCAAGCTATGATGGTGACTTCTCTTCAAGGCCAAGAGTAAGGCAAGAAGCACACCGTTATCATGCAAGGGCATTAGTGCTCCAACAAGAGCAACCACAAGAGGAACTGCAAGCACAACCGCAAGTGTAACCACAAGTCTACCACCACCGACCACGACACATACTTGACACAACAAGTGATGACTCCAATTTGGAGAATCAAGCTCATCATCGACGTGAAGCTCTCCAAGATCCTCCTTCTCGTCATCAACATCATGAACGTCCGCACCGACACCATGGTCATCACGAGGCGCCTCCCCACCTCAACAAAACTTGGAGCGTCAAGTGATACAAGTTGAGCGACGCCCACCACGTCAAGAGGCTCATGACCATGTTCTTCGTCGTGAGGCCAATGTGCCTAACCAACATCACCAACCAAGGAACGAGCCTCCTCTTCGTCATCAACCGCGTCATGAGGCTCCACATCCTCAACAACCTTATGGGGCCCAAGTGCCTCAACACCGTCAACAACCGCGCCAAGAGCAAGAGCAAGCTCCTCAACAACAATATCAAGAGAAAGCTCCGCAACAGGGACGCGAGAACCAAGTTCCATCTTCCCAACTACAAGATCATCAACATGGTCACAAAGCTCATCGCAATGACCGCAATGATGAAGAAACTTTCGGCAAGCTCAAGTTCACAATGCCCAAGTTCACCGGATCCAATGACCCCGAAGAATACCTCTCGTGGGCACTCAAAGTCGACAAGATCTTCCGCATGCACAACTATAGCAACGAGAAGATGGTCGCCATGGCTTCGCTTGAGTTTGATGATTACGCCAACCTTTGGTGGGAACAAGTTCAAGTTGCTCGTGATGCAAGACAAGAACCGCCAATCACAACTTGGCATGACATGAAGGCTCACATGAGATCCTGGTTCGTCCCCGCGCACTACACGCGTGACCTCTTCAACAACCTTCAAGCGCTTCGTCAAGGGACAAAGACCGTGGAAGAGTACTTCAAGGAAATGGAACTCAACACTATTCGCGCCAACATTGATGAGCGCATGGAGCAAACAATGGCACGTTTCCTTATTGGCTTGAATCACCCAATCAAGAGCATCGTCGAGTTCCAAACATACAACACCATGGTTGAGCTTGTGCACATTGCAACAAAGGCTGGACGTCAAGTGCAAGAGGATATCAAGTACAACAAGCCTAAGACATACTTCACCTACAAGCAAGCTTCAACCCCTACACCAACAACTTTCAATGGAAGCTCCTCAAGTACCCCCAGGGCTTCCTTCAAGCCCACACTCCCTCAAGGAAAACTGCCCTCAAATGGCAAGCAAGCAAAGAGTGATACACCTTTCAACGTTGAATGCTACAAGTGTGGAGGTAAAGGACACAAGTCGGCCGAATGTCGAAACAGGAAAGTCTTGTTCATCCATGACAATGGTGATGAAGAGTACTTGAGTGAAGATGAATTTGATGCCTGAGTCAAGGAAGCAATGACAAGGCAACGAGTGGAAGATGAACAAGAACTCCTCATGTGTGAACATGACGCAAGTCCATCGCTTGTCGTCACAAGGATCTTGACCACTCAAGCACAAGAGCATGAAGACCAATGCTCCAATATCTTCCAAACACGAGCCGACATCAATGGCAATGTTATCGGATTGATGACAAGTACGCCATAAGGGGGTCCTCGAGGCATGCAGAAGAGAGGGGTGTGAGACATACGGTGTTCTGGGACGGTGAGCACACAAGTTTACCCAGGTTCGAATCCGCCGGCTTTGGACGGATCCTACTCCTGCTAGCAATCCAGTAATACGGTAGAGTCGGAATATGGGTTACAAGGGTTCGCCTGTGCGAGTTGAGATTGTAGACTATTGAGTGTTGCCCTAAAGGCTCTCCCTAGGACGTCTTATATAGATATCCGGCCTAGGGTTTACATGAGAGATCTATCCAGCTACAACTAAGAGTCGGTTACAGAGTACATCTTGAACTACAAGTAACATTATGGGCCTAAGTCGGTAAGTCTTCTGGGCCTTCCCATAGCCGGACTAGACTCCGTCTTTTCTCCTTGACTGGGCTGCCCGTGAAGCAAAGCTCTAACCCGGAGTGGGCCACCCTGGTCAGTGAGGAACTGTGAGGATACCCAGAAAGTATATCCCCAATAGCAGCCCCCGAAAGTCTCCAAGATCCAAAGTCGGATTCATCATCGTCTAGCCTGTTCTTCGGCTTGCAGAATCTTGAAGGGTTCCTGAAACTTCACAACAAAAAATACGATCCGGGTCTTAAAAATAAGTCAGACCTATCAATATGTTACTCGGATTTCCTAGCTTGATTTTCAAACTAAGATGGAACTTGGTCTCTGACGTCACCTGACGCTGGTCATGGTCAAGTCACGTCATCTGGCAAACATCCTGTCAGCACGACTGTTCGTGGGTCCGCTGTTCGCGGAACCGAGGCGCCATTTCAATGCGTACGCGGAGATCGAGGCGACGTAATCATCGCGTGTGTCCTTCCTAGTTCCTTCCACGACGCGTGGCATTTATACAGTGTGATTTGCACGAATCTTGGCGCGGGTAGGTGGTTATAAGGGGTGAGGATCTTTCTTCTCCTCTCTTCACCTGTTCCCTCTGCCATTTCTTCTCCTCCACATCTCCCCAGCGTACAGAGCTCTCCGTCCTCCCAAATTTCCTAGCGCCGCCCATCTAAGGTCACCGGCACACCGGAGAAATGGCTTCCTCTTCCTCTTCTGGCATGGCGGCGACAACGGCGGCGGCGGCTGCGGTAGAGAAGGAGAGCAACCGGGGAGTTTGTATCCCGTGCCTCCTCGACGACGAGAAACTCCAAGTCATGGAGAATGAAGGTCTCCTCCGCGCCGGCAACTAGCAGAGCAGTTTCGACAAAACCATCCCCCACCCGTTCACCGGTGAGCGGGTCCACTTCGGCACCCACCTCGACAGAGGTTTGTCCTTTCCTCCCTCGGAATTCTTTTCCGAGGTGATTGATCACTACGGTGTACAACTCCACCATCTTCCCCCGAACTCCATCTTAGAGATGAGTTCTTACGCAGCTTTGTGCGAGGGGTATCTCGGCATTAGGCCGAGTCTCACCTTGTTTCGTTTCTACTTCCATGTCCGTAGAAACTCCATCACTGCCGGTAATCCTTACATTACCGGTACTATTAGCCTTTCTCTTAGACATGAGCATAGCTATCCTCGTATTTCTGCCAGTGACTCGGTCAAACAATGGATGGCCACTTTCTTCTACCATAAGGATATTCCTGCTCCCGGCAAACACACTGCTTTGCCGGCTTTCATCGACGGAGCCGCCCCGGCCCAACCGTCTTGGGACGAGGCTCCTCCGGCTCTTAGTGATGATCTGATCCTTGCTAAGAGGCGGATCGAATATCTGATAAAACACAAGGACCTGAAAGGGTCCGACTTAGTCCAGTGTTTGGGTGTCACGTCGGATCCAGCCTCTCCAGTACCACGGCGACCGACTGATGCATTCCATCACGTCGTCAAAACAAGACTCCCTCCACATCAGCCCCAATGCCCTGAAAACACATGACTACATCAGCCAGATTAAATGGCTGATCAAGGAGCGGATTGAAAGGAAGATTCCGGACTTGTCTCTAGATATGCATACATCGGAAGACCCTGTGGTTCCGGTAAGCTTCAATGATAAATCCCTTTATGTGTTTCACTCTTTAAGTTATTTCGCAATACTGAGATGTTTTCTTTCTTTTCAGCTTGCCGACCTCCCCGAGTCGGAATTTTCTCGAAGGATATCCTCCGGAGTTTTCCCAGGAGGCTGAACTGGTTCCACTGCCGGACATTGTGCCCAAGAAGCGCAAGGCTCCGACCGTGGCCGTCGGCACAAAGGATGTGCCAGTCGTGAAGAGGTAACTTTCAACACAACTTCCGCCTTTGTTCCTTACTCGAATTTTACTTCTGAGATGTAATACTTTCCATTCTCATTACATTCTCAGAGCTAAGCATCTCATCAAGGGTAAGGGGAAGGGAACTTCTTCGAAGCCCTTGCGGCAGACGAAGCTGACCATGGCTTCTCCTGCCGTGGCTCCTCTGACTCCTGCCCCACAATCCTTTGCAACGCCGGTGATTACTCCATCTCTAGTTGTCACAGAAGATTCGGCTCCTTCAACGGGGCCAGTGATCCTCGAATCACAAACTGACGCCACCACAAGTGGCTCAGGTTTAGATAAGGGTGAACCCTCCTCGGGTAATGATCCCTCGGCAGAGATCTTCGCCGAAAACCTCCTTAACAATCTGAGTCTTGCCAAGTTTGGCTTGTCCCGGAAATCTGCGGAAGAGATCCAGCGGCTGGCCCGGTAATGCCTGGAGAAGAGAAATCTCTCTGCCGAGGAAGAAGCACAAGAGGCGGAAGACATCAAATACTCCGACCTTCTTGAACAAGTTCGCCTTCACGACGAGGGACTTAGAGTTGGTGTACTTCCACCACCTCCGGTTATTCCACTCACCCTTGCCGAGAAGGTTACCAGCGAGGTGAACATGTGTCTGAGCAAGCTCACACATGAACAACATGTTAGTCAGAATTCTAACTCACGATTTTCTTTATTGCATTTCATATCATATCCTCTAGCCCCCAAGCATGAAGTAGGATATACAATCTAGGTTGATGCTTCCTTAGGATGCCAAAGAATAAACTAGTGTAGCCCCCAAGGCTCGTGCTGATATTAGTAATCAATATTAGCCCGAGTCTTCAGTAGACTTCTGACTCTGGGTATTTTGACTTACAGAAAGTTAATTCATATAACCAGGATTTGTTGAAGAACATCTGCAACAAGCGGAGAGAGATCCGAGCTCTCCGACTTGAAAATGCTGAACTGAAGGTCTCCAAGGATGAGGCCAAAGGTAAACATTCCGAGACTCAAACCTTGCCTTTTGTGTTTTCATAATCGAATATTTTTCATTGAACTGTTGTTCTTTTGACTTACAACAGTGGTAAAACAATCCTGCGCTATGATTGAAGAGGCCGAGAACCTCAAAACCTTGGTGGTGGAGAACAAAGAACTTTGCCAAGAGCTGGATAAGCTCAAGGCGGATCATGAGAAGAGCATCGCTCAAGTTCTTGAATCCTCCTCCATGGCTACTGACGAGCGTGATCATAAGATTGCGACCCAAGATCAGAGAATCTCGGATCTCAACAATGAGCTTTGCAGAGAGAAGGACCTTTCCGAGGCGCTCCGGGCTGAACTCCGGAGTCTTCGGGAAGAGAAGACCAAAGTTGACGACGTCATCTTTGGTATGTTCCATCTGTCTGACTTGTCTATTTTCTTTGACTCTTTTGATGTCGGATTTTTCTTAACAGTTTTAAGTTATGTGTATAGGTCCTCTGAACTTGACGGACTCCACCTCCACCGAGCCTCACACCCACTGGCTTACCCAAGTCGGTGATTTGTTTCATGACTTCCGCCAATCCATCGAGGAAATTGGCGAAGCTCTCAAGGTTCCGGACATGCATGACATGTCCGACTTTCAGGTGCGAGACAAGGCGAAGGAGATGCCGCAACTTGTCCAGGATTGGAACATGTCCTACGCGCGATCCGCAGCGCAGAACGCTCTCACCATGGTCATGAGCCACCATGGAAGCATGGAAATCTGCCAAGTGACCAGAGGGTGCTCTACTGTTGATGAAGATGGACAGGAGCAAAACATCAAGGCCATCATGGACTCCTGCTCCGGATATGGGTGTCATGTAGCTGACTTGACCAGCTACGACACTCCCTTCTTCACCCGCGTGGATACGCCGCCTCCGCCTCCAGAAGAAGCAACCGAAGTTTCTGAGGATGGACAAACCATATCCGATTTGGACATCTCGGATCGCTATCAGAGTGCGGCTGATGTGTCCAGCGAGCCGGCAGCTCCTGCATCCTCTCCTGCATCATAAATTATCAGAAGCAAATGTATTATTCCGAGAAACATTTGTGGGTCTGTAAATATGCAGTACTTATAATTTTGCTAGTGCTAAGCTTTTGATCTATTCAGCACTTTTGGCTTTAAATTTTGTGTGCCTGAAATGTTTACATAAGCACTTATACTTTTTCGTCTATACTTATCGTTTATCTGGCTTTCTACCTCGTCCCTTTCGTGAGCCGGCTAAACCTTCTGCACGGAAACTTTGCCGAGCAACGGAGCTCAATTGATAAACCAGTTTAAACTTGGAAACAAAGACGGCTTCCAGTACCAACAATTCACTACTCGGAAAATACCCGCATCCGGCAATTAGACAAATAACCAAAGTATAGACTAGAAACTTTAGAGTTATACCCAAAGGTAGCATTTTTAGAATCAGAAATCTAAACCAGAAAAAACATGAGCATAAAGTACTTTCAAGTATTCTGGGATTTTCGACTATGACATGATCATTCGGAAATAAGATGGTAAAAACTTCTCAGAAAAAACTTGAGGCAACCAAGACTTTTATTTCTCACAGAACATGTACACATATATGATTACAAAGAAGGATAAACTAAGAATAAAAGGGACGTAGTTGAGAAATATTCCATGGTCTGTCTAATTCATCCGGATTTGTACTGCCTCCAGCGCTCTTTCTCTTCTTAGTAGCTGGTATTTCTTTGACTGGCCTCATATCAGTTAAGTAGTACGAACCATGGTGCAATACTCGACTAACTAAAAAGGGCCCTTCCCATACTGGGGAAAGTTTGTGCTTTCTTTGTTGCACAAGCCGGAGAACCAAATCGCCTTTATTGAAAGATCTGTTTCGGACTATCTGGCTATGATACTTGTGTAACTTTTGCTGATAGGCTGTTGATCTCATTTCAGCAACAACACGAACTTCTTAGACTAAGTCTTATCATTTTGTTGAGAAATCTCGGCATCCTCTTCGATATACGTGGCCACTCTAGGAGAAGTGTGAATCAAATCACTAGGAAGAACTGCTTCTGCGCCATAGACCAAGAAGAAAGGTGTGTATCCGGTTGACCTGTTCGGAGTCGTTCGTAAACTCCATACTATTGAGGGTAATTCCTCCGCCCAAGCCCCCGCTGCACGTCGTAGTGGCACTTCGAGTGTCGGTTTTAGGCCGTGTAGGATTAAACCATTTGCCCTTTCAACTTGTCCGTTAGCCTGTGGATGTGCGACTGATGCAATGTCAAGCCAGATATTTTGTTCGTTGCAGAATTCAGCCAATTCTCCCATAGAGAAATTACTCCCATTGTCCGTGATAATGCTATGCGGATAACCATACCGGATTATAACATCCTCGACAAATCTTTTGGCCGTTGCTCCATCACAACTAGTGACGGGTTTAGCCTCAATCCATTTGGTGAATTTATCCACCATCACTAAGAGGTGAGTAAATCCACTTGGAGCTCGTCTAAACGGTCCTACCATGTCAAGCCCCCAGATCGCAAAAGGCCATGTTATATGTATTGTTTGTAGCTGATCAGCCGGAACATGAGCTTGCTTGGCGTACTTTTGGCAGCCCTTGCACGTCTTGACCAGCCGTTCGGCATCTGCCTTGGCTGTAAGCCAGAAAAAACCGCGTCTGAAGGGTTTTGCCACTAAAGATTTGGTTGCAGCATGGTGACCACACTCGCCTTCGTGGATTTCTCTTAAGATTTCTACTCCTTCTTCCGGAGATACGCAGCGCTAAAAACCCCCAGAAACACTCCGCTTATAGAGCTCACCTTTAACTATAGTATAGGCTTTTGCTCGTCGGACGATCTGCCGGTTCAGAACCTTGTCTTCGGGTAATTTGCCATCTACCAGATAATCAAGGTAGGGTTGGGTCCAGCTGGGAATTACAACCAGTACTGCTATTAGAGGTGAGTCGGATTTGGTCGGATATTCCTCATCCACTCCCTTTATTGAGGGAACTTTGAGGTGCTCTAAAAAAGTGCCATTCGGGACCTCTTTCCGTGCAGAACCTACCCGAGATAGTGCATCTGCTTCCTCATTTTCTACTCGAGGGATGTGTTGAACCTCAAACCCTTCGAACGATTTAGATAAATCATCCACGACAGCTTTATATGCTGCCATGTGTTTATTTGCATTACAAATATCCGACACTTGTTGAGCAACAAGATCCGAATCTCCGTAACACATCAAACGTCGAATGCCAATATCCTTAGCAATCCAGATTCCATGTAGCAGTGCTTCGTATTCGGTAATATTATTTGTCGGTGTGAAGTGGATCTGCAACACGTATAGAAGTTTATCTCCTTGGGGTGATTTGACCACCATGCCATCCCCCGAGCCCCCGCGAGCCTTAGACCCATCAAAATATAGGGTCCAATATTCCGACTCCGGGAGGGTCATATTCGCCTTCGTCTCTGTCCAATCAACAATAAAGTCAGCAAGGATTCGAGATTTGATTGCTATCTAAGGTTTATACTCAATATCGAAAGCTAAAAGCTCTATGCCCCATTTGGCGACGCGTCCTGTGGCGTCGCTGTTGTTAATTATGTCTCTCATGGGAGCTATGCTCACCACGGTAATTGGATGCTCCTGGAAATAGTGTCGTAGCTTACGAGATGCTAGGAAAACACCGTAAGCCAACTTTTGATAGTGCGGATACCGTTATTTTGATTCTGTCAGGACCTCGCTGACAAAGTAAGTCGGGCGCTGCACCAGGTGTTCCTGATTTTCCTCCGGTCTCTCCGCCACCATGACGATACTAACGAATTTGTTTGTCGCAACAAGATAAAGCAACATCAGTTCATGTGGTTCCGGTGCAGCAAGGATAGGAGCAGATGAGAGTACTTTCTTAAGGTCCTGTAACGCAGCTTCAGCTTCGTCGGTCCATACAAAATCCTTAGTCTTTTTCAGGAGTTTGTATAATGGTGCGGCTCTTTCACCAAGCCGGCTTACAAATCGACTGACTGCAGCAATGCAACCAGTTAATCTTTGTACATCCTTCAGGCGAGTTGGCCTAGAAATATTGAGTATAGCCTTGATTTTGTATCGGTTCACCTCTATGCCTCTTTGAGACACGATGAAACCTAACAATTTTCCGGCTGGAATTCCAAAGAAGCATTTCTTCGGATTAAGCATGATGTTATATTTTCGTAGATTGGCGAACGTTTCCTCCAAGTCAGAAATCAGCGTTTCCTTCTTTTTGGACATCACCGCAATATCATCCATGTATGCATGTACATTGCGTCCGAGTTGGTCGTGGAGGCAACACTGCATCGTGCGCTGGTAAGTAGCTCCTGCGTTCTTTAGCCCAAAAGGCATCGTAACAAAACAGAAGGTTCCGAAAGGGGTTATGAATGAGGTTTTGACTTTGTCAGATTCCTTCATCCGGATTTGGTGATAACCGGAATATGCATCGAGAAAACATAGGAGTTCCGAGCCTGCCATAGAATCGTTAACTTGATCAATCCTAGGCAGAGCGAACGGATCTTTTGGACAAGCCTTGTTCAAGGCAGTATAATCAACACACATCCTTAAATCAGTGGTGTCCTTTTTAGGGACCATTACAGGATTGGCCGACCACTCAGTGTGGATGACCTCTTCTATGAATCCGGCTAACTCGAGGCGTGCTAGTTCCTTAGCTATTGCCTTACGCTTTTCATCGCCGAAACGTCGTAAGGACTGTTTGACGGGTTTAGCGTTCGGGTTTACATTTAAAGAGTGCTCGACAAGTTCCCTAGGTACTCCGGTCATGTCAGATGGCTGCCATGCGAAGATATCTTGATTTGCTTTGAGGAACTTGACGAGCGTGCTTTCCTGTGCGCTATCTATGCCTACACCTATCTGGGTCACCTTGGAGGGGTCCTCATCCTTCAATGGCGTTTTCTTCGTCTCTTCTGATGCCTTGAACTCCGGATTCGGCTTCGTCACCTCGTTCTTCGTTGCTGGCATCTCAGACGGATCTATGCTCTTCTTGATTTCCTAGTACTCCTGGGCGTGCAACACGGCTTTAGCAAAGGCGGCATTTCCATCCTCGCACTCTCACGCTTTCTTCGGGTCTCCCCTGATGGTGATTACGCCGTTGGGACCTGGAATCTTCATCATATTGTAAATGTAACATGGACGAGCCATAAAGGCCTAGTAAGCCGGACGTCCGAACATAGCGTGGTACGCGCTCTTGAACGGGATCACTTCGAAGGAAAGTGCCTCCGTCCGATAGTTTTTTGGAGTTCCGAAGGTAACATCCAAAGTGATTTCCCCTAGGGAATTGGCTTGTCTTCCTGGGACAACTCCGTGAAAGATCACAGAGCTATGGTTCAGCTGGGTCTCTAAGATCTTCATCCGGCGTAGCGTCTCGACATACAGAATATTGATACTGCTGCCGCCGTCCATGAGGGTCTTGGAGAAACCATAACCTTCGATAAATGGATTAACGATTAAGGCATATTTTCCTCGCCTGTGCAACTTAGGCGGATGATCAACACGGTCAAATGTAATTGCCGCTTCCGACCAGTCCAAAAATTGGGGGACAACCGGAACTGTTGCGTTGAGCTCATGTAGAACTGCTTTCTTGACCTTTGTTGGTTGAGATTCGAGGAAGGTGACATAAGTGTCTTTTTTGGTCAGAAATTTTTTCTTCCCTTCTGGCTTGGGATTTGAAGCATCGGCTTCCTCCATGTCAGAATCTTCCTTGGTCTCTTTATCTTTTTTGGGATTCTTCTTTCCCTTCTTCCGCTTAGCTTTGCAGCCAGCGGTGTCATCTCTTTTGATGTCGTCATTGAAACGACACTCGCCGTTGGTGTGGGACGAGCCCCCATTGGCATCTAAGTGATGCACACATGGGTTGTTGGCAATGTCGGCCCAAGAGTAGGTTTTGCCCGGTTGCTGGTCTCCTCTACCTTGAACTCTCGAAGTCCCACGGCCACGCCCGCGGCCTCTGCCGCGTCCTCCTCGTCCTCTAGACCCTAAAGTACCAGTGACCACTGCCGTTTCGGCATTGGGTTTCTCTTTCGAGGTATTCTTGCGCTTCTGAGCTTGTTGCTTTGGTTGTTTAGCCGATTGTGGCATAGCCAGGGCGTTGAGTAATCCCTCTGCATCGTCGTTAGCATCCTCTTACTTGCTCGCTGTTTCTATCATCTCTCCCAAATCAGTGCCTTGTCACACTTCAAGCGATGATGCAGTAGACCAATTGGGAGACCTGCAATGAAAGCTTCAATAGCAGTTTGATCATTTACTCCTTCACAGGAGTTCTTGGTGTCGATCCATCATCCGAGGTAATCCCGACAAGTTTCTCCGGCCTTCTGGGTGCAACGCTGTAGGTCTCCGGCCGTACAGGGCCTCCGGTATGTGCCTTTGAAATTCCGAAAGAACGCACTTTGCATGTCATACCAGTTGTGGATGGTGTTCTCCAGAAGTTCATTAAGCCATGATCGTGCCGTCTTCCGCAACATGAGTGGGAGATATCGGGTTGCGACCAGGCTGTTTCCGCCTTTGGCGATGCAGCAAGCTTGGAAGAAATCTTATAGCCAGGTATCTGGCCGAGCAATGCTGTCGTAGGCTTGGATATGTCATGAGATAGAAAATCCTTCCGGGAATCTTGTAGCTCTGATGCGTGGTCCGAAGCACTTTGGGCCCATGTAGATGTCATCATTTTCATAGCGCTGCGCTTCTATATTGGAGTTGATCCTGTGCCTTGCGTCATTCGGGGATAGGGATCATCCCGAGTGTCGGCTGTGGCTGTGGTGCCTTGGAGCCAGACTTTGGCTTCTGCCACCACCCCCTTCACCACGACGCCCTCCTTGGCCTCCTTGAGAGCCGCTGTGATGGCTACTTGGTGGAGAGGGTGGAGCAACTGGGTTTTTCCCGGCTGATCGCCGGCCTCCGTCCGGAGCGTCATTATTCCGGTTCCGGGGAGGGTCTTCATTGTGACGAGCCCCCTGCTGGCTTGTCTCAGCACGGTATCCGTCATTCCTTCGTCCGTCATCCGGACGGCTTGCATGTCTAGGAGATGGCATTCTTTGTCGGTCCTCCTCCCGACATTTCTCTTTATCATCATCCCTACGGTCTTTCGACTCTCGTGGGGGCGGGTTCCTCGGATTCAGTGTAGCAATTACTTCTTGCTCTGCAACTGGGTTAACGCTACGCCAGTTACGGGCAGCTTTGTGGTGCTGTCTCGAAGATCCGGTTCTTGAGTAATTGTCTTCCCGATGATCGGGGCGGTGGTGCTGCTCCGGTACGCGCTGGGGTCTTACGTCAGCCCATGCCGGATCCGTGCGACATTGGTCGGAATCTGAGACTAGTTTTTGACTTCTGGACATGGCAACCTTTTGTTGCTCCAGTCCCTTGTTGAGTAGTTTGATTCCTAACCGGATATCCTCCGGGCCTGGATTTGTCGATAAAATTTCTCGGGCCGCCACGGTGTTCTATACTGGGGTTGGATAAACCCAATCCCCTTTGCTATCTTTCTGAGGCTTCCCCATTTCTTCTCTGAAAAGGACGGCGTGAATCTGTGGGAATTGGTTGTCACTAGTATGACGCTTCCTGGTCTTCTGGTATTGCATGGAGTTGTACTTCTCTGCAGATGCCATGCGTTTCTTTTCCTCAATGTTTTTGGCTTCATCGAGGAGTACTTGACGACACGCTTCTAGGGCATGTGCCCTCTCGTCCAGTTCTTCAGCAGTAAGTTCTGCAGCTGTAGGAATAGGTGTGGTTAATGCAGCATCGATGAGTTTACACGCACCTTCAGTGATCACGTGTCCATCCACCAATTCTTCTTTTTTGGGCTCTTCTGGGATAAGTGCTCCATCCGAGTCTTCCTCATATTCCTCGGCAATCACCTCCTCTGCCAGAGGGTCTTTTTCCAGGGTCTTGTTCTTCTTGTTCTTCTTCTTTGCCTTCTTGGCAGCGCCGGTAGCAAAGACGGCTTTAGGTCTGTTTCCCGGAGTCAAGCTCTAATCAGTACTTTCGGACATCTAGAATTCGGGATTATCTCTGACTTCCATGTCATCCTGTGCTTTGGGAGAGTGTTCCCCGGATCCTTCATCCATGGCTTCTCCTTCTTTTGCAGTTTTGGAGTTGTACTCCTCTTCATATTCCACAGAGAACTTTCGGAAATCTGCCGACATCATCGATTCATCCGAGGATGCGGGTACGTTGGCGTTTGTTCTAATTGCCTCCAGCACTGAGTCGGTGTTGTGTCCAGCATCGGCAGAGCCGGATCCGGATCCCACATATCCGATGAAGTGCGATGCGTGCTTCCTAAGGTACCCGCGACTCTCGCGATCAGCTTCGTCGAAACTTTTGATGGTCTCGAGAATTGCATCTACGCCCGAGTTTTGCATTATCATACGCCACAGCGTGTACCTCAGGAAAGGCCTGTCTGTCCCGGCGTCATGAGAGCCGGAATCAGTGTCGTTGATATGCTCCTCCTGGATTTCGACTTCCGCGGGTGGGTCGATCTGGGATTCGGTCTCTCCAAGGAGATCCACTCCAGATTTGACTTGGACCGCTAGGTCTGCTTCAAGTTCGGATTTCTCCACTATCTCCGCAACTGGTGTGGGCTGGGTGGGATTAGGGTTTTCTGAGATCCAGAACTCCCCCGCCTCCATGGACAAAGGGGACCCAGAAGATTCTTCTGCCTCTATCATCACCGATGGGGTGGGTGGGACAGGTTCAGCGAAACCGATGTAAACATCGATCTCACCGAAAGACATGATTGTGTAGGCAGTTACAGCCTTCCTAGTCGGAATCTAGGTCTCGTCGAGAATGATGAGAGGGACGTCGCTGGCGTAGAGGATGCGACCGACGGTGATAGTCTCGCCGATTCCGATTCTTGCAGATTCTGCTCGGAACACAAATCCGAAGCTCACTTGCCCCACGGTGGGCGCAAACTATCATCGGATTGATGACAAGTACGTCATAAGGGGGTCCTCGAGGCGTGCGGAAGAGAGGGGTGTGAGATGTAAGGTGTTCCAGGACGATGAGCACACAAGTTTACCCAGGTTCGAATCCGCCAGCTTTGGACGGATCCTACTCCTGTTAGCAAGTAATACGGCAGAGCCGGAATATGGGTTACAAGGGTTCGCCTGTGCGAGTTGAGATTGTATACTATTGAGTGTTGCCCTAAAGGCTCTCCCTAGGCCGGCTTATATAGATATCCGGCCTAGGTTTTACAAGATAGATCTATCTGGCTACGACTAAGAGTCGGTTATAGAGTACATCTTGAACTACAAGTAACACTATGGGCCTAAGTCGGTAAGTCTTATGGGCCTTCCCGTAGCCGGACTGGACTCCGTCTTTTCTCCCTAACTGGGCCGCCCGTGAAGCAAAGCTCTAACCCGAAGTGGGCCACTCTGGTCAGTGAGGAACTATGAGGATACCCGGAAAGTATATCCCCAACAGGCAAATCTATCAAGGTGATCATTGACGGAGGGAGTTGTCACAACCTTGCTAGCACCGAGTTGTGTGAGAAGCTCAACCTCACCCTCCATCCACACAAGCACCCCTACCACGTGCAATGGCTAAGTGACCAAGGGTCCGTGAACATCAAGCATACCGTATCGGTCTCCTTCGCCATTGGTCCTTACAAAGATACGGTGCAGTGTGATGTGGTTCCTATGACAGTTTGCCACATGCTTCTTGGTCGACCGTGGCAATTTGACAAGGCTGCTCAACATGATGGTCGCACCAATGTATACACCTTCAAATGGCTCAACAAAACATGTGTTTTGCAACCGATGACTCCTAGCCAAATAATTGCGGACAATGCAAAGGCTTTAGCGAGGGCGCAAAGCACAACACCTACTTGTGAGAAGAGCAGTGACAGAGAGAACCACCTCATAGTGAGTGAGAGCCACAAGCCAAACTCGAGTGGAAAAACTAAGAGTGTTCTCCTTGCCACCAAAAGTGAGATGAGAGATGTTCGGAACAACCCATCCGTCTTGCACTATGTCCTCCTTTGAAGGGACTAGTGCGAGGAACTAATGAATTAACCAATGTTCCTCCATCTTTGATGAGTGTTTTGCAGGAATTCAAGGATGTGTTCCCCGAAGAGCTCCCACACGGACTACCTCCTCTTCGCGGCATCGAACATCGCATTGACCTCATCCCCGGCGCACCTCTTCCAAACCGCGCCGCCTACCGCACAAACCCGGAGGAGATGAAGGAGATCGAACGTCAAATCAACCAACTCATCTCCAAAGGTTTGATCCAAGTTAGCACTAGTCCAAGTGCCGTACCCATGATTCTTGTTCCAAAGACGGATGATACGTTATGGTTATGCATGGAGTGCCATCCAGTCAATGTTATCATCGTGCGTTATCGACATCCCATACCACGTCTCGATGACATGCTTGATGAGTTGTGTGGAGCCACTATTTTTTCGAAAATTGATCTTCGTAGTGGTTACCATCAAATACGCATGGCTGAAGGTGATGAGTGGAAAACCGCCTTCAAGACCAAACTTGGTCTCTATGAATGGATGGTTATGCCCTTTGGTTTATTGAATGCCCCATCCACCTTCATCCGCCTTATGAATCACATCTTGCGTTCTCTCATTGGAAATTTTTTGATGATATTCTTGTTTATAACAAATCACTTGAGGACCATATAACACATGTCAAGGAAGTTTTGCAAATCCTTCGACATGAAAAGCTTTATGCTAATCTTCCCAAGTGCACTTTTGCTAAAGACAAGTTGATTTTTCTTGGATTTGTCGTTTCTTCGAAGGGAATTGAAGTTGATGTTTCCAAGGTAAAGGACATACGAGATTGTCCCATCCCAACAAATGTGAGTGAACTCCGAAGTTTTCTTGGGTTGGCCGGTTTCTATCGTCGCTTTGTGAAAGACTTTTCAACCATTGCGTGTCCCCTTAATGAATTGACCAAAAAGAATGTCACCTTCGTGTGGGGCAAAGCACAACAAAAAGCTTTTGACGAACTTAAAAAGAGGCTCACCGAAGCACCTCTTCTTGCTTTACCGGATTTCACAAAAACTTTTGAGATAGAGTGTGATGCTAGTGGTATTGGCATTGGAGGAGTCCTTATGCAAAATGGACGTCCTATAGCCTACCATAGCTAGAAACTTGATGGTGCTCGCCTTAACTATCCAATTTATGACAAAGAGGTTTTTGCCTTAGTTCGTGTCCTTCAAGTTTGGCAACACTACCTATGGCCCAAGGAATTTATCATACATTCCGACCACGAGTCATTGAAATACCTCAAAGGCCAAGCTAACTTGAGCAAGAGACACGCTAAGTGGGTTGAATTCATGGAGTCTTTTCCGTACATTGTCAAGTATAAGAAGGACACAGATAATGTAGTTGCGGATGCATTGTCTCGCAAACATACAAGCCTTCTTACGAGACTTGAAATCAACGTGTTGGGTCTTGAGGAAATAAAATCTCTGTATGCTTCCGATCCGTTCTTTGAACCAATTTTCGCAAAGTGCTTCAATGACAAAGTAGTTGATGATTTTTATTAGGGCTTTCTATTTAAACAAAACACGCTATGCATTCCGAAGTCGTCGCTTCAACTTTTGCTTCTCCAAGAATCTCATGGTGGAGGCCTCATGGGTCACTTTGGCCATAACAAGACATTGGACATGCTCTCCACTCACTACTTTTGGCCCAAGATGAAGCGCGACGTGGAGCGCTACGTTTAACGATGCACGACATGTGTTCAAGCTAAGTCGCAAGCTAATCCCTATGGTCTTTATGTGCCATTGCCTATTCCTCATACACCTTGGTCCGACTTTAGCATGGATTTCGTGTTAGGATTACCTAGATCTAAGCATGGTCATGATTCTATATTTGTTGTTGTGGATCACTTTTCCAAAATGGCACACTTCATACTGTGCCATAAGACCGACAATGCTTGACATGTTGCAAATCTGTTTTTCAGGGAAATCGTCCGTCTACATGGTGTGCCACGAACAATCGTCTCCGACCGCGACGTCAAATTCATGAGCTACTTATGGAAGACCCTCATGGCCAAGCTCGGCGTCAAGCTCCTCTTTTCATCCGCGTCGCATCCTCAAACCGATGGACAAACCGAGGTTGTCAACCGAAGCCTCGGAACTCTTCTGCGTGTGTTGATCAAGAAAACCTTGAAGGAATGGGAGGAATGCATTTCCCACGCCGAGTTTGCCTACAACCGAGCAAAGCACTCAACAACCAAGATGAGTCCATTCATGATCGTCTATGGTTTCGAGCCCCTCACTGTGCTCGACATCCTACCACTACCTCTCCATGAGCGCACGAACATGGACGTCGAGAAGCGTGCACAAGCTATGAAGACGCTTCATGAAGAAACAAGAGCTACTATCGAACAACAATTCCTTCGCCAAGCTTGAAGGTTAAACAAGGACAATATTGAGATGATCTTTGAAGAAGGTGACCTTGTGTGGATACACCTAAGCAAAGACCGCTTCCCCAAGGAACATGACTCCAAGCTCAAGCCAAGAGGAGATGGTCCCTTCAAGGTCATCAAAAGAATCAACAACAACGCCTACATCATCGACATACCGACCTCCAAGTACCTTGCAAGCAATACATTCAATGTCAAGGATCTCTCACCCTACCATGGAGATGTTCAAGATGACAACTATGAAGAGTCGAGGACGACTCTTTCCCAAGGGGGGAACTGATGTGGCCCGTCCTACGGACACTCCTACATCTACACCACTGAGTCCCCCAAGTAGACCCATGACTCGTGCTCGAGCCAAACTCCTACAAGCTAAGGTGAACTCGTTCCTCGCCTCGTGCTAATTTGATACATCCTTGTATGGTGTGCTACTTCATGCAACTACTCTATGCATCATGAGGTACGAAGCACCAACACATCGCCAAGCACCCGAGGATGGAGAACAAGGAGCAGACCGTGAAGCAGAAGACGCTGGAGCTGCTCAAACCGGAGTCTCCGGTCTGCGCACACCGGAGTCTCCGGCCTAACACCGGAGTCTCCGGCCCCACCTCCGGTCTGGCCCCTGCACCGGGCCCTGGGAGAATCTGAAGGCTCCTCCGAAGGCTGGTCCGGAGACCGACCGGAATCTGCGGCCTAGACCGGAGTCTCCGGTACACGACACCGGAGTCTCCGGTCCGACCATCGCCAGGCATGAAAAGGCCTTTGGGCCTGCGGCCCATGTACCCCTTCGTCCATCCAGAACTTGTCTTTTATTCCTAAAGTACCCCTGTTTAAGTGGCTGGCCTATATATAGTCCCCCACCTCCATTGTAAACCCTAGGCATGATATTGGAATTAGTGGAAACCCCTTTGTGGATCTATCTAATTCTTGCCTCATGCTCCTTGACCAAGGAGCACCAAATATCCCAAACCTCGTTGGAGTTTGCATCGTGCCTCCGCATTGTAGAAGGCCTTGGCATCGGTGTCCCTTTGCCAAGACGTCAAGATCTCACCGAGTCTCCCATCTCACCGTGCCGGTTCGAGAGTGAGTCCTCCGACTGACGCCGATCCAAGGGATTGCGTCGGACCGGTCACCGCCTGCGTGAGCTATAGGTGTGTATCGTGGTTTTTGTGTGTGTGTGTGTGTGTGTGTGTGTTCATCGCGTTCTTTGTGCATGGGTTCGTCGTGTTCATCCTCCCCTCCTCTCCCCGCACTCCATCCTGGATTTGAAAAGGAACCGTGAAAGATCGGGCCACCCTAGAGGTTTGCCCTCAACAACTCGTGTACTAACGAGCTCGTTGGGGAACCCAAGAGGAAGGTATGATGAGCACAACAGTAAGTTTTCCCTCAGTTATGAAACCAAGGTTATCAATCCAGTAGGAGCAAGGAAACACCCCAAAGGTGTAGCTAGCTGAACTTTGGCAGGGCACACTACCGGTGCCAGCAGCAACGTGGAGACCTGCACAACACAACCACAGAACTCTGTCCCCAACTTGCGATGAGGTTGTCAATCTCACCGGTTTTGCTGAAAACAAAGGATTAAACGTATCGAGTGGAAGAAAGTAATAGTTTGTAGAAAGTAAACACAAAACAGTAAACAGTTGATTTTAGATTGATGGTAAAAGAAAGGACCGGGGTCCATAGTTCACTAGAGGTGGCTCTCCTTAAGATAGGTAACATGTTGGGTGAACAAATTACAGCGGGGCAATTGACAAACATTGAGAAAGCATACAAGCATATACTACTCATCTTGACTCCTTTGAGATTCGATTGGGCATTACAACATTATACATAGACCGCCATCCAACTACATCTATGACTAATAATCCACCTTCAGGTTATCATCCGAACCCCCTCCAGTATTAAGTTGCAAGTAACGGATAATTGCATTACGAAGTGCGTGTAAAGTAAACAATATGATTGTTCTATGAACAAAGGATTGTTGTTTTCTCCCTAGTAGCAACAACACATCTAGTACCTTAGAGATTTCTGTCACTTCCCCAGATTACCAGAGGCATGAACCCACTATCGAGCATAAATACTAACTCTTGGAGTTCTCGCATCTACTTGGCCAAGATAGCTACTAACAACGGAAAGCATGCAAGATCACAAATAACAAAGACATGATAGAATCAATAGTCAATCTGAAATAGCATCTCAATATCCATCGGATCCCCGCAAACACAACATGCAGAATTACAAATAGATGATCTTGATCATGAACGAAGCTCACAAGATCTAAACATGATAGCACAAAGGAGGAGAACCAGCCATCTAGCTACTACATGGACCCGTAGTCCAGAGATGAACTACTCGCGCATCACACCGGAGGCTTGCATGGTGATGAAGAAGGCCTCCAGGGTGAATTCCCCCTCCGGCAGGGTGCTGGGAAGAGCTTCAGATCCCTCTCGATCTAGGGATGGAGATGACAGCGGCTACAGACTCTTTCGTGGAATTTTGATCGGGTACTTAGGGTTTCTGTATCAGAGGCAACTTATAGGCGAAAGGAGAGGCCGGGGGGGTGCCTGGGGCGGCCAGACCACCCCCTGGCACGGGCCAGGCCTGGCCGCGCGGCTAGGTGGTGTGGCTGGGCCCCAGGCCCTCTCCGTCTCGTATTCTGGCTCTGGGTGTCCCTCAGTGAAAAACTGACTTTGGCTTTTGTCCCGTCCAGTTCCGAGAATATTCATTTTCTGAATTTCCTGGAACCAAAAAAAGCAGAAAACAGGCAGCTGGCATTGTGGCTCTTGTTAATAGGTTAGTCCTAGAAATCATATGAAAAGTACTCCAAAGTGTGGACAAAACATAAGAAAGTAGATAAAATCAAGCATGGAACATCAAAAATTATGGATACTTTAGCAACGTATCACACATATACTTATAAGATTATAATTGTTACATTTATCATTCATCCACCTGGCACAGTCACTATCACCATGAACTGAATGTCCCCGCGCCTTCTTTTGCCATCTGCAGTAAACAACAAACAACCAAGTCATTCTTTACTTTTATGCTTTATATTTCTGAAGTTTACATTTTAGTTCTATTTAAATACATCTCATTTAATCAAAACCCATTCCTACTTCAACACTTGCAGTCAATTCACTCGAAGACCTGTGACAACTTCGGGTGTGACAGAGACTTCACACATAAACACTTACCTTTGGGCTCCCTATGGGATCGATATCTATACTTCGAAACTAGCTACAAACGATCTGTGCACTTGCAGACATCAAGCTATTTTTTGGCGTCGTTGCCGGTGAGCTAAGTGCTAAGTGTTTGTCTTTTGACATTTCAGGTGTTGCTACTACAAAATGTTCTTCTTAGGAGACAAAGGTTCTACACACTCTGGTAGGACTTACCTGCCAGATTATATTGAGCGCGTGCCTGCTTAGAGGCGTGAAGAATTTATTGAAAAACTTTTAAGGTCAAATAAAGTTGAATTTGAAAACCTGAGTGATATTATGGAAATCATGTCTATTTACATGACAATGATATCCTACAAGTATAGGGGATCGTGTGTAGCCTTTTAGATAAGTAAGAGTGTCGAACCCAACGAGGAGCTAAAGGTAGTATAGATGTTCTCTCAAGTTCTATCAACCACCGATACAACTCTACGCACACTAAACGTTTGCATTATCTAGGAAATAAAACTAGAGCAACAATACGAGTACTAGAGATAGCTTTGCATGATAATAAATAACAAGAAAGTAAAGTTAGTTGTTGCAGCAATAAAATACACTAAACTAACAGACCATGAGTGTGGAATAGTGGTGGTAATTGTAGTGGCTTTGACCAAGTTTAATTAGCGAATAAATCGGGTTCATTGTCTTCGATGCAGTTTTCTATGTTGGAGAGGCTAAATATACATGCGCTTCACTACTTGGAATTACATGTACTATATGATTGGATCGTTAGCAAACATTCATAACTACTAACAATGCATTAAGGTTTCCCCAACCATAGCCTTAAGTTTAATGGTCCTCTTACTCCCATACGTGCAATGTTCCGGTTCGCGTCCTTAGGTTTCTGTCACTCCGGCAGAACTTCCCCTTCCTCTTACACATACTACAAACCCTGTGATGTTTAATCCATGCGCGCACAAATATAATGGACACCAAAGGACAGTACCATATCAACATACAACTCTAATGAACCAAAGATGTTCAACCATTCAATCTAAGAACAAAGAAACTACACAAACATGACATAGATCATAGCATTATAACTTATAGCATCAAACACCATGTTTACATAGGACGGTATAGATCTGTGTGGGAGGATGAACCACTGCATACTAGGAGGATTAGGTGATGGAGATGGCGGTGAAGATGGTGAAGAGGGCGGCGGCGGCGCCGGCGGTGGCGCGGGGGACTCCTTCCCCGCCGCTGGTATCATAGGGGAGCACTGCCCCTTAGCCCCCTTCCTTAATGGCTTCTTGGAAGCCCTCCCCATGGAGATGGGATCCATGGGGGAGGCAAAAATGTGGCTTTGGTGGCTGCAAATTCGTGGATGGAGATGTCTCCCACGAATTAGGTTTTCTCCCTTTATATAGCTTCTCGGATTCCCGTCACCCCATCTTGGGCTGCAGTAAATTGGGCCTAGCGGGCCCATTTGGACTCGTAATCAGCTAAATTTTATGTCCAGAACGTTTGTCGTGAAATTTCCAACAACTTGAAGAGTTTTCCGTTTGACGCCGTCTTCGACCCGAAACATGACCATCTTCAAAAAAGAGTTCTAAGACAGATTTCTGGAAAATCCCAATTTGACTCCAACAAGGTTTCCACTTGTATTCTTGGTAATTCCTATACATCAAAGTGTAAAACAAGAACATTGTGCACTTTTGAAACCATTAGTAGGTTAGTCCAAATAAATCATAAACCTTATATAAAAAAGCGTCAAAAGCATAAATATTAGCATAAAACCATCAAAAACTATAGATACGTTATGGACATATCAGAGAAGTCCTATGAAACCTGAGAAAACTCTCAGGGAATACAGTGCACCAAGTTCTGATTTTCTTAAACAACCAATAGAGTTCCCTAATCCTGGAGTTAGAGAATATCGATTTGATGGTGGAATTATTAAAATTTTACAGGAAAAACTTTCGATGGAAGGGAAGACGAAGACCCAGGAAGACATATAAGAGAGTTTGATGATGTGATAACATCGCTTGGATCAAATGGTTTGCTGAGAGACTTTTCTCGTCTTAAATTATTTCGATGGTCTCTTAAAGGTAAAGCTCTAGACTGGTTATATTCTCTCCCTCGCCATTACATCAAATGTTGGGAAAACTGCATTGTTAAATTCATAAAAAGATTTAATCCTTTTAAAATGGTAACTGAACTAAGAAAGAATATAGGCAACTTTAGTCAGAATGTGGGAGAAAACTATCCACGAGCCTGGGAAAGATTCTTTGGAATGATCAATAGTATTCCTAATCATGGCTATTCTGAATCTACTATTTGCCATTTATTTTACCACGGTCTTAATACTCAATGTAGAGAATTGCTTGACCTCTCGGCAGGAGAGTCTATAAATACTCTAACTATTAAGGAATGTTTGGAATTGATGTCCACTAGGGCTAAGAATGATTCTTTATATAATCCTGATTTTGGCACTAAGCTAGAAAGAGGGATACTTCGGATAACTCCTAAACTTATGCCCGAGGTACGCAAAACAATGAAATAAAAAAGGGATACCTTCTGAACTTGCTAAGGAAAATAAAGTAGATTTGTTACAAGTTTTAAATGAAGAAGATGAAACTAGAAAAGTTTTTCAAGAATTAAAACATTGACAAGTGAAATCTCATAATAACTTGCATAAGCATTTCCAAAAACACAAAAATATTTTGGTGGAACTCACTGAAAATTATGATGAGATTGGCCAAGAAATAAAACTATTTCACAAGTATCTTAGTATGATTGAAGCCCAGTGTGAACAAATAGCATCTGGTTATCAAATTTTTCTTCGTGATGATAAAGATATTTTTGTTTCTACTAATGTTGTCACAAGAAGGGGTGCAGTTGTTATAGAACCCTTAGCAACACTAGAATACGAAGCTTAAAAAGAGCGAAAGGAAAAAGCCTTGCTCGAAGCAAGCCAAGAAGATGATACATTGGTGGATCCTCAAGATGAAACTGAGACACATGATCAAACCAAGGAGGACCAAAATGATGCGCAAGATGACCATTATGACTTTGATGCAGATATGGTTGATCCAAGAGAAGATAAAGAAATAATCAAGGAAGATGAAGTTTTTGTAGTAGAAAAAAGAAAAGCAATAAGCAACAACAAAAGAAAGCAACGAAAGAACTTGACCCCGCACAAAAGGTAAAAGACAAGAGTAAGTTAGGTGAGAAAAAACTTCCTTATCTAGATCAAAAAAAGAAAGCACCGAATAAGGTAATTTATAATTATTTTACAAAGGCACTTAGTGACCTTCGCATGGAAATTCCATTTGCGGATGCAATCAAAGTTCCCACTTATAGTAAACTCCTCCGCGATATTCTTAGTAGAAAGAAAGAAATAACTAAAACTGTTGCCATGGTAACTAGTTATCCTGCTAATGGGAAACTGTTGTCTAAGTCTAGAGATCCCGAAATACCAACTATTTCATGCTCAATAGGTAAAACTGATATTCATAATGCCTTGTGTGATCTAGGAGCAGGAGTTAGAGTAATGCCATACTCCCTCTATAAAAGGTTAGGATTAGGGAGTATTCTCCTACTACTATCACTTATAGATGGCTGACAAGTCCACTAAACAACCCGTTGGTATGATTGATGATTTTTTACATAGAATAGATGATCATGTTATTCCTACTAATTTTATTATTCTTGAAATGCCAGAAGATGAAAGATTATCCATAATACTAAGAAGACCTTTCCTTAGTACTACGGGAGCATCAGTAGATTGTGCTGAAGGAAAGATAATCTTCAATGTTTATGATGCTGAAATCATCTGGTATTTTCCAAAGAAGCTAGAAGCAGGAGAAAGATATGTTCCACCAGCAAAACGAGTTCATGTGGTCAGTGCCTTTGATAAGGGGTAAACCAAGGTAAGAATTCGAGAACAGAAGAAAGGTTGAGTTACTCAACCATTCCTAATAAAAGCTTAATGGGAGTTAACCCATCTCGTCAATAAAATAGATTAGAGAATAAAAGGTTCATCGCATTCCTACCACTTTTTCACAGACACTCTTGTGGAAGCGCGCCCGTGAAGTTGCAGCTGTCAAAAAGTAGTAGAAACATTGATCGAATGAGTGTAGAATAAGAATACAAATTTAAGTTTGAAGTTTTTCATCTAGCGAAGCTAAAATTTTGCTTTTAATAAGCTAATGTTGCTCGACAGTTTCTACCATTAATTTTCTATCCAAACTAAGGTATTTTGCTAAGTTTTGGGATAAGAAGGTATTCTCGAAGAAATAGAATTTTTTGATAATTACTGATGGTTTAACGACCAACTATACGGCGGGAATAAAAATTCTGGTCGTATAGTTCCTATCGTATAGATATCTTTGCCATCAACAAATTTTCTTCGAAGGTACAGAGAGTTTAACGACCAACTATACGGCGGGAATAAAAATTCCGTTTGTATAGCTCTGGTCATATAGATATCGATGCCTCCATACAAAATTCTTTGAAAGGTACTGAGAGTTTAACGACCAACTATACGACGAGAATAAAAATTACGGCCGTATAGTTCCGGTCGTATAGATATCGATGCTAGTATTAGAAATTTATCTCGAGAGACAGACAATTTAACGACCAACTATACGGCGGGATCATTGTGATCCGGCTGTATAGTTGCGTCCGTATAGCTGTTTTCTGTATAAATAAACCCTAGTTGGTGGTGTCGCCGCAACTATACGGGGGAACCACATCACCCATCCGCATAGTTCTGGCCGTACAGTTCGGTGCGACCACAAAATCGCATCAAGGCGGCTAGGTCTTCCTCCTCTCCTCATTATTTCTCTCATACTCTCTCTCCACACCTCTCAAAATCCACCTAGAACTTTTGATTCTTAGCGGATTTTGTTCGTTTGAGTGGGGGAATCAACAGATCGGTATGTTTCTCTCCCTATCCATGCTTTATTTTTAGATTTCCATGGTTGAAACCCTCACATTGATCTAGTAGATGAACTCACGTTTATTTTGTTTTCCTATTAATTTCTCACATTAGGATTAAATTTTTCCACGTAGGAACGTTCATATATCATGTAGAAACTATATGCCTAAGGTTTTATGGTGAATTTTTTTAGTGCATCATGATGAATAAAATCAGTAACCTCTTTCGTTCGAGCAAGCGCCAACGAGGTGAGGGCTCGAGGTCGGGGTCCCGAGCCCCGCACAACTCCAAGTTGGACATTGTCTCATCGAGGAGGGTGCTACCCACACGTTGGGCCAACCACAACTTTCTCACCGCGGTAGGGTTGAAGGAGGATTTTGACCTCATGTGCAATAGGGCGGGGTTAGCAATACTTGGCTTCGCAAGCCACGACACCTACGCAGAGCTCACCCATAACTTTCGTGCCTCCTTCTACGACAACCATAGGGAGAAAGGTAACATGTGCACAATAAGCTTCACCATGAACCGACATCACTATGAAATAAATTTTGTACAATTTTACAATGCCTTCAGCTTCCCTCATACTGGGGAGGCCAATGTTACTAACCTCTATAGCATCACAAGTGGAGAGACTTGGGAGGTTATTTCTGTTAATGGTGGTAGTCAATTTTACCAAAAGAAGCTGTCCACCATTCAGAACCCAACCATCCGCTACTATGCTTTGTTCCTCGCCAACACACTACTGGGAAGGGATGACACCGGTTCCATGGCCAATACGGACATGACAATGATCACCAAGGCTCTCTTCCCCACTTCACCACAAAGCCCTAGTCCTGCAACTCTACTTATCCAGCACCTTCGGCACCAAAGCCACAAGACCAAAGGTGATATTTATTGGGGTTCCGCGTATGAAAACAACAAATTTTACCCTACGCCCCTGAACCCTTGAAGCTGCCAGGACCTATCTATTAGTAATATTGTAACGAGAGGGACTTTTCACGAACTTACCCTTGAAGACCGAAAAGCGTTGTCAATGCTCAGGAGAACGTGGTTGATGTAGACGAGCCGAAGCCGACCTCAAGGTCGTGATGAAGTCGTTGCGCTCCTTGGCTCCAACGACTTGAGTGCCTCAAGTGCGACACCTCACGGGGAGTTACACACGTCCGGTGCCTGACGATGACTTCCACTTCCCTGATCCAGTAGCAGTTGCAGAAGTAGAGCTCCTGGATCCGAATCCCGTAGCGCGACGGCGCTCTGCGGTGAAGATGTCTCTCGTTTGCGCAATCCAGACTTGGGACCACGGTCACGAGAGAGAGGGGGAGAGAGAAAATATCAATTAGAGGTCTTCCCAAAAGTGAGAAGACCTTTATTGATTATTGGTGTCTTTTATTTGGCCAAATACCCCCACTATATATAGGGGGAGGAGGGGGTACACCCTCCCTCAAAGTCCCCGGGTGGGACTAACGGAGAGGAGGGGGAGGGGAGGCTGCCGACCCCCTACTGGGCCCTGCATGGGGGGGGGGGGATAGGCCCAGCCGACCACCCCCTTGCCCCTTCTCCCTCTCTCCTTTCCCTAATGGGCCCTCTCCCTCCGGAAATTGGCCCATTAAGCCTTTGACTATTTAAATTGATTTTCTCTTTATTAAATAATTATGAATAAATGATTAAATCAACATTTAACATTCATTCACATATTATTCAACCTCCATGGCTATGGAACACCTTCCACCTCCACTCCGAACAACCTCCGGATTTACCGAAACCCTTCCGGTTTTCTCCCTACTCTTCTTCGGTGATTCTACTGATCGTATAAACGCTCTCTAAGCATCATCAAGCCCTTAAGCGTGATACCCCATGGTTTGGGAACACTCCAGACATGGTTGGGACACTTCCGCACCAATGATCGACAGAGGGACCTGGATGGCCATGTGACCCCTGTGCGTTCCACAAAGATCTTTCATCATTTGAACCGGGACAATCATGTCTTATTCCCTTTGTCTCTCGATACTTGCATTGCCCGAGATCTGATCAATGCCATCACCATGTCATGTTCAATCTCATTACCGAACAATGCTACTTGACTCGTTCTGACAAGTGATACCCCCGTGATCAAATCACACGCTGCGCAGCTATTAGATATTACTTCTCCGAGTGGGCCCCTGGGTATCTTCCCGTCACATGGACAGACAAATCCCGCTCTTGACACATATTGCCTCTACAGTTTCCTCCGAGTACCTGAACACACCTTTATAACCACTGTATTACCAAGTGGCGTTTGATGCTATCTAAGCACTCTCGGGAGACAGTGATTGATATGGCCTCACGGTTTAAGGAATAGTCTACGAGGATCCATTTCTAATCATCGTAACTTGAACTTCGTGACATGATCGGGTCACGATGTTTAGGTTGGGTATTGGTTCATCATCTCATTCTCAGAATGAGATGACCTCATTTCCACCTGGCATAAAATCCACATGATCAGGAAACATGATCATCTGTTAACCAATGAACCAGTGACTAGAGTTTCACTGGGAACCCCTGGTTGTTTGTATATCACACGTGTATTGATGTTTCCACTCAATACAGTTATAGCATGATATAAAACTTAATCATAAACTATATGAAATATGATAATAGTCCTTACTACTATTTGTCTCTAGGGCATATTTCCAACAGTCTCCCACTTGCACTAGAGTACAAATACACTAGCTGCATTTGTTCTCAGTCATTGGCACCATATATCCGGTAACCTGAACATGCTTGCTCATGGAAGAGGTTGAGTATTGGGTCTATACTTTACAGTCCCAAATGATTTGCAACTTACTAATGTCACCTTGATTGACATTAATACTTTATCATCACATGATAACATCTGTGTGTATGCATCGTCGTTATGGCAGCAGAACGAGGCCTGATTCCAGGAGCCTACGTTGACTTTAGATCAACCTCGAGGGCTTTCTCATGGGCACTGTGCCCTGGGACACATCATTCTATGTTAAAAGTGAACTAGCCCCACCATAACATTATACAACACTTTAGATGGTACCCTTATCTATTATTATAAATGTAGCCATCGAAACACTAGTGCACTATGTACAACTTTCGATGTTTTCGTTCACCTCGCTTCCTACTTGACTCTAATCGGTATTACGGGAGTTTCCAACATACTCCCTTATAACATAACTCTTTATGTTTTAAGATATGTCATCCTTTATGGATTTGGAAAACATGTCTGCAGTTCTCTCTTAGACACTGCAGACAAACTTAGCTCAACGTTCTGTGAGTCGAACTTAATCACTTTTAAACGTTCTTTATTTGGATCACATATTATGCTAAGTTAACATCATGGTTTCCTAAGATAGAATCTATGTTTCAACATAGTGGATGACGATCATCCTATTCTTTCTTTCAACCATTGACATTAAACTTAATGCTATTCCTAATTCGAGTTATTAAGGACTAGTTCCTTAATTAACTTCTATTCTGAAACCTTTTTCAGAATCCCTTAAGGAATACTGCATAATATCATAATACACCTATTATCAACTTCTACATCTTATAAATCATTATTTATAAGTATTTGTGCCTTCATTCTTAACATACTTAAGAATTACTCCTATAAGCTCTCACTCAAAATATGTTTCTACATATTTGAATTTAAGACTTACATTGCTCCCACTCAAAAGTATGTCAAACACATATTGTTTTAGGAAGACTTTCATAGCTCCCACTCAATTTTATGAAAATTGCATATCCACTCACTATTTTGAACAATTTCAAAATCCTTTGATCAAATATCAAAGTGAGAGATTTACTATGAGACACTAGTACTTTTACTAGTCTTAAATCCACTAGACATTCATCACACTTGAATCAAATTCATTTGAATTCGTCCAATACTTGACAAATTGTGCTTGTCATTCTCCAAGTGACCCTTCAGACATGTATGCTCCTCCATCTGTATGGAAAGGAACTCTCCAAGCAGCTCGTGCTTCCACATGCGCACATGGCCTATGAACTCTGCTCTCAGCTGATCCACCATTGAATATGGATCAAGATCACCCATGAGTGGATGGAGTTCATCCACCATTCCATAACACATTATTATCTTAATATAGGTGGACATCTCCTAACGATAGTACCGGTCTGCCAGCTCTTGTGGGGTCTCATAGTAGTCTGGCTCAGTCAAATCCATCGTGTGGCGTATGTAGTCTACCACATGATTCCTAGTAAGGAGATCATTCATGCGCACAAGCCAACTAGGGAAGTTGGATCCATCAAGTCTAAGTTTCTCACCCTTTACCCAATCCTCAATGACAAAGTAAGCTTCACGGTGAGCCATCTACATTTATAATTGCAAAAGGAATTTGGACTAAGTTTATAATTAAATGAGTTAATGATAACTCCACTCAGAAACACCTATCCCTAGAAGGGTTCCTAGTGATAACACGACCCCTATCAGCCACATCTCCCCCGATCATCACGGCCATCAATGTGGGTTCAAGGGTGGACGCTAAACATCGGTCACATCATTCATGCCACTCGTGCTCGATCTTTCGACCATCCGTGTTCCAAGGCCATGTCTGTACATGCTAGGCTCGCCAACTCAACCTTAGTGTATTCGTTGTGCAACATGGCTTACATCCACTATATGCGAACATAGATATGTCTGACATCCGATCATCACGGCGTGCCTCATACGGAAGAACTTTCTTGGTGGTGCACACTAAGGGGGAACACAATCGTTGGTAATTTTAAAAGGGATCATCTTATTAGGCTACCGTCGAGTATCTAATACTAGCACACAATAAGATATACAAACAATAACATTGAATGTAAATGCGATGTGATATGGTCCTTCACGTAGTGATCTCCATCCGTCGTCACCGCGTTCCGGCACCAGGGTTCTGGTGCCGTAGACACCAGGGTACCGGTGTCATTCCGGCGTAGTAGTTCGTCACCTCCATGACTATCTACTACTATGTAACAAAAGGTAATTACTTTACCTTTGCCACAGCCATATCACAAAGCAACGCCCCACTGCAAAATAAAGTTAGATGCCTCTACTTTATCTTTGCATGTTTTACGTGGCTGAATGGGCTTTCGCACAAGAACTGTTCTTACCTACGAACTTTTAGCACAACACTGATCCAATAGTTGTCTACTACACCCCTTTCGGGGCCCTCCGTTGTAAATGGCATACCAACTAATGCAAGAGAGACATACACCCCCCTAAGCCACTTTATACGGTACAAGTCGTATGTCAAGCATGGACCAGTCTCGCGAATGAACGCGTAAAGTTGGTTGGGGCCGCTTCATCAATCATTACAGCGGTATACACAAGTACACGTGGGAGGGTAACAACTAAAAGATCAATGCCCACACGCTACATCTCGTGTGTTCTACCTATACTAGCATTACTACGCATAGATCTAGCTCTGATACCACTGTTGGGGTTCCGTGTATGAAAACAATAAATTTTACCCTACGCCCCTGAACCCCTGAAGCTGCTAGGACCTATTTATTAGTAATACAGTAACATGAGGGGCTTTTCACAAACTTACCCTTGAAGACCAAAAAGCGTTGTGAACGCTCAGGAGAACGTGGTTGATGTAGACGATCCAAAGCCGACCTCAAGGTCGTGATGAAGTCCTTGCGCTCCTTGGCTCCAACGACTTGAGTGCCTCAAGTGCGACACCTCGCGGGGAGTTACACACATCCGGTGCCTGATGATGACTCCCGCTTCCCCGATCCAGCAGTAGTTGCGGAAGTAGAGCTCCTGGATCCGAATCCCACAGCGCGACAGCGCTCCACGGTGAAGATGTCTCTCGTTCACGCAGTCCAGACTTGGGACCACGGTCACGAGAGAGAGGGGGAGATAGAAAATATCAATTAGAGGTCTTCCCAAAAGTGAGAAGACCTTTATTGATTATTGGTGTGCTTTATTTGGCAAAATACCCCCACTATATATAGGGGGAGGAGGGGGTACACCCTCCCTCAAAGTCACGGGGTGGGACTAAAGGAGAGGAGGGGGAGGGGAGGCCGCCGGCCACCTAGTGGGCCCCGCGCGCGGGGGTGGGGTGGGGGGGGGGGGGGGGTAGGCCCAGCTGGCCAAGCCCTTGCCCCTTCTCCCTCTCTCCTTTCCCTAATGGGCCCTCTCCCTCCGGAAATTGGCCCATTAAGCCTTTGACCATTTAAATTGATTTTCTCTTTATTAAATAATTATGAATAAATTATTAAATTAACATTTAAAATTCATTCACATATTATTCAACCTCCGTGGCTATGGAACACCTTCCACCTCCACTCCGGACAACCTCCGAGTTTACCGAAACCCTTCCGGTTTTCTTCCTACTCTTCTTCGGTGATTCTACCAATCCTATAAACGCTCTCTAAGCATCATCAATCCCTTAAGCGTGATACCCCATGGTTCGGGAACACTCTAGACATGGTCGGGACACTCCCGCACCAATGATCGACAAAGGGACCTGGATGGCCATGTGACCCCTGTGCGTTCCACGAAGATCTTTTGTCGTTTGAACCGGGGCATTCGTGTCTTATTCCCTTTGTCTCTTGATACTTGCATTACCCGAGATTTGATCAATGACATCACCATGTCGTGTTCAATCTCGTTACCGAACAATGCTACTTGACTCGTTCCGATAAGTGATACCCCCGTGATCAAATCACACGCTGCGCAGCTATTAGATATTACTTCTCCGAGTGGGCCCCTAAGTATCTTCCCGTCACATGGACGAACAAATCTCGCTCTTGACACATATTGCCTCTACGGTTTCCTCCGAGTACCTGAACACACCTTTATAACCACTGTATTACCAAGTGGCGTTTGATGCTATCTAAGCACTCTCGAGAGACAGTGATTGATATGGCCTCACGGTCTAAGGAATAGTCTACGAGGATCCATTTCTAATCATCGTAACTTGAATTTCGTGACATGATCGGGTCATGATGTTTAGGTTGGGTATTGGTTCATCATCTCATTCTCAAAATGAGATGACCTCATTTCCAACTGGCATAAATGCCACATGATTAGGAAACATGATCATTTGTTGACCAATGAACCAGTGACTAGAGTTTCACTAGGAACCCCTGGTTGTTTGTATATCACACGTGTATTGATGTTTCCACTCAATACAGTTATATCATGATATAAAACTTAATCATAAACTATATGAAATATGATAATAGTCCTTACTACTATTTGTCTCTAGGGCATATTTCCAACAATATTCGCATTGGTGGATTGGTAACCCACCTTGCCTATGCATTAAATATTGTACTACCTGTTATGGAACCTGTTGACGACTCCAAACTTATGGACGTCAAGTATTTGACTGGTTGTGGCTTCCTTGGTGTTTACCATGCTAACTAGAGGCTCCGAGCATATCAATTCAGTTATCTTGGTGATGCACAGGGTGAGCAGGTTCAGTTGCCATGCCCCCAAGGCTTCTCGATTGTGGAGAAGGATGCTTGGATCCTCACCAAGGACCAAGTGATGGAGATCCTGGCCGAGCTCCGGCCTGATGGAGAGGAAGGTGAAGAAGGAGGGCAGCAGGATGAGAAGGAGCAGGAGGAAGAGTAGGGACACAACCCTGCTTGGGAGGGACAGCAGCAGCAGCCATGGGAGCCCAGGACCCGTGGCCCAACCAGCCACAACAGGGGTATGACTACGTCCCCTATCAGGAATTCTAGTAGATCAACCAGCGCGTTGGGGAGATCAACCACACTCTTCAGGAAGTGAATGAAGATGTGAATACTTTGACTCACAACTTCAGCCACTTCATGACCCACTTCCCCGACTACTACCAGCAGTATCCGCACCAGCCGCCAAATGACGGCAACAATTGAGCCTGGCAATAGCCTAGCTTGGGGGAGGTTTGAAAACCTCCAAACTTTGCATTTATGTTTTTATTTCTTCTTTTGATTTATTTTATTTCTTCAAAAAAATTATGTGTATTTTCAGCTTTGCATGTCTAAACTAAAAATACAAAAAACTTAGTCGTAACTTTATTTGCAAGTTCGTTCCTTTGTTTCTCTCAAAGATTGCTTAATTTCAAGTGATTTGGCAATATGGAATCTAGGAGAGGTTTGACTCAAAAACGAGAACGAAGCAAGCAAGAGGAGGTATCACATTCCTTTCATCACACTCTTTGCAACCTTAAATTGATCCTACAATTATTTACTTGCTTGCACTGGAGTCACTCCCCACTTAGCTTGTTATCCTACAAATTCTATTCCTTTGCTAGTGTCTCCTTTTTAGCTTTGAAACAATGAGCAATTAACTTGGTTAAAAATATTTCCTACATTTTTACAACAAGAAAAAGCATCTAAAAGATGACTTGAGTCCATGCTTAGCTCAAAGAACTTGATTTTAGAACTACTCCATCCCATTTGAGCTTAATGTAAATAGACTCGACAGTACCCTTGATTGAAGTTGTTTGATAAAATGGATGCTTCGAAGTAGTAGAGATTATGCCACTACTTTTTCTAATAATTACCATGAGATATTGCTTTACGCGTGTCATTACAACTCTATCATGCTCCATGGGGAACTATTAACTCCGCTGGCCAACGAACGATCCAAATGTGGGAAACCAATTGATTTCGGCTATTGAGTTATGTAAACATCTGTAGCAACAATGATATGACGTGTAAATTTTTTAGTCTCCTCATGGTTTCACGTTCCAAGTGAAGTTGTAGTACTCCTCTGGCCCATTATTACTCAACATCATTTATTGGCATGATCACGAGTGCACAACACAACCCCAATTAACATGTTAAAAATAGTGGCATGATTTCTCTATGAAAGAGCTGAAGTTTTTGAAAGACAAAAGAAAGAAAAAGGTGCTTTGAGAGCCTTGAAATTTTGACATGGGAGTAGATGAGTTGTTCTTAAATTAAATGTCTTGATGCCAACTTGAGTACTCTTAATTGATTACTCAAACAAGAACAAAAAATTTCATCTCTCAACAAAGAGAGGCACCAAAAGAACTTAGTGCAATTAGTCAATCTTGTGAATAATTGTATGATCATATTTAAGATTGTAGGAATTGTGAAGAAAAGAATTTGACACCAATTCAAACTTTTGAGTTCCTTTATTTTCAGTCTTGAATCTCTGTTATTCTTCCTTATTTCCTTGTCACTCGAGGGCGAGAAACATCTAAGCTTGGGGGAGTTAATAGCTATGAGATTCGACACATTTTTGATTGTTTTTATTGATGGGTTTCTCCTGGATTTGATCGTTTTATGGCTTTACCTAACGCTAATACTTCGGTAGTAAGAAAACTTGGATTTTAATGTGTGTTTTAGGTTCTGAACATCAACAGAAGGTTTTCACTAGAGAAACACAACATTCTGGAGAAAACAAGCAAGTCTCACTTTGGAAGCACGCGAGGGGACCTCACAGAAGCTTTAACGAGCAACAATACGGCGACAATATTCTTTCGGCAGTATTGTTCCCGCCGTATAGTTGCCACTGCCTCTGTCTTGTCAAAAGGGATAACTTCTGTGAAGGGACCGAGGATGGAAACACAACACAGCAGCCTGATAGCTGTGAGTTTCGACACATTTTTTACGGCTTTTATTGATGGTTTTCTCCCGGATTTGATCGTTTTCAGGTTTTACCTAATGCTAATACTTCGGTAGCAAAGAAAACTTGGTTTTTCATGCGTGTTTCAGGTTCTGAACATCAACAGAAGGATTTAACTAGAGAAATACAATATTCTGGAGAAAACAAGCAAGTCCCACTTTGGAAGCACGCGAGGGGAGCTCACAGAAGCTTTAATGAGCAACTATACGACGGGAATATTTTTCCGGCCGTATAGTTCCCGCCGCCTCTATCTTGTCAAAAGGGACAACTTCCATGAAGGGACCGGAAGCGAAAACACAACATAGCAGCCGCCACACCATCCATAAGGGAGAAAGAAGAGATCCAGAGAAGAAGGAGAAGACATTCTTCATCTCGCTCCACGATCTTCGACGTCCTAGCCAATACACCCCCATAGCCACTACTTGTACTTGAGAGAGAGAGAGGGATCTCCACCTTGCAAGACTAGGGTTTGAGATTATTTCTTCCCATCTTGAATTGTGTTGAATATTTTTCTATTCTCATTGTGGATCTCCACAGTAATACCAAGACAAATTCCCTTTATTTGATTATATTGATGATCCGTTCTTCTCTCATGTGTGAGTAATTCCCTTGGGCGTGGGAGATGTAGGGGATTGGTGAGATGTGATGTGCCTTCATATATTTTCCATTAATTTGTGATTGATTCTAATTACTATATTATGTGTGCTTGACTATCTGTGGGATGCTTAATGCTTGTTATCCAATTAAGGGCCCAGAGAACATGATACCTTGTTCTACATAGATAAGATCTTGTACGCTAGTAGATCGGTGACCCCCGGGTGACACGGGCATATTAATGGAAAGCTAGTTGACTCGATGATAATGAGTAACCACTGTGCTTATTGCATTAGTCCGATCTAAGGAGCTTAATCGCTAAGTGACCTGAAGGGTCTTAATCCCCTAGTGACGTGGGCATACCCTACAGGTACTCGAGTTTGGTATATACGACCCAGATATGACAGGAGATCTGTGTGCTCGATAATTCCAAGAGTAGACAAGTAGGAGTAGGGATCTCTACGAGGCCTGAACCTGGGTAAACCTTGCATCCCTGTGTGCTTGTTTGCTAGCCCATTGATGCCTCCAGCGCTCCCTCTATCTCCAAAACCCAAGTCCATAACAATGGGCATTGATGAGTTAACCCCTCGTCAATTGGCACCGTCTGTGGGAACTGGGAGTGTTGATGTTGCGGCTTCTTCGGCGCTGACAACCGCGATCTACAACTCTGCAACAACGGAGATTCGCCAGCTCTTTGGCGCCTTCAACTTCACCGTCCACACGCCGGCCACTCACCTGGCTTTCGACTCCGTGGGTGATAGGATCGGCCTAGCGATCGGGAGCTTATGCTTCCAACTTGGTCAGCTGGGCACACTTCGCCTCCCTAACCAGCCGACGGTCCCTGCGATTTCTCCAGCATCATGGTTTCCACCACCAATCGGCACCCTATGCGAGCTCAACGCACCGACACTAGTTGGAGGCACGGATATCGATAGCATTCATAGATCCGATCAGGGTGACCTGGCCACGGAGGATGGAGCCTACGGCTCCGGATCTGAAAGTTGTGGGAGCAACAGCTTCCCCAATCACGTCATGTGCGCCATCATCAACGCAGGTGATACCGATGTCAATCGCGACAACACCGACACTGGGCCAACAAACGGCGAGAACAGTGGCCCCACCAACGGCGCGCCCACCAACAATGGGACAAAAGGGGACCCGAACCTCACGGCGAATGAGCGTACCAAAGAGCGCGTGCTGATCAAGCTCAACGACAACGAGTGGGCCCGCTATCGAGAGGCTCTGCAGGGTAATACCCTCCCCTTGAACTCATCGCAATAGATGTTGATGGGTTACCACTAGCTACTCAAAGAAGAGTACACGCGCTAGCAACAAGTAATCGCGCAACTCGATGCGCGTAGGAAGGTGGCGGACGAGTCGAGTCTTCGACGGGCTCAACTCTCCATGGGAGGATCCTCCTCCAAAGGCAACAACTACGTGGCCACCAAACGGCGATCTCGACTATCCCACCTCACTGACAAGGAGTGCGAAGAAGTCACGGAAGTCCTCGACTTCGGCTATATGATGGTGGATACGTGGGGCAATGTGCTCCCAAAGACACCGCAAGCAGCGGTGGTAGCGGCCACCATGTACCTCCTCAACAACCAGCCACCGACTGGAGATCCGCGAGCTACCATGCATCGATCTATGATCACGGGCTTGGGGCTAGTCGAAGCTGCCCTCGTCAAGGAGCCAACACCGGAGCCGAAGAAAACTAAAGCTCTGGGCAAGTACTACTATTCGTACTCCTCTAACGATAATAGCCACGATCTATCACGGCGACATCGCTCACAGCAGCATGACCGCGACATCGTCGGTCTTATGGCACTGTATGAAGTGTGCCATTTTGGAAAAATGATCCACCACAACAAATATAGAATCATGACCATGCTTAGATCTAGGCAATCCTAACACGAAATCCATGCTAATGTCAGACCAAGGTGTATGAGGAATAGGCAATGGCATATAAAGACCATAAGGATTAGCTTGCGACTTAGCTTGAACACATGTCGTGCATCGTTGAACGTAGCGCTCCACATCACGCTTCATCTTTGGCCAAAAGTAGTGAGTGGAGAGCATGTCCAATGTCTTGTTACGGCCAAAGTGACCCATGAGGCCTCCACCATGAGATTCTTGGACAAGCAAAAGTTGAAGCGACGACTTCAGAATGCATAGCTTGTTTTGTTTAAATAGAAAACCCTCATGCAAATAGAAATCATCAACTCCTTTGTCATTGGAGCACTTTGCGAAAATTGGTTCAAAGAACGGATCGGAAGCATACAAAGATTTTATTTCCTCAAGACCCAACACGTTGATTTCAAGTCTCGTAAGAAGGCTTGTATGTTTGCGAGACAATGCGTCTGCAACTACATTATCTTTGCCCTTCTTATACTTGACAATGTACGGAAAAGACTCCATGAACTCAACCCACTTAGCGTGTCTCTTTCTCAAGTTAGCTTGGCCTTTGAGATATTTCAACGACTCGTGGTTGGAATGTATGATAAATTCCTGGGGCCAAAGGTAGTGTTGCCAAACTTCAAGGACACGAACTAAGGCAAAAAGCTCTTTGTCATAAATCGGATAGTTGAGGCGAGCACCATCAAGTTTCTCGCTATGGTAGGCTATATGACGTCCGTTTTGCACAAGGACTCCTCCAATGCCAATACCACTAGCATCACACTCTATCTCAATTTTTTTTGTGAAATCCGGTAACGCAAGGAGAGGTGCTTTGGTGAGCTTCTTTTTAAGTTCAACAAAAGCTTTTTGTTGTGCTTTGCCCCACACAAAGGTGACATTCTTTTTGGTCAATTCATTAAGGGGACAAGCAATGGTTGAAAAGTCTTTCACAAAGCGATGATAGAAACCGGCCAACCCATGAAAACTTCGGAGTTCACTCACATTTGCTGGGATGGGCCAATCTCGTATGTCCTTTACCTTGGAAACATCAACTTCAATTCCCTTCGAAGAAACGACAAATCCAAGAAAAATCAACTTGTCTTTAGCAAAAGTGCACTTGGGAAGATTAGCATAAAGCTTTTCATGTCGAAGGATTTGCAAAACTTCCTTGACATGTGTTATATGGTCTTCAAGTGACTTGCTATAAACAAGAATATCATCGAAATTGACAACAACACTTTTTCCAATGAGAGAACGCAAGATATGATTCATTAGGCGCATGAAGGTGGATGGGGCATTAGACAAACCAAAGGGCATAACCAACCATTCATAGAGACCAAGTTTGGTCTTGAAGGCGGTTTTCCACTCATCACCTTCAGCCATGCGTATTTGATGGTAACCACTACGAAGATCAATTTTCGAAAAAATAGTGGCTCCACACAAATCATCAAGCATGTCATCGAGACATGGTATGGGATGTTGATAACGCACGGTGATAGCATTGATTGGACGGCAGTCCATGCAAAACCGTAACGTATCATCCGTCTTTGGAACAAGAATCATGGGTACGACACTTGGACTAGTGCTAACTTGGATCAAACCTTTGGAGACGAGTTGGTTGATTTGACGTTCAATCTCCTTTGTCTCCTTCGGGTTCGTGTGGTAAGCGGCACGGTTGGGAAGTGGTGCGCCGGGGATGAGGTCAATGCGATGTTCGATGCCGCGAAGAGGAGGTAGTCCATGTGGGATCTCTTCGGGGAACACATCCTTGAATTCCTGCAAAACACTCATTAAAGATGGAGGAACATTGATTAATTCATTATTTCCTTGCGCTAGTCCATTGCAAAGGAGAACATAGTGCAAGATGGATGGGTTGTTCTGAACATCTCTCATCTCACTTTTGCTGGCAAGGAGAACACTCTTAGTTTTTCCACTCGAATTTGGTTTGTGGCTCTCACTCACTATGAGGTGGTTCTATCTCTCACCGCTCTTCTCACAAGTAGGTGTTGTGCTTTGCGCCCTTGCTAAAGCCTTTGCATTGTCCGCAATTATTTGGATATGAGTCATCGGTTGCAAAACACATGTTTTGTCGAGCCATTTGAAGGTGTATACATTGGTGCGACCATCATGTTGAGCAGCCTTGTCAAATTGCCATGGTCGACCAAGAAGCATGTGGCAAACTGTCATAGGAACCACATCACACTCCACCGTATCTTTGTAAGGACCAATGGCGAAGGAGACCGATGCGGTATGCTTGATCTTCACGGACCCTTGGTCACTTAGCCATTGCACGTGGTAGGGGTGCTTGTGCGGATGGAGGGTGAGGTTGAGCTTCTCGCACAACTCGGTGCTAGCAAGGTTGTGACAACTCCCTCCGTCAATGATCACCTTGATAGATTTGCCATTAATGCCAGCTCGTGTTTGGAAGATATTGGAGCGTTGGTCTTCATGCTCTTCTGCTTGAGTGGTGAAGATCCTTGTGACGACAAGTGATGGACTTGTGTCCGGTTCACACATGAGGAATTCTTGGTCATCTTCCACCCGTTGCCTTGCCATTGCTTCCTTGACACGGGCATCAAACTCATCTTCACTCAAGTACTCTTCATCACCATTGTCATGGATGAACAAGACTTTCTTGTTTCCACATTCGGCCGACTTGTGTCATTTACCTCCACACTTGTAGCATTCACCATTGAAAGGTGTATCACTCTTTGCTTGCTTGCCACTTGGGGGCAGTTTTCCTTGAGGAATTGTGGGCTTGAAGGAAGGCTTGGAGGTACTTGAGGATCTTCCATTGAAAGTTGTTGGTGTAGCGGTTGAAGCTTGCTTGTAGGTGAAATATGTCTTGGGCTTGTTGTACTTGATGTCCTCTTGCACTTGACGTTTAGACTTTGTTGTGATGTGCACAAGCTCAACCATGGTGTTGTATGTTTGGAAGTCGACGATGCGCTTGATTGGGTGGTTCAATCCAATTAGGAAGTGTGCCATAGTTTGCTCCATGCTCTCTTCAGTGTTGAGTTCCATTTCCTTGAAGTACTCTTCCACGGTCTTTGTCCCTTGACGAAGCGCTTGAAGGTTGTTGAAGAGGTCATGCGTGTAGTGCGGGCGGACGAACCGGGATCTCATGTGAGCCTTCATGTCATGCCAAGTTGTGATTAGCGGTTCTTGTCTTGCATCACGAGCCATCTTTTCAAGTGAAGCCAAAGGTTGGCGTAATCATCAAACTCAAGTGAAGCCATGGCGACCATCTTTTCATTGCTATAATTGTGCATGCGGAAGATCTTGTCGACTTTGAGTGCCCATGAGAGGTATTCTTCGGGGTCATTGGATCCGGTGAACTTGGGCATTGTGAACTTGAGCTTGCCAAAAATTTCTTCATCGTTGCGGTCATTGCGATGAGCTTGGTGACCTTGTTGGTGATCTTGTAGTTGGGGAGGTGGAACTTGGTTCTCGCGTCCTTGTTGCGGAGCTTTCTCTTGATATTGTTGTTGAGGAGCTTGCTCTTGCTCTTGGCGCAGTTGTTGACGTGGTTGAGGCGCTTGGGTCTCATGGTGGCGAGGGTGTGGAGCCTCTTTACGCGGTTGATGACGAAGAGGAGGCTCGTTCCTCGGTTGGTGATGTTGGTTAGGCACATGGGCCTCACAGCGAAGAACATGGTCATGAGCCTCTTGACGTGGTGGGCGTCGCTCAACTTGTATCACTTGATGCTCCAAGTTTTGTTGATGTGGAGGAGGCGCCTCGTGATGACCATGGTGTCGTTGTTGACGTTCATGACGTTGATGATGATGAGGAGGATCTTGGAGAGCTTCACGTCGATGACGAGCTTGATTCTCCAAATTGGAGTCATCACTTGTTGTGTCAAGTATGTGTCACGGTCGATGGTGGTAGACTTGCGGTTGCACTTGTGGTTGTGCTTGCGGTTCCTCTTGTGGTTGCTCTTGTTGGATCACTAGTGCCCTTGCGTGATGACGGTGTGCTTCTTGCCTTACTCGTGGCCTTGAAGAGAGGTCACCATAATAGCTTGACGTTGCTGCGTGCCATGGGGAAGGTACATAGTTCGACGAGGTTCCATCTTCAACCACGGGGGTGCCATTTCATCTTGGAGCACTTGGAGGTAGATTTTGTTGCGGAGGTGCATAACGACGCGAAGAACTTGAAGAGCTTGAAGCACGTGAACGTGGTCTTGCCATTCCATCGATGAGGCATCGAAGATTGTCATTTGTTTCGGCGACGGAGCGTTGAAGCGACTCATTTTGGTGGCCGAAGTTGTGATGCATTGCTTGCATTTGGCTTTCGAGGCCATCAAAGCGGTTGTCGATGTTCTTGAACTCGGCTTGCGTCTCGCCAAATTGTTCATCTTGTCATTACTCAAGGGCTTGGCAACGTTCACGGAACTCTAGTCGAATGATGAAGTGACTTGCACGCGTCATGTACAGTCCTTGATCGTCTTCTTGGGGAGGTGGTTGGCTCGATGATGTGGCCCGACCTTCGATCATTACCACATCATGGTCTCCAACTTATGCCAAGTCGTCATGGACTCCAAAGGTGAATCCGTTCCTCTATGCGAGCCCACTTCCTACCCTCTTGAATGGTATACTACTTCATACTCCGTCCCATATCCATGATAGGTTCACACCAACAAGTATGGAGGCATGGGAGGAAGCCTGGAGCACCAAGCCCAACAAAACGGAGGTTTGGAAGAGAAGACGGAAGAAGCAGCAGCTGGAGCACCGGAGTCTCCGGCCTGCGCACACCGGAGTCTCCGGCCTGAACACACCGTAGTCTCCGACCTGCAAACCCCGGAGTCTCCGGACCCATCTCCGGACTGACCCCTAGATCGAGCTCGAGGACAGTCTGTCTACCACTCCGGAGATAGACCGGAGTATCCGGCCCACACCGGAGTCTCCAGACCCCACACCGGAGTCTCCGGCCTAAGCGTATGGGCCTGTGCGCCGCCAGCTGGGCCTTTAGCCCATGTACCCCTTAGTCCGCCCAGACTTTCCCCTTTTATTCCTAAAGTACCCTTGAACTAGTGGCTGGCCTATATATAGTGCCCCCACCCCCTCATGTAACCCGAGGCATAGATGATAGACTAAAGACAACCCCCTTTGTGGAGTCTCTAGTTCTGCCTCATCCCCTTCTACCAAAGGGGATCGACTATCGTCACCACCTCGTTGGAGTTTGCATCACGCCTCCCTCGTTGTACAAGGCCTTGGCATCGGTGTCCCTTTGCCAAGACGTCAAGACCCTCTCCAAGGTGTTCTTCCATCTCTGCGTGGGATCGAGGAAGCACGTTGACCGATCTTTCCTTGCGAGGATTCTATCGGACCGGTGGCCACCGGTGAGAGCAATCGGCCTTGTATCGTGTGTGTTTTGCATGTGTTCATCGTGTTCTTCGCGAGGTGTGCATCCGCTTCCACTACCTTCTCCCTTTCCCCTTGCTTTCCCATCGATTTGACCACGAGATCCGTGAAGATCGGGCCACCCATGGGGTTACCCCCTAACATCTGGTATCAGCAGCTTTTGGTTGCCACAAATTTCTCCTCGATTTGGTCTTTTCCCCATAAATTCGAAAATTACACAAAAAATAGTCCCAATTCGTGTTTTGGATTGATCTGTGATTTGAGTGTGTTTTGGTAGGTTTTGATCCGTGGATTACTTGCTAAACTTGTTGATCTACCTTCCCATGCGTTCCCATGGCCTAATTCCTTGATTTCCCCCACCAATTTGGTGTTTTGGTTTGAGTTTTTCCACCAAAATCGTGTCCCGGACAAGTTCTGCACGTCTTGGAACCTCCAGACCGGTGATTCCGGCCCCCGGACTGGAGACTCCGGCCCAGACCAGAGATTCCGGCCCCCAGACCGGAGATTCCGGTACAGACCGGAGTTTCTGGCAAAGTATCCGTCCCCCTGCTGACAGCAAATCTGTTTCACTATTTTGGGCATAACTTTTGCATACGAACTCGGATTTTGGTGTTCTTTAGCTCGTTTTGAAGAGGAGAAAGAGCTCTACATCATCATCTCCGTGGTTCATGCTATCTACTCTATCCAAATTCCGTGAGCAAGGCGGAATCCACCAATAAAGGGTGAAGATCGGCGACGAAAGGTATAAAAATTCCGCGACTTCTCCCCTCTTGCATCCCTTTGTGAGCCACACTATCTTTGCGTTCAACAAACACCTATTGAGACTAGGTCCTCCTATGATTGCTTGGGCTATGCACATTTGATACTTGTGGAATACCGAGCAAAAGTTGTTAGCGTGCTATCTCATATAGTTATCTTGTATAGTTGTTGGCACAAGAGGCAAGTGAAAAATAAAAGAAAAAGAGAAAAAAAATATAGAAAAAGAAAAAGAAGAAAAAGAAAAAGAAAGAAACAAGTGCCTCATAGAATAGGAAGCGCAAGCTCGATGAACATCAACTAGGTGGTACTTATTGTGCATATCTTGTAGCCCACCAATTTATTGCAATCAAACTAGCATGTCTCCTTGCACTTGTGTGACACGAGCTTATAGTCTTCGCTAGGTAATCATTTGGTTCTTAGCTCACTTTCTCCATCGCACAAGTCCCATTTATCCCACCGTGTGTGTTTCCTTGTATATATTTATATCTTGTGGATTGACTTGTTTTGGTTTGTGATCATCGTGGTTCTTTACTTGCCATTACAATATCTTGATTTCGGATTGTTCTTGGACACGCCACCTTCCATACCTATCCACCATAAGCTTTGTGTGTGTGTGTTTTTAGTGGTTAGGTGGTTTTGGTGTTCCGCGTGAACTTCACTTTGCTTGGTTTTGATTGCTCTCAAGTGTTGCCACTTGCACGATACTATCTTCCAAGGTAAAGTAAGGTTTGACGTTGTATCCCTAACCCCCCTACCACTTCCATATACACCACTTGGTCTTGTGAATCATGTCTAGGGACTCCAGAACCGAGGATGATATCTATGAAGAATCCATGATGAGCCACCACAACTACGACTCCACAAGTATAGAGGACGTGATGGAGCACTACACCGACAATGGCTCCACATGCTTTGAGGACCCGGAGCATTGCACCTATGATGGCTCCACATGCATGGAAGACATGGAACACGTCATCAACTATGGCTCCTCAAGCATGGAGGACTTGGAGCTCTACATCGACAATGGCTCCTCATGCATGGAGTACATGGAGCACTACACCGACAATGGCTCCACATGCTTGGGTGATATGGAGTACTACATCAACAACGACTCCCCAAGCATGGATGACTTCGAGTGCTTCAACGACGACGCCTCACCAAGCACGGAGGACATGGAGAGCTTCACCAACTTCGAGGGCTCTTCCACGAGCCATGAATAATACCTCCACCGCTTGGAGATGGAGGACTACTACACCAAGCTAGCGGAGACGCATCATAAAGAAACCATGACCTTCAAGGCCAAGCGTGCCACACCAAAGGGCACCACCTACTTCGATGATCCACCTCCAAGGCGTCAAGCGCCACCACCTACATGGCGTCATGCACCACCATCTCCAAGGCGACGAGCGCCACCACCTCCAAGCCACCAAGCACCACCATCTCCAAGGCGCCAAGCACCACAACCTCGAAGGCGTCAAGTGCAACAACCTCCAAGGTAACAAGTGCCACCGCCTACAAGAAGAGTGGCGCCCCAACATCATCTTCCCAAAGAGGCGCCACGAAGCAAGAATCTTCATCGACATACATCCTCTAGAGATCATCGCCAACATCAAGAGGATACAAGACGTCGTTCAAGGCATCTTCGCCATGAAGACGAAGAATACATGTTGAGCACCATCCATAATGATCAACCAAGCTCAAGAAGGCACAACCATCAAATGAAGAGTGCCAAGGATAAGGAGCATCGTCGCGAACGTCATGTGGATGACCAAGTGCGTCATCTACATCAACCTTTCACAAGGCACGCCAATGACCTCCGTAGACACCATCATAAGGCACCTTCAACTACTCGTGCCACCACCAAAATGGCACCAAGAGCAAGCTCTCCTCCATGCCATCAAGATTAAACAGCAAGACTTGACATCCGAGATGACGCATGTAACCTCATGGATGAGGAGGACGAAGACCTCTACTTCGCCAAGTTGGACGAGTATGTCAAGAGGACTACACAAGCCAAGGTGCAAGATGGCGATGACAAGGTCAAGAATGGTGAGCATGGGACTTTCCCTTCACCAAGGGAGGCACATGGAGTTGAGAGAACCGAGCCTACCCCCATATGCTTGAGTGATGATGTGGTACCAATCCCATGTGAGTATGAGAGCCACTTAGCCCACTTGAGTGAAAGCAAGAGTGAGATGAGCGACTCCACCATATGTGAGATTGAGTGCTTCCACTTGGAGGGCATGAGTGATACACCGAGTGAGTTGAGAGTGGTAGTTGATAGGTCATGTGAGACCATTTTGTTTTCTAAAAACTTACCCTCTACCTCTAGTGTGTTTTCTCATTATGTGTTAGGTTCCATGGATCAAGAAGCGCCAAGCTTGGAGATGATGATGCCTCCACCCAAGAAGATGAACATGGTGGATGAAGATGATGCCATCCCCATACATGATGAACAAGGTAACAATATGGGTCCACATGGAGGCCAATGCTACCACAACACGCACTTCATATGAGAGGTATGAACAAGGTAAAAATAAGGGTGTTGATGATGCCATGATCCCACTAGTGGACATGATGACTTGTGATGATTTTCATGCTATGGATGATGTTTGTGGTATCACATATGCTTCATTGATTTTTCCATGTGATACTTTGCCTTTGCATAATGTTGAGCATGTGAAATTATTTGATTGTGATGATGTTGCCATAGACATGCCATGCTCTAAACGCTACGTTGATGATATCATTGCTTGCACTTTGTTGAACAATTGCTCTTTCCAATGTTTTGCTTGCAATGATGTTACCAATGGTACCCCTCGAACCATGCTTTGTCATGAATGTTTTACAATCTCTCCCGTTGCTTGCAATAAGTTGAATAATTGCTCTTTCACTTGTTTTGCTTGCAACAATAATTATCATATGATTTCTATTGAGATGGCCCCCTTAGCTTTCTCAAATATTGGAGATTTTGGTAAATGCCATGATAAGCATGTCCACCACTTGCATACTCACCATGCATCTATTTCATACTTGCTTGACACTAATGGTGATGTGCACAAGAGATACGTCATGATGGATGATGTATTTCTCTACCATGCACACACGTTCTTCCTTTTATCTATGATGTGTATAGGTACCCGCACAAGAATGTCAACCTCGGTTGAGCACGAGTTGACAAAAAGATCTCTAGAGAGCATCCCCCAAGTGAGTTTAAGATTGAACCCAGCTCTGATACCTTTCGCATGCTTTGTATCTATCATGTTGACAAATTGCTCTTTCCTATGGTTTGATTGCAAGCATGTTGATGGTATTCTTTCACCTTGTGACAATCATGTCTCGTTGCTATTGGATATTGATGCTTTGTGTGTTGCCACAAAAATGTTGAACAATTTCTCTTTCCGATGTTTTGTGTGCAACCATAATGCCATTATGAGCATGTATTGTCACGAGAGCTTCCAAGTCTCTCGTATTGTTGTTGCAACACACATAAGGACCACTTGCTCTTTCATTTGGTTTGTTTGCAAACATGTTTCTTGTGTTTCCGCTTGTGATACTCCAATGCCCATGATCTTTGATTATGATGATTTGTGTGTGGCATCCAACATATTGAACAATTGTTCTTTCCAATGGTTGGTTTGCACAAATAATGATGTTGTTTTGGATATCTTTCCTCATGTGTTTTTGCCAAATTCTCCTATCCTTGCATCAAAGATGTTGACCAATATTTTCCATTGCTTGAAGTGCCACACTAAGATGTTATATGGAGTTTTTGATTTCCCACATTTGGGTGATGTTCAAATGAGTTCCATGCACTTTGACCTTGCATATGCATCCCATTTGCTATACTTGAGTTGTGCTAATAGTGTTGTGAACAAGAATTGACATGCCACAAATGAGATGCTCCTCTATCACACACAAACATATGTTGCTTGGTCTTTGTTGTGTGAAGGTACAATTGCGTACGCGTCAACCTCTATGGACAAAGAGTTGACAAGGCGAATCGAAGAGAGTTACCTATGGCTGCCCTTCAACGAGCCATCTCTACATCCTAAGGCGACTTCCTTCTACTTGAGGACTCATGCTATAATCTTCATGAATTGGCTACGCTTTGAGTGTTGTTTTGCTTTTGTGGTGAGTTTTTAGGCTTCATGGAAGGAGAAGGAACATTGAAGTGTTGTCAAGTCAATCTTCCTGAGGACAACTATATGGTGAACCCTGGGATCAAGAAGGTATCTCGACATCTTCTACTTTGTGATGAACGTGTAGAGTCGAGGACGACTCTTTTTGAAGGGAGGGGAGATGATGTGGCCCGACCTTCTGTCGTTACCACATCATGGTCTCCAACTTATGCCAAGTCGTCATGGACTCCAAAGGTGAATCCGTTCCTCTATGCGAGCCCACTTCCTACCCTCTTGAATGGTATACTACTTCATACTCCATCCCATATCCATGATAGGCTCACACCAACAAGTACGGAGGCATGGGAGGAAGCCTAGAGCACCAAGCCCAAGAAAACGGAGGCTTGGAAGAGAAGACGGAAGAAGTAGCAGCTGGAGTACCGGAGTCTCCGGCATGCGCACACCGGAGTCTCCGGCCACACTGGAGTCTCCGGCCTGAACACACCGGAGTCTCTGGCCTGCAAACCTCGGAGTCTCCGGACCCATCTCCGGACTGACCCCTAGATCGAGCTCAAGGACAGTCTGTTAACCACTCTGGAGACAGACCGGAGTCTCCAGACCCCACATCGGAGTCTCCGGCCTGAGCGTATGGGCCTGCGTGCCGCCAGCTGGGCCTTTGGCCCATGTACCCCTTAGTCCGCCTAGACTTTCCCCTTTTATTCCTAAAGTACCCTTGAACTAGTGGCTCGCCTATATATAGTGCCCCCACCCCCTTATGTAACCCAAGGCATAGATGATAGACTAAAGACAACCCCCTTTGTGGAATCTCTAGTTTTGCCTCATCCCCTTCTACCAAAGGGGATCGACTATCGTCACCACCTCGTTGGAGTTTGCATCGCGCCTCCCTCGTTGTACAAGGCCTTGGCATCAGTGTCCCTTTGCCAAGACGTCAAGACCCTCTCCAAGGTGTTCTTCCCTCTCCGCGTGGGATCAAGGGAGCACGTTGACCGATCTTTCCTTGCGAGGATTCTATCGGACCGGTGGCCACCGGTGAGAGCAATCGGCCTTGTATCATGTGTGTTTTGCGTGTGTTCATCATGTTCTTCACGAGGTGTGCGTCCACTTCCGCTACCTTCTCCCTTTCCCCTCGCTTTCCCATCGATTTGACCACGAGATCCGTGAAGATCGGGCCACCCACAGGGTTACCCCATAACATGGTTGGCTCGACTCACCGTGCCTATCCATCATGCAAGACACACAAGTATTGTATATGGAAGTGGAATATGGTGGTGTTAGCCTCGTACCTCACCTTGGGGATTGCACCAAACTAGAAACCACAAGTGAGAGCTATAAGCGTGCAAAGTGGAAATGCAAAGAAAACTCACACTAAAGAAAGAACTAACTCTCAAAAGCTTGTTGGTGGTAGGTTAGGATTGTGGAATGCCAAAGAACCAACCAAAAGAAATGGGATAGTCAAAAGTGGGTAAAATCCAACAAAACTCAAGTCAAAGGCGAAGGTTAACAACTCAAAAGGGTGACGGGAACCTACGACTATGTACACACACGTGGAGAAAGTTGGGATTGACACGACTATGAAAATGAGCAACAAAATGTCCTAACGAAGACTAAGCTCGTTGTCGTGCCAATGCAAGGAGAGATCGTGGCTCGTTTGCAAAAAGGAAAAAATGAGCAACGGATTTGTGCACTTGCCTTGGGCGCTCTTTTTTCTCTCTTGCTTACAAGCTTTGAGACTCTCTTTGGCAAAGGGAGACTATTTTTCTTTTGCTTTTTCTTTGTATCTTTTTCTTTCTTTTTTTTTTGCTCTCCCTTGATGCTACCTAGTCACACTTGATATTGCTCTTGAACACTCCCTATCCAAGGACAAATGCACAATGCTCAAGCAAACACAAGACGAGCCACTCTCATGGGATAGGTACACACAAAGGAAGATAGGGGTTAACAAGGTGACGCAAGTTATACCTTCTTTGATGATGAACTTGGCTTCGGTGGTACGGGATGATGTTCGTGGGCCGTGGTGTCGGTGAGCACGGGGGTTGTCGATGCGGAAGCTTGTTGTTAGTTGACGACACGCACACGGGCACAAACAAACAAGAGGAAATTAGCCAATGCAAGATTAGAGGAAAAACTATCAAAAACACGCGTCAGGCCGAAGAGTCCGGGGTTTTAGGCTGGAAACTCCGGTTTAGGCCTGAGACTCCGGTGTGGGTAGGCCGGAAACTCTAGTGTAGGCCGGAGACTCCGGTGTGCAGGGCGGAGACTCCTGTCCGGAGTTAGATCGCAGCTCGTGTTCTTCGTGAGGTGTGCGTCCGCTTCCGCTACCTTCTCCCTTTCCCAACGAAGCTCTGATACCAATATGTGGATAGAAGAAAATTTTGCGGGGGAAATCATGAGCAACGAAGCTCTGATACCAATATGTTGAGGGCAAACCTCTAGGGTGGCCTGATCTTTCACGATTCCCTTTCAAATCGAAGATGGAGTGCGGGGAGAGGAGGAGAGGATGAACACGACGAACACACGCATGAAGAACGCGAAGAACACACACACACTAAACCCCGATACACACCAATAGCTCACGCCGACGGTAACCGGTCCGGCGTAATCCCTAGGATCGGCGTCAGGCGGAGGACTCTCTCTCGAACCGGCACGACGAGATGGGAGACTCGGTGAGATCTTGACGTCTTGGCAAAGGGACACCAATGCCAAGGCCTTGTACAATGTGGAGGCACGATGCAAACTCCAACGAGGTTTGGTGATATTGGTGCTCCTTGGTCAAGGAGCATGAGGCAAGAATTAGATAGATCCACAAAGGGGTTTCCACTAATTCCAATATCATGCCTAGGGTTTACAATGGAGGTGGGGGACTATATATATATAGGCCAACCACTTAAACAGGGGTACTTTAGGAATAAAAGACAAGTTCTGGACGGACTAAGGGCTACATGGGTCGAAGGCCCAAAGGACTTTTCATGCCTGGCGATGATCGGGCTGGAGACTCCGGTGTGGTAGACTGGAGACTCCGGTTTAGGCCGGAGATTCTGGTCGATCTCCGGACCGGCCTCCAGAGGGGCCTTTAGATTGTCCCAGGGCCTGGTTCTGGGGGCAGACCGGAGGTGGGGCCGGAGACTCCGGTGTCTTCAGGCTAGAGACTTTGGTGGACCGGAGACTCCGGTCTGAGCAGCTCCAGCGGCTCCTGCTTCATGCTCTGCTCCTTGTTCTCCATCCTTGGGTGCTTGGTGATGTGTTGAAGCTTCGTACCTGATGATGCATAGGGTAGTTGCATGAAGTAGCATACCATCCAAGGAGGTATCAAATTGGCACGAGGAGAGGAGCATGTTCACCTTAGCTTGTAGGAGTTTGGCTCGGGCACGAGTCATGGGTCCACTTGGGGGACTTGTTGGTGTAGATGTAGGCGCGTCCGTAGGATGGGCCGCATCAGCAGGTCTTCACTCAACCTGCCTGCGGCATTGATGGGACTCCAAGTTGTATATATTTTGCTTGTAAACTCTGGATTATTCGATTCTTGTAATAAAGACTTGTGTTTTACATGATATTTCATCGACTCTGAGTGCTAGCTATTGATCCAGGGACTAGCATGTTAATCATAGGGACTTAGGATCCATGTTGATCCAAGGTCACTACAGATGTTCTCAGAGCATAAGTTGACTGATGTAGCCCAACATATGGAAACCACCTTTGGTCCACATCATGCCACGCTAATCATCACTCCAAAGGTGCACTCCTTCCATGCTTTGCCTTTCGTTCGTGTTTATGCGAATGGATTCCTACTTGAGACAAATGCCCATGATGTGACTAGGTCCATGAACATGATGCCAAGAAGATGCAGCAAGGATGGCCCTAGAGCCAAGACACCCAAGCAAGAGGCCTGGAAGAGAAGACGCAAGAAGCTGCTGAAGCAGGACCGGAGTCTCCGAACCAGCAGACCGGAGTCTCCGGTCTACCACACCAGAGTCTCCGACCCGTCTCCAGACCGAGCCCCGAACCTGCGCCTGGGACAGTCTGAGACCCCCTCCAGAGGCGACACTAGAGACAGACCGGAGTCTCCGGCCAACACCGGAGTCTCCTGACCGAGCATCGTGGGCCTACGCGCCTTAATCTGGGCTTGGCCCATGTAACGCCCCAAACTTCCTGCTTATGCATGTTTTACCCCTAGCTCGTGGCTGGCCTATATATATGCCCCCACCCCCTCCTTGAAACCCTAGAGAGATGATGATGAATTGAGGCATGTGCCAAACCCTAGATGGGAGCCCCCTCTCAATAGTAAATCTATGAGTTGTACAAGGCCTTGGAGTCGGTGCCCTTCTCCAAGTTGTCAAGACCCTCCTCAAGTGTTTGGTCTCTCCCTAACGAGGGTTTAACTCATCAATGCCCATTGTTATGGACTTGGGTTTTGGAGAAGGAGGGAGCGCTGGAGACATCTATCGGCTAGCAAACAAGCACACAGGGGACAAAGATTTACTCAGGTTCAGGCCTCGTAGAGGTCCCTACTCCTTCTTGTTTGCTCGTGGAATTATCGAAGGAACCGAAGGTTACAGTGGTGCGCAGATGCAATCTGACGAGGGTTGTGGAAACTTGGGTTGCGTGTGTCCTCCTCGCCGCCCCCTCCTAGCCCTTATATAGATAGGCTAGGTCTCGGGTAGCAGGTCAAGTCGGTTACAAGTTAGGGTTTTCCCCTTCAAACTTTCTATCTTTAGCTTCTTCTTGTTCTTCAAGCAATCGAGAGTCCGTAGGTTACTCGAGTCCTTCACTTGGGCCTTGGCGACACCGTGGGCCTTTACGTATTTAGACTGTATATACCAAACTCGACTACCTGTAGGGTATACCCATGTCAGTAGCCCCCGAGTGTCCAGTGGAATCGCAGATTCGACTGGGACTTTTGAAGTCTTTCGAGTGCATAAATGAGTATATTTCGACTGCTTTATTTGTGTCATAGGGATTGTTGATGTACGTGCCTGATATAACCGAAGTATCGCTATTAGTTAACCACCTTAGGGTGAAACAACACAATCGACTCGAACTCGAGTCTCCGGACTCGAATCCAGAAAAGTGCTGGTGTAATTCGACTCAAGCCGCGGAGGTCTTACAGGAGTCGAATTCTAGTTATATGGGTGTGAGCACTCGACACGTCCGTCAAGGCATGTTCATCGTACCTGTAGGCACGGATACATTTCTGGTAGTGCGCAGCTAATGTGTTGTTAGGCCTTATTCAGGTCTTACCTTCACGCTGTAAGCGCGGCATCCGAATTTTATCATTGCGGAGACGATTCGGGTGACCCAGGAGACACAGTCTCTTTGTAGGGAAAAATTATGAGGCGGTGTCGCCATGAGCTTCGAGTGTGGATGTTATCGACACACAGTTTTTTGTATAAATAATCATAGGGTGCGTGACCAGCGCTCCCTATGGGAGTAGCCCCCGAGTGCCTGGTTGAGTCGAAGACTCAGGCAGGGACTAAAGAACTTTTGCAACTGCTGTCGTATTTGCTTGCTTCTTTCAGTCGAATTTGTTTCCGGTGCTCCCTATGGGAGTAACCCATGTCCAAAGTCGAAACGTATTTCGAGTGACTGGGTTTGCCTTTGATTGTCCATGTTCCTGAAAAAAGAAGAGAAAAATCATAGGGTGCGCGACCAGCGCTCCCTATGGGAGTAGCCCCCGAGTGCTTGGTGGAGTCGAAGACTCGAGCAAGGACTAAAGTAGTCGAAGTCTTCTGCTGCATAGCTTTTGATGACGTCAGTGCTGACGATTTCATGACCTCAATTGCCCGCGTGAGCGTGTTTGACGGGACATGACGAGCAGTGGGTCCCACTCTCTGACTTTGATTTGACTGGGCGTGCGTAATCTTTTATTTTAACTGCATCTCCTCGATTTCCGCGCGTAGTGGGAGTAGTGGAGCGACAGTTCGCGCTTCCACTTCTCCACGTGTTCAGCACGATGTTTTCCACGCGTCTAGTAGGGTTTTTCCGAGCCGTTGGATTGCATCTTCTAGGGGTTAAGTAGCGGCGCTGTGACGGTAATTTTCTCATCTGCTCTCATTCATCCTTTGCTTCCATCGCCATTGCCGCTGCTCCTCTGCTTTCTCTGCGCTCGTTTCTTCCATGACGCTGGACCAGCTCCGCTCGTTTCCGAGCTACTTCCTTTGCTCGCATCGCCACCACGCAATGGGGAAGAAGAAAGGAGGCGTTATGGCTGATTCCGCGGCCACCATTGCTGTGGTGAAGAAGAAAGGCGGCTCCACCATTGCGGGCATCAGCACCGTCGCCGGTAGGAAGAAGAAGGCCGCAGGCACCCGCGTCACGAATGGTGCGTGGTGCCCCTCCATCATCAAGTCATCTGATCCCCGTCTTCTTCCTCAAGACAGAGTACTGTCCGCCGCAGTCGCCGACGCGCGCGTCCCCAGCGGTGAGACAATTCCTTCTCCTCCCGTTGGTTTTTGAGTGATGTTTTTAGCATTCATCATTTGCGGTCTCTCCTTGCCCCTTCACCCCTTTTTTAGGGGCCTCCTTTTTTTCTATGGGCTTCAGCTCCATCAGCTGTCCCCGAACTCTATCCTCCATATCTCTTGCTTCATCACCCTCTGCGAGTGCTGGCTCGGAATCGAGCCGCACTTCGGCCTCTTCAAGCGCCTCTTCAAATTGAAGTGCCAATATGCATCTGGCTCTTTAGTCTATGATGTAGGTGGTTGCGGAATTCACGTCGACCCATCCGCCACCTACTTCGACATCAAGCTCACGACGTCTGTCCAAGGGTGGAGGGACAAATGGTTCTACATCCGCGATGAGAAGGCTAACGGTGAGCACTTCGGACTCGCACCCTTCGATCCCGCGACGCCGTGCAAGAGGATGCGCTCCTGGAAGAATGTAGTCATGCCTGGCGAGTCCGCGGAGACAAATGTGCTGTACAGGCGCGTCTGCGACCTCGAGAGTCGCAGAGGCAAAGAGGAGGGAGGCTGCGCTATCATTTGCACTTGGCTGCGCCGTCGTGTCCAGCCCCTACAGGCCATAGTCCACCCCATGTTTCAGTGGGCTGGCGCTGATGATGCCACTCGCGTGTCTGCCGATGGCATGTCCGCGAGTGAGGTGGACAAGAGGGTTCGACTGACCACCAAGTACACCGTCAAGGATGTACTCCCAAGTGAGCCAGTTGTTCCTCCATTTGATGCTACTAACCCTCCTCCTGAGGTATAGTTGTGATACGCAGTAGCTAAATTTGTCGATTGCTTCTCTGTTGTTTACTTGCTTTTTGCTGAATTTGTTGTCTGCATGCAGGATTGGGCGGTGTCACCTTGTATTCCCCCTCTTCCTGAGGGGATTATTCCTCGCGAAGCCTTGGAAGAGGACGAGTCGGAGTCGACCGTCCCCTCTGATGTGGAGGAGGAAGCCCTCGAGTCCGGTAGTCCAGATACTCGCAAGCGTTCATGCAACGAGGATTCCGATGCGTCGTCTCCTTCGACTCCGGAAGGTACAGGTGTTGGTGCGGAGTTGCCGATACCTGCTATTCCTGTGAGCGCCGTGGCACCATATTCTTGCAAGAAGATGCGATTGCCCAAGGAGTCCTCGTTAGAGTCGGGGGAGGCCACTTTTGACTTTGACAAGTTTGACTGGTAAATTTTCTAGTTTACTTGTTCTTCTCTGTTTTGCCCTTGTTGGCTCGTCTCTAAGTTTGCCCTTTCTCAATGTGGGTTTTCTCTTGTAGTCAAGAGGCATCGTCATCTTCTGGCAACGTCCAATTTTTGAAAGAATCAGGAGTCGCAACCTCAAGGGCCAAGAAAGAGGTCGAGCGCGCTCCTTCCCCTCCATTGGCGGCCCACTCCGCGCATAACTCTTCCAGTTCTCCTCATGCAGGGGAGCATCGAATGGTTGCCCAGATGACGGTACAACAGACATCTTCGGAGTCATTGGAGGATCATATAAGTGTAGATTTTCTTCTTGTAATGTTGTAGTCGATGTTCTCAATTGCTTCTTCTGATCCCTTTGTTGTGCGATAACTCCTTGTGAAGGAAGCCACTCATTTGGCGGAGCAAGTTCTTGCGATGGGATGCCAGCATGCGATGCTGGAGACGCGTCATCGCGTGGTTGAGAGTGAGCGTTCTACACTTCTTCTTCTTCTTCCCCTTTGATATAGTCGACTGATAGTCAACTTTTTGTTTGTCGTGTAGCTGAACATAATGCCCTCCTGCGCAATGCTGCCACCATGGAGAAAACCCTCGACGCGGCTATGAAGGGTCGCGATGAGGCAATCGCGGCGCGTGACGAGGCGCAAAGGCGCGAAGAGGATCTGCGTGCCTCCTTCGCAGCCAGGGAGAAGTTGTTCGAAGAACAACTGTTCTCAATTGCCAAGGCCCTCTCAGGTACTTTGCTTATGGATATCGTTATCCTTCTCTGCTTCGAATGTTTTTGCCGGTGGCGCTGACGTTTTGTCCATGTGTGGATTTATGTACAGATGCTGGCAATTTGAGCTTCGACCCGCAGGCCCTTCGTCGCGATGACGCTCTGGTGGGTGCACTGTCAGCAGTCGAAGACCGCAGCACCGCCGTGCAGGATACGCTCTCCAAGGCCAAAGACTTACTCAGTCGCCTTCGGGAGGAGCTAATGCCCAAGGCGGAGCTAGTCGAGAATATGGACGAGCTGGTGGAGTCACTCACCGGAGGTGTGCCTTCTAGCTTCAAGAACTCACTCCGCACGGCCGGCGTGTCCATGTCACTTGCCATGGTGCAGGCCCACGGAGTCGAGATTGATCCTGCTGTGGTGTCGAAGGCGATGCCTGTTAGCGCGGATGGCCAACAGGTAGTCTTCGCTCCTTTCGCGGCTGCCTGTGGCAAATATGGGCATCATCTGATAAATACTGTTGCGAAGTATTCTGAGGAGCTGCAACGCGCCAAGAAGGCGGCGAAAGCTTCGGCATCAGGGGCTGGCAGAAAGTCAGTGGCATCTGACACTGCACGGACTCGATGAAGCCCCTGAAGCCGTCGAAGTCGAAGAAGCCAGTTGCTCCTTAGTAGTCTTTGTAATAGTTGACTAGTTTATGTCCTTTGTTAAGAACATGCCTGCTGGCGAGTGTATCTGCTGATACTTTTGCTATTCTTGAATGCATTTGAACCTTTTGCCTTTGTATTGATTTGGTCATCTTATTTGTTTCTATCTTGACTTGTGGTAGGGTTCATCGAGTGATCCCTTGAGGGAAACTCAGGACTCGCCGCCTCTTGATGATACTTTGGCACCGCCACGCTCCAGGGTAGATGAATTGTCCCTGCTCTCGCGACTATGTGACCGCGTGAAGCAGCTGGAGCGTGAGTTGCCTGTGTTCCGCGGTAACACGGATGTATGGAAGTCGAAGGCGGAGAAAGCCGCCGCCTGAGAGCAGTATCTGCTTGGCGAGGTGACGCAGCTGGGCGACCAATTCAAGTGTTAGTTTGCTTGCTCTTATCTTTTCCTTGTAGTCACTCGCGATGTTGTACTTATGCTACTGTTCGCTGCTTCGTGTAGTTGTCAGCGCACGTCATCCGCAGGATGAGAAGGATAGAATTGCCATTCGTATGCATGATCTCACCCAGGAGCAACTTCAAGAGAGTGGATACTTCTGGGTAGATCATGATCGTGCGATTGCGCTGGCGACCTGCAGGATCACGCGTCGCGAGTGCTGCACTTTCTGAAGAAGTCGCAGTCATGTTTGAAGAACATTTATCGGACGATGTTTCCGCTGGATGTTACTCCATCAAGCCTGCTGGCGCTCCTTGCCAAGTTTCAAGATCTGTCCGCGGTTCGCGAGTGCGTGAGGCAACAGTTGGGGGCTGGTGCCAAGGCCGCTCTATCGTTGGTGCGACTGCACAGGCCTGACGTAGATGTTGCGGCAATCGTGTCTGGGCCGCCTGCACCACCAGCAGGTTCTGCCTGGAATATGGTGCCACACTACCAGGCGGTGGATCGCCCAGCAGAAGAGATTGTCGACTTCTTTGAGGAACAAACCAACGTTCTCTTGCTGTAGTAGTAGCTTAGTTTGTATCCTGTACATAAGTGTAATCGTGTTGTAAAATTCGTATAAATGTTGTAAATAATTTATTGTCGAATATGTATAAAGAGCTTTGTTAGCATGAAGTGCGTTGCACTATGCGAGTCCTTTTCGTTAGCCTGGCCATGCTCTTATCTCAGTCCCTTGTCAACCTGTCAGGTGCGTTGCAGCTGGGTTGATGTCGTGTTAAGGGTTTCGATTGATGTACCAGCTACTCAGGATATCGCATTTTGGTTCGAAGAACAGATGTATATAGGGTGACGCAGCCCCCGAGTAGATAAATTGGAAGAGTAAAGGAAAACACAGAGTTTTGGGGCACTTAGCTTTATTTATTCGAAGAACAGTGCGAGGTACAATGTGTGGCTAAGTAGCCTTGGCTGAGTAGCCTTATTTGCAATGTAAAAAGTAAAAAACGACTAGGGGTAGAAGCGTCGCAGCTGTGCGACGTTCCAGGGGTTGGAGTATGCGACTCCTGTCTCTAAATCTTGAAGGCGATAGGCGCCACCTGGGATTACTTCTGTAATCACGTACGGTCCTTCCGAGGGGGACTCGAGCTTGAGATGCCCCTGCTGCTTCAGTCGCAGGACCAGGTCGCCTTCGACGAAGGATCTGGGGCAAAGCCTCCTACTGTGGTAGTTGCGCAGGTTCTGCTGGTAGATCGTGGATCTTTCCGCGGCGATTTCCCTTGCCTCTTCAAGGAGGTCGACAGAGTCTTCGAGAGCGAGGGATGACTCTTGTTCGCTGTAAGCGACCACGCGCGACGCCTTGTACCGTACCTCGGCGGGTAGCACTGCCTCGGCTCCGTGCACCATAAAGAATGGCGTGTAGCCCATTGCACTATTTGGAGTTGTGCGTAGGCTCCAGAGTACGGATTGCAGTTCGTCCGGCCAACAACCCGCGGCTTGTTCGAGTGGCCGGAGGAGTCGCTTCTTGATGCCGCCACAGACGAGCCCGTTTGCGTTTTCCACCTGACCGTTGGTCTGTGGGTGCACTACTGAGGCGTAGCTGATGTTGATCCCCAGGTTCTCGCAGAATTTTTGGAACTCCTTGCATCTGAAGTTCGTCCCGTTGTCGGTGATGATGCTGTGCGGTACTCTGAAGCGGTAGACGATGGACTCGAAGAACTTTACTGCGCTGTGCCCTGATTGGTTGGTCGCTGGCATGGCCTTAATCCACTTGGTGAATTTGTCGACTGCGACCAAGAGGTAGACGTAGCCTCCTCGTGAGGACCTTGGAAGTTTGCCAACCATGTCGAGTCCCCATTGCATGAATGGCCAGGCTAATGGGATTAGCCGTAGCTCTGCGCCAGGTGCGTGTGGCTTGTCCGCGAATCGCTGGAAAGCGTTGCATTTTTGGACAATGTCCTTGGCATCGCGCATGGCCGTAGGCCAGTAGAATCCATCTCGTAGAGCTTTGGCAACGAGGGCGCAACTGCCGGCATGGTGCCCGCAGGTCCCTTCATGGATGTCGAGGAGAACAGCTCTTCCATCGGCCGTGGAGACACATCGTTGGAGTACTCCTATGATGCTGCGTTTATACAGTTCGCCATTGATAACAACGAATGCCTTGGATCACCGCGCGATGTGCCGTGCATCCGTCGGATCATCCGGTAGCCTCTTGCTGAGGAGGTACGTGATGTACGGCTGCGTCCAGGATTGCTCAATCATCATGACACTCATTGGTCCCTCGAGTCTTGTGTCCAGCTCCAAGTCATCGAGTGCTATTGGCTCATTGGGTGGCGTAGCCCCCGAGTCTGTTGTTGTGCTTGTTTTCTTCTCTGCGGCCTTTGGCTTGTTGGAGCGTTCGCAGATGCGCTCGAGAAATACCCCAGGTGGTATGGGGGCGCAGGTAGAGCCTATGTTGGCGAGTGCGTCCGCCTCTTCGTTGCTTTCGCGACCTACGTGCCACAGCTCGCAACCGTCGAAGTCTCCTTCGAGTGTGTCGTAGAGGTCGCGGTACGCGATCATGTTGTCATTCAGTGCGTCGCACTCGTGCATCGTTTGGTTGACGACCAACTTGGAGTCGCCGTATATGATGAGCCTCTTGGCGCCGCAGGCTTTTGCCATCCTCATCCCGTGCAACAGGGCCTCGTATTCAGCCTCGATGTTGGAGGCTGTGAACTGCATTCGCAGGATATACTTCAGCTTGTCCCCTTGAGGTGATGTCAGTATGACACCTGCGCCTGCTCCGTCCTTCCGCTTGGACCCGTCGAAGTGCATTGTCCAGAAGTAGGACGTTTGTTTGGGAGCTGGTTCTCCATCCAGTGCACGAGGAAGTATGGGAGAACTTGCGACTTGATTGTGTTGCACTTTTCGTATGTGATGTCTCGTGGAGACAATTCTATTCCCCAAAGCGTGACTCGTCCTGTGGCATCAGGGTTATTGAGGATATGCCCCAACGGGGCGTAGTTGACCACCACGATTGGGTGTTCCTGGAAGTAATGGTGCATTCGTTGGGCGGTCATGAAGACACCGTACGCTAGCTTCTGGTAGTGCGGGTACCGCTGTTTTGTTGGCGTGAGGACCTCGCTGAGGTAGTATACTGGGTGTTGTATGTCGTGGACCTTGTTTTCCTCAGCTCGCTCGACGACGAGCACTGTGCTGACCACCTGGTTGGCGGCGGAGATATACAACAACAGTGGTTCCCTTTCTCGTGGGGTCACCAGCACTAGCGAAGTGGATAGCAGGCGCTTGAGGTCTTCGAATGCTTCTTGCGCTTCATTGGTCCACTCGAATTTTTCAGCTTTGCGGAGGAGCTGGTAGAAGGGTAGCTCCTTTTCACCCATCTGACTGATGAATCGACTGAGGGCCGCGATTCACCCAGCCAGCTGCTGAACGCCCCTTATGTTTTTCGGCTTCTCCATGGCCAGTATGGCTTTTATTTTCTTCGGGTTTGCCTCAATTCCCCTCGCGGAAATGAGATACCCGAGTAGCTGCCCAGATGGTACGCCGAAGGCGCATTTGTCCGGATTGAGCTTGATCCGGTAGCTGTCGAGGTTGGCGAAGGTTTCGCGCAAATCATCGATTAGGGAGGCTTCCTCCTTGGTCTTGATTACTATGTCATCGACATAGACTTGAATGTTGCGACCCAGTTGTTCCTTGAGGCAAGCCTGCATGCACCGCTGGTAGGTGGCTCCCGCGTTCTTTAGCCCGAAGGGCATTGTGTTGTAGCAGAACACACCAAAGGGCATTGTAAACGCTATTTTCTCTTGATATTCCTCCTTCATTCGAATCTGATTATAGCCTGAGTAGGCATTGATGAAGCAGAGGCACTCGCATCCCGCGGTGGAGTTGATGATCTGGTCGATGCGCGGCAATGGGAAGTGATCCTTTGGGCAGTGCTTGTTCAAAGAGCTGAAGTCCATGCACATCCGCAGGATATCCGTGTCCTTTATTGGTACCAGCACCGTGTTGGCGAGCCAAGTGCTTTCCTTGATCTCGCGTATGAACTTGGCTTCAAGGAGTCTATTGATCTCCATTCCAACTTCATGCGCTCGTGGCTCAGACAATCGCCGAATTGTTTGCTTGACTGGCCTTGCGTCGGGGTTGACGTTGAGTGCATGCTCGGCGAATTCCCTGGGAACTCCTGGCATGTCCACAGGACACTAGGCGAAAATTTCCTAGTGCTCACGGAGGAATTCGACGAGCACGAGTTCCTATGCGAGACTCAAGTTGTTGGCGATGGGAGCCGTCTTGGCGGGATCCGATGGGTGGACCTGTAGTTTCTTTGTGTGCACCGATGAGTCGAAGGAGAGATCAGGTGAGCTTGGCCGGCTCAGCGGAGGCAGACTGTTGTCTGTTGACTCCTTTAGTCTCACGAGTTCCTCCTACATGCCGAAGGACTGGGAAATTCTGTTGAATTCCCTATCGCAATTGTCCGATCTCTCGAAGCTCCCGTTGATCATGATGACGCCATTGGGACCTGGCATTTTCATCTGCAGGTAGGCGTAGTGGGGTACTGCCATGAACCTAGCGAACGCGACGCGCCCGAGGATGCAGTGGTACTGTGAAGGCCAGTCGATGACCTCAAAGTCGATGCGCTAGCGCCGGAAGTTCTTCGGAGAGCCGAAGATGACGTCGAGGTTGATTTTGCCTAGGGGGTATACGCCTTTCCCTGGGACGATGCCGTGAAACATTGTGTCCGAGGCCTCCAGGCAGGTTAGAGGGATTCTCATTGCTCGCAAGGTACTCGCGAATATTAGGTTAATGCCACTCCCACCATCCATGAAGACGCGGCTCGTGTCGAAACCTCCGATTTGCGCCTCGAGTACGAGGGGGAATGGCCTAGACGGGGTACCTGAGGCGGATGGTCGCGTTTGTCGAAGGTGATGCATGACTCACTTCCACTAAGGTACTCAGTGGTAGATGGTTGCGAGTGTGTGGCCAAGTTGACTCGGCGAGTGATGACCTTCTGCACCCGATTGGAGGGGCGTCCCTTTTGGATCATCATGGTGCCCATGGCTCGTGGGTACGGTTCTCCTCCGTGGTGCTGGTCCGGTGCAGCTGCATTCGGGGGTGGCCCAGGTGGTGGTGGCGGTGCGCCATGTGCCACGGCGCCTGGAGCGGCTCCGTAGCCTCTTTCGACTGCATTGCGGTTCATCCGAACCAATCCCTCATGTAGCTTGAGGAACTCACGGCAATCCTTGAGGAGGTGGCTGGACTTCTTCTTGCCATCATGCTTGTCAATGTAGAAGTGTACCGTGCATGGCCCGGACAGTTTGTCCTCAATGGAGTTCGCGGGTGCCTCATCGCGAGTGCGGCGTTGCCACACTTGCGTGGTTTTCCCGGAGTCGCGGTATCCGCCGCTACGGTATCCGCTGTTGCGGTTATCGTCGTGTCTGTCGGTGTAGCCACCACGACCATGTTGACATCGTCACGGTCATCGTAGATGCGCATGCGGCGCTTGCCTCGGCGATCGCGTCTGCTCTCGAGTTCCGCCTCCTCATCGGAGTGAACGTGATTCTTCGCCGAATCTTCTCCATCGGCCCGCCGATTTGCGATCTCCATCAGGTGCTCAATGGTCTGGGGCTTTGAGCGGCCCAACTCCTCCCTTAGTTCTAGGCGGCGGACGCCGCCGTTGAATGCATCAATCGCGCGATCCTCCGAGATGTTCTCTGCGGAGTTCTTGATGATGGACCACCTTTGGATGTAGGAGCGCAGCGATTCGCCAGATCTTTGCTGGCAACATCTCAGCTCTTCGATTGATGCGGGCCGCTTGTATGTGCCCTTAAAATTGCGCACGAAGCTGTAAACCAGCTCATCCCAACTGTGAATAGATCCGCGTGGAAGGTTGTTGAGCCATGCTCTGGCGGCGCCCTGCAGCTGTAGCTGCAAGCATTGCATGGCCGTGCTTCGACTGCCTCCGTGGAGCCTGACGGAGGAGATGTGGTCCTCCAGCCAGATCTTTGGGTCCTGTAGGCCGTCAAACTTCGGGTTCTCCGATGGGAGTTTAAACCCTTTGGGCATTCGCTTCTGCCTGATGGATCTGTTGAAGCATCTGGCGCCGCAGAGCTCCACATCTTCTTCTTCTATGTCAGTCGACCAAGCATGTCGTGCCCTTGATTTGTCGATCTTGCACTGCGTGAGGTCGTCGCGCGCATCATAGTCACGGTCGTGTCGCCGTGAGCGGCGGCGTCGAGACAGGTCGTGACTATCGTCGCTGGACGAGGGCGAGGAGTAGCGCTTTGCCCTTCTTCGGGTCTGGTGTTGGCTCCTTGTCGAGGGCGGCCTCGATTAATCCCAAGCCCGCGATCGTAGATTGGTGCATGGCGGCTCGGGGATCTCCAGCTGGCGGCTGGTTGTTAAGGAGGTACATGGTGGCCGCTGTCACCGCAGCCTGCGGCGTCTTGGGGACCACGTTGCCCCGTGTGTCGACTGTCATAGAGCTGAAGTCGAGGACCTTTGCAGCTTCTATGCGTTCTTGCTCGGTGAGATGGGCCATCCGAGATTGCCTCTTCTTGGCGAGGTACTTGTTGCCCCTTGAGGAGGATCCTCCGTGGGAGGAGAGCCCAGCACGACGAAGGCTCGATTCGTCCGCTGCCTTTTTACGCGGTTCGAGTTGCGCGATTGTTTGCAGTTGGCGCTTGAATTCTTCCTTCAGGAGCAAGTGATAGCCCATCAGTAGTTCTTGCAGGGATCCGAAGGGTAGAGGAGCGCCTCGTAGGGCCTCGCGGCAGCGAGCCCATTCTTGCTCGTTGAGCCTGATCACGACGCGTTCGCCGGTTTGCTCATTTAGTATGGTTGGAGGTTTGACTGCTCCTCCATTATCGACGGGGGTGTGATTGCCACTGTTGCTGCCATTGCCGCCATTGCCACTGTTGCCGGCATTGGGCGGGTCGGTTCCGTTACCATGATTGCCACCGTTGCCGGCGTTGGGCAGGTCGGTCTCGTTACCGCGATTGCCACCGTTGTCGCGATTGGTAGAGGTATCGCCTGTGTTGATGACAACGCACATGAAGTGATTGGGGAAGCTGCTGCTTCCGCAACTCTCAGATCTGGAACCGTAGGTTCCATCTTCAATGGCCAAATCGCTCAGATAGGAGTCGCGACTGCTGTCGCTGACCGTGTTCTCGACTGCTGTCGGGGTGTTCAGATCACTGAGGGTGCCGATCGATGGAGGGAGCCATGATGCTGGGGCAATCGATGGTCCCGTCGGCTGATCAGGCATGCGAAGCGTGCCCATCTGACCGACTTGGAAGCGGAAGCTCCCTATCACCAGGCTGATTCCGTCGCCTACGGACTCGAAGGCCGGGGGAGTGGCTGGCGTGTGGACGGTGAAGTCGAACGCGTCGAAGAGCTGGAGGATCTCCGCTGTTGTGGAGTTGTAGATTGCGGTTGATGGGGCCGAAGAAGCCGCAACTTCAGCACTCCCAATTCCCACAGACGGCGCCAATTGCCGAGGGTTTAACTCATCAATGCCCATTGTTATGGACTTGGGTTTTGGAGAAGGAGGGAGCGCTGGAGACATCTATCGGCTAGCAAACAAGCACACAGGGGACAAAGATTTACTCAGGTTCAGGCCTCGTAGAGGTCCCTACTCCTGCTTGTCTACTCGTGGAATTATCGAAGGAACCGAAGGTTACAATGGTGCGCAGATGCAATCTGGCGAGGGTTGTGGAAACTAGGGTTGCGTGTGTCCTCCTCGCCGCCCCCTCCTATCCCTTATATAGATAGGCTAGGTCTCGGGTAGCAGGTCGAGTCGGTTACAAGTTAGGGGTTTCCCCTTCAAACTCTCTATCTTTAGCTTCTTCTTGTTCTTCAAGCAATCGAGAGTCCGTAGGTTACTCGAGTCCTTCATTTGGGCCTTGGCGACACCGTGGGCCTTTACGTATTTAGACCGTATATACCAAACTTGAGTACCTATAGGGTATACCCATGTCACTCCCTATCAAGGATTCTAGTAGTGCTTGATATCTCCCCTTTGAGATTCTACTTAGTTGCTACTCTCTCCTTGATTTGGATTCTACCATCCGCTTGACGATATCTCCTTTGGTGATTCTACTATAAGGTTGCTACTTAGATTGATTCAAAGCAACAGGAGCAAATAGAATTGGGTGTGATTTGGCGTGTGTTTGTATCTTTACATTGCATTAGAGTTGTGTTCATCGTGTTTTCCCTCACTTCCGCCTCAAATCCGTGAAGATCGGGCCACTCCAAGGGTAAATCCACAAGGAGACCCATAACAACTGGTATCAGCAGCTTTTGGTTGCCACGGATTTGACTTCCCCTTCGATTTCCACATAAACTAAAAAATACCAAAAATATAGCCCGAAATTGCCTTTGGATCAATCTCTCGTTTTGGTGAGTTGATAGTGGTTTTAGTCCAATAGAAACTTGTCTTTGGAGTTGGTCTACTTGTGCCCTGCGTTTCCCAGCCCAATTTGGTCGTAATTTTCTGGATTTGAGGGTTCAAGGGCTGAATTTCTGCTCAAGAACACGAGCTATTCGTCGCGTTGCCTCCAGACCAGAGTTTCCGGACCGCAAGACCGGAGTCTCCAGCCTACACCGGAGTGTCCGACCCAGCAACAACGGAGTCTCCGGCCCTGAAAAATTTTTTGACCCCCTTTTCCTTTTTTTCGACTGATTTCCTTTTGGCGTTTGTGTTTCGTGTGCGTGTCTGTCAACTAACAAAGGCTTCCGCAACGCCTCACACTCGACATCGACACCACGGAACTCGAACCATCCCTCCACCACCGGTTACAAGTGCGACATCACCATAAGGTATAACTTGCACCACCCTTGTTAACCCCTTCTTCCTTTGTGTGTTACCTAACCGATCGAGCGTAGCTCATCTTGTGTTTGCTGAAACATTGCGCGCTTGCTCTTGCATAAGTCATAGTGTAGAGGCAAGAACATAAACTTGATCCATAGCATAGCAAAGAAAGAGGCACAAAAAAGCTTATAAGCAAAAGAAAAAGAGAAAGATACCAATACAAAAGAGAGTCCAAAGCTTCTAAGCAAGAGTGCTAGTAAGAGCAAGGCAAGCGTACAAATCCGTTGCTTCTCCATCTTTTGGCAAACGGTCTATGGTCTCTCCTAGTGTTGGCACGACACCGAGCATTAGTCTTTGTTAGGACCAATTTTGTTCGTTGCTAATTTTCATAGTCGTGTTAGCCACATTAATCTCCACCATGTGTGTATAGTCGTAGGTTCTCGTCACCCTTTTGACCTTTTCCTTTGACTTTGTTTTTGGTTGGATTTTACCCACTTTTGACAATAACCTTTTCGTTTGGTTGTTCCACTTGCTATCCACCTTCCTACCCATCCACCATAGGCCTTTGTGTGTGTGTTTCTTGTGTATTCGCTTTGCTCTCGGCAAGAACAACCTTTCCAATTTTTGACTTGGTGAGGCAAGGTAGCACATACCATACCACCAATACCACCCTCGTTTCACTTGTGGTCAATCAACATGTCTAGGGAACGCGGAGAAAGCGGAGATGGCAACTTCCACAACCAAGATGGTTTTGCCACGCGCCACAACTTATGGGTGCAATGCCAAGAATTCAATGCCCAAATTGAGAGGCTTGAGAACCGGCTTTATGAAACTTTTCGAGAATTCGACTACCGTGACCGGCAACGCCAAGTGGAGCACAATGCTCAATTCCAAGCTCTTCACCAAGCTATTGCCAACCTCGGCAACCGTCATGGACACCATTCAAGCTCGTCAAGTTCGTCTTGCGCGCGCTCCTCAAGTCATCATGACGACTCCTCGTGTCCCCGTTCTCATCATGGAGAACCCCACCACCACAATGGGGAACATCAAGCTCGTCATCGCCATGAACAAGTGGTTGAGCCACAACATCAACAACCGCACCACGCAAGACGTCATCGACACCATGATCACCAAGCGCATCCACACCACTAAGAAGATGGTCGCCCTCCATAACAAGCTATGGTACAAGCGCCACCACCACCCCATGAAAAAGAATGCCATGGTGAACACAACCGCGTTGATAGGTGCCAACACCCGAACCATGACCATCACCATCAACAACAAGTTCATCAAGCACCACAATGGGATACAAGTGATGATGACGAGGCTACACACCGCGCGAGGCGCAACAACCGCTATGCTCAACCCCACCATCGTCGTCAACAACCAATGAATGCAAATTATCCCGAGCTAAGGCGTAGAAGAGACTTTGCGCATCAAGCTCCTCCTCAACCGCGTCCTCGAGAAAATCAAGCTCCTCCTCCACCACCACGTGCACCAAGTGAAGCAAGCATACGGCAAGATCGCCACAACTACCACCGTGAACATGAAGAGGGCAAGTTTGGTAAGCTCAAGTTCATTATGCCCAAGTTCAAGCGACAATAAGACGCCGACACATACGTTGATTGGGAGCTCAAAGTTGACAAGATCTTCCGAGTCCACAACTACTCTGAAGAGAAGAAAGTTGCAATGGCATCCCTTGAGTTCGAGGACTATGCAAATATTTGGTGGGAAGACTTCCAAAAGAACCGCGAGAAGAATGAGGAACCTCCAATTGAAACTTGGACCGAGATGAAGGAAGTGATGTACACACGCTTCGTCCCTGAGCATTATCGCCAAGATCTCTTCGACAAGCTACAAAACTGGAAACAAGGCACCAAGTCAATTGAAGAGTTCTACAAGGAAATGGAGAAAACCATGATGTGAGCTAATGTGAGAGAACTTGAAGAGCAAACCATAGCTAGGTTCCTCAACGGTTTGAGCCGCCCAATAAGGAAGATTGTTGACTTTCAACCGCACAAGAACCTCACCGAGCTCCTCCATCAAGCTACCAAAGCTGAGCGGCACTTGCAAAAGGAGAATGCATACGAAAAGCAAAAGTCATACTTTGCGTCCATCAATGCAAATGCTCCCGCAAAGCCAATAAACCAAGCAATGAGCTCATCCAAGCGAGCAAAGACCATGCTAGCACCCTCCTCCAACACGACATCAGATAGTCAAGTCACTTGCTTAAAGTGTGGAGTGAAAGATCACAAGTAATATGAGTGCACCAACTCACGAGTGATGCTTACGGATGAGAATGGTGCAACCTACTCTGTAAGTGAAGAGGAGTATGGCTCTCACTCAACGAGCTATTGCAAGGACAACCGTAATGGAAGAGGATGACACACTTGTATGCGAGCATGATCTGGGCCCTACACTTGTCATAGCACAAATCTCGCCAACAAACTCCATCCAAAGAGAGGACCAAGGCCTCAATATCTTCCAAACTCGTGCCGGAATTGATGGCAAGTCCATAAAAGTGATCATCGATGGAGGTAGTTTCCAAAACCTTGCAAGTACGGAGCTTTGTGAGAAACTAAAGTTGCAATGCATAGAGCACCCTCACCCCTACCATGTCCAATGGCTTGATGACAATGGAGCACTCAAGATAACATAAAAGGTCCACATCTCCTTCAATATTGGATCATATGAAGACACCGTCGAGTGTGATGTCGTGCCAATGTCCGTGTGCCACATGCTACTTGGAAGGTCATGGCAATACGATAAAGGAGCAATGCATCATGGTTCCACCAACCAATACTCCTTCAAGTGGAATGACAAGAAATTGGTGCTCCAACCCATGACGCCTAGCCAAGTCATCGCATTCAACCTGACACCCGTCAACAAGATAAAGCAAGCTAAAGACCCTTGTGAGATGAGTGGTGAGAGAGTGAACCACCATCAAGAGAGTGAGTGCCACAAGCCAAAAATGAGTGGAAAAATCATGAGTGCCACGACGCAAGCCACAAAATGTGAGAAGAGAGAGTTGAGTGTGACCCATACGAACAATAATTCATACAATTCTCTCTCTTTTTTATCGGTTTTGCAAGGTACCCAAGATACACCACCAACTACAAGGATAAGGCTACAAGACCTCCAACCACAACATGATGGCAAAATGTACCACAAGGTCTTCAACAAGTTTGAGAATGGCTTCGACACCGGCGATCCGACCATGTACAAGAACAAGGCCAAGGACACACCTCCTTCCTTGCATGATGAACGAACATAGTCGAGGTCGACTCATTTTCAAGCGGGGGGAGATGATGTAGCCCAACATATGGAAACCACCGTTGGTCCACATCATGCCACGCTAATCATCACTCCAAAGGTGAACTCCTTCCATGCTTTGCCTTTTGTTGGTTGTTATGCGAATGGAATCCTACTTGAGACAAATTCCCATGATGTGACCAGGTCCATGAACATGATGCTAAGAAGGTGCAGCAAGGATGGCCCTGGAGCCAAGACACCCAAGCAAGAGGCCTGGAAGAGAAGACGCAAGAAGCCGCTGAAGCAGGACCAGAGTCTCCGGACCAGCAGACCGGAGTCTCCGGTCTACCACACCAGAGTCTCCGGCCCTTCTCCGGACCGAGCCCCGAACCTGTGCCTGGGACAGTCTGAGACCCCCTCCGGAGGCGACACCGGAGACAGACCGGAGTCTCTGGCCAACACCGGAGTCTCCCGACCGAGCATCGTGGGCCTGCGCGCTTTAAGCTGGGCTTGGCCCATGTAATGCCCCAAACTTCCTGCTTATGCATGTTTTACCCCTAGCTCGTGGCTGGCCTATATATGCCCCCACCCCCTCCTTGAAACCCTAGAGAGATGATGATGAATTGAGGCATGTGCCAAACCCTAGATGGGAACCCCCTCTCAATAGTAAATCTATGAGTTGTACAAGGCCTTGGAGTCGGTGCCCTTCTCCAAGTTGTCAAGACCCTCCTCAAGTGTTTGGTCTCTCCCTATCAAGGATTCTAGTAGTGCTTGGTCTCTCCCCTTTGGGATTCTACTTGGTTGCTACTCTCTCCTTGATTTGGATTCTCGCATCCGCTTGCCGATCTCTCCTTTGGTGATTCTACCATAAGGTCTCTCGCCGAGGATTCTATTGGAAAGGTTTGAAGCAACGGGAGCAAATCGAATTGGGTGTGATTTGGCGTGTGTTAGTATCTTTACCTTGCATTAGAGTTGTGTTCATCGTGTTTTCCCTCACTTCCACCTCAAATCCGTTAAGATCGGGCCACTCCAAGGGTAAATCCACAAGGAGACCCATAACAACTGGTATCAGTAGCTTTTGGTTGCCACGAATTTGACTTTGCCCTTCGATTTCCGCATAAACTGAAAAATACCAAAAATATAGCCCCAAATTTCCTTTGGATCAATCTCTCGTTTTGGTGAGTTGATTGTGGTTTTAGTCCAATAGAAACTTGTCTTTGGAGTTGTTCTACTTGTACCCTGCGTTTCCCAGCCCAATTTGGTCGTAATTTTCTGGATTTGAGGGTTCAAGGGCTGAATTTCCGCTCAAGAACACGAGCTGTTCGTCGCGCTGCCTCCAGACCGGAGTTTCCGGACTGACTGACCGGAGTCTCCGGCCTAGACCAGAGTTTCTGGACTAAAAGACCGGAGTCTCTAGCCTACACCGGAGTGTCCAGCCCAGCAACACCGGAGTCTCCAGCCCTGACAAATTTTTTGACCCCCTTTTCCTTTTTTTCGACTGATTTCCTTTTGACGTTTGTGTTTCGTGTGTGTGTCTGTCAACGAACAAAAGATTCTGCAATGCCTCGCACTCGACATCGACACGATGGAGCTCGAACCATCCCTCCACCACCGGTCGCAAGTGCGACATCACCAGAAGGTATAACTTGCACCACCCTTGTTAACCCCTTCTTCCTTTGTGTGTTACCTAACCTATCGACAGTTGCTCATCTTGTGTTTGCCGAAGCATTGTGCGCTTGCTCTTGCATAAGTCATAGTGTAGAGGCAAGAACATAAACTTGACTCCATAGCATAGCAAAGAAAGAGGCACAAAAAAAGCTTATAAGCAAAAGAAAAAGAGAAATATACCAATACAAAAGAGAATCCAAAGCTTCTATGCAAGAGTGCGAGCAAGAGCAAGGCAAGCGTACAAATCTGTTGCTTCTCCATCTTTTGGCAAACGGGATATGGTCTCTCCTAGTGTTGGCACGACACCGAGCATTAGTCTTTATTAGGACCAATTTTGTTCGTTGCTCATTTTCATAGTCTTGTTAGCCACATTAATCTCCACCGTGTGTGTATAGTCGTAGGTTCTCGTCACCCTTTTGACCTTTGACTTTGACTTTGTTTTTGGTTGGATTTTACACACTTTTAACAATAACCTTTTCGTTTGGTTGTTCCATTTGCTATCCACCTTCCTACCCATCCACCATAGGCCTTTGTGTGTGTGTGTGTTGTGTATTCGCTTTGCTCTCGGCAAGAACAACCTTTCCAATTTTTGACTTGGTGAGGCAAGGTAGCACATTCCATACCACCAATACCACCCTCGTTTCACTTGTGGTCAAACAACATGTCTAGGGAAAGCGGAGAAAGCGGAGATGGCAACTTCAACAACCAAGATGGTTTTGCCACGCGCCACAACTTATGGGTGCAATGCCAAGGATTCAATGCCCAATTTGAGAGGCTTGAGAACCGGCTTGATGAAAATTTTCGAGAATTCGACTACCGTGACCAGCAACGCCAAGTGGAGCACAATGCTCAATTCCAAGCTCTTCACCAAGCTATTGCCAACCTCGGCAACCGTCATGGACACCATTCAAGCTCGTCAAGTTCGTCTCGCGCGCGCTCCTCAAGTCATCATGGCGACTCCTCGCGTCCCCATTCTCAACATGGAGAACCCCACCACCACAATGGGGAACATCAAGCTCGTCATCGCCATGAACAAGTGGTTGAGCCACAACATCAACAACCGCACCACGCAAGACGCCATCGACACCATGATCACCAAGCGCATCCACAACACCAAGAAGATGGTCGCCCTCCACAATAAGCTATGGTACAAGCGCCACCACCACCCCAAGAACAAGAACGCCATGGTGAACACAACCCCGTTGATAGGCGCCAACACCCAAACCATGACCATCGCCATCAACAACAAGTTCATCAAGCACCACAATGGATACAAGTGATGATGACGAAGCTACACACCGCGCGAGGCGCAACAACCGCTATGCTCAACCCCACCATCGTCATCAACAACCAATGAATGCAAATGATCCCGAGCAAAGGCGTAGAAGGACTTTGCGCATCAAGCTCCTCCTCAACCATGTCCTCGAGAAAATCAAGCTCCTCCTCCACCACCATGTGCACCAAGTGAAGCGAGCATAAGGTAAGATCGCCGCAACTACCACCGTGTACATGAAGAGGGCAAGTTTGGGAAGCTCAAGTTCATTATGCCCAAGTTCAAGGGAGAAGAAGATGCCGACGCATACATTGATTGGGAGCTCAAAGTTGACAAGATCTTCCAAGTCCACAACTACTCCGAAGAGAAGAAAGTTGCAATGGCATCCCTTGAGTTTGAGGACTGTGCAAATGTTTGGTGGGAATACTTCCAAAAGAACCACGAGAAGAATGAGGAACGTCCAATTGAAACTTGGACCAAGATGAAGGAAGTGATGTACACACGCTACGTCCCCGAGCATTATCGCCAAGATCTCTTCGACAAGCTACAAAACTTGAAACAAGGCACCAAGTCAATTGAAGAGTTCTACAAGGAAATGGAGAAAACCATGATGCGAGCTAATGTGAGAGAACTCGAAGAGCAAACCATAGCAAGGTTCCTCAACGGTTTGAGCCGCCCAATAAGGAAGATTGTTGACTTACAACCGTACAAGAACCTCACCGAGCTCCTCCATCAAGCTACCAAAGCTGAGCGGCACTTGCAAAAGGAGAGTGCATACGAAAAGCAAAAGTCATACTTTGTGTCCATCAATGCAAATGCTCCCGCAAAGCCAACAAACCAAGCAATGAGCTCATCCAAGCAAGCAAAGACCGTGCTAGCACCCTCCTCCAACACAACATCAGATAGTCAAGTCACTTGCTTCAAGTGTGGAGTGAAAGGTCACAAGTCATATGAGTGCACCAACTCACGAGTGATGCTTACGGATGAGAATGGTGCAACCTACTCCGTAAGTGAAGAGGAGTATGGCTCTCACTCAACAAGCTATCAAGGACAGCCGTAACGGAAGAGGATGACACACTTGTATGCGAGCATGATCCGGGCCCCGCACTTGTCATAGCACAAATCTCACCAACAAACTCCATCCCAAGAGAGGACCAACGCCTCAATATCTTCCAAACTCGTGCCGGAATTGATGGCAAGTCCATAAAAGTGATCATCAATGGAGGTTGTTGCCAAAACCTCGCAAGTACGGAGCTTTGTGAGAAACTAAAGTTGCAATGCATAGAGCACCCTCACCCCTACCATGTCCAATGGCTTGATGACAATGGAGCACTCAAGATAACATCAAAGGTCCACGTCTCCTTCAAGATTGGACCATATGAAGACACTGTCGAGTGTGATGTCGTGCCAATGTCCGTGTGCCACATGCTACTTGGAAGGCCATGGCAATATGATAAAGGAGCAATGCATCATGGTTCCACCAACCAATACTCCTTCATGTGGAATGACAAGAAATTGGTGCTCCAACCCATGACGCCTAGCCAAGTCATCGCATTCAACATGACACCTGTCAACAAGATAAAGCAAGCTAAAGACCCTTGTGAGACGAGTGGTGAGAGAGTGAACCACCATCAAGAGAGTGAGTGCCACAAGCCAAAAATGAGTGGAAAATCATGAGTGCCACGACGCAAGCCACAAAATGTGAGAAGAGAGACTTGAGTGTGACCCATACTAACAATAATTCATACAATTCTCTCTCTTTGTTATCGGTTTTGCAAGGTACCCAAGATACACCACCAACTACAAGGATAAGGCTACAAGACCTCCAACCACAACATGATGGCAAAATGTACCACAAGGTCTTCAACAAGTTTGAGAATGGCTTCGACACCGGCGATCCGACCATGTACAAGAACAAGGCCAAGGACACACCTCCTTCCTTGCATGATGAACGAACATAGTCGAGGTCGACTCATTTTCAAGCGGGGGGAGATGATGTAGCCCAACATATGGAAACCACCGTTGGTCCACATCATGCCACGCTAATCATCACTCCAAAGGTGAACTCCTTCCATGCTTTGCCTTTTGTTGGTTGTTATGCGAATGGAATCCTACTTGAGACAAATTCCCATGATGTGACCAGGTCCATGAACATGATGCTAAGAAGGTGCAGCAAGGATGGCCCTGGAGCCAAGACACCCAAGCAAGAGGCCTGGAAGAGAAGACGCAAGAAGCCACTGAAGCAGGACCAGAGTCTCCGGACCAGCAGACCGGAGTCTCCGGTCTACCACACCAGAGTCTCCGGCCCTTCTCCGGACCGAGCCCCGAACCTGTGCCTAGGACAGTCTGAGACCCCCTCCGGAGGCGACACCGGAGACAGACCGGAGTCTCTGGCCAACACAGGAGTCTCCAGACCGAGCATCGTGGGCCTGCGCGCTTTAAGCTGGGCTTGGCCCATGTAATGCCCCAAACTTCCTGCTTATGCATGTTTTACCCCTAGCTCGTGGCTGGCCTATATATGCCCCCACCCCCTCCTTGAAACCCTAGAGAGATGATGATGAATTGAGGCATGTGCCAAACCCTAGATGGGAACCCCCTCTCAATAGTAAATCTATGAGTTGTACAAGGCCTTGGAGTCGGTGCCCTTCTCCAAGTTGTCAAGACCCTCCTCAAGTGTTTGGTCTCTCCCTATCAAGGATTCTAGTAGTGCTTGGTCTCTCCCCTTTGGGATTCTACTTGGTTGGTACTCTCTCCTTGATTTGGATTCTACCATCCGCTTGCCGATCTCTCCTTTGGTGATTCTACCGCAAGGTCTCTCGCCGAGGATTCTATTGGATTGGTTTTTCGAACCAACGGGAGCATATCGAATTGGGTGTGATTTGGCGTGTGTTTGTATCTTTACCTTGCATTAGAGTTGTGTTCATCGTGTTTTCCATCACTTCCGCCTCAAATCCGTGAAGATCGGTCCACTCCAAGGGTAAATCCACAAGGAGACCCATAACATTGACTTTAGATTGTGACCCTAGTATCGGAAAGCCTTAGGAGTAATAATTTCTATGTTATATCTAAAAACTCTCATACTTCTCATCACTTATCTTTGGAGTTTTAAAATTCTTAAGTCTCTTCTTTTCAACATTAGAAATGACCATTATACACTTCAAGAAGAAACTTTTATCAAGACAGTTTGGAAGAAGATCGTCTCAACGCTTCACTCAAGTCAAGACTAGAAGATCTCCACAAAAGACGTTCAATGATTGATTCTACGAGAAATTAAGAATTCAAAGCTACAAGTACCAAAGACTTTGAAGACCTTTATAGGGTGAAAAATTAATTAGCGAAGACCTCAAAGACCTCAAAGACAATGAAGATTATGAAGATCGTGATGAAGATTACTTGTGACCCATTAGGAACTAAATTCGGATAGATTTCGCTACAATGTAGATGCAACAAATTGTTTGCTTTCTTGGTATGGTTTGTTACGATGACAAATAAACCCTATTTTCCAAAACTAAAGTTGCTTGTATGGGGTAATCTTCTTCTTCCTCTTCTATAATCCACTCGTTCGTGTTCTAAACCTTGGTTAACTCGATAGATGGGCCGTACCATCAAGGAAGACAAGGAACTCAAATTCTCCAACCGTATGAGCCGCGTCGATGCAAAGGAGTGGATGCACAAGATAGAAGGACAAATGAAGGATGCCAATATTGAAGCCAATAAAATGGTTCATTATGCCACCCAATTACTAAAGGAGGAAGCTACAACTTGGTGGGGGATGCAAAACACCATTGATGATGATCAAGGGATGACATCTTGGGAAGAATTTAAATTGATTCTACTACAATCTCATCTCGTCACTCGAAAATCAAAAACCCAAGGAGTTGAAGCCCTAAAACATTTAGCCTGCAGAATTTGTGGGGAAATAGGACACACCTCCAAGGAGCATCGTGATCAGTTCCCCTACTGTGAAGCAAGTCACCCCTTTGAAGAATGCCCCACCTCTCAAGTTACATGCTTCCTGTGTGAAGGAACCAACCATAACCCCTCACAATGTCATCTCTACCAGATGGTACAACAAGTGAATCGACAAGTTAGAGATGGAATGTGCCACGGCATGTTATCCTACCAAAGAAGAGGAAGGATCTAAGCAAAGTTTTATGCTTCAGGTGTCACAGTCCTGGGCATTATGCTATTAATTGTCTAGAACATGAGAATGTGGTTGGAACGGATGAAACAATGATGGTAATGATAATAGATGCAACAACAACAAGAAGCCCAAGAAGGATCCTAGCCAAGTGACATGCTACAAGTGTGGTGAAACAGGGCATTACGCGTCAGATTGTCCTAAGAAAAGGAAGAATGGCGGTGGCAATCACAATCGCAATGGCCATGGCAAGAAGCCCAATCCGTCCATCAGGCTACGGTGAATTATGTTAGTGTGAATTATGTTAGTGTGAGTTAAGAATCCAACAAATATAATCTTTTAAGGGTGGTAGTACCCTAGTGTATCCCGAACCTATTTCATTCTAGCCTTCTCGAATCTCGAGGACGAGATTCCTTTTAAGGGTGGTAGTCTGTAATATCCCGAAATTTTCCTATTTTGGAATGTTAAATTAATAAGTTGATTTAATTGTTTGATATTGTTGAAAATTTTGAATGAAAAGAAACTTTTGTTGTTTGTTTGAAATTTCACCAAACCACATTAAAAGAATGGGTTAATATGACTATCACATTGGTTGAGAAGTTTTGAACAAGTCCAAGACATTTGTGTTTGTTTTTCATTCATGATCCTTGCATTAATACAAAGTTATTAAGTTAAAACCCCATTTACAAAACCCTATTTTGAATTACCAAAATACCACTATAGGAATACAAACAAGGAAAATATAAATCCATTTATTTAAATATTAAAACTATTGCTAAAAATGATCCTATGATGATCTACAGAATTTCACAAAATTGTAGAGACAAGAATCAATTCATTTGGAGACCATATGAAAAAGTTATAAAGAAAATAAGAAAATAGAAAAGGAGAAAAGAATGAACAAAAAGAACTAAACCTAACCGAAAAGGAGAAAAAATTGAATTTGGATTTGTATTGCAGAAGTTATTAAGAGAAATGTTAAATAGAAAATAATAAAAGAAAAGAATAAAAAGAACTAGCAAAACTTCCCCGCGGACCAACCCGACCCAGCCCACCTGCTACCTACCGCGCGCGCAAGCAAAGCAGCCACAGCGCGCAGCAGGCCGGCCCAACTACTGCCTCAGTAGCCGCCTTCCCTCCTCCTCCCGCTGACGCATGGACCCCGCCCCGGTCGTCTCCTAGCTCTGGTTGGACTCTGCATCGAGCACGACCCCGATGAACTACCCGAGAAATCTGCCAATTTGACGCGTATCCGTGCCCCCTTCTCCACGTTTCTTTAGCAGATAAATACCCCTCGCCCTCCTCTAAGTTTACCCCTCAAAAATCTTCACGGGTTGCCCCCAGGCTGCCGTTTTGAAGCTCGAATAGATCTCGCCGCCGCCGCCCATTACTGAGCTCTAAAGCTCGAGGTTGAGCTCGATTCTGTCTCCCCGTCTACCTCTTATTCACTTTTGGACCACCCCATCACAGACTGCATCTCTCTGACCCCTTCACTCTCTCGCAGGGGCACCAGAACATGCATACGAGCTCGCCAGAGGGTTGCTAGGGCCCGAGACCATCAGCGGCTCATAGCCGCTATTACGGGAAACTAAGCACGACTCTGAGGACACTAGGGGAACCTCCAAAGACGTCCGCACCTTGTCATCCACTCCGCCGTCCTGAGAACTCGCCGGAACACCATCATCTGCCGCCGTCCGAGCCATTCGTCGCCGTCAGTGACCACCCCGCCGCCGTTGACCCCTTGCCAGGAAGCTAGCGCTCCGCTTCATCGGATCTCGTCTGGACGGCCGAGATTAGAACCCAGAACGAAGCGATACCGACCAACCAGATCGTGCCATGTAGCAAGGCAGTCAGCGCACCTCGTCATCGCTGCGTTAGCCCAGGCCAACGCCTAGTCAAAAAATCTTTTTAAAGGAAATAAAAGGGCAAAAATCGATTAATGGTTGAAAAATCATAGAAAAAGATTTGTATGTCCAAAAATAGCATATAATATGCCATTAGGTTCACAAAATGATGTACCATATTAATTCTAGATTAGATCTAACTTTTACCGTATAGTTTTACTATAATAATTTAAATGGTTTAATGGATAATTTGTGCTGAATAAATCATAGTAAATTATTTGTAGATCCAAAAATACAAATAAAGTATCAATGGATTTTTAATTTCATTTGCAACTTTAATATGCTGTTAGATATAATTTTTGTAGTGTAATTACTCTAGTGATTTAATTAGTTTTAATTGCCTTTTTGGGTATTAAATTAATAATGAATTTTGTATAGATCAGAAAAATATAAATAATATGTCCCCAGATTCACAATTTCACGAAGGATACATATCTTGTCTTATATATAATTTTTTAGGAAGTAAATATTTTAAATGATTTAAACTCTGTTAAATAGTAAATAGATCATAGGAAAAGATCTACAACTCCGATTAAGATGAATCAAATTCCTAAAGGTTCGTATTAATCCTATATCCAGTAAAACTAATAACCAAATTTAATTTGACAATTAGAATAGAAGTTGCAATAAAACTACTAAAACTCCTTATTTGGTCATCAAGATTTAATAATCAATACCATGTCGCATTAAATGATCTCCTACATGAATCATATGATCTAATACCATTTAAAGAACTAATATTAAATCATCATGCATGTTTGTAATCATCAATGTTGTAATGTATGTTGCAATTGTTTTGATTGGAATTACTCCATTCACGCGCTAGATTGTACCGAGAGTGCGATTGCTACGGAGGAATACAATCATCAAGAATATTATTAACATAAGGCAAGTTACACCTCTTGCTCATACAATGTCCCAGGTTTCAATACTATGCATGTTTTACTCTTCAAAATAGTATTATGCATGTGTAGGAGTGTTTTAGTAGATTTTTTTAATGTTATTTTGCAAGTGCAGTTTTGTAGTATGCCATGAGTAGCTCTATACTTAGGAATTTCCATCCTAATAGGTTCCCCTGTTTTTGCTAAGTACTGCTTGCTATGCTATATATATAAAGTAACGTTGGGGAGTTCAAAAGTCTGAAAATTTCTAAAAGCTCTTTCGAGCGAACCTTTTTCCTCTCGAAACCCCCTTCAAAATAAAACTAAGTTCTCTTCTAGGCGGAATGGTTGTCGGGTCAACGAGTGGAATTTGGTTGAGGACGGCCACCCAGGAATCAAAGAACTCTGCCATGTTTCAGAATTCAGAAGCTTCCAGCGCAACCACAATACATATGGGCTCTGTCTTGGCTTAGTACTTAGTGGGAAACCTCACCGGAGTACCAACATTTGGAGGTTCTTGGCACAGTTGGATCCAGCCGGTAGAGGGGCTACTTGTTGCGACCTCGGATTATTATGAATCCTAAGTCCCTGTGAGTAACATTCTAGTCCCTGGATCAATAGCTAGCACTTCACAGTCGATGAATATCATGTAAAACACAAGTCATTATTACACGAATAATCCAGAGTATAATTATTACAACTTGCATAACTTATAGCTAGCTCAAATATAACAGCGGAAACTAAGTAAAACTTGAGTCCATCAACGCCTCAGGCTAGCTGCGTGAAGACCCGCGATCCCTACGCACCTTTCAATCTTCGAATTCTGCACATAAGACGTGCAGCCAACGAGTTGGGTCCATTTTTTGAATGTATTGGCAAATTACACCAAGGAAGAGTAAGACTATCTCTAAATGTAAGGCTAAGAGTAGGCTCTGGGGTTCATTTGCATAAAGCCATTTTTTATCAGTGTAATAAGAAAAGAGGAAGGAAGTTTTCCCTACTTTGTAAACTTTGATAAATAGTATGGGTTGAATGGAACACGTGGATATTACTCACCAAGTGCCCAAATCAACCTAGCACTTGGATATTACGCACCAAGTTCCCAAAATCCCACCCAATGGCGATATTACTCACGCCTTGGGGTTTATAAAATGTTAAGTTTGGAAAAGAGAGGGGAAGATCTTTCAGAGGCTCCATCTTTCAGACGCTCAAAGTTGTTCTGTTTCCGTGAACACGGCTGATCGATCAGATTGCAATACTCTCGAGAGGTTGTGTACTTTCCCCACAATCCACGATCAAGTCTTATTACGGACAAGACCATGGTGAAGCCTTCCCTTAGTAGCCCCTCTACCAGCTGGATCCAACCGTGCCAAGAACCTCCAAATGTTGGTACCCCGGTGAGGTTTCCCACTAAGTACTAAGCCAAGACAGAGCCCATATGTATTATGGTTGCACGGGAAGCTTCTGAATTCTGAAACATGGCAGACTTCTTTGATTCCTGGGCGGCCGTCCTCCACCAAAGTCTCACTCGTTGTCCCGACAACCATTCCACCCAAAAGAAAACTTAGTTTATTTTGAAGGGGTTTTGGAGAAGAAAAGTTCGCTCGAGAGAGCTCTCATACTTAGAAAATTTTGAGTCTTTCGAACCCTCCCAACGATACTTGATATAGATAAGTATATAGCATAGCATGCATAACTTAGAAAAACAAGATAACCTATTGGGATAGAAAATCCTAAGCATAGAACTACTCATGGCATACTACAAAACCGCACTTGCAAAATAGTACTAAGAAAATCTACCAAAATCCTACACATGCATACTACAGAATTTTGAAGAGTAGAACACGCATAGTCAAAACTGGGACATAAATATGAACAAGTGGTGTAACTTGCCTTGATCCGAGCAGCAATCTACTCAACAGTACTCCTCAGCGCACTCCGAGCAACCTAACGAAACAAACATGGATCCAATCACAATTTGCACAAAACAAGCCACGGAATCGATTATGCATGCATGCAACATGGTAATATGCAAGTATGGATTCGATTCCGACCAAGGGTTTTATCCAGGGGTGTTGTTGAGTTGCGGATGTCATTAGAATCGATTCCCCACAGATTTTAGGTATTTTGGATAAAATCCTAAATAACCAAGCTCAAAACTAGATCTACAACTCCAATCTACCTCGAGACATATCTGAACACCCTAAGCATGATATGACAATTTTCTACAGAAGGTCTTGTCAAAACAAAGCCAACGCAACAAGAATCAACTAAAACGGAGTTACCGATAATTTATACTTTAAACCCTACTGCAAGATTTCTGTGGTAAAACAGTAATATTATTGTAGATCTGTGTTCTACTCGAAAATATGAATCCAACGGTATATTATACGCAATTTTTGGACTAATATTCGAATTTCTATGAATTTTACAAGATTGGAACTATTTCTGCCTATTATAAAAGAAAAACAAAAGGGCAACCAGTGAGGCGGCGACACGTGGCGGCTCGAGATTAGTCCGACGGGTGCGCGTCACGCCGACGTGGTGGTGACGCGGCGTCGACCTGGCGGCTTCCATGTGGCGTGACGCGGTTGGCCGGGGCTGTTTGACCGATTGGATCCGTTGGATCCCGATCTGACGGTCGGAGAGGGGGGATGGCCGGCGGCTTACCGTGGCGGGCGGCCACTGGAGGCGGCGGACGGCGGCGGGGCTCCGCGATGGTCGGCGGCAGGCGGCGGTGCTCCTCCGGCCCGGCTAAATAGACGACGGCGACCGGCTCCTCGTCGTGGTCGCGTTCCCGGGGGCGACGTCGGCTCCTCCTTCCCGAGGCGACGGCGGGCGGCGGCGGGGCTCCGTCGAGAAATTCCGGCGGCGTGGTGCGGGCTGCGGAAAAAAAAACCTAGGGTTTTTGGGAGGCGTGCCGAGGGCTATATAAAGGCGGGTTACTTGGTGCGGGGGTCGCGGAGTCCGTTCCGGATTTGCCGGCGGCGGTTGGCGCCGACGCGGACTCGGCGGCGTGCTCGAGCCGGTCACGGAGGTGGCGGCTGATGGGGGGCCGGGTGTCGGTGGCTGTGGCGGCGGAGGCGGGCTGGCGGCTGGCGCGGCTGCTAGGCCGGCCTGGGCGTCGGCTGTGCTGCGCGCCGCTCGCTCGCTGGCGCACGCGGTAGATAGGCCCCGGGCTGGCTCGGCCGGTCCGGTTAGGTTAGGTTTTTTTTAATCCTTTTATTATTTTCTGTTTTGCTATTTGCTTGATAAATTCAGCAAACGGACTCCGAATTAGACGAAAATTGTCTCTAAAATTTTGTAAAAAGAAGGGGATTAGGATAGGATTATAAAATAACACTTTTGCAAAGGTTTTAGGAGGGCTGATTTTGTTTTAACCTTTTAGTCTTTATATGACTATGGGGTTTTTTGGAAAAACCCTGACGCATTTTTTGATATGTGATGCCATGATGCAATGATATGATGCATGCTTCTAGTAACATCTGAAATTGCGAAATTTGGGATGTTACAAACCTAACCCCCTTAAGAAGAATCTCGTCCCCGAGATTCAGGTTGGTTAGCAAATAGGTGTGGGTGTTCTTTCTTCAGGTCTTCTTCACGTTCCCACGTGGCCTCTTCCTCGGAATGGTGATTCCATTGAACTTTGCAAAATCTGATAGTCTTGGTACGAGTAATTCTCTCGGCTGTTTCCAAAATCCGGGTAGGTTTTTCCTCATAGGTGAGATCGTTTTCCAGTTGAACTTCTTCCAACGGAACTGTATCCTTTAGTGGGGTTTCAGCCATTTCTGGGTGGCACTTCTTTAGTTGCGACACATGGAAGACATCGTGAACTGTTAGCACTTCGGGTAATTCCAACTGATAGGCAACTTCCCCTCTTCGACCCAAGATTTTGTAGGGCCCTATGAATCGGGGTGCCAACTTACCCTTGATCCCGAATCTCTTAACTCCTCGTAGCGGTGAAACTCGGAGATACGCACGGTCTCCCACTTCATAAGTCACATCCCTGCGCTTGGAATCAGCATAACTCTTTTGTCTGGATTGGGCTAGTTTTAACCTGTCTTGGGTCTGTCTCACTTTTTCTTTGGCATCCTTGATCAGTTCAGGTCCAAACAGACTACGTTCTCCAACCCCACTCCATAGCAGCGGAGTCCTACACTTTCTGCCATATAGAACTTCGAATGGAGCCATCTTGATGCTAGTCTGGTAGCTGTTATTGTATGAGAATTCCGCATATGGCAAATTATCATCCCAACTAGACCCATAGTCTAACGCACAGGCTCTTAACATGTCCTCCAAGATCTGGTTGACTCTTTTTGTCTGTCCATCTGTTTGTGGGTGGAAGGCGGTACTAAACTCTGGTCGTGTCCCTAGAGATTCGTGTAACTGTCGCCAAAACTTCGAGGTGAATTGGGTACCTCTATCAGAGACAATCCCCTTGGGTACACCATGAAGACTTACGATCCTTGACATATAAATCTTAGCAAGTTTAGCACTCGTATAGGTGGTCTTTACGTGAATGAAGTGGGCCACCTTTGTGAAGTGGTCGACCACTACCCAGATGGAATCATATCCAGAACGAGTCCGCGATAGTCCTGTGATAAAATCCATGCCTACCTTGTCCCACTTCCAATCGGGCACAGGTAGTGGCTGCAGTAGTCCTGCGGGTTTTTGATGTTCGGCCTTGACTCTGTTGCACACGTCACACAAGGAGATATATTCAGCAATTTCTCTTTTCATGTTGTTCCACCAGAATCTCTCTTTTACATCCATGTACATCTTTGTATTACCGGGATGAATTGAGTAAGGCGAATCGTGAGCTTCCTGAAGGATTAACTTCCTGATATCAGGGTTATCGGGAACGCACAGACGCTTCTTATACCAAAGTGTTCCTTGTTCATCCATGTGAAATCCTTTTGCTTTACCCTTGCTGATATTAGCTCTTATTTCTTCCAACTCTTTGTTCCCCTTCTGGGCCTCTTTGATTTGGTCCAGAAGTGTTGGCACTGTCTCCATAGTTGCTAAGTATCCCTCCGGAACTATTTCCAACCTGAGGTCCTTAAATTGTTCACACAAATCTTCTGGAAGTTCTCCCACGGTAAGTCCATTTACATAGAATTTCCGGCTTAAGGCGTCAGCCACAACGTTGGCCTTTCCAGGATGGTACTGTAGGTCTAAGTCATAATCCTTGATGAGCTCAAGCCATCTCCTTTGCCTCATATTTAATTCCTTTTGAGTGAAGATATACTTAAGACTCTTGTGATCCGTGAACATATCATAATGTTTGCCCATTAGGTAATGTCTCCATACTTTGAGCGCATGCACAACTGATGCTAGTTCCAAATCGTGCGTGGGGTAGTTATTCTCATGGTTCTTAAGTTGACGAGAGGCATATGACACTACTTTTCCATCTTGCATCAGAACACTACCCAGTCCTTGTCGAGAAGCGTCGCAATAGACTTGGAAATCCTTTTGGATATCAGGGAGACACAAAACTGGTGCTATTACTAGGCGTTTCTTTAATTCCTGGAAACTTGCTTCACATGCTTCGGTCCATTGTAACTTCTTCTCTTTCTTCAGTAACTCTGTCATAGGCTTTGCTATCTTGGAAAAGTTTTCAATGAATCTTCGGTAATATCCCGCAAGGCCTAGGAAACTCCTAATATCACCCACATTCCTGTGAGACTCCCATTCTGTCACGGAAGCTACCTTACTTGGGTCCACGGCAACACCTTTAGCTGATACAATATGACCAAGGAATCCCACTTCTTTCAACCAGAATTCACACTTGCTAAACTTGGCATACAACTTGTGTTCCCTTAACTTTTCCATAATCAGGCGCAGATGCCGCTCATGTTCCTTCTCGTTCTTGGAATATATGAGTATGTCATCAATGAATACCACAATAAACTTGTCCAAGTATTCCATGAATACCTTGTTCATCATGGTCATGAAGTATGCAGGGGCATTGGTTAAACCAAACGACATCACGGTGTACGCATACAGTCCGTATCTCGTGGTGAAAGTTGTCTTGGGTACATCCTGTTCCCGGATCTTTAGCTAGAAATATCCTGATCGGAGATCAATCTTAGAGAACACACTAGCTCCCTTTAATTGGTCAAACATGTCGTTAATATTGGGTACAGGGTACTTGTTCTTGATCGTCACTTCATTCAACGACCGGTAGTCCACAACTAGCCTCTTGGTCTTATCCTTCTTCTCCACAAATAAGACAGGTGCTCCCCAGGATGACGCACTTGGTTGAATGAAGCCTTTGTCCAATTGCTCTCTAAGCTGTTTCTTAAGTTCCTTCAACTCATCCACATCCATCTTGTACGGTCTCTTTGCTATTGGTCCAGTACCTGGCATCAAGTCAATGAGAAACTCGATGTCACGGTCGGGAGGCATCCCTGGCAATTCTTTCGGAAACACATCTGGATACTCCTTCACAATTGGCACTTCCTCCAAGCTAACCCCCTTAAGAGAGTTCATCATACTTCCTTTGAGTGCGAAAGCTGACTTAAAGCAGATCCTTTTCTTATCTAGAGTTGTGAGTGCGATAGTACTTTTGGCACAATCTATGACTCCCTCATATTCGGTCATCCAATTCATGCCCAGAATTATGTCTAAGCCTTGTGATTCCAGAACGACTAGGCTGGTGGGAAAAGTGTGCGCCCCAATCCTTAGTTCTAACCCACGGCATCCAGAGTTTGCCACTATTTCTCCTCCAGGAGAACTTACCCTTAGGGGAGTACTAATAGTCTCCATAGGTATCTTGCCTCTATCCACAAATACCCTTGGTATGAATGAATGCGATGCACCAGTATCAAAAAGAACAACTGCAGGTGTGGAGTTAAGCTTGAACTTACCAATCACGAAGTCAGGTGCCTCACGAGCATCCTCCACGGAGACATGATTCACCATGGCTTTGACGAACGGATTCGGCTTCTTCCCATTTCCATTACCATTGCCATGGTTGTGTCCGTTGCCGTTTCCATTACCATTACCATTCCCATTCTTTGTCTTTTCGGGGCAAGTAGTCGCATAGTGCCCTGTCTTGTTACACTTGAAGCATGTCACTTCACTCAGATCCTTCCCATTTCCATTTCCATTGCGGTGCTTATGGCCATTGTGGTTATGTCCTCCATGACGATGACCATTGTGGTTGTGGCCATTGTGGTTGTGGGGTGGTGGTGACGAAGTGCGTTGCTTCTGATATGGGGCAGAGTTGTGCTTGTGTGAGGTGGACTTTCTCTTCCGGTTCTCTATACTCCTTTGCTTTGCTTCAACCACCACTTCCCTGTCCAGGAGTTCCTGGTAGTTATCGAACTTCAGAGCCACAAGATGAATAGATATTCCATCATTAAGTCCCCTCAAGAACTCCTCTTGTCTCTTGGCATCAGTGGATACATCATCAGGTGCATAACGTGCCAGCTTGTTGAAAAGGTCCCCATACTCGGAGACAGAGCGGTGCTGTTATTTCAAGTCACGGAACTCACATCTCTTAAGTGACATGACTCCCGCGGCTACGTGATGAGTACGCAAGGCCGCTTCAAACTGGTTCCAGGTGATAGCTTCAATATCAGGGTGGGTGACCTGGTAGTTATCCCACCATTCAGCAGCTGATCCCTCTAGTTGGTGCGCGGCAAAGCGCACCCTGTCGGCTCCAACAACCTGGACGGTGTCTAACTTCTTGTTGGTGGTGCGGAGCTAGTCGTCTGCCACAATTGGCTTAGAACTACTTGAGAAAGTTGGAGGGTTCAACCTCAAGAACCGAGTCAAGCGATCTTGTTGGGGCGGTGGAGGCGGTGGAGGTGGCGGGTTGTTGTTGTTGTTTTGCATGTTTTGAGTGAGGAGTTGGATCAACTGATTCTAGGAGTTCAGAAGTTGTGCTATCTCTGGGGGCATGTTGTTATTGTTGTTTCCACGTCTCGCCATCTGGAGGGTTTGGGAGGCAAGTTAAGAAATAGATAGACAGCCTAAGGAATAAAATCCTACCCTTATGTAAACAAGAGAAGAAAAACACACGAGAAAAGCAAGGCACACAAGGCACATAGTTCCACACACTTAACCAAGTTTGACTAACCAATATAATTTTTGGTACTCATTACAATCACGAATAACGTTTGACTATAGAACTAAAGGTGGTCCAACTATTCTACTCATCATCCACTTCCTCATCCTCAATGATGAAGCCTTCCTTTTCCAGTAGTGACTTGTATAGCTCCATGTCCCTCGTCGTGGCTTCAAGCTTCTCTTGAAGTTCCTTCATCTCCTGTGGCTCCGGTGTTGCAGCTTCGAGCTTCGCTCGGAGTTCCTTCTTCTCCTTCTGTAGCTTCTTGATCAAACTTGACCCCATAGTCACGGGCGTGATCTTCTCCTCCAAGCTCCTCTTGGCTGCTCGTGGGTCCTTCAACATGGTGGCAAGGTTCTTGAACTCCAGCTCGTTCTTTGCGAGTACTAGACTTTGCTCCCTAATCCTCTTATTCTTATCTTGCACTCTCTTCTCTTGATTAGTGAACCTCTTGTCTTGGGCGGTGAGTTCCCCTCCTAGGGACTTGATCTTCTCTTCCAGCTCTTCGATCTTCTCGTCCTTCTCCTTGACTAGGGCACAAAGCTCGTCATTCCTCACGATCTCAAGGCAGCTCCCCTTCTGAAGGTCATTGATGTGGAACTCCAAGTCTTGATATTGGATTCTTTGACGCTTGCATGTCTTCCTTTCCTCCGGGGTTAACTCGATTGGAACTCCCTTCTCATCACGTCTTCCAAAGAGTTTGATGTAGTGGCCTTCAACCTCTTCATGGTGGCGTCCGCAAAGGCGTCCAATGAGTTCCTGCAAGCTGATGGTAAGTCCTTTCTCCTTGGAGTTGCTAGTGACGTTGAGTACAATGGCCTCTGTCTTGGGTTCCGTCTGACTGCGCCTTGGTTGGATGACTTCAATCGCCCAACATCCTTCCTTGTGCATCTTCCTCAACTCGCTTCCCTTGATTGATGGCATGGGTAACTTCAGTGTCTTGATGATGTCCAAAAGGCATTCCCCGAAGCGCAGACACTTGATGTCTTCGGTGGTGTCATAGTAGAAGGCCGTCATCTTTAGGTTAGGAGATAGAAAATTAGGCACAGGGTGATAAGGAAGGGAATACTACAAGAGTACAAATAACGTAGAAAAATATAGAAAGCAAAAACACACATGGTAAAGGTGGTTTCCAATCCTAGGGGTCACGTCCTACAGGCAACTTTGTGCTCTGATACCATCTGTTGCGACCTCGGATTATTATGAATCCTAAGTCCCTGTGAGTAACATGCTAGTCCCTGGATCAATAGCTAGCACTTCACAGTCGATGAATATCATGTAAAACACAAGTCATTATTACACGAATAATCCAGAGTATAATTATTACAACTTGCATAGCTTATAGCTAGCTCAAATATAACAGCGGAAACTAAGTAAAACTTGAGTCCATCAACGCCTCAGGCTAGCTGCGTGAAGACCCGCGATCCCTACGCACCTTTCAATCTTTGGATTCTGCACATAAGACGTGCAGCCAACAAGTTGGGTCCATACTTTGAATGTATTGGCAAATTACACCAAGGATGAGTAAGACTATCTCTAAATGTAAGGCTAAGAGTAGGCTCTGGGGTTCATTTGCATAAAGCCAATTTTTATCAGTGTAATAAGAAAAGAGGAAGGAAGTTTTCCCTACTTTGTAAACTTTGATAAATAGTATAGGGTTGAATGGAACACGTGGATATTACTCACCAACTGCCCAAATCAACCTAGCACTTGGATATTACGCACCAAGTTCCCAAAATCCCACCCAATGGCGATATTACTCACGCCTTGGGGTTTATAAAATGTTAAGTTTGGAAAAGAGAGGGGAAGATCTTTCAGAGGCTCCATCTTTCAGACGCTCAAAGTTGTTCTGTTTCCGTGAACACGGCTGATCGATCAGATTGCAATACTCTCGAGAGGTTGTGTACTTTCCCCACAATCCACGATCAAGTCTTATTACGGACAAGACCATGGTGAAGCCTTCCCTTAGTAGCCCCTCTACCAGCTGGATCCAACCGTGCCAAGAACCTCCAAATGTTGGTACCCCGGTGAGGTTTCCCACTAAGTACTAAGCCAAGACAGAGCCCATATGTATTGTGGTTGCACGGGAAGCTTCTGAATTCTGAAACATGGCAGACTTCTTTGATTCCTGGGCAGCCGTCCCCACCAAAGTCTCACTCGTTGTCCCAACAACCATTCCGCCCAGAAGAAAACTTAGTTTATTTTGAAGGGGTTTTGGAGAAGAAAAGTTCGCTCGAGAGAGCTCTCATATTTAGAAAATTTTGAGTCTTTCGAACCCTCCCAATGATACTTGATATAGATAAGTATATAGCATAGCATGCATAAGTTAGAAAAACAGGATAACCTATTGGGATAGAAAATCCTAAGCATAGAACTGCTCATGGCATACTACAAAACCGCACTTGCAAAATAGTACTAAGAAAATCTACGAAAATCCTACACATGCATACTACAGGATTTTGAAGAGTAGAACATGCATAGTCAAAACTGGGATATAAATATGAACAAGTGGTGTAACTTGCCTTCATCCGAGCAGCAATCTACTCAACAGTACTCCCTCAGCGCACTCCGAGCAATCTAACGAAACAAAAATGGATCCAATCATAATTTGCACAAAACAAGCCACGAAATTGATTATGCATGCATGCAACATGGTAATATGAAAGGATGGATTCGATTCCGACCAAGGGTTTTATCCAGGGGTGTTGTTGAGTTGGGGATATCATTAGAATCGATTACCCATAGATTTTAGGTATTTTGGATAAAACCCTAAATAACCAAGCTCTAAACTAGATCTACAACTCCAATCTACCTCGAGACATATCTGAACACCCTAAGCATGATATGATAATTTTCTATAGAAGGTCTTGTCGAAACAAAGCCAACGCAACAAGAATCAACTAAAACGGAGTTGCCGATCATTTTCTAGAATTAAAATACTCTAATCTATACTTTAAACCCTACTACAAGACTGCTATGGTAAAACAGTAATATTATTGAAGATCTGTGTCCTACTCGAAAATATGAATCCAACGGTATATTATACGCAATTTTTGGACTAATATTCGAATTTCTATGAATTTTACAAAATTGGAACTATTTCTGCCTATTATAAAAGAAAAACAAAAGGGCGACCAGTCAGGCGGCGACACGTGGCGGCTCGAGATTGGTCCGCCGGGCGCGCATGACGCCGACGCGGTGGTGACGCGGCATCGACGTGGCGGTTGCCATGCGGCGCGACGCGGTTGGCCGGGGCTGTTTGACCGATTGGATCCATTGGATCCCGATCTGACGGTCGGGGAGGGGGGATGGCCGGCGGCTTAGCGAGGCGGGCGGCGACTGGAGGCGGCGGATGGCGGCGGGGCTCCGGCGGTGGTCGGCGGCGGGCGGCGGTGCTCCTCCGGCCCGGCGAAATAGACGACGGCGACCGGCTCCTCGCCGTGGTCGCGTTCCTGGGGGCGACGTCGGCTCCTCCTTCCCGAGGCGACAGCGGGCGGCGGCTGGAGGCGGTGGAGGCGGCGGGGCTCCGGCGAGAAATTGCGGCGGTGTGGTGCGGGCTGCGGAAAAAAACCTAGGGTTTTCGGGAGGCATGCCGAGGTTTATATAAAGGCGGGTTACTTGCTGCGGGGGTCGCGGAGTCCATCCGGATTCGCCGGCGGCGGTTGGCGCCGACGCGGACTCGGCGGCGTGCTCGAGCCGGTCACGGAGGTGGCGGCTGACTGGTGGGGCCGGGGTGTCGGCGGCTGTGGCAGCGGAGGCGGGCTGGCGGCTGGCGTGGCTGCTGGGCCGGCCTGGGCGTCGGCTACGCTGCGCGCCGCTCGCTCGCTGGCGCGCGCGGTAGATAGGCCCCGGGCTGGCTCGGCCGGCCCGGTTAGGTTAGGTTTTTTTTAATCCTTTTATTATTTTCTGTTTTGCTATTTGCTTGATAACTTTCGCAAACGGACTCCGAATTAGACGAAAATTGTCTCTAAAATTTTGTAAAAAGAAGGGGATTAGGACAGGATTATAAAATAACACTTTTGCAAAGGTTTTAGGAGTGTTGATTTTGTTTTAACCTTTTAGTCTTTATATGACTATGGGTTTTTTTGGAAAAACCCTGACGCAGTTTTTGATATGTGATGCCATGATGCAATGATATGATGCATGCTTCTAGTAACATCTGAAATTGCGAAATTTGGGATGTTACACTACTAAGGGAAAGCCTCGCCATGGTCTTGTCTGTACAAAGGACTTGATCGTGGATTGTGGGGAAAGTGCACAACCTCTCGAGAGTATTGCAATCTGATCGATCAGCCGAGTTCACGGAAAAGAACACTTTGAGCATCTGAAGGATGGAGCCATTGAAGGATCTTCCTCTCTCTTTCCAAACTTAAAGTTTTTATAAAACCCCAGGGCGTGAGTAATATCGCCAATGGGTGGGATCTTGGAAACTTGGTGAGTAATATCCAAGTGTTAGGTTGTTTGGGCACTTGGTGAGTAATATCCTCGTGTTCCATTCGACCCTATTTTACTTAAGCAAATGTTTAAAAGGTAGGATAAAACCCTTCCTATTTTCTTCTTCTTAGAGAAACTTGGATTTATGCAAATGAACCCCAAAGCCTACTCTAGCCTTGCATGTAGAGTTACTCTTGTTCTTTTCTTGGTGTCATTTGCCAATACATTTAAAGTATTCACCAACTCGTTTGGCTGCTTGTTTCATGTGCAGAATTTGGGGATGGTTGAAAGGTCCGCTAGGATCGCGGGTCTTCACTCAACCTGCCTGCGGCATTAATGAGACTCCAAGTTGCATATATTTTGCTTCTGTTGTATTAATGTAAACTCTGGATTATTCGATTCTTGTAATAAAGACTTGTGTTTTACATGATATTTCATCGAATGTGAGTGCTAGCTATTGATCTAGGGACTAGCATGTTAATCACAGGAACTTAGGATCTATGTTGATCCAAGGTCACTACACGTTGCCGGTCACGGTAGTCGAATTCTCGAAAAGTTTCATCAAGCCAGTTTTCAAGCCTCCCAAATTGGGCACTGAATTCTTGGCGTTGCACCCATAAGTTGTGGCGCGTGGCAAAACCATCTTGGTTGTTGAAGTTGCCATCTCCGCTTTCCCTAGACATGTTGTTTGACCACAAGTGAAACGAGTGGGTTAATCCATTTACAAAACCCATTTACAAAACCCTATTTTGAATTACCAAAATACCACTATAGGAATACAAACAAGGAAAATATAAATCCATTTATTTAAATATTAAAACTATTGCTAAAAATGATCCTATGATGATCTACAAAATTTCACAAAATTGTAGAGACAAGAATCAATTCATTTGGAGATCATATGAAAAAGTTATAAAGGCAATAAGAAAATAGAAAAGGAGAAAAGAATGAACAAAAAAAACTAAACCTAACCTTCTAAAGTCTATGCAAAAGGAGTATTTTATGATTCTATGTTGATCACCATATTTTTTTATGAATTGTTAGAGACCAAATTCTTTGAATTTTGATTTGTATTGAAAAGTTAATAAGAGAAATGTGAAACAGAAAATAATAAAAGAAAAGAATAAAAAGAACTAGCAAAACCTGCCCGTGGACCGACCCGGCCTAGCCGACCTGCTACCTACCGCGCGCGCGCAAAGCAGCCACAGCGCGCAGCAGGCCAGCCCAACTACTACCCCAGCAGACGCCTTCCCTCCTCCCGCAGTAGGCCCCGCCCTGGTCATCTCCCAGCTCTGGTCGGACTCTGCATCGAGCACGACCCCGATGAACTACCCGAGAAATCCGCCGATTCGACGCGTATCTGTGCCCCCTTCTCCACGTTTCTTTAGCAGATAAATACCCCTCGCCCTCCTCTAAGTTTTCCCCTCTAAAATCTTCACGGGTTGTCCCCAGGCTACCGTTTTGAAGATCGAACAGATCTCGCCGCCACCGCCCATTACAGAGCTTTGAAGCTCGAGGTTGAGCTCGATTCCGTCTCCCCCTCTACCTCTTATTCACTTTTGGACCACCCTATCTTAGACCGCATCTCTCTGACCCCTTCACTCTCTCGCAGGGGCACCAGAACATGCATACGAGCTCGCCGGAGGGTTGCCGCGGCCCAAGACCATCAGCCGCTCACAGCCGCTGTTATGGGAAACTAAGCACGACTCCAAGGACACTGGGGGAACCTCCCAAGACGTCCGCACCTTATCGTCCACTCGGCCGTCCTGAGAACTCACCGGAACACCATCATCTGCCGCCGTCCGAGACATTCGTCACCGTCGGTGACCACCCCGCCATCGTTGACCCCTTGCCAGGAAGCTAGCGCTCCGCTTCATCGGATCTTGTCAGGACGGCCGAGATTAGAACCCAGAACGAAGCGGTACCGACCAACCAGATCATGCCATGTGGCAAGGCAGACAGCACGCCTCGTCATCGCTGCGTTAGCCCATGTCAGCGCCTAGTCAAAAAATCTTTTTAAAGGAAATAAAAGGGCAAAAATCGATTAATATTTGAAAAATCATAGAAAAAGATTTGTAAGTCCAAAAATAGCATATAATATGCCATTAGGTTCACAAAATGATGTACCATATTAATTCCAGATTAGATCTAACTTTTACCGTATAGTTTTACTATAATAATTTAAATGGTTTAATGGATAATTTGTGCTGAATAAATCATAGTAAATTATCTGTAGATCCAAAAATACAAATAAAGTAACAATGGATTTTTAATTTCATGTGCAACTTTAATATGCTATTAGATCTAATTTTGTAGTGTAATTACTGTAGTGATTTAATTAGTTTTAATTGCCTTTTTGGGTATTAAATTAATAATGAATTTTATATAGATCAGAAAAATATAAATAATATGTCCCCAGATTCACAATTTCATGAAGGATACATATCTTGTCTTATATATAATTTTTGAGAAATTAAATATTTTAAATGATTTAAACTCTGTTAAATAGTAAATAAATCATAGGAAATGATCTACATCTCCAATTAAGATGAATCCAATTCCTAAAGGTTCGTATTAATGTCCTATATCCAGTAAAACCAATAACCAAATTTAATTCGACAATTAGAATAGAAGTTGCAACAGAACTACTAAAACCCCTTATTTGGTCATCAAGATTAAATAATAAATACCCTGTCGCATTAAATGATCTCCTACATGAATCATACGATCTAATACCATTCAAAGAACTAATATTAAATCATCATGCATGTTTGTGATCATCAATGTTGTATTGTATGTTGCAATTGTTTTGATTGAAATTACTCCATTCACGCGCTAGATTGTACCGAGAGTGCGATTTCTATGGAGGAATACAATCATCTAGAATATTATTAACATAAGGCAAGTTACACTTCTTGCTCATACATTGTCCCAGTTTTCAATACTATGCATGTTTTACTCTTCAAAATAGTATTATGCATGTGTAGGAGTGTTTTAGTAGATTTTCTTAATGTTATTTTGCAAGTGCGGTTTTGCAGTATGCCATGAGTAGCTCTATACTTAGGAATTTCCATCCTAATAGGTTCCCCTGTTTTTGCTAAGTACTGTTTGCTATGCTATATATATAAAGTACCGTTGGGGGGTTTGAAAGTCTAAAAATTTCCTAAGTATAAAAGCTCTTTTGAGCGAACCTTTTTCCTCTCGAAAACCCCTTTAAAATAAAACTAAGTTTTCTTCTGGGCGGAATGGTTGTTGGGTCAACGAGTGGAATTTGGTTGAGGACGGCCGCCCAGGAATCAAAGAATTCTGCCATGTTTCAGAATTCAGAAGCTTCCACTGCAACCACAATACATATGGGCTCTGTCTTGGCTTAGTACTTAGTGGGAAACCTCACCGGGGTACCAACATTTGAAGGTTCTTGGCACAGTTGGATCCAGCAGGTAGAGGGGCTACTAAGGGACAGCCTTGCCATGGTATTGTCTGTAAAAGGACTTGATCGTGGATTGTGGGAAAAGTGCACAACCTCTCGAGAGTATTGCAATCTGATCGATCAGTCGAGTTCATGGAAAAGAACAGTTTGAGCATCTGAAGGATGGAGCCTTTGAAGGATCTTCCTCTCTCTCTTTCCAAACTTAAAGTTGTTATAAAACCCAAGGGCGTGAGTAATATCGCATTTGGGTTGGATCTTGGGAACTTGGTGAGTAATATCCAAGTGTTAGGTTGTTTGGACACTTGGTGAGTAATATCCTCGTGTTCCATTCGACCCTATTTTACTTAAGAAAATGTTTAAAAGGTAGAATAAAACCCTTCCTCTTTTCTTCTTACTTAGAGAAAGTTGGCTTTATGCAAATGAACCCCAAAGCCTACTCTAGCCTTGCATGTAGAGTTAGTCTAGTTCTTTTCTTGGTACAATTTGCCAATACATTCAAAGTATTGACCAACTCGTTTGGCTGCACGTTTCATGTGCATAATTTTGTCATGGTTGAAAGGTCCGCTAGGATCGCGGGTCTTCACTCAACCTGCCTGCGGCATTAATGGGACTCCAAGTTGTATATATTTTGCTTCTGTTGTATGAATGTAAACTCTAGATTATTCAATTCTTGTAATAAAGACTTGTGCTTTACATGATATTTCATCGACTGTGAGTGCTAGCTATTGATCTAAGGACTAGCATGTTAATCACGGGGACTTAGGATTTATGTTGATCCAAGGTCACTACACGTTGCCGGTCACGGTAGTCGAATTCTCGAAAAGTTTCATCAAGCCGGTTTTCAAGCCTCTCAAATTGGGCATTGAATTCTTGGCGTTGCACCCATAAGTTGTGGCGCGTGGCAAAACCATCTTGGTTGTTGAAGTTGTCATCTCCGCTTTCTCCGCTTTCCCTAGACATGTTTAACCACAAGTGAAACGAGAATGGGTTAATATGACTATCACATTGGTTGAGAAGTTTTGAACAAGTCCAAGACATTTGTGTTTGTTTTTCATTCATGATCCTTGTATTAATACAAAGTTATTAAGTTAAAACCCCATTTACAAAACCCTATTTTGAATTACCAAAATACCACTATAGGAATACAAACAAGGAAATTATAAATCCATTTATTTAAATATTAAAACTATTGCTAAAAATGATCCTATGACGATCTACAGAATTTCACAAAATTGTAGAGACAAGAATCAATTCATTTGGAGATCATATGAACAAGTTATAAAGCAAATAAGAAAATAGAAAAGGAGAAAAGAATGAACAAAAAAACTAAACCTAACCTTCTAAAGTCAATGCAAAAGGAGTATTTTATGATTCTATGTTGATCACCATATTTTTTATGAATTTTTAGAGACCAAATTCTTTGAATTTGGATTTGTATTGCAAAAGTTATTAAGAGAAATGTTAAACAGAAAATAATAAAAGAAAAGAATAAAAAGAACTAGCAAAACCTGCCCGCGGACCAACCCGGCCCAGCCCACCTGCTACCTACCGCGGGCGCATGCAAAGCAGCCACAATGCGTAGCAGGCCAGCCCAACTACTGCCCCAGCAGCCGCCTTCCCTCCTCCTCCCACTGACGTGTGGGCCCGCCCCGGTCGTCTCCCAGCTCTGGTCGGACTCTGCATCGAGAACGACCCCAATGAACTACCCGAGAAATCCGCCGATTCGAAGCGTATCCGTGCCCCCTTCTCCATGTTTCTTTAGCAGATAAATACCCCTCGCCCTCCCCTAAGTTTTCCCCTCAAAATTTTTCATGGGTTGCCCCCTGGCTGCCGTTTTGAAGCTCAAACAGATCTCACCGCCACCACCCATTACCGAGCTCTGAAGCTCGAGGTTGAGCTCGATTCCGTCTACCCCTCTACCTCTTATTCTCTTTTGGACCACCCCATCTCAGACCGCATTTCTCTGACCCCTTCACTCTCTCGCAGGGGCACCAGAATGTTGGTGGAGGGATGGTTCGAGTTCTGTGGTGTCGATGTCCAGTGCGAGGTGTTGCAGAACCTTTTGATAGTTGACATACACGTACACGAAACACAAACGTCAAAAGGAAATCAGTCGAAAAAGGAAAAGGGGTCAAAAAATTTGTCAGGGCCGGAGACTCTGGTGTTGGTGGTCCGGACACTCCGGTTATGGCCGGAGACTCCTGTCTTCTAGTCCGGAAACTCCGGTCTGGAGGCAGGGCAATGAACAACTCGTATTCTATAGCGGAAATTCGGCCCTTGAACCCTCAAATCCGGAAAATTTCGACCAAAATGGGCTGGGAAACGCAGGGCACAAGTAGACCAACTCCCAAAGACAAGTTTCTATTGGACTAAAACCACAATCAACTCACCAAAACGAGAGGTTGATCCAAAAGCAATTTGGGGATATATTTTTGGTATTTTTCAGTATATGGTGGAAATCGAATGGTGAAGTCAAATTTGTGGCAACCAAAAGCTGCTGATACCAGTTGTTATGGGTCTCCGTGTGCATTTACCCTTGGAGTGGCCCGATCTTCACGGATTTGAGGCGGAAGTGAGGGAAAAAATGATGAACACAATGAACACTACTCTAATGCAAGGTAAAGATACGAACACACGCCAAATCACACCCAATTCGATTTGCTCCCGTTGGTTTGAACAACCAATCCAATAGAATCCTCACCGAGAGACCTTGTGGTAGAATCACCAAAGGAGAGATCGGCAAGCGGATGGTAGAATCCAAACCAAGGAGAGAGTAGCAACCAAGTAGAATCCCAAATGGGAGATACCAAGCATTACTAGAATCCTTGATAGGGAGAGACCAAACACTTGAGGAGGGTCTTGACAACTTGGAGAAGGGCACCGACTCCAAGGCCTTGTATAACTCATAGATTTACTATTGAGAGGGGGTTCCCATCTAGGGTTAGGCACATGCCTCAATTCAGCATCATCTCTAGGGTTTCAAGGAGGGGGTGGGGGCATATATATAGGCTAGCCACGAGCTAGGGGTAAAATAGGCATAAACATGAAGTTTGGGGCATTACATGGGCCAAGCCTAGCTTGAGGCGTGTAGGCCCACGATGCTCGGTCCGGAGACTCCGGTGTAGCGGTCCAGAGACTCCAGTCTGGACCGGAGACTCTGGTCGATCTCCGGTTTAACCTCCGGAGGGGGTCACAGACTGTCCTAGGCGCTGGTTCGGGGCTCGGTCCGGAGACGAGCCGGAGACTCTGGTGTGGTAGACCAGAGACTCCGGTCTACTGGTGCGAAGACTCCGGTCCTGCTTCAGCAGCTTCTTGCGTCTTCTCTTCCAGGCCTCTTGCTTGGGTGTCTTGGCTCTAGGGCCATCCTTGCTGCATCTTCTTGGCATCATGTTCATGGACCTAGTCACATCAAGGGCATTTGTCTCAAGTAGGATTCCTTTCGCATAATAACCAACGAAAGGCAAAGTATGGAAGGAGTTCACCTTTGGAGTGATGATTAGTGTGGCATGATGTGGACCAAAGGTGGTTTTCGTATGTTGGGCTACATCAATTCTATAGGGGATACCGGGAAAACTAGTCATGTGGGAGTGAGGTCTTATTTCGTTCATGGAGGGGATGTCCATGTGGAGGATGTAGATTCTGATGAGGAAGATCCTAAGGAAAGGGTGTTTGAGTCACCAGAACATTATCCTACTCCAGATAACGTGCACTATCCAATTATAGCTGCGGACTATCATACCTAGCAGAGTACTTGGGGAGCACCGGAAGTGGACTATTCTGTTGATAACTCAGGGGTTGGGATGTAGGAGGCGATTGATGAATCTGTTGATAACTCAGGGGACAGTGATGAGGATGAATCTGAAGATACCTCAGATGAGTTGGAAGTTATGGACACACTTCAGCTGGATGATGTGTCGAGTCCGGATACTTCTGATACTGAGTATCGTCCATCGAAGAGGCAAGTCATTCCACAAACGGTGTGTCATACTTCATGTCAGCACGGTTGTACTCCGGGTATGTACGATGAACGTCACATCTTCTGGGGAGCGTGACACTAGAGGAGGAGTATTCCAGTGGTGATACGGAAGTTAGAGTCTAAGCACTTGATGTAAATAAATAAGTGGGATATCATCCACATGAGTTTGTAATACTTAAATGGTATGGGCTTGTAACGACGTTGTACCAACGATGTTGCTTGTAATGTATAATATGTGAAATGCATATTTGGTTCTTATTTGGATTTTGTTTTCCATTGTGTGACTTGTTCTGTGCATGAAGTTGAGCTCAGAACACATATGCATGATGTAATTATGAGTGTTCGCTTTATGTTACAGGACTAGGGGGTATGGAAACGGGTGTAGAGGACTAGACCGCACAGCAGCGCATGGAGCGCGAAACTAAGGAAAAGGCGGATGAAGACCCCAGAATGCATGTAAATTTACCACCACCACCAATGAGGCCGTTGATGGAGCAGAACTTGATGCAGTACATGCAGATGATGCAAGAGTCCCAGAACAAGTTTATGGAGGGATTAGTGGATCGTGTGGGACATCAGAGGGAACATGAAGGATGCGGTGTGAGTCTTTTTGACTTTCAAAATGCAAGGCCGTTACCCTTTGCATCAGCCCCTGAGCCAATGGATGTAGAGGATTGTCTAGCGGATATCGAGAGGAAACTTAAGACTGTAGGTTACAACGAGGAGGAAAAGTTGAGGTATGCAACACATCTCTTAACAAGACCTACAACATCATGGTGGGATAATCAGTTAGCAATGCAACCTCCAGGAAGGGGAGTATACCTGGGAGGAGTTTAAGCAGAGATTCCATGAATATCATGTTCCGAAAAGTGTTATTGAACTGAAGCGTAGGGAGTTTGAAGAACTTCAGCAGGGATACACCAGTGTCGTGAAGTACATCCGGGAGTTCAGTCAACTCTCTTGTTATGCTGAGGATGAAGTGAGCACTGAGGAAAAGAGGAAGAAGCGTTTCTTGCATGGTTTGAATCCATTTGTGAATATGCAGCTGAGGTTGGCCAATAAAGGAACTTTTCAATAGTTACTTGATGCAGCTATCACATTTGAGGATGATTACAAGAATGTCCAAGAGGACCATAGGAAGAGAGCAAAGAAGGAAACCAAGAGGATCCAAGCAAGTAAGCCTAAACCTAATATGGAGTTCAAAGCTCAAAATAGGTCCTTTAACAATGGTAACAACCCCAATCGTGGTGCCACCACAACCAGGAAGAATGTCATTTGTCACAATTGTAAGCTTCCAAGGCATTTTAGTAGGGATTGCCTAAAGCCGGTGATCATATGCTATGGGTGGGGTCAGAAGGGACACATGAAGCCCGATTGTCCCAATAAACCACCAGTTGGTTGGCCTACATTAGGCGGTGGTCAAGCTAGAGGCGGAGGTGGACAACCTAACAGAGGTGGAAGCTATGGCAAGAACGACAATGGTAAGAGAGGTAGACCTACTGGAAAGCTGAATTGCGCAACCTTGGAGGAGGTGGATAACTCGGATCAAGCGGTGATAGGTACACTCAATATTCTCACAAATCCTGGAAAAGTTCTATTTGATACGGGTGCAACTACTTCATTCATATCTGAACATTTTTGTGATAAGTTCGGGATTAGACGGGCACCGTTAGAAAAACCTATGACCGTAGTTACCGCTGGAGGGATCGTGGTAGTTAGAAACATAAAATTAAACCAAGTGATCTCAATTTGTGGTCAAACCTATTATGCAGATATTTATGTGATTCCATTAAGGGGAATATCAGTAGTGTTGGGAATGGATTGGATGGCTGAGTATGGGGCTCAAATCAACTGTAAGGATAAAACCGTTTCAATCAAGTCTCCAAGTGGAGGAAGGATAGTCTATCAGGTAGATAAACATAGTCATATCATGGTAGATCTGCAATTGAACTCAATGAAGGAGGTCAAGTTGGAAGATATTCCTGTTGTGAAGGAATTTCAAGATGTTTTTCTAGCAGAATTACCAGGAATGCCACCTGATCTAGAAATAGAGTTCACTATTGACCCGGTACCTGGTACAACACCAATAGCCCAAGCACCGTACAAGATGGGACCAAAAGAATTAAAAGAACTTAAGGAGCAAATTGATGAGTTAGCTAGAAAAGGATTTATTCAGGAAAGTGTATCCCCATGGGGAACTTCGGTAATTTTTGTGGATAAAAGAGATGGAGGACAAAGAATGAGTGGTGATTATAGAAATCTCAAAAATGTTACCATCAAGAAAAAATATCCATTACCAAGAATCCAAGATCTGTTTGATCAAGTCAAAGGACCTGGAGTGTTTTCCAAGATTGATCTAAGATTAGGATACCATCAGATAAAAATCAAACCTGAAGATGTTCCAAAAATAGCATTTGTGTCAAGGTATGGACATCATGAGTATCTCATCGTACCTTTTGGATTGATCAAAGTACCAACAATATTCATGAATTTGATGAACAAAATCTTCCTGCCATATCTGGATAAGTTTCTCATAGTGTTTATTGATGATATTTTGATATACTCAAAGGATAAAGAAGAGCATGCTGATCATTTGAGAATAGCATTGCAAATCTTGAGAGAACATAAGCTGTATGCTAAATTCAGCAACTGTGAATTTTGGTTGGACAAGGTAGAATTTCTTGGTCATGTAATCAGTAAGGATGGAATTGAAGTGAATCCGTCCAAAGTTCAAACAGTATTGGAATGGAATGCACCAACTAATGTGAAACAAATCCGAGGTTTCTTAGGCATGGCAGGCTATTATCGGAGATTCATTGAAGGTTTTTCCAAGATAGCTGGACCAATGACCAAATTACTAAGAAATATTGCACCATTCATATGGGATGAGAAGAAGCAAGTTTTTAGGAATTAAAAACCAGATTAACAACCGCACCAATCTTAGCTATACCAGAAACTGGAAAAGATTACACAATATATTGTGACGCATCTAAAGAAGGACTAGGATGTGTGCTAATGCAAGATCGCAAGGTAATTGCTTATGGGTCTAGACAACTCAAACCTCATGAAGTCAATTACCCAACACATGATTTGGAGTTAGCAACAGTGGTCTTTTCTTCAAAGGGATGGAGACATTTTCTCTATGGAGCAAGGTGTGAACTATACACGGATCATAAGAGTCATAAATATTTATTTACTCAAAAGGAGTTGAATATGAGGCAAAAAATATGGCTGGAGTTGATCAAGGATTATGATCTTACAATTAACTATACTCCAGGAAAGGCCAATGTAGTAGCAGATGCTTTAAGTCGGAAGAGTACGGCTACTCAACCCATCAATAGAGAATTACCAAAAGAGTTGCAAATGGATTTGGAAAGGTTAGAAATACAATTCCTAAGGATAGAAGTTTGTGTAGTCTTAGCTACCATGAGGGTTGTAAAAGAGTAAACCAGTGATCTTCGTCATGAGATCTATTGACATCAACTTGATGATCCATTTATTTCTGAAGAAGTCAGAAGAAACTCCGAAGGACAAAAATCAGTTTTCACCTAGGAGATTATGGATCTTTATGGTTCCAAAACCATCTTTGTGTACCAGATGTACCGGTGATCAGAGAGGTGATACTCCGAGAAGCACATGAAACACCATATTCAATCCATCTAGGAAGTACGAAGATGTACATGGATCTTAAGGAATTATTCTGGTGGAATAACATGAAGAGGGATATTGCAAAGTATGTATGTGAATGCCATACTTGCCAAAGGGTAAAAGCACAACATCAAAGTCCAACAAGACCATTACAACCTTTAGAAATTTTGGAATGGAAATGGGAAGAAATTGGTATGGATTTTATCATAGGATTACCCATGACACCAAAGCGGAAGGATATGATATGGGTGATTGTGGATAGATTCATGAAAAGTGCACATTTTATCCCGGTAAATAAAAAAGATAATGACGAGAAGTTAGTGGAAATCTATGTCAAAGAGATAGTAAGTAAGCACGGAGTACCCAAGAAGATTGTATCTGATAGAGGATATGTGTTTACTTCAGCATTTTGGAAACAATTAATTGAAGCACTTGGCTCGAAGTTGGATTTCAGCACAGTCTATCATCCCGAAATCGGAGGCCAAACATAAAGAACCAATCAAATTTTAGAGGAGATGCTTAGATCTTGTGCATTAGATTTTGGAGGTTCATGGGAAGATCATCTACCATTGGCAGAAATTTCCTACAACAATAGCTATCAAAGTAGTTTGAAAGCAGCACCATATCAAGTACTTTATGGGAGAACATGTAGATCGACGATATGTTGGTATGAACCTAATAGTAGCAAGAAATTTGCACTAGACTATATCAAGGAAAAGCAAGATATCATCGATATTATAAGAGGTCGATTGAAGATAGCTCAAAGTCAACAGAAAAGTTATGATGATCAAAGTCGGAGATCATGGCATCCAAAAGTGGGGGATATGGTTTATCTCAAAGTAAGTCCAATGAAGGGAGTTAAGAGATTTGGAGTTAAAGGAAAACTGAGTCCAAGATATATCGGACCATTTAAGATACTGGGTTAGAACAGAACAATAGCTCATAATGTTTTCCATGTGTCACAATTACAGAAATGTCTTAAAATTCCCGATGATGCAATTACACATCAAGAAATCGAGTTACAAGCAGATTCAACTTATGTTGAGAAACCCTATAAAATTCTGGAAGAGAACTGGAAAAGGTTGAGAAACAGGGCAATCAAATACTGCAAAGTGCAATGGGAACATCACCCAGAGCGAGAGGCCACATGGGAGAAAGAGGACGACTTAAGAGAAGCATATCCAGAACTATTCAGGTACACAACCGAAAACTTTGGGATGAAGTTTAATTTAAGGAGGGAAGTCTGTAACACCCAGCATTTAGGAACCAACGAAGGGTAGAAATAGGAATTTGTGCATATGCATGCATTCATCTATAAAATTGGGGTAATTTTTTTGCCAAACAAAAACCTAAAGAGATCAGAGTTTCTTTCACTAATCAGAGGTAGGAATAGCTCTCTGAAGTGGTTGCTATAAATTTTGACATGATCTTTATGCATTATTCTGTTTTGGGGGGCAAATATTTTGAATTCAACTTTGAAATTTAAAACCATTTGAAAAATATTTGTAAGTTGGAAGTTAGAAACATAAAGTGGATTTCTAAATGATGTGTTAATATTGTTGATTATGTTATAGATATATTATACAACATTATGAATACAAGACAAGGGAATTTAAATAAGAAATGAATTCTTATTTCTTTTCTCTATTCCTTAATAAATATTATGAATGGAGATCATTACATCAAGACAGATAATTACAAGGAAGAAATTCCAATAAAATGAATCTTTATTAAATCATAGAAATATTGTTACAAGATTCTTTACAAAAAGAATAAAATGAGATTACAATAAATTCTATCTATCTATTCCTATACTATATCTTTAAGCATCCAGACTTTGTTCCTGCAAAATAAGATAAACAACTCAACAAAGAAATCAAATGTTAGTGATTAGTTTTACTCTCAGTGGTGAACAGTGAAGTGCACTATTCATATTACATCATAGAGTAATTACAAACGGCAAGTTTCACCAAAGTGTAGTATCTGTTCTTTTAAGCAAATAGTTCTACTGTCACATTATAAGACAAGTGGAAAAGTGGTAAGGTTCACCAGGATAAGTAACAGTAAAAGGATGGGGAAGTTTAAACCATAGTTACTTGATCTCATCCATAGCCAAAGCAAATAGTGAAGCAGCTCACACACCTAAATGCATGCATTGAGGTGTCAATAGTCGAGGGCCAAGGGGCATTTTAAATCACAACAGTGTTGAGCAAAGCAAGATTTGCTATCCACTTCATAGAGAGAGAGAGAGAGAGCACAACCACAGTTTAACACCAGCACAGCCAAGAATAACACCAGATCTTGAAACCAAATCACTAGATCAAGCCACTTTCCACCACAGAAAACCTAGGAGATCACCAGCAAAGATGGTGACTTGAGGACAGGGATGAACTAGTTGCACAGCAAGGTCACATAGGAGCTACAACACCAGGAGGAGCACAACAAGGCCAAGAGGAAGCCAACACAAATCCAGGGCTACCACAAGACAGCAGTAAAAGGCAACCAGAGTATGCCCAACATCTTGATCTAAATATTTTCCATCTTACATATTCATTTTCTTGCAAGCACATGCTAGTGAACATATCAGACAACATATAATAAACAGCCAGATTATGCATGTGTTCTTGCATAGGCAGGGTCTCAGACCAGCATCACTGACCCTATAATCCATTTTTAACTAGATAGATACACAACATAGCTACCGGTACATGGCACATTCCTAGGAGGGTAGCACCTATGAGAATATCATTTTGCGGCCCGAAAGTTGGGGTGTACAGGCAACGCGGTACCCAAGTTCCCTGAAATCAGCTGGGATGACTACAGTTGGTGTGCCAAATACTCAGAGGGTCTTTTTCGGCACGAATTCAACTTTACGTTTCAATACAAAAAACAGGCTAACGGGCGTCAAGTTGGGCCCCCCTGTCAGCTCTCGTCGTTATGTCGCTCCCGTCGCTTAGGCGGGGTGGCTGTCACATAGGCTTGCAGCATTGACATAGTGGATAGGACAACCCGCCCCTACCCAGTGTATTGACGTGACAAAACAGGGCCCATGTATCGGCGTTATAATTATTTTTTGTTTACTCAGAAGCTGGAACGGCCACCGCCACGCATCTCTCCTAGGACTTTCGTCCCAATCGTTAACCCCTACCATAAAAGCGCATTGACTGTTCCATCGTTCCCCTGCCTCGTAGAAACCACTCTTCTTCTTCCTGTCATCTACTATCTTCTTCACGTCTTCTCCTTGCCGCCATGGAAGGTCTACGCACTCTATAAATATGAGGCCACATCGCTCGCTTTTGCCATCGCCTCGGCCTCTCTGCAGTCCATCTCCACCCCACCCCTTTAGCCATCGCCTCTCCACCGCGCCGTCGTCTTGCCTCCCCTCCCTCTCCAATCTCCAACGCGCCGCCATGGAGGTGCCCACGCTCAACCACTACGAGACGGTGATGTTTGCGTACTACGGCATCCTCGCACCGCCGCGCGCGACCTTGCACGCTGGATTTTGCATCAGCGAGGCGGGTGTGCCGGTGGCTCCGCTCCTCAACCCCCGCGGATACGAGATAGAGTGCATCATCGTGGAGCGTCGCCGCCAGCTGCCCATGTGCATGAGGGCGTTGCCCTGGTACGCGGCAACCAGCGAGTACTGGCCCCGGTTGTTCAAGAAGGAGCGGAAGGCAGCGCTTGGCAACCGTATCGTGGATGGGTGCCTGATGCACCCGGATCGCCGCAACCAAGAAGGGCGGGAGATGTCCTGGTCTGTCCCTAGACGGACCATCTACACCGCCATCGACGCCGCTAGCCGCGCAGAGGAGCTCCGTCTCCCGAACAACGCCGAAATCGTAGAGATTTTGTCCGACGACGACGAGGAAGCCGGCGGCTCGGAGGACAGCGGCAGCGGAAGTGTTGTCGACTAGGAAAATTTCTAAAGTCGCATCTTTGTATGGAAAAATTTGTGGTCAAATAATAAAATGTCTCAATTTAGATCTTTGTCTCGATTAATTTGTGAAAGATTTATTCAAAAATACTGATCAATTCAATTTCTACCTCGAATTAATTTCTGCCTCGAATTAATTTCTGCCCCGAATTAATTTACATTAATTGTCCTAGACTGCTGACTGTCGCGGGGTTTTTGGTCCCGGTTCGTGGCATGGTCGCGATTATGGAAACGAACCGGGACCAATGGAATTTGGGCGCTGGACCAAAGACCCTCTTTCTACCAAGTGCTAGAGACAAGCTTCACTACCCATGACAACAAGAAGATAGGCTTTGTCTACACCAACGAGGAGGAGACAGTGGTGTGTGTCCTGAGGATGTACGAGGGTTGGGTTGGGATAGACGAGGACAAATTTGTGGGATTGGACCTCGAGTACACCTCGGAGCACCCATATGAAGGGAGTGAAGTCGTCGTCGTTCAACTTGCCATGCGGAAACACGTCCTCGTCTACTATCTCTCCCGGTTTGTAGATCTGCTCTCTGTAGCTAACCTCTTTTAGGGTTTTCTCATCTTGTTCTTTATCCACTTGCTCATCTTGCAACTACTGGATTTTACTTAGGACCAAATAAATTAGGGTTTGCCTATGTCTCAATCGACTGAGATTTTCTTTAGTCTCAATCACCTAAGAAAAGTGCAACTGTAGTTAAAAGAAATATGCAACTCATTCAGTCGACTAAGAAATAATAAAACCGAATAAATTATGACAATACAATGTTGAGAGTCTTGATCTTGCATTTACTAAACTTTTCAAAATTATATTGAGATGATGATCTTGCATTGACAAAATATTTGTAGTTACAAATTTTGGTGATGACAAACTACATACTTTCAGGACTGACAGGAAATGTCTGGCGCTGCGCCAGTTCCTTAAAAAAAGGGAATTGTTTTCTGCACTATCGACACAACAACTGATTTTTCGAAATTGTATCAAGAGGAAATTATTATTCCTGCGCACAACTGGATCGATATTCAGTATCTTGTCAAGATCCTAGGGGGCAGGAAGAAGGATGGAATGGCATCACTCGCAACTAGAATCCTCGATGAGTCGTATGTCACAATGAAGGAAGATTTATCTAAGAATATGCACGATTTCTAGAACGAGTGGCCGTTGTCTGATATAAACCTGAAGTATGCAGCCATAGATGCTTACGTGACCTACCAGTACAAGAAGATCCATTTTTTTTAACGTTACCTCGTGTTTTGCCCTATTTGCAAGAGGAAAAACGAGCTTAGGGGAGCCCTTTGTAGACAATGCCGAATAGCTGAGTTGAAGTTGAATATGGAAAGAAATTGGCTGCATCTGAAGCAGCTGACAGAGAGGCTGCAGAAGCAGCTGAAAGAGAGCTTGCAGTTGAAGAAGCAGCTGACAGAGAGGCTGCAGCTGAAGCGGCAAACAGAGAGGCGACATCTTCTAGCGGCAACAATCAGGTCTGTGATGCACCGCTAATTGTGCCGCAGGACGCTGAAGATAGGAAAGCCAAGTCAGATGCCATTTGGGACAAAGCAGCAGTTCGTCGGACGTGGAGTACCTGGAATGATAGCAAGCGCGTCAAGTGGTCTGATGAGGAGTGAATTAAATTTTACTTGTGAGTGTTATGTTTCTGTTTCTGTTTTGTGGAACTCAGTTAGCTTGCCAAGATGTCTAGCGCATCAAGTGATACTAGTAAAATAAATTTAACCCTCATAGTGTTATGTTTATGTATGTGTCTTGTAGCTTGTCAAGATGGTAGCTTCTTAACTGGCAGTTTGAAACAGTGCCCTTTTCCTCTCTAGCTAAACATATATGTTTCATTTTGCCCAAATTGGTAGCAAATCTAGAGAAGATTCTCACTTCAATATTTCGTTCCCTTTTGGACCTCTTTTTTCCTCCGAACAGGTAGCAAATCTAGAGCAGCAAACCACACTAGGCAGAATACATTCATTCAGAAAACAAAACAAATATAGATATAGCTGTGCGCAGCTAAATGGGATATAACGAGGTTCGATGCATTCAGCCAGAAATAGGATATAGCTAGAAAGGAGCTGCTGGGCAGCCGCCGCAGCTGCAGGCACATCCTGCAAGCGTCTGCGCCTCCGCCATCTCCCTCTGGTGCTTCCGCCACTTCTTGCTGCCCAGTTTCTTGGACTTGGGGGCCTTGGACCTGATTGGAGGCATGCGACCCTCTTTGATGGCCACCCGCTAGAGGTTTCGGAGGTGAATGTAGAGAGCACGATGTTCAGCGATGTAGGCGTTGATGTTCGCGGGCTCGGGCTTGCCGCTTTTGTGGATGCCGGAGCCCGTGGCCTTTGCATGCTTCAGAAAGGTGTTCAAGACGGTGCCGCCTGCGGCGCGACTCGTCAAGCAGTAGACACCCCCTTGCGGAAGGGGCAGCTGTAGGGGTCCCTAAGGATGGCGTCGTACTTGCCGGCCTGCAGCCTCCTCAGCACCGAACGAGCCTTGGTGTGAATGGACTCGTCATCCCTGCAGACGTAGCTGCCGAAAACCTATTGGAAGAAAGGGAAAATGGGGGAGTAGATGGTGTAAGAAGATCGAGCAATCGAAATGCGAACAAGCGATGGGAACGGTGTTGGATAATTAGGCACAATTTCCATGATTAATTCCAGAATATTAAACATGACAATACCAGCTAAATTTTAAATAGATTATCCCATTATTTCTAACAAACGGTAGAAGAACCAGGGGAGGGGAGCAAACCCATGTTACCTCCGACCATAGGTCGTCGATGTCGGTATCGTAGGGGTTCAGCGGAGCGATGTACTTATCTGGATCGTAGGTGCCCAAGAAGTGCATGATCTGCTTGTGACTGGCGGGGGCCTCCTCGCCGGCGGAGGGCTCCTCTTCAGCGTCTCCGTCGTAGCTGGGACGGGGGCCTGGACGGGAACGGCGGCTGCCATCGATGGCTCCACTGGGGCCTGGACAGGGACAGCGGCTGCTTTCAACGTGTCGAGGGGGACTGGTGAGGAGACGGGGGCCTCCTCGCCGGCGGCCACAGAGGCGACGATGGCCACCTTATCCTCCTCGGCCATCGCCGGTGCAGACGGGGTATTCTCGGGAGTTTCCGGATGCTGGTGGGACAGTGGAGAGGGTTGCGTGGGGACAGTGAGCGAGAGTGGGAGTGGGTGTGAGGAGAGGGGATCTATAGCTAAGGTGGATATAAGCAAGGCACGTTTCGTTGCACCACCGTGCAACACGCCGCGCAGTCGACTGCACCGTGCACCGCGACACGCGCACGGTACGTCGCGTTTTTTCCGGGGCCATGCATGGCAGTTCTGTATTGAGCCACATGCAAAGGGCGCACACACAATTTCTATGTACGAAGTTTGACACGGCCCTAAAATTGGCGATTGAGAGCTGCTGCGTAAAAATGGGATATGTCTTATTAAAATCAAGTGGCAATAAATTGCAGCTGTCCATCGACGACCGTGCACTCGATGACGCATGCGTTTCGGCGTAGTAGTAGTAGTAGTAGTAGGCTTTTCTGACTTGATTAAACATGACATGACCGCTCGATGACTTTTTCCATGGACGGCATCGTGTTCCTTCTTGTAGAAGTCTCGCTGAGGGAGACGTCCGTGTTGTCTCGCGCTGTACTGTGAAGGGCACGACATGTGCAACGATCATTGTTGGATCGCACAGAATCAACGGCTGGTGTGCACGATCCGCGTGACAACTGTGATAACCAATCAGGGAGTAGCAGACAAGGTGAGCACAGATTTGTGCTTCTACGAAAGATAGAGAGGGGGGGCAAAACTGAGTAGTACCACATAAAACCAAGGGCGATACTGAGTAGCACTACCTCCGTCCCAAGGCTTAAGGCATATAATTTTTTGCAAAAATCAAACTATGTAAAGTTTGACCAAGTTTTTAGAAAAAAATATTAACAGTTACAATATGAAATATATACCCTTAGATACATCTTGAAAGATATTTTCATGTCGTATCTATATAATATCATAGTTCTTGATAGTTTTTTCAAAAAGTTTGGTCAAACTTTCCGTAGTTTGACTTTTCAAAAAAATGGAATGGAGGGAGTATAAAAATGGAAACTGAGTGTCTTGCACAATGAAATACATCGTGGCATACATCAAATTATGCCAAGATAGATCCACAAGAGTTCATTGGATGTGTGTTCTTCTCATAAACCACTCATAAACCACGTAAGGATCCACTAGAGTCATTGGATGTGTGTTCTTCTCACAAACCACATATCACCAGAGTCATTGCATGTGTGTTCTTCCCATGAACCACACATGGATCCACCGGTGTCATCGCATGTGTGTTCTTCTCACGAACCACATATCACCGATGTCATTGTATGTCTGCTCTTCCCATGAACCACAGCTAGAGTCATCGCATGCATGCTCTTTTCATGAACCATAGCTAGAGTCATTGGATGTGTGTTCTTCTTACAAACCATATCATGAACCACACCTAGTGTCATTGCATGTGTGTTCTTCTCACAAACCACACATGGATCCACCGGTGTCATTGCATGTCTGCACTTCTCATTAACCACAGCTAGAGTCATTGCATGTCTGTTCTTTTCACAAACCACATATCACCAAAGCCATTGCATGTGTGTTCTTCCCATGACCCACACATGGATCCACCGGTGTCATTGCATGTGTGTTCTTCTCACAAACCACACATGGATCCACCCAGTGTCATCGCATGTGTGTTCTTCCCATGAACCACACATGGATCCACCAGTGTCATTGCATGTCTGCTCTTTTCATGAACCACAGCTAGAGTCATTGGATGTGTGTTCTTCTCACAGACCACATATCACCAGTGTCATTGCATGTGTGTTCTTCTCACAAACCATATCATGAACCACACCCAGTGTCATTGCATGTGAGTTCTTCTCACAGACCACACATGGATCCACCAGTGTTATTGCATGTGTGTTCTTCCCATGAACCACACATGGATCCACCAGTGTCATTGCATGTCTGCTCTTCCCATAGACCACACATGGATCCACCAGTGTCATTGCATGTGTGTTCTTCCCATGAACCACACATGGATCCACCAGTGTCATTGCATGTCTGCTCTTTTCATGAACCACAGCTAGAGTCATTGGATGTGTGTTCTTCTCACAGACCACAGATGGATCCAGTGTCATTGCATGTGTGTTGTTCCCAAAGACCACACATGGATCCACCAGTGTCATTGCATGTGTGTTCTTCTCACAAACCATATCATGAACCACACCCAGTGTTATTGCATGTGTGCTCTTCTCACAGACCACACATGGATCCACCAGTGTAATTGCATGTGTGTTCTTCTCACAAACCATATCATGAACCACACCCAGTGTCATTGCATGTGTGTTCTTCTCACATACCACACATGGATCCACTAGTGTCATTGCATGTGTGTTTTTCTCACAAACCATATCATGAATCTCGCCTAGTGTCATTGCATGTGTGTTCTTCCCATGAACCACACATGGATCCACTAGAGTCATTGCATGTGTGTTCTTCTCACAAACCATATCATGAACCACACCCAGTGTCATTGCCTGTGTGTTCTTCTCACTAACCATAGCTAGAGTCATTGCATGTTTGTTCTATTCACAAACCACATATCACTAGAGTCATCGCATGTGTGTTCTTCCCATGAACCACACATGGATCCACCAGTGTCATTGCATGTGTGTTCTTCCCACAGACAACACATGGATCCACCGGTGTCGTTGCATGTGTGTTCTTCCCATAAACCACACATGGATCCACTAGTGTCATTGTATGTCTGCTCTTCCCATGAACCACACATGGATCCACCGGTGTCATTGCATATCTGCTCTTCTCATTAACCACATCTAGAGTCATTGCATGTGTGTTCTTTTCACAAACCACATATTACTAGAGTCATTGCATGTGTGTTCTTCCCATGAACCACACATGGATCCACCGGTGTCATTGCATGTGTGTTCTTCTCACAAACCACACATGGATCCACCCAGTGTCATTGCATGTATGTTCTTCCCATGAACCACACATGGATCCACCAGTGTCATTGCATGTCTGGTCTTTTCATGAACCACAGCCAGAGTCATTGGATGTGTGTTCTTCTCACAGACCACACATGGATCCACCAGTGTCATTGCATGTGTGTTCTTCCCATGAACCACACATGGATCCACCAGTGTCATTGCATGTCTGCTCTTTTCATGAACCACAGCTAGATTCATTGGATGTATGTTCTTCTCACAGACCACACATGGATCCAGTGTCGTTGCATGCGTGTTCTTCCCAAAGACCACACATGGATCCACCAGTGTCATTGCATGTGTGTTCTTCTCACAAACGATATCATGAACCACACCTAGTGTCATTGCATGTGTGTTCTTCTCACAGACCACACATGGATCCACCAGTGTCAATGCATGCGTGTTCTTCTCACAAACCATATCCTGAACCTCACCCAGTGTCATTGCATGTGTGTTCTTCGCATGAACCCCACATGGATCCACTAGATTCATTGCATGTGTGTTCTTCTCACAAACCATATCATGAACCACAGCCAGCGTCATTGCATGTGTGTTCTTCTCCCTAACCACAGCTAGAGTCATTGCATGTATATTCTATTCACAAACCACATATCACCAGAGTCATTGCATGTGTGTTCTTCCCATGAACCACACATGGATCCACCAGTGTCATTGCATGTCTACTCTTTTCATGAACCACAGCTAGAGTCATTGGATGTGTGTTCTTCTCACAGACCACACATGGATCCAATGTCATTGCATGTGTGTTCTTCCCAAACACCACACATGGATTCACCCGTTTCATTACATGTGTGTTCTTCTCACCAACCATATCATGAACCACACCCAGTGTCATTGCATGTGTGTTCTTCTCGCAGACCACACATGGATCATTGCATGTCTGCTGTTTTCATGAACCACAGCTAGAGTCATTGGATGTGTGTTCTTCTCACAGACCACATATCACCAGTGTCATTGCATGTGTGTTCTTCCCAAAGACCACACATGGATCCACCAATGTCATTGCATGTGTGTTCTTCTCACAAACCATATCATGAACCACAACCAGTGTCATTGCATGTGTGTTCTTCTCACAGACCACAGCTAGAGTCATTGCATGTCTGTCCTTTTCACAAACCACATATCACCAGAGTCATTGCATGTGTGTTCTTCCCATGAACCACACATGGATCCACTGGTGTCATTGCATGTCTACTCTTCTCATGAACCACACATGGATCCACCCAGTGTCATCACATGTGTGTTCTTCCCATGAACCACACATGGATCCACCAGTGTCATTGCATGTATGCTCTTTTCATGAACCACAGCTAGAGTCATTGGATGTTTGTTCTTCTCACAGACCACACATGGATCTAGTGTCATTGCATGTGTGTTCTTCCCAAAGACCACACATGGATCCACCAGTGTCTTTGCATGTGTGTTCTTCTCACAGACCATATCATGAACCACACCTAGTGTCATTACTTGTGTTTTGTTCTCACAGACCACACATGGATCCACCAGTGTCATTACATGTGTGTTCTTCTCATAAACCATATCATGAACCACACCTAGTGTCATTGCATGTGTGTTCTTCCCATGAACCACACATGGATCCACCAGTGTCATTGCATGTCTGCTCTTCCCACATACCACACATGGATCCACCAGTGTCATTGCATGGGTGTTCTTATCACAGACCACGTATCAACTGTGTCATTCCATGTGTTTTCTTCCCATGAACCAAACATGGATCCACCAGTGTCATTGCATGTGTGTTCCTCCCACAGACCACACATGGACCCACCGGTGTCATTGCATGTGTATTCTTCCCATGAACCACACATGGATCCACCAGTGTCATTTTATGTCTGCTCTTCCCATGAAGCACACATGGATCCACCGGTGTCATTGCATGTCTGCTCTTCTCATTAACCAAAGCTAGAGTCATTGCATGTGTGTTCTTTTCACAAACCACATATCACCAGAGTCATTGCATGTGGGTTCTTCCCATGAACCACACATGGATCCACCGGTGTCATTGCATGTCTGCTCTTTTCATTAACCACAGATAGAGTCATTGCATGTGTGTTGTTTTCATAAACCACATATCACCAGAGTCATTGCATGTGTGTTCTTCCCATGAACCACACATGGATCCACTGGTGTCATTGCATGTGTGTTCTTCTCACAAACCACACATGGATCCACCCAGTGTCATCGCATGTGTGTTCTTCCCATGAACCACACACGGATCCACCAGTGTCATTGCTTGTCTGCTCTTTTCATGAACCATAGCCAGAGTCATTGGATGTGCGTTCTTCTTACAGACCACATATCACCAGTGTCATTGCATGTGTGTTCTTCCCAAATACCACACATGGATCCACCAGTGTCATTGCATGTGTGTTCTTCTCACAAACCATATCATGAACCACAACCAGTGTCATTGCATGTGTGTTCTTCCCACAGACCACACATGGATCCACCAGTGTCATTGCATGTCTGCTCTTTTCATGAACCACAGCTAGAGTCATTGGACGTGTGTTCTTCTCACAAACCATACATGGATCCAGAGTCATTGGATGTGTGTTCTGCCCAAAGACCACACATGGATCCACTAGTGTCATTGCATATGTGTTCTTCTCAGAAACCATATCATGAACCACACCCAGTGTCATTGCATGTGTGTTCTTCTCACAGACCACACATGGATCCACTAGTGTCATTGCATGTGTGTTCTTCTCACAAACCATATCATGAACCTCACACTGTGTCATTGCATGTGTGTTCTTCCCATGAACAACACATGGATCCACTGGAGTCATTGCATGTGTGTTCTTATCAGAAACCACACATGGATCCACCCAGTGTCATCGCATGTGTGTTCTTCCCATGAACCACACATGGATCCACCAGTGTCATTGCATGTCTGCTCTTTTCATGAACCACAGCTAGAGTCATTGGATGTGTGTTCTTCTCACAGACCACACATGGATCCAGTGTCATTGCATGTGTGTTCTTCCCAAAGACCACACATGGATCCACCAGTTTCATTGCATGTGTGTTCTTCTCACAAACCATATCATGACCCACACCCAGTGTCATTGCATGTGTGTTCTTCTTACAGACCACACATGGATCCACCAATGTCATTGCATGTGTGTTTTTCTCACAGACCATATCATGAACCACACCTAGTGTCATTGCATTTGTGTTCTTCCCATGAACCACACATGGATCCACCAGTGTCATTGCATGTCTGCTCTTCCCACATACTACACATCACCAGTGTCATTGCATGTGTGTTATTCCCAAAGACCACACATGGATCCACCACTGTGATTGCATGTGTGTTCTTCTCACAAACCATATCATGAACCACACCCAGTGTCATTGCATGTGTGTTCTTCACATGAACCACACATGGATCCACCGGTGTCATTGCGTGTGTCTCTTTTCATTAACCACAGCTAGAGTCATTGCATGTGTGTTCTTCTCACAAACCACATATCACCAGAGTCATCGCATGTGTGTTCTTCCCACAAACCACATATCACCGGTGTCATTGCATGTCTTCTCTTCTCATTAACCACATCTAGATCCACCCGTGTCATTGGATGCATGTTCTTTTCATAAACCGCATATGGATACTAATTAACCTTAGGAGAGCCCTAACCTTAGCGTTAGATCGAGGCTTCTAGATGGCACGCCCTAACACAGTTGTTCTCCTTGTCGATTGTTACATACCGTCCGATCGGGGCGCTTGGACGATTGGGATGGTTTTCGTGAGATCGATCCGCGAGTAGTCTATTCTGCGGCATGATTGGCCATGCTTGCTCTGGACAAACCGGCAACATCGGGGGCTCCCCTGTTGCGAGTGTCACGACTCACCAGTTGAGCAGGCCATATCCCAGTGTCACGTCCCCATTACTTCTCTTCCTCCCCGTACTTCTCTTCCTTCCCCTCGAAGCCACATTCCCCAGTTCACTCCCATCCTGCCGTAGCCGCAAGCCGACGGCGCCTCCATCCCAATCCCCTCTCCGGCAGCCACCACCCCCTCCCCTCTCGCCATGGGTTCAAGGGGAGACGACGAGGAAACGCGTCGTGACGACATGGGCGGTGATTTCGATGTGAGTCATCTCATCTCTATCTCTATCATTCGTGGCCAGTTATCTATTTTTTGAGCGAGATCTACTCAGTTTACTCATGAGCATATGATGTGTTAGGCCAACCAGACGATGTATGACGCTGACTATCACGGTTTAGCGGATGAAGACAGTCCTCTGTTATGTAAACATGGATATGTGCCCGCTAAATTTGTAGCGTTCGAAGGACGAAACGCAGGCAGGAGGTTTCTACGGTGTCAAGGACATCGTGCAATGATGCGAGGGGGAAGTTGCGGTGTTGTCAAATGGGTAGATCCAGAGTGGCCCAAATCGATGCAGAAAACGCTGGACAAACTATGGGAAATGACTGTTGAGTTGAAAGAATCCGCATTCAGCTCACTTCTTGACAGTATTGAGATGAAGCTATGGGAACCAGTTGACACGACCAAGCATACGCGAGATCTCATGGGGTGGAAGACAAGGTTAGCAAAGTCGAGAAGGAGAGGGACGCGGCGTTGGCCCTGAAGGCTAAAGCAGAGAAAGAACTGACTCAAGCAAGGAAGGATCTTCACCAGGCCAAAGTCCTGTAGTTCACAACTATGAGTATTGACAAGTACACGAGGAAAGATGCAGAGAAACAATTGAAGCTATGCAAGGAAGATGCTAAAAAGAAGGAGCAAACAATTCGACCCTTGCTCTCGCAGGAAGATGCGCATCGGGCCAAGATTAGGAAGATCAAGGAGATGTGTGATAACTAGTTCTATTTAACTTAAGCTCCGTGCCTTTTTAAGTTGTAATATTTGTACTTGTTGACCTAGCGGTCTGAACTATTGGTCCCGGATTCCAGGGAGGAAAAAAATTGCTCTGACCCTGCATTAATTTGTGGAAGAATTTGTGATTTAGATCAATTTCTGCCTCGATTTAGATCTCTGTCCCGGATTGGGAACATAACCGTGGACCAAAGACACCTTTTCTACTAGTGTATTCTGACACTGATGGTTTGTTTAAACGTAATCTACATGGATTGTGCCGCATGCAAATAGCACAACCACAATTTATAAAGTGGAAGCACGTACACCCGGTTACTGGAGATCCGGGAGCTTCGCCAGATGCAGGGGATGCAGGAGCAGAGAGGCGGTGAGATAGACGGGCTCAAGATTAGGCCAGAAAGTGGTACCCATTTCCTCCTCATCTGGGCATTATCGGTGAGAACATTGCTGTTTATGTTGCCACGTTGTTGTGCAGCATCTGAAATAAGTTGCTGCTTCGTGGAGTGTGGCAGCTTAAATAATTTATTTATGTGCCACTTACATTCCGTCGTATTTGGAGACCTCCTTCCCCTCAGCAATCGTGGAATTGGTGGATCATTGTTTTCAGATAGCAGTGGCATAATAACAATTTCAGATTCAACTACTGACTCGGGCGTTTCCAAACCCTAAGTCGCGGTACATTTTACTCAGAGAACGTGTTACACTATCGCGCAGCGAAAATAGATCAAACAAAGAACAAGAACACAGATTTTTACGTGGAAACCCTTACGGGAAAAAACCACGGAACGCACGATGGCGTATCACTATAATTGGGAGGAGTATTACAATACACGAGAGGACAAACCCTCTACGGGCTATCAATATGGTGGAACTCTCTCAATCTAATCTATGACTACCTGACACTATATAAAGGGGAAAACAACTCTCTTTCTTGGCGAACATGAAATAGAGTTGTAGATGTGCTACGTCTAGCACGGTTGACACGCCTTAGTCCATCAGGACTCCTTCTGTAGTATAACAGGTACATAGGATTCGGGTCATATTCAACAAACTCCACCTTGAGCCGAAATCCCTTATAAAAGTCATAGATAGCATTCAACTCCTCAATTAAAGTCATCACAAGTAAACCTTGTGCTTTGAAATGTCTATAGGAGAAATACACTTCTATGAAGTCACATTGAGCAAATCAAACGGTAGGTCGTCCAAAAATAACATAGTTGTCAACAAAGCAGACATAGGAACTTGGATCTTCCATAATACCCGATAAAAGTCTGAGTCTATGTCACTGACCTCCAAAAGTTGGAATTTCTCAATCATCAAATGACATAAGTCATCATATCTCCTGTGGTGCTTGAGTGAGCACAAAGCTCATAGTGCAACATATTGCTGCACGTAAACATTGTGAAGAACTCATCTCATGGAATCTGAACATGCTACAAAAGCACAAACCTCGGCAAATAATACTCATGCAAGAGCATATGGTACGGAGGATATCTCCTACACCAAAAACTACCGTCTTATAATGGTTAATGAAAAATCCATGATATGGTCAAGAACTGTCTATGTAGAACAAAGGTCGGATGTAGGAAACTTCTCAATATGCAACGGAGCTTAAACACTGCAATAGACCCCTCTTGAAAGAGCAAAGACAACTGAACAATGTTGTAGTATCTAGCAGAAAACTAATCTCCCCTTGCATCACAAACTGATCCTCATCACGAATTTGAATAACAGAGACAAAAAACCTTCACATGCATAACAGCAAAAACTCTGGAGAGAAAAGAGTATATGCTAGCTACCAACAGGCTTAATCACCTCCTCCATAATTTTTTTTAATTTCTAAATTGTGTTCTTCATGTAATTGCAGCAATATAACACCTTGAATTTGCATCCACAATATCTCCCATATAAATTGTATTGAATATGAACAATCATAAAACTTACTTGAACTTCCAGCCTCCAAATAAGATAACCTAGTGAACGAACAAGTCGTCGAATACCGCAAATAAAACCGCCTTAACGTTGAACCAAAACTATAGTATAGCTTGAATCTACTTCGACAAACTCCACCTTGAACAACAAAATGATGATCATCTCAGTGGCAAATCATCGAACATAGGTGGCGCCGGTAGAACCGGTATTGCGACCGGGATAGAGCGTGGGCCAATGCTCGAGCGGGAAAAATAAATTGTTCACTTTGTCCATGCCAAACTATAACACCAGTATAAATTGCACATGTGCTAGAATAATCCGCATATTGACTTGACGAAACAAGCCAGACCAAAACGACTCTTAATAGAATCATAAACAGCGGAATAATAAAGCTTGGAAAATAGCATTGATGGCCTTTAGACACGTGGACGAAACATGGGATAAAGGATCGGATCGATTTATCTGGAACTCTTTGAAGTGCATGTAGTACGGAGTAGATCAGATCAATACGTGGTTACTTTGGGGACTTGATGCTTAACCTGATCGATGTAGAACTTCTACCTTCGACTAGCTGCTTCTGTAGATCGGCTCAGCCGAATAGCAGTTCCTGTCGGACACGGTAGCAAAAATCGATTAGGCGAATCAATGACGCGACGGGTTACTTCGGCCGCAGAAAATTGTTTCCCTCCAGATAGAACACAGAGGAACAAAGCGAAGGCGGCGCTCGGGACGCCGGCCAAAGAACTCTACGTCGTAGTCTCTAGATCCGATCTTTGGTGAAGTTGCATGATGCCGTAAGATTCAGCTGCTGATCCAATGAAGATGATGCTGCGTGATGCTGCCCGGGAGCGCAGCGGAAAGTCTCCCGGGCAACAGATCTTGAAACCTTAGGCTCTGATACCACTTGTTACACTATCACGCAGCGAAAATAGATCAAACAAAGAACAAGAACACATATTTTTACGTGGAAACCCTTACGGGAAAAAACCACGGAACGCACGACGGCGTATCACTATAATTGGGAGGAGTATTACAATACACGAGAGGACAAACCCTCTACGTGTTATCAATATGGTGGAACTCTCTCAATCTAATCTATGACTAACTGACACTATATAAAGGGGCAAACAACTCTCTTTCTTGGCGGACACGAAATAGAGTTGTAGATGTGCCACGTCTAGCACGGTTGACACGCCTTAGTCCATCAGGACTCCTTCTGTAGTATAACAGGTACATAGGATTCGGGTCATATTCAACAGAACGTGGGTAGATTGTTTCGCCCAGCAACGTGCCACACACAGAGCGATCAGAATTTAATAGAATTACATATATATGTTCAAGTTCAACACATTACTATGCATCTTCATTGCCAGCAGCCTTCTTCCGCAGCCTGGGTGCCAAGCCTTCACGTCCACTGGCTTCTTCATTTCTTGCCTTCTTCCTCTTCCTCGGTGCCAATTTTCTTAGCTTCACGTACTCTGCATCGTTGGGACAATGGGCACCAGAATCGTGTCCAGCATCATCTTTCCACTCGTTTTTAATTTCTTCGGGCAGCAACATCACTGACCCGATAGTCATGTTTCTAACCATGCGGCGCTTCCTGTCAAAGAAACAAGACTGTTGCATAACTGCCTAATATCTACAGAGTAAATAAAACAAAAATTACAATTCAGCACAAACATGCGAACCCCAAGCGACCTTTGCTTACCAGGAGCTAATTGGGTTCGAGCAACCACCCTATCCAAGAATAGAAGGGCGACTCCCAATTGCAGCAGCTTCCACATCCAGTACATCAGCTCAAACATGCAATCCGAAGCATACCTTTTCATCAACCCAATTAGCTGATTGTCACACGTTATAGGAACCATAATGCCACGTTCATCCATGAAGCTGAACTTTGCAGTCTGCTTCGTCCATAATTCAACATGATTACGCAGAGCAGCAACCATACTAGATATAGTGTAGATCTGTGCCTGCGCTTCTTCCATCGTGAAACAATGGTGTCCATACCACTTGCCATTAGAGTCGTACCTGTAGAGGACTACCGTAACCAGGTAACGGGGGTCCGCGCAGATCCCACTTGACAGAAAACTGTGGACAAAATATGTTTGTCAGCGATGGGCTAACAAACAATTTGAGGTTCAGTAGCCAGCTAGCAGTTGTAACTAGTGCGAATAGCAAAGAGAAGGGTAGATCACCCACTTGTAGACAAAACTTCTTCTTTCTTGATAGTTGGATCTGCCATCCTCTGAGCTGCTCGGCTCGTCGGCGGAGGCGGGCTAGAGCCTCGCAATGGCGGCTACGGCATGCGCCATTGGAGCTCGGGATCAGCGACTGGGCGCAGCAACTTGGCGCCGGAAGTCAAATGTCCGAAGGGATCGTCCTGCCTAGGGGGTGGATTCCGACACAGTCGGTGCTAGGGGAAAGCTGGGAATGGATTTGTGAAATTGGTCAACGCATCCGATCCACTTAGCTGCTCGATTTGCCTAAGAGGTTGCCGCGTTGGCGCCCGCGTCACGGACAGATGACCGACATGTGGGTCCCGACCGTCTACTTCACGGGGCGGTTTAACAGAATGTTTGAATTTGGCAGGGGTGAGATGAGTTTGCCTCGAAATGGCCCCTCTCTGTAGTTGGCGGCCCAACTTTTCGAAACGCGGTAATTTCAGGCAACTTAGGTACCACCAAGCGCTGGCCTACCAACTTTGGTACTGCAGACAAACAACCCCAGCACCTCTGTACCTAGCAAGATCAAGTCTGCTTGAGTACAAGCTCAAGTAGATCCTTTTCAAGATTAACTAAGCATGCTTTTACAGAGAGATTTATGACAGAGAACAGATAACAAAAGCATGAACATCAAAATGTTCTCTCATAGAGAACAGAGTAACAAACATGCTCAACAGAGATTGACACTACATTAACATTAGACCAACATCAAAGGATTAGCATAGGCAAGATTAACCCTAGAGCTATGCTAAATCACCTTTGTAGGGGGTATGAACCCTAGGAATTTAGGGATGAACCCTAAATGGGGAAATCCATCGTAAATGACCACATGGTATGAGATAGAGGCAAGGTAGAGCACATAGTGGAGATTAGAGCACTTACTCGAGGTCCTTGTAAGTTTACTGGAGAGGAAGCAGAGAGGAGGCCGGCGGCAGAGAGGTGGCGGCATAGGGAGCACGCCGAGGGGCGCTGCAACCTGCGCCTGCAACATGTTGGAAGTAGCCAAAGAAGGAGGGGAACACACCACGAGCAACCCAACACATCAACGAAGAAGCACAGAGGCGGCCAACCCTAACCCTAGACACGTACAGGGGTTAGCGCGGCTAGGACAACATTGTGCAGCAGCGTCGACTTGGTCGTCCTATACCGTGGTGGTAGCCATGGCAGCCGGACTTGGCTAGAATCATGCGCAGTAGTGGTGGCGGCATCGAGCGCCAGAGAGAGTCGTGAGAGAGATAGGGTGAGGAAGAGAGAGTGTGCGTGGGGGTACTAGGCCGGTGGGCTGCCCAGTACAGCCCAGGTGGTCTTTGACCAGGCCGGGTGGGTCAGGTCTGGTTGGGCCGGGCATAGCCCAGTGGGTCGGGCCAATGTCTCAAAAGACTTATCTAAAAATAAATATTTACAAATATGCCCCTAAAACAAAATCAGCTCTAGAAAAATAAATAAAAAATCCTAAAAATATAAATAATATATCTGTGAACTCACAAAAGTATCCTCTACTCAATATAAATAATAGATACTAATTTTAAGTAACTAAATCTTGGTCTATTAAAAGTATTGTTTTTATTCCTTTTGGAATTTTTAAAAAATAAATAAAATACTTAAAATTAAATAAAATTCACATGTAAGATCCTAAATGGATTTGCTATGGTAGAAAAATACTAGATTTTATTTTTGAAAAGTAAATTAAGTTGTTAAAAATAAATCTTTATTCCTTGATGGAATTTTAAGATAATATTAGAAAGAGTTAAAAATTAAATAAATTCATTTTTCTAAACTCTTAGAATAATACTAGTTATCATAATAATACTAGATATAAGAATTATGTGAATTTAATAGTCTTTGAGTAATGCATTTCTTTTATTAATTAAAGAAAGTAGTAAATCTTTATAATGTGGGTAAAACATGCAAAGAAGAAAGATAATAAATCATTGCATGACATTACTATGCATTCCATATTGCTTCTTTAAATATTGTCCTTACCGAGCAATAATGGTCTTTTTTAGAAACCGGAGCTCAAGGTCATGTGGAAGTATCCGACTTCACTACCTTGCAGTCACAAGGCAAGTTCATCACTTGCTCATGTCCTATGAAGAGTCTGTATGAAAGTATTTGAAAATTGTGTGTTATCACCTATATTCTAAAAGAGACAGAAAATAAATATTTTCCCAAACAAATGAATGCTATTATCATCCTCAGTGATGATAAATACTAAGAATGACAATGAAATCTACGATTCCACTGGTCGAACAACTAGGGCATAATAACCCATGACATCAGTGATTCTAGCGCTGTAAATTACGCGTTAACCATAAGATTTGGAATGGGTCGGAGAAGTCAGCTCGATCTTCTTCCTTTCGCATGGATGGATGACCTGATCATGAGGCTGAGGATTTCTCATGGAGAAACCTAGCACATGGGTGGAACCCCTTAGTTTCCCATGATTTTGGTGTCTAGATTATCTTGAGAGGCTGTTAGTGGTTTAGCTGGTCCTTCTAGATTAGCTTGCTAGGGCATAACCGTCTCATAGAGTCTTCGGGTGCCTACCAGAGTTATAGTTGGTCCTATAAGGGGCTTGACAGAGGTGGGGAATGTCCTGGAGGATCGTGTCTTCATGCGGGGTTGCAGAGAGGTGAAGTGATTGGCTTGGATCATCTACTAGGCCCCACATCACGGAATTGTAGACGAGAAAGTACGCCCGGTTGTGCAACAAAGATTTGGTTGGGTGAAGCAACGCACCTCTGCAGACTGTAAGAATTGTGACATGTTACTCCATATCCCGGAAAGGAGCTACGAACGTGGTAGGAAAGGAACTCCATGAAGTTCTGGTCAACTTGTGAAGGCTGATGGGCATAGTTTTTGATATATCAATCTTTGAAGAAACGTTTACCAAAACTGCATAGTACCAAGGACTTATAGTCCGAGGATGTAGTTAGAGCATCAAACTTCCCACCTTGCATATAGTGAACTTGTTGGGTAACGCTGTTACTCACTCTTTCCTTTGAACCCCTTTCTAGACTTTGAGGGCTAGAAGAATGACCAGGTGTATGCTACGGAGGTCCAGAACGACGGCTACTATGAAGAGCCGGATCTATCTAGTGGAATCTAAGGGGTGGACTATGGAATACACTATGGAGCTGAAGTCAACGAGTCAGAGTAGTTGTCAGGCCGGAATATAGTTACCTAGGTTGAGCCTAGCAGCACGAACCCTATAGACTAAGCTGTTGAGCTCACGTCTTTATTACTATTGTGTTTTTTCGTTCTTCTGCTAAAGTTATGAGAGAAGTTATTTGGTTTGTAAGTTTGAATCAGATGAAGTCTCGAACTTCTGGTATTGTAATAATAATGAAGTGTGTATGTTTGTAATTTGGACCCGCAATGTTTCTGTTGTACCACTCCGAGGGATGTGATATTTACAGAATGGTGTTCTGTGGATGTCATGTCAACGACTGTAGTGTACTACACATGCAGTGGTATGCTGGGTCACCACAATGTTCTCCAACTACTTATGGTCCCCATCCTTCTTCTTATTCATGGCTTTGTAACGGATGTCTATGAGGGACACAACATAGTCAGCCAAAGAATCCTTCTCATTCATGGAGCCGGCAGGCTTCCACCTCTTCTGGATGTCCACGAAGTTCGTCCCTAGCACTAGAGAATGCCTAAGTCTAATACTGTAGTTGCCGATGTTGATGCCTGTAAAGGAAATGTTAGGGTTGGCGAGGAACTCTACTAGCTTGGAGAATGGCTTTTCGGCCTGGCAGATCTGGTAGACCAGGCAATCAGTGCCCACACATAGCCGGACGACAGCAACCTTCTGCATTGATTATTGCACGTTGGTGTACTCGACGTCGAGGCCAACGATCTTGTCGTCCACTTCCTCTAGGAGCTTTTGGATTTTCTCGATGTAAGCGTTCACCACCGACGCTCTATTGGTATACGCCACCTGTAGTATGGTGGTGTTGCCAGGGTCAAGAAAGGAGTACATCTTGTCGAACGGTGGTAACATGGACGATGATTGGCGCCTTCTTTTGTTTTGCAGAGGTCTGGTCGGGTGACAGAAAAGGAATGGGATCGAGAAGATAAAAAGAACCGCTAGGAAGATCGGGAGATGCATGCATGAGAGGTTGTGGAGACGAAGGGCATGCAGTTCCCCCAGCCCTGCCTCGTACTCCTATAGAATAGAATTTATTTATGAACATAGATTATTTAGGTAGACATAGGTTGATTTCTAGATGATATAAAAAGTACAAGAACCAAACACACGCGATACTTTATGAATGTGGCTCGAAATTATAATTATTTTTTGAGTTTCACCTATTATATTTTATATAAAAAATGATATGTCATACTTCTATTATCTGATTCTCACGTGCAAGGCACTTGCAACTCACTAGTTATTATATACAGTGTACGAATAACTTCGAACATTGAGCGTTGGATCAAGACTCTCGAATCCCAACATTGCCAGCCATTGGATCTTCATTTCCATTTTAGCATCTAAAAGATACTACTTTTGATAGTCTTTAGCACGATGTATGCATATTACTAATCCAAGTTAGTTACCACCCTGACCAGCCTTAGAGCATCTCTAGCATGGAAAAGAATAGCACGCTATTTAGCGTGCTATAGCATATTTGGAGAGTCCACGCTATTTTTTCAAGATTTTGCTCGCTATGATGATATTTTTAAATAGCTTGCTATATCACGCTAAAACATCATAGTATTAGTGATATTTCAAGTATATGACGATATTTTTTTGTTGGCGGGTATGGAGTAAGAGAGCATATGATGAATGTGTCGAGTAAGCAAACATACAATAAAAATTTTGATTGTTAAACTTAAGTGATCTTGTCAAGATTCTGCCTCCTCATGCAGCACCCGACGTTGTATCTAGATTCAACCCTGTCGGTTCTCCTCCAACTAGGATAGCACCGGAATTGATTATGCATGTACAAGTATTACTCTAGGAAATTCATTAGATGCTGAAATCCTTAATATCCATGATATTACTGTTATATTTTTATTTTTTTACAAAATGCTGTTTTATAAAATAGCACGTTATTAGCATGCTATAACTTTAATATCGAATGGAGAAAAGCCACGCTAAATTAAATAGCACACTAGCATTTTTTTGATCTCTAGTGGCTTGCCTAAATTTGGTAGTCTCTTAGAGCATCTCTAGTCGCTTGTCCAAATTTGGTAGTCTACATCTTCACATAGATAATAGTATAAAAAGATTTATTTTTACACGACTTCAGTTTTCTAGTGGATAGTCTAAATTTGATAGTCTATATGTCCATCTGCACACAAATAGTCAACATACACAGCAATTCAGTACAACAAATGCTCTGATTTGGCATGGGAGCGAGCTCGCGAGCGACCAGCTTTGCTTTAGACATGGTGGCTCGGTTGTCCAAATATGGACAACGAGTAGCTAGTTTGGAGGATGTCTAAATTTTAGACCACCAGATACACAAGCCACTGGAGATATATTTTGATCCATGGTGGTCTATATTTGGCTTAGGCTACCAGATACACTAGCCACTATAGACGCTCTTAGGCTGGTCATAGTGGGTACTAATAACATAGTGTTACTAGTTCATGTTACTACCTTCATGTGTGTACGTAATTAAGCCGAAGGCAGAGACCCTATTTTTGTAGAAATGGCTCCGGAAATACTCTGTACCTACAAAGGCTAGGAAATTACAGTAAACTATATTTTCTAGTCATTGGACTACAGCTACTCCTAGGATAGGATATTATTATTCTATATCTTTTGAAATGTATAGCGAAATTCAAAATCCTAGAGCAGCAAATTATCTTGTCTCACCTCCACCAAAATATTTTGAGTGGTCATGCCCCAAGTTTTAGTTGTACGAAATTCCTTTTCTACCCCTGAAAATGGCCTAACTACTAATGTCGGGGCGTGGGCATGGTTCATAATCCCCCCGGGTCCCCCCAGATCTAAAGCTGGGTAGTCCACCTTCCATCGACACCATTTCCCCCATAACACTCCAAAAATCCCTAACCCCTGTCTCACCTCTGGCTCTTGCACCACCGCACCAGAGCATCCCTGCTACGCTTCGCCGGCCTTCACGCCACCCAACCCTCACTCACCTCCAGCACCTGGACCACCGCACCATAATCATCTCCGCCGCACTTCGCCGACCTACACGCCACCAAACCCCCTATCTCACCTCTAGCCCCTGCACCACCACACCGGAACATCACCGTCGCGCTTCGCCCGCCCACACGCCACCCCAAACCCCCTATCCCACCTCCGTCTCCTGCACCACCGCACTTCACCGGCTTACATGCCATACCTCGATACTATATACTCCTCACCAGTCTATCGGATTAGCCGACGTCCAACTTACCGAACCTAGTTCGCTGACACCCTCTTCCATACAACTGTGTTGGTTTACCTACTCCCTCATCCATAGCACCTGGCATGCTTCACCTACGCTGGTGTGTACTGCATTAGATCTGCTTCATAGACTCAACAGTCTACTACACCAGATCTGCTTCACGGACGCTCTTGTGCAGCGCCTCAAATCCATAATCGGTCGTAATAGATCTACTTCACCAACGACGCCACGCACTACACCGTATCTCCTTCACCGGCCATCTTGTCAAGCAAGCCATACTGATGCAGCCCGTCCTACGGACGCTCCTACATCTACACCAACAAGTCCCCCAAGTGGACCCATGACTCGTGCCCGAGCCAAACTCCTACAAGCTAAGGTGAACTCGCTCCTCTCCTCGTGCCAATTAGATACTTCCTTGGATGGTGTGCTACTTCATGCAACTATGCTATGCATCATCAGGTACGAAGCCTCAACACACCACCAAGCACCCAAGGATGGAGAACAAGGACCAGAGCGTGAAGCAGGAGCTGCAGGAGCTGCTCAGACCGGAGTCTCCGATCTACGTACACTGGAGTCTCCGGCCTGAAGACCCCGGAGACTCCGGCCTGTCCTCCGGTCTGACCCCTCAAACCAGGCTCTGGGACAATCTATATGCCCCTCTAGAGGTTGGTCCGGAGACTACTCCGGAATCTCCGGCCTAGACTAGACTCTCCGGCCTACACACCGGAGTCTCCGGACCGACCGGCGCCAGGCATGTAAAAGGCCTTTGGGCCTTCGACCCATGTACCCCTTAGTCCATCCAAAACTTGTCTTTTATTCCTAAAGTACCCCTGACTATGTGGTTGGCCTATATAAAGTTCCCCACCTCTATTGTAAACTGGAGGCATGATATTTGGAATTAGTGGAAACCCCTTTGTGGATCTATCTAGTTCTTGCCCCATGCTCCTATGACAAAGGAGCACCAAATATCCCAAACCTCGTTGGAGTTTGCATCGTGCCTCCGCGTTGTACAAGGCCTACGCATCGGAGTCCCTTTGCCTAGACGTCAAGATCTCACCGAGTCTCCCATCTCGCCGTGCCGGTTCGAGAGAGAGTCCTCCGCCTGATGCCGATCCTAGGGATTGCACCGGACTGGTCACCGCCAGAGTGAGCTATTGGTGTGTATCGTGGTTTTGCGTGTGTGTGTTCATCGCGTTCTTCGTGCGTGAGTTCATCGTGTTCATCCTCTCCTCCTTTCCCCGCACTCCATCCTCGATTTGAGTGCAATCCCCAAGGTGAGGTACAAGGCTAACACCACCATATCCACTTCTATATACAATACTTGTGTGTTTAGCATGATGGATAGGCAAGGTGAGTCGAGCCAACCACCTCCCCAAGAAGAATATCAAGGACCGTACATGACGCGCACAAGTCACTTCATCGTTCGACAAGAGTTCCGTGAATGTTGCCAAGCCCTTGAGACACGACAAGATGAACAATTTGGCGAGACGCAAGCTGAGTTCAAGAACATCGACAACCGCTTCGATGGCCTCGAACGTCAAATGCATGCAATGCATCACAACTTTGGCCACCAAAATGAGCTCTTCAACGCTCCGTCGCTGAAACAAATGACAATCTTCGCTGCCTCATCGATGGAATGGCAAGAACATATTCATGCGCATCAAGCTCTTCAAGTTCTTCGCGTCGTCACGCACCTCTTCCACAAGATCTTCATGCAAATGTTCCAAGATGCAATGATGCCCCCGTGGTTGAAGATGGAAGTTCTTCGAACTATGTACCTTCCCCACGACATGCCGCAACGTCAAGCTATGATGGTGATTTCTCTTCAAGGCCACGAGCAAGGCAAGAAGCACACCGTCATCACGCAAGGGCACTAGTGATCCAACAAGAGCAACCACAAGAAGAACCGCAAGTGCAACCGCAAGTCTACCACCATCGACCGCGACAGATACTTGACACAACAAGTGATGACTCCAATTTGGAGAATCAAGCTCGTCATCGACGTGAGGCCTTCCAAGATCCTCCTCCTTGTCATCACCATCATGAACATCCACACCGACAACATGGTCATCACGAGGCGCCTCCTCCACCACACCAAAACATGGAGCGACAAGTGGTACAAGTTGAGCGACGCCCACCATGTCAAGAGGCTCATGACCATGACCTTCACCGTGAGGCCCATGTGCCTAACCAACATCACCAACCGAGGAATGAGCCTCCCCTTTGTTGTCAACCGTGTCAAGAGGCTCCACACCCTCGCCACCATGAGGCCCAAGCACCTCAACAACGTCAACAACCACGCCAAGAGAAAGAGAAAGCTCCACAACAACAACATCAAGAGCAAGCTCCGCAACAAGGTCACGAGAACCAAGTTCCACCTCCTCAACCAGAAGATCGGTAGCAAGCTCGTCGCAATGATCGCATGGAAGATGAAGACCATCATCAACATGGAAACAATCGCTACCGTGACCGCAATGAGGAAGAAACTTTTGGCAAGCTCAAGTTGACAATGCCCAAGTTCACCAGATCCAATGACCCCGAAGAATACCTCTCGTAGGCACTCAAAGTCGACAAGATCTTCCGCATGCACAATTATAGCAATGAGAAGATGGTCGCCATGTCTTCTCTTGAGTTTGATGCTTACGCCAACCATTTATGCAAGAAAAGAACCGCCAATCACAACTTGGAATGACATGAAGGCTCACATGAGATCTCGGTTCATCCCCGCGCACTACACGCAGGACCTCTTCAACAACCTTCAATCGCTTCGTCAAGGGACAAAGACCGTGGAAGAGTACTTCAAGGAAATGGAACTCAACTTGATTTGTGCCAACATCGATGAGCGTATGGAGAAAACTATGGCACATTTCCTTATTGGGCTGAACCACCCAATCAAGCGCATCGTCGAGTTCCAAACATACAACGACATGGTTGAGCTTGTGCGCATCGCAACAAAGGCTGAACATCAAGTGCAAGAAGACATCAAGTACAACAAGCCCAAGACGTATTTCACCTAAAAGCAAGATTCAACCGCTACGCCAACAAACCTCAATGGAAGCTCCTCAAGTACCTCTAAGCCTTCCTTCAAGCCCACACTTCCTCAAGGAAAACTGCCCCCAAGTGGCAAACAAGCAAAGAGTGATACACCCTTCTACGGTGAATGCTACAAGTGTGGAGGCAAAGGACACAAGTCGGCCAAATGTGGAAACAAGAAGGTATTGTTCATCCATGACAATGGCGACGAAGAGTACTTGAGTGAAGATGAATTTGATGCCCGTGTCAAGGAAGCAATGACAAGGCAACGAGTGGAAGATGATTAAGAACTCCTCATGTGTGAACAAGACGCAAGTCCATCGCTTGTTGTCACAAGGATCTTGACCACTCAAGCACAAGAGCATGAAGACCAACGCTCAAACATCTTCCAAACACGAGCCGACATCAAAGGCAAATCTATCAAGGTGATCATTGACAGAGGGAGTTGCCACAACCTTGCTAGCACCGAGTTGTGTGAGAAGCTCAGCCTCACCCTCCATCCGCACAAGCACCCCTACCACGTGCAATGGCTAAGTGACCAAGGGTCCGTGAAGATCAAGCATACCGTATCGGGCACCTTCGCCATTGGCATACCGTATCGTGAAGACCAATGGTTGAGTGCGATGTGGTTCCTTTGACAGTTTGCCACATGCTACTTGGTCGACCGTGGCAATTTGACAAGGCTGCTCTACATGAGGGTCGCACCAATGTATACACCTTCAAATGGCTCAACAAAACATATGTTTTGCAACCAATGACTCCTAGCCAAATAATTGCGGACAATGCAAAGGCTTTAAGTGAGGGCGCAAAGCACAACACCTAATTGTGAGAAGAGCGGTGAGAGAGAGAACCACCTCATAGTGAGTGAGAGCCACAAGCCAAACTCGAGTGGAAAAATAAGAGTGTTCTCCTTGCCACCAAAAATGAGATGAGAGAAGTGCGGAAGAACCCATCCATCTTGCACTATGTCCTCATTTTCAAGGGCCTAGCGCAAGGAACTAATGAATTAACCAATGTTCCTCCAGCTTTGATGATTGTCTTGCAGGAATTCAAGGATGTGTTTCCAGAAGAGCTCCCACATGGACTACCTCCCCTTCGTGGAATTGAGCATCGCATTGACCTCATCCCCGTTGCACCTCTTCCTAACCGCGTCGCCTACCGTACGAACCCGGAGGAGACAAAGGAGATTGAACGTCAAATCAACCAACTCGTCTCCAAAGGTTTGATCCAAGTTAGCACTAGTCCAAGTGTCGTACCCGTGATTCTTGTTCCAAAGATGGATGATACGTTACGGTTATGCATGGACTGCCGTCCAAGCAATGATGTCACCGTGCGTTATCGACATCCCATACCATGTCTCGATGACATGCTTGATGAGTTGTGTGGAGCCACTATGTTTTTGAAAATTGATCTTCGTAGTGGTTACCGTCAAATACGCATGGCTGAGGGTGATGAGTGGAAAACCGCCTTCAAGACCAAACTTGGTCTCTATGAATTGTTGGTTATGCCCTTTGGCTTATCTAATGCCCCATCCACCTTCATGCGCCTTATGAATCACATCTTGCGTTCTCTCATTGGAAAAAGTGTTATTATCTATTTCGATGATATTCTTGTTTATAGCAAATCACTTGAGGACCATATAACACATGTCAAGGAAGTTTTGCAAATCCTTTGACATGAAAAGCTTTATGCTAATCTTCCCAAGTGCACTTTTGCTAAGGACAAGTTGATTTTTCTTGGATTTGTCGTTTCTTCGAAGGGAATTGAAGTTGATGTTTCTAAGGTAAAGGACATACGAGATTGGCCCATCCCAACAAATGCGAGTGAACTCCGAAGTTTTCATGGGTTGGCCGGTTTCTATCGTTGCTTTGTGAAAGACTTTTCGACCATTGCTTGTCCCCTCAATGAATTGACCAAAAAGCTCAACAAAAAGCTTTTGATGAACTCAAAAGAGGCTCACGGAAGCACCTCTCCTTGCGTTACCGGATTTCACAAAAACTTTTGAGATAGAGTGTGATGCTAGTCGTATTGGCATTGGAGGAGTCCTTATGCAAAACGGACGTCCTATAGCCTACCATAGCGAGAAACTTGATGGTGCTCGCCTTAACTATCCGATTTATGACAAAGAGCTTTTTGCCATAGTTCGTGTTCTTCAAGTTTCACAACACTACCTATGGCCCAAAGAATTTATCATACATTCCGACCATGAGTCATTAAAATATCTCAAAGGCCAAGCCAACTTGAGTAAGAGACACGCTAAGTGGGTTGAGTTTATGGATTCTTTTCCGTACATTGTCAAGTATAAGAAGGGCAAAGATAATGTAGTTGCGGACGCTTTGTCTTGCAAGCACACAAGCCTTATTACGAGGCTTGAAATCAACTTGTTGGGTCTTGAGGAAATAAAATCTTTCTATGCTTCTGACCCGTTCTTTGAACCAATTTTCACAAAGTGCTCCAACGACAAAGGAGTTGATGATTTCTATTTGCATACGGGCTTTCTATTTAAACAAAACAAGCTTTGCGTTCCGAAGTCGTCGCTCCAACTTTTGCTTCTCCAAGAATCTCATGGTGGAGGCCTCATGGGTCACTTTGGCCGTGACAAGACATTGGACATGCTCTCAACTCACTACTTTTGGCCCAAGATGAAGCGCGACGTGGAGTGCTACGTTCAACGATGCATGACATGTGCTCAAGCTAAGTCGCAAGCTAATGCCTATGGTCTTTATATGTCATTGCCTATTCCTCATACACCTTGGTCCGACATTAGCATGGATTTCGTCTTAGGATTTCCCAGATCTAAGCATGGTCATGACTCTATATTTGTTTTCGTGGATCGCTTTTCCAAAATGGCACACTTCATACCGTGCCATAAGACCGACGATGCTTCACATGTTGCAAATCTTTTTTCAGGGAAATCGTCCGTCTTCACGGTGTGCCAAGAGCAATCGTCTCCGACCGCAACGTCAAATTCATGAGCTACTTATGGAAGACACTCATGGCCAAGCTCGGCGTCAAGCAACTCTTTTCATCCGTGTCGCATCCTCAAACCGATGGCCAAACCGAAGTTGTCAACCGAAGCCTCGGAACTCTCCTTCGTGTGTTGATCAAGAATTGGGAGGAATGCATCCCACACGCCGAGTTCGCCTACAACCGTGCAAAGCACTCAACAACCAAGATGAGTTCCTTCATGATCGTCCATGGTTTCGAGCCCCTCATCACGCTCAACATCCTACCACTTCCTCTACATGAGCGCACCAACATGGACGTTGAGAAGCGCGCGCAAGCTATGAAGAAGCTCCATGAAGAAACTTGAGCTACTATCGAGCAACAAGTCCTTCGCCAAGCTTCAAGGTTAAACAAGGAAAAGAAGGAGATGATCTTTGAAGAAGGTGATCTTGTGTGGATACACCAAAGCAAGGACCACTTCCCCAAGGAACGCGACTCCAAGCTCAATCCAAGAGGAGATGGTCCCTTCAAGATCCTTAAAAGAATCAACAACAACGCCTACATCATCAACATACCGACCTCAAAGTACCTTGCAAGCAATATATTCAATGTCAAGGACCTTTCACCCTACCATGGAGATGTTCAAGATGATATCCATGAAGAGTCAAGGACAACTCTTTCCCAAGGGGGGGAGCTGATGTAGCCCGTCCTACGGATGCTCCTACATCTACGCCAACAAGTCCCCAAGTGGAACCATGACTCATGCCCGAGCCAAACTCCTACAAGCTAAGGTGAACTCGCTCCTCTCCTCGTGCCAATTTGATACTTCCTTGGATGGTGTGCTACTTCATGCAACTATGCTATGCATCATCAGGTACGAAGCCTCAACACACCACCAAGCACCCAAGGATGGAGAACAAGGTGCAGAGCGTGAAGTAGGAGCCGCTGAAGCTGCTCAGACCGGAGTCTCCGGTCTGCGTACATCGGAGTCTCCGTCCTGAAGACCCTAGAGACTCCGGCCTGTCCTCTGGTCTGACCCCTCAAACCAGGCTCCGGGACAATCTATATGCCCCTCTGGAGGTTGGTCTGGAGACTACTGCGGAATCTCCGGCCTAGACTGGAGTCTCCGGCATGCACACCGGAGTCTCCGGACCGACCGACGCCAGGCATGTAAAAGACCTTTGGGCCTTCGGCCCATGTAACCCTTAGTCCATCCAAAACTTGTCTTTTATTCCTAAAGTACCCCTGACTATGTGGTTTGCCTATATATAGTCCCCCACCTCTATTGTAAACCGGAGGCATGATATTTGGAATTAGTGGAAACCCCTTTGTGGATCTATCTAGTTCTTGCCTCATGCTCCTTTGACAAAGGAGCACCAAATATCCCAAACCTCGTTGGAGTTTGCATCATGCCTCCGTGTTGTACAAGGCCTAGGCATCGGAGTCCCTTTGCCAAGATGTCAAGATCTCACCGAGTCTCCCATCTCGCTGTGTCGGTTCGAGAGAGAGTCCTCCGCCCGACGTTGATCCTAGGGATTGCGCCGGACCGGTCACCGCCGGCGTGAGCTATTGGTGTGTATCGTGGTTTTGCGTGTGTGTGTGTTCATCGCGTTCTTCGTGCGTGAGTTCATCGTGTTCATCCTCCCCTCCTTTCCCCGCACTCCATCCTCGATTTGAGTGGGATTCGTGAAAGATCGGGCCACCCTATAGGTTTGCCCTCAACACATACCCATCAACAACCTCCATAGATATGCTTCACCGACGCCGTTGTGATATATCTACTTCAGCATGACTCGCCACTACCGACCACCCTCGGTGTCCTTGACGTGACCTGCAAAGATGTTGTGTATGCATAGACGATGTCGTGACCTTGGTAAAGTAGATCTGCTTGTTCGTTTCAATATAGCAGGTATAAGCCTGTGACAGTGAATTACATTTCTATATTGGTAGTAAATTCCTACCTCAATACTGGCTTAATTGATATCCCACTCTCCCTTGATAAATTCGGTGTAGTCTATGTTACATCCAAGCGTTAAACTACTCCTTCTGTTTCAAGGTATAAGGCGTCCTTGTTCTGCGTGTTTTTACCAACAGTTACTCTTAATATATATAAATAATTTTTGGTAGTACAAAACTAACATCATTAGAGTTTATTGGTATTATGCAGTTCATGGCAAATATTAATTCACTAAACATCTAAAGCTTCCTACCTATTCTACAAGTTCGCAAGTTATGTCATCATAATGTGCATTTGCTTTGACCATTGCTACAATACTGACTGCATGTAATTATGGAGTTCATTGGTAGTTTTAAGCCACTAAACATGTAGGTTAACATTCCTTGATCTACAAGTTCTGAATTTATGCTATTTTAATTTCAATCTGGTTGTACTAAGAAACCACAGTAACTGCCTCCTCTTATGTAATTCATCGCAAATTTTATGTCATTGAACTTATTGGTTTTGCATTCCCTCTGCAAGTTATGCCATTATTATTTGTTTCAATTAAGCTCCGACAGTAGCTACCGCCTATTGTGTACTACATCCGTTCCGTAAAATAAGTCATGTACTCTTTTAAAGTCAAACAATGATAACTTTGACCCATCTCATAGAAAAATATATTAAGGGTTAATTGGTGGCATCTGCATCTATGAAAATATATGCCCCGATGTATCGAATGGTGTTGGTTTGGCATGGTAGATGTTCATGGTATGTTCTACAAACTTGGTCAAATTTTGCGTCGATTGACTTGCAAAAAATTTATACGCCTTATTTATTTTGGATTGGATGTAGTATTACATGACAAGTTTTAAGGCACTTAACATGGTTATCTTCATGCCCTGCTCTATAAATTCAAGTTTCTCAATTATAATTTCTGTAGCAGCAGTATTTTGTGGATGGTATGCCACTAAAGTAAAACTTCTGGAACATAAAAAAAATTATTTTGGCTTGAGTTTTTCTTGTCATGATTGTTTTCTTGTGTGTTGATTGCTTATGGTTGAATGTTTGTATGATTGTTGGATAATGAGCTTGTTTGCATGGCTTGGAATTCTTCCTTAGTAGTTTCTTTCCCCTAGAATCTATTCTTCTCTATCTTAAACCCTTGGAGATAAAATGATGTGTTGAATATATGGAGAATTAGTTACTGGAAATATTTGGAAGATGATGCCCAAAGAGTATGAATAGTTCGTCTAATGCAACAAAAGTATATTGAAGTATGAAGTGTTGCAACTGATGTTTTGTAATAGTTTTACGCAACCCAAAGGTGTTGAAGTATCGATAATTTACCTTGTTATAGTAGCCTTGTAGATTGAATACATGGGAGTCCACACTAAACCTTGGTTTGTGCCCATGGAAACGATCTGCAAGAAAAGTGAGGTTGTCCGAGTGATAGAAAAACGTGATTCTCCTATCCTCATGCAAAATAATAGTTTGAGTGCGGGATGGATTGGCCCCCATACCGAATACTCTCATTATTCGCTCTTGTATTGTTGGCTTTGCGAAGCTTAAGTGCCTTTTCAACCTTAGGAAAGAGACGGCGTTAAGCCTAGCCCTTAGAATGATATGATCTTGCACCTTCACAAAAACACTTGTTGCTAACCGTAGGAATATACGGTAAGGATAAACCTTCAATAGTATTTAAAGGGGCAGCATGAAGAAAATGTTCCCTAGTTGACCACCATGAGAGTTTCGCTAGTTCAAGTAGTATACGTCTAGAATATGCAAATAATGAAGAACAGAATGTGCAATAGACATCATGCCAATAAATGTCTAAAGGATGAATCCTCAAAAAGTGACCTAGTAGATTTTCTTTTAAGGGTGGTAGCACCCTGGTGTATCCAAACCTAGTTCTTTCTAGCCTTCTCGAATCTCGGGACGAGATTCCTTTTAAGGGTGGTAGTTTGTCACATCCCAAAATTATCCTAATTTTGGAATGTAAAGTTAATAAAATAACTTGGTTGAATTGTTTGACTTTGTTGAAATTTCTCAAAGAAAAGAAACTTTCTGTTATGATTTTCCTTCCTTGAATTCAGAAACTTGTATGAGATTGGATTAACATGACTATCCAACTTGTTTTCATTTTCTTTTCAACCATTTGATTCTTTAAATATCTAACCATGCTTAGATGAATAAATAGGGGGAATAAAATGACTTTCCCAATTATGGTGGAGTGATATTCTAATTTCCCTATTTGACCCTTTAAGTCTCTACTTCAATTTATGAAACCATTCTAGATGCTTTTCACCACTTGCCTAAAAAGAGAGAAGATAACATGACATATCCATTTTATTAGATGTTAAAAACTATGTTCCTTTATGTTATATGAAAGAACTTGTTGTTTTGGGATTTGTGGCATTGTGTGTCTTGATTGAGTGACTAAAAATAAACCATAATAAACTATTTAGAAATATTGCATAGTAGCCATATAAGGCCAATTGCATAAAACCACATATCCTTTTGATAACGCCTAAGTAGCCCTATTTGGCAAAAGGGCATAAAATTATTTGTGTTTTGGTGATTGACATATGTTATGCATCTATGCTTTGCATAAAGCATCATGCAAAAATTTCATCTTCAAAACCCTTTGTGTCAAAACCCTATTTCAAAATATCTATTGTAACCTATTAAGGTTTTATTTGAAAAATACATGTTTGAATTTTGAATGGACAGGATTATGTGCCCTAGTAGTCCTATAAAGATATTTTGAATTTTTGAAAATTTTACAAACTGGTTTAAACTCATTTGGAGCTATATTTCAAAAGTTATTAAAGAAATAAGAAAAGGAATATATAGAAATTTGTGAATCCACCATCTTAAAACTAGTGAAAATGTTATAAATATGATCCTATAATGATCTACTGAATTTTAGAAAAATTTAAAAACAAGAATCATGTCATTTGGAGTTCGTATGCAAAAGATATAAAGAAAATACCAAAATAGAAAAAGAAAAAAAAAGAAAAAGGAAAAAAAACGAAATGGGCCACCCGGCCGGCCCACTCAACCGACCAAAGCAGCCAGCCGCGCACGGGAGAAAGGATCATCCCACGGATTGCTTCAAAAAGCGTGCGAAAATCTGATTTCTAAACCTATCTCTATTCAAACACTTATAATTTTTTATCTATAACTCCGAATTGACTTCCGTTTGATTCTACTTGTTCTCTACTTCAAGATCTATCTTCCCATCATCCTAAAATCCTAAATAATCCCTCGGAGCCACAGCTATAACACTTTTCCTTCCCGAAATCCCGAATCTACACCCTACCGAATCGTATTTCGCTTCTAAACCCATCTAAACTTTGTGGATGCCTTCGGCTTCAACACGAAAGTTGTAGATCTAGTCGAAATCTTTCAATTCCGACCAACCTCACCTCTTTTCATCCACCACAGCCGGAGAATTTCGCAACACAATATTTCAGATCTGATGGCGTAATTCCAAGATCTCCTCGCGCTCGTTTCTTGAAATCCAAATTCATTTGGTGAAAAGATAGACCTAATCATCCTCCACAACTTTCATGTTCAAAGTTTTTCAATTTGACCTACGGATTTGTCTATCTAACACAGATCTACTTCTAGTCCTTTGTGAGGCAAACTCGGGTCTATTTTGAGCCACTTCTCTTCTAGCCACCGGATCTCATCCGGACGATCGAGATTCAATCGTCCCGATCAGTTGCCCGTCACTGCCATGTCGTCGTCAGGTCAGCGTCTAGTCCCAGTCAGCCTGCACGGTCAACCTGTCCAGCCAGCGGAATATTCCCTGGAATATTTCGTTCGAATTTAAAATTGCAGATTATAAATCTAACTTGTAAAATCTATAGAAAATTCATACTATGACCAACATTGCAAATAATATACCGTTGGAATCACAAAATTGTCTAGAGTATTAATATATAATTGTATCAGACATTTACTATAAGTATTTGTCGTGATTATTTAAATGGTTTAATACACTTTTTGGAGCAATTAATTGACGGAAAATAAAATACAACTCAGAAAAATACAAATGATATACCCCTGGATTCACAAAATTGTATAGAACATGATTCTGGAATAAAATTACAAGTTTACTGTATAGATTACTGGCGAATAATTAATTAGTATTATTGGCCTTTTAAATCATTAAATTCATAGTAAATAATCTACAGATCTGAAAAATATGAATAATATGTCCCTGAGTTCATAATCTTGCGTAGTTTTCAGATCTGTACTTAGTTTGTTTGTTGTCAGTACGATCTGTTCAGATTTATTAAACTCCATTAAACACTAAATAAATCCTAGAAAAAGATCTATAACTCCGATTAGGGTGAATCCAATTGCTACTGGTTCGTATTAAAGCCCTCTATCCATGACAGTTTAGATATAAATTTAATTAGGCAACTAATACAGAAGCTACAATAGTTATGTTAAAACCCCTTTATTGGCAATTGAAATTGGATAACAAATACTATATTGCATTAAAACACTTCTACATGCATCATGTGATCTAGTATTGTTTAGATAACTAATTACAACCATTATGACATATTAAATCATCATGCATGCATTGGATCATCACTGTTTTATTGTATTGTTGTATTGTTGCATGATTGCAATGTTTGAATGATATGTTGTTGTGCTTTTGCTTTTGAACGATAGATTGCGAGGAGTGTAACTACTATGATCGCTACAGCTATGATTGCGAGCATTGTGATTGCAAGTCTTTTGAGTGCGACGAGTGCAATGATTGCAATTGTGAGGATTGTTTGAACGACTACATCAACTAAAGGCAAGTGGAGCTTCATAAATGTCCTATTTACTTTCTATATGCATTGTAGCTTGTTTTGTTTTTACAAGTTTATCTATTGCTATGCTATATCCTATTATGTCGCAGCCTTTCTCGTTAGGTGAGCCGTCGTAAGTAGTTGTGCTTAGTTGTGCTTATGTAGACGAGGGTGGGATACACCAATGCAAAGATTGTTTTGAAAGAACGTGTTTGGAAAGTCTACTTAATTAATGAACTCTCTGGGTGGATTGGTAATTGCTTGGTTCCTGAATGCCGGGCCCATGTCTATGGTTTACCTGAGTAGCTCACTTGTGGATGGCCACCCAGATTTCTGAGAAATGATTAGTGTCTTGATTTGGTAGCTTCCGTGTGCAACCATATGCCAGTGAGTTATGGGTGGCTGGATGGACTTAGTAGGTTGTGGCGACCCGAGCTCTTCGTATCTACAGATGTAGTGAATGTGATAGGTTGGTACGGTGCGTGGATGGGCTTGGGGAGCTACTTCCCGAATTGTCTCTTTTTGGACTTCTCCCTATCACGACTCAATATGCGTGTCATGGTACGAGCGGGTCGACCAAGTCATATGGGTAAAGTGTGCAACCCCTGCAGGGTGTAAAACTAAGTGCTTAGCCGTGTCCCTGGTAATGGATGATTGAGTTGCTGAATTATGGGTGCTATGACATGTTCTCATTCATTCTAACTTGTAATTGCTAAAACTTGTGGTTGAAACATAATTGGGTAGTGTGAAAAAATCAAATGTTTTACAAATGATTTACAAAAGATAGGATAAAGTATTTTGCTGCTGCAACTAAGCCTGAACCCCACAAGTCAGATATGCATATAGTTATTAGCCTTGTTGATTCTCTCATTGTTCCACTTGCCAGTGCATTCCAAGTGCTGACCCTTCGGGGCTGCTACGTTTTATGTTGCAGGTTATACCGATTATGAGTGATCGAATAGGTCGCGATACTCCACTCAACAGTTGTTCGCCTGTGGCACAATTGAAGATGGAGCCTACTATCTGTTTATGCTTCCGTATGCTACTTTGTTATTTGAGCTAGCCTTTGAGCTACGCATTATGTAATAATTACAGATTCTGGATCATTCGATGTAATAATGATGCACTGTTATATTCTTTGGTATTTATATGTACTATGTGTGCCAGTGAACCGATCCAGGGATTGGCACTATACATAAGAACTCAGCCTTATCAGGCGAGGGTGTTACAAGTATCTACCTTCTATTACATAGTTCCTAGCATTTTAAGTCACTTCACATATGGGTTTGCATTTCCTACTCAATAAGTTCACGAGATATACCATTGTAATGTCTATCTTGTTTGTACAAATGTTAGTACAGTAACTGCCTGCTCTGTAGATCGTGACACATTTTATGGCACTTTTCATATTTGTTTGTAATCCTATTTCACAAGTTAAATCATTGTAATTTCTCTCTTGTTCGTGCTATGTAGTGACTATAATTGCATTCTATTTTGTCTCCATGGAAAAGTTTATGTCATTTAAATGTTTGTTTATATTCCGCCATTCCCTATTGTATGTGTTTATAAGTGATTATACTATAATGTCTATCTAGTTCTTTGTAAATAGCAACAACCACTATCTGATATTATTTCCTCTCACAGGGAACATGAAGAATCGTAGAGTGAATCACCCCTACAATCTTGTAAGTACCTATTACTTTCTATTGCTGAATGCAAACCTATTTTATGTGAATGAGTAGCCTTAACCTATATGCAGAGGAGAAAAAATAAAGTAGATGCATCATCTATCCAAGTACTGGCTGCGGTCGATGTCTTCAAAGAATGAACTAACAACATGATGTCCTCCAACGGGACTACACAAAGAGAAATAGTAAGTCTCTTGTTTTTACTTAGATTTTCTTAGTGTCAGATGATTGTTTGTACGAGGCACCACATGATTCGGCTAATGATTAGAACAAGATTGACCTTAAACAAGACTAGACAAAAACCAAATGTAAATCCCTCGATTTATAATTCAATGTGCTCACTCGATTTTGGTGATGATCTATTATTTCTATATTTGACTTATATTCATCTATATATCAATCTATCTATCTATCTGTACGTTAACTAGACCATGATTAGGTGGTGGTGATTTAAGTATATCCACTTTTATGTTATATTTCTCTGCTATGTAATAAAGACCAAATATAAATCTCTCGATTTATAATTCAATTTTCTCACTCAATCATCATGATGATTTCTTTGCTATATTTGACTCATCATCATATTTATTTATCTATCAATATATGCGTCAACTAGACTATGATTTGTGGTGGTAATTTAAATATATCCACTTTTATGCTAATTTATAGTCTATTATAGTATTTCCTGCTATATTTAAGAGTTTGTATGCACTCTAGAGGTAGTCACATTGTCTAGTGTTAGCACCACATGAATTGGCCAATGATTACAATATGGATCGAGCCGATGATCCTTTAGATTTGTCCCGATCTTTCACAGCGAGTCAACCCGGATGGTAGATCTCCCAATAACGTGATGAACGTCACCTGAAGAAGAGGAACGAATCCAGCAAGTAACGTGATGAAGATCACCACGCCTCAAATCTAAGCACGATAATCCTTGATGAACACAAGAACCTCCATAGCAATAATATGATAAACGGTATTGCCGTCCCCGGAGGGATGATACACGGTGGAGCACAATATAGTTTTTAGACTAAACAACTAAAGTCCCCTAAACTAGGCGGCTGGCTCCTTTATATAGGAGGCATGCAACTAGTCGTTTAGATAGACCCAAACCGAACACACATCGGACTCGAACCTAACCTAGACTCAGACTCAATAACATAGCAAAATATTTGACACAACCTTAGACTTATCATTACATATCGTAGGTCGCCCTGGAGTGACAATCATCAATGGGATGCGCCCGCATCACCTAGCTTGGTGGAGCCCTAAAATTAGGCTTCACCTCCTCCTTCGTGCCCATATCATCATCCCCCCCTCAAGAAGCGTTGTCCCCAACGCTTGCAGGTCGGGTCGGAAAGGTGGCATGATATGAACAATCGCTTCATGCGTCTTCACCATCTTCAAGTATTGCTTGCCTTCCTTACCACATCATCCCTCTTGGCCTGCTCGACTTGATACAGCCCTCGGCGCCTGCACCTCCTTGCGTCTCCATACGAGCTTGGACCTAGGTGCCACTTTCTTCTTCTTCTCAACTCTTGTTGGAACCTGTGGTTGCTGAACATGGACGTTCTTTGCACGACCTGGCATAAGATGAGTAATGCCTAGACCCGAAAACTGACGAACATGTCCATCCTTGCCTCTATGCATCCGCACAACTGTCCCAACAAAACGCCTCACAGGTGTGTTAACAAAACTGCTCTTGTTACCCCGCTGCACCACATGCACTGGAACATCAAGAGCACAACTATCATCTGTTTGAACACATGTGTCAACACAAACAACCTTCTGAACACATGTTGCAACATTCTTCCTCTCAGTAATAAGAGGATGTACTTCAACTGGCTTGTCACTAACAAGTTCCACTGTCTTGTCATCTACAGGCATAGCTGAAGAAATATCAACATTGTCGCACCGTGCATCATGCTCTCCATCCTACACCTTAGCTAGCCTAGATTTTGGCTTAGCCTTGCGCACCTTCTCCTTATGTACCACCAGCTCTACATCAGACTTTATGTGATCATCCTGCATAGGCTTCAAAGTCTGCTGTTTGCCACCATGCACAAAAGAATATGTATTTGCTCTTCCAACATGTGTAACGTTGCGATCACACTGCCATGGACGACCAAGTAACAACCCACATACCTCCAATGGCAACACATCGCACTCAATCTCATCAACATAATCACCAATTGTAAATGGCACACGCACCTTATGAGTTACCTTCACCATACCGCAGCTATTGAACCACTTTAGATGCTTAGGTTCAGGAATACGCCATGTGGACAACCCCAATGCTGCCACCATTTCCTTGCTAATGCCAATAGTACAGCTTCCTCCATCAACAATCAACTTGCATGCCTTGCCTTTGATCATACACTGTGCCTAAAATAAATTCCAACGCTGGCCCTTGTCAACTGTCATGCAAGCATCGTCTTGTACTCTCTTGAGTTGCAAATTCAGCCCACTCAATGGTACAACATCCTCAGAACTAACCACCTTGTCCAGCTCCTTGGACTTCTCCCAAAATCTAGTGCACAGAAATTGCTTCAAATCTACCCAACTAGGCGTCATTATGCCCTTTGCGGCCCTCTCTTCCTTCCACCAACTAGCCACAATCTCATCCACACGCTGGCGTGCAAGAACAAATTCAGTGCGACCACTAAACTTGGAATCGATCGAACTACATTTGGCGAAACCATCATCCATGTCAGACCTCCAAGATCTAAACTCCGCATATGTGGCAGAACTGTCCAACTTCCATTTTATATCTACAGAATTAAATCTACAGAATTAAGTGACAATCCCACAACAATAGTAGTGTAGTCAAAGTACACATGATCCGCTCTATCTATCTTACGATCTTCCTTTGCTATTCCCATATTAATTCTCCTGTTCTCTTTTCTGTACTCCATGGACACGCAGCGACAACTCCTTTGATTCCACATATCCCAGTTAAACAATTCAGCACTTTCCTTTTCCTTTTGCCAAACGATCCTTCCCTCTTTTTTTCTTGAAGCTGCCCACGAATCCGAACAGAACAAACCGATCGTGCAAGAGTCCACGGGACTAAGGTCGCTAGGCGTACGGTGGCTAGTGTCCTTTTTTTCTATAGCAGGATCGGCCACACGCGGGCGACGCCAGGCAAGGCACGAGGCGACTCCTTGATCGCGAGCACGTGCGACGCCAGCGGAGCGCGAGGCGTGCAGCGGCGGTCCTCCTGCTCTTTTTTTAATCGATCGGATCTGGGAATCAATGCCCGATCGTGAGACGGCTAGCGAAGACTCAGGCGGCGTGGGATTGCTTCGATCGCCAGGCATGGGGATCGCTTCGATCCATTTTTTTCTTTCCATCTGCTTTACGTACACCACCGCTAGGCAGGAGAAGGAGAAAAAAAGTCCCTGTTCCGATCCGATCTCAATCTGCGCTTGGATTTCCACGCGATGCAAACACAATAGAACACCTCGGCCTCAATCTGGTTATCGGACGAATGACTAGCAGAACCATTTTAATCCCCTCCTTTTCCTTTCTTGGACGTGAACCAATTAAGACTATGCCAAAGAAATCAGATGGACCGGTCCGATCGCGAGGCGGCCAGGCGAGAACTCCAGGCGACGCAGACGCTTCCCTCGATCGCACATGGGAGCGCCTGGTTTTGCCTCACGTAAGAGCACAGAATCGTCTGTGGTCTAGAGACAAGTGTCGATCTAGTTTTTTTTTCAAACGGGGCCGCAGCAGTACTCGTGGACTCTGGGAAGATTCCGATCCACGTACCTGAGATAGCGATTGGTCATTCCCTTATTTTTTTTCACTGAAACGATCTAGATCTGTACAATTCCGACGCAGATCACCTGATACCAAATGTTGTAGACCAAAACGGAAGGCCTCCTCCTCGATGAACAAGCTGGAACGGATCTCATCAAGATCGAAAACCAGCAACCCTCGCCTGAGATTGGAAATAGCACGACTGCCTCTGATCTTGTACTTCCCCAATCGGAAAACTGCCCGGGTGAAGAATTATTAGCGGATCAATCAACATCAGCAATATTTGACCACAGATCTGATCTAGCCCAAGAACTCGCCTCCCAATCTCTTCTCCAAACACAACTGATCCGTAAACTACTTGTAGAAAAATAGTCCACATATGATCCAAAAACACGTTGTGATCAACGAGAGCTCTGATACCACCTGATACGGATCAAGCCGATAATCCTTTCGATTTGTCCCGATCTTTTATAGCGAGTCAACCCGGATGGTAGATCTGCCAATAACGCGATGAACGTCACTTGAAGAAGAGGAATGAATCCAGCAAGTAACGTGATGAAGATCACCATGCCTCAAACCTGAGCACGACAATTCTTGATGAACATAAGAACCTCCGTAGCAATAATATGATAAATGGTATCGCCGCCCCCGGAGGAATGATACACGGTGGAGCATAATATAGTTTTTAGACTAAACAACTGAACTCCCCTAAACCCTAGGCGGTTGGCTCCTTTATATAGGAGGCCTGTAACTAATCGGTTAGATAGACCCAAACCAAACACACATCGGACTCGAACCTAACCTAGACTCAGACTCAATAATATAGCAAAATATTTGACACAACCTTAGACTTATCATTACATATCGTAGGTCGTCCTGGAGTGCCAATCATCAATGGGATGCGCCCGCATCACCTAGCTTGGTGGAGTCCTAAAATTAGGCTTCACCTCCTCCTTGATGCCCATATCAGATTAGAGCAAGATGACCTTCAACGGTACTGCACAAAGACCAAACGTAAATCCCTTGATTTATAATTCAATTTTCTCACTCAATCATGGTGGAGATCTCTTTTTGCTATATTTGACTGATGATCATCTATCTATATATACATTAACTAGACCATGATTAGGTGGTGGTGATTGAAGTATATCCACTTTTATGATAATTTCTATTCTATTATAATATTAGAGATTGCCACCATGATTGAGCTTATATGCACTTTGGAGGTAGTAACATAGTCTAGTGTTATATGTATGGGACTAGTATAAATTACTTGGTCTTGGTGGGGTGTAACTTGGACTTGTAAAACTGCATACAATACTGGTCCAAGTTACTCTACCAACATTAAAGAGGGTCTAGATACATTCGTTTCACAAAAGCGACAACATCTTATATTTTGAAATGGAGGGAGTTCTAGATAGACTACTCATAGTGAGATTGTCATAGCTAGTATCATCTAATATATGTTGTCAACATCGCTGCGTCATACAACTGATCATACTCTCGAAATGACTAGCCTAGTAAAATTTAATAGTATGTATAGAGTGTACTTTTTGATTAAGAGAAGCATCAATATTCTCGCTTGATATAAAAATCATAATTAAGCTTTGTATGATACCCAGTTACTCTATATATTTACCATAACCATCTTAATATGAACTGGAAGTCTATCATGCACCTGGTGTTTGATTGCCTAATTCAATACCTCAATAGCTACTCTACATGATGCACATATAGATTCTATTGCCAATTTGATTCTTTAGTTTGCTCATGATTAAAGCAATGTAATAATTTTCTTAACTTAAATGATGGAAATTTCTGTGAGAAATACAATGTTTGATTACTAAGAAACAAGAGACATTGTGCATATGTTCTGACTCATGTCTGCTGGATTTCATGTATACATGATCAGATGATCCTGCGAGTTTAATATTAGCCACTAGATGGTTCAATTGGTTATGGTTCTTCTGCATTTTTAGTTGACTTGTGCTTGCAACAATGCTATATTCTGTTGTGATTCCCATGGATATAATGCGGATAACATAGCTCGTACACCTTTACTTGACATTATATATGTTGGATATCTTTTTTTACATAATCTAGTAGTTTATATGATGCACACGCGTATGATTGCTCCATTTCCTATCTGCCTACTCTATATGGTGCACAAAGTGCTTCTATCAAAAGAATGTCACATTCTGCTAAATTTTATCTGCCACTTCATACCAGACATACTGGATGACAAAGTGCCTGTATGCACAAGCTCGGCCCTCAGGCCTTTAACCCCCTCAATACTTTCCATAATTCCCAAATTACCCCTACTTATGTGGCTGGCCTATATGTAGTCCCCTACCTCCTTATTGTAACCTTATACTTGGATAATTGGAATTAGAAGAAACCCTTGTGGATCTCCCTAATTCTAGTCCCATGCTCCTTTGCTAAAGGAGCACCAATTATCCCCCACCTAGTTGGACTTTGCATCATGCATCCATCGTTGTATAAGGCCTTAACGTTAGAGTCCTTCGCAAAGACGTCAAGATCTTACCAAGCCTCCCGCTTGATGTGCCAGTTAGAGAGAGAGAGAAAGATCCTTACGCGATGCCGATCCTAGGGACTGCGCCAGACCAGTGGCTGCCGATGTGATCTATTGTATTGTATTTTCTTGTGTGTGTGTTCATCAAGATCTTCGCATGTGTGTTCGTGGTTTTCATCCTCTCCCTCTTCCACACTCGCCTCCATCTTGACTTCCACAGGGATTCGTGAAAGATCGGGCAACCCCAAGGGGGATACCCCAATAGTGTCTCTATAGGTTGTTTAGTGTACGCTTTGCCGCCACTAAACCCACCATACCTATGCAGGCGAGAGCTGCCAAATTCTAAGACTCGCCGTGTACTAGCCTCAGTATTGACCGCTCCCTTTTTACTTTCCCCTTTATTGGCACCCCTTTTGCTTTGACAAGTATGAGTTTGACGATGTTATCAAGATTACCCTTCCGGCTTGGCCTGTAGGGTTATGGACGCTATTGGTTATTCTTCAGGACTCTTAGTCGAGTTTGCATCTTATTCGTACTCAGATGTTGTATCGTTTTTAACGTGATTTGTATCTTTGTAATGTATATCTGTATTCTTGACTCACTGAGTCGTTGTTGTATATATATGTTCTTGTGGGTCCCATCGTGGACTATTGTGTAATGGTATTACTTCATTTACCACCTGCACACAAGTGCCTTGTGGGCATCTTTGAATTGTTCTATTCAGATTTGGCAGGAAGCACTAAAATCTGCATAGGGCCGATTCGAGGGTGTTATAAGTGGTATCTCGAGCCTTGGTTTACGATACCCCACTAGTCTAGCCTGTAGGATAATCTAGCTAACGGATGATGTAGAGTGTCAAAACTATTTGGCAAAATCGGTTGGATAGACCTGAGTGGCTCTGCTTTTACTCCTTACCTCTATGTTATTCTTCCTCTTAACTTTGTGTGTTTTAAATCTACACTCCCACCTTCCTTCAAGTCCAGGATTTCTCATGGTTGGGATTCCATCGTACCTTCAGGGTTTCAATTCCTTCCTATCGCAACGTTGTTTCTACATCTGGGTGCCATGAAGTTTGGTGAATCTTTCATCTGTTGTATCTTTCTTTTGACCCAAAATTCACTAAAAAAATCTTTATACCTTCCGATGTTTTCCAACATGACAACATCATCAACGTCAGACCCAATCAAGAGCCTGCACGACTTCTTTGTTTTTTGAAGCTTTCCAAACACCAGTTATCAAGATCTTCAGTCTGAAACTCGAGAGCGAGTTGCACAATTCTTCTATTCCTGTACGAAGTAATAGTTTGGGTGCATGATGGATTGGCCCCCATACCGACTACTCTTTCTATTCGCTCTTGTACACTGAACTGAATTAAGGTGTACCTTTCTCCTTCCATTGAAGTTAGAGGTGGCCTTATCTTTTGAGACCTTTGCTTCTGCCTTTGTTGCTCCGGAGTTTCTCTCAACAAGTTTTGCAAGGTTTAGTGGTCATACCATACCTTTGAGGAAGCTACATGGGAACGTGAAGATTTCGTGTCCTAGGAATCTCTGGGCGAGATTCTTATTTAGTGGAGGAGAGTTGTAGCATCCCATTTGTCTAATATTGGAATGCTACATAAGAAATACAGATCAACTGCCATATTCTTGTTATTTATTGCATCATCATAATATCATGCTCATGTCATTATGCCACATTGCATTTGAGCATCATATTAAACCCCATTTTATCTGATTCTTCTCCTCATATTGCATTTGGCTTGTTAATTGTATTTGCTTCTTAATATATTTATTTATGCCCAAGTTGGGTTGAGGGCATATATTTTTAAATCTTCTCCATTTTCTAACATGCCATGTCATGTTTCAGTTGATCTCATCTTACTTCTACCATATACATGTATGTGGGCATCTCAATTTAATCTTGGTATTTTAATTCTTGACACATACATTTATATGGGTCCAATTCTTCTATTTACATCTACATGGCTACCTTAGGGTTTTGATCCAAATTATTCTTAAATATGCCATGTGCTTGTCCTCCACAAGTTTTGTTAATCGCAATTCTTTTATGCCCATCTATATCTCCCATGCATACACATTTTGTCTTCACAAAAATGCCAATGCAATAATATCACATCTCAATCATCCTTTTATTTATTTTTATTTTGTCTTGATTTGTTTTGAAGTCAACCCTTGGAGCTAGTCATTTGATGTTGTTCAACTCAACTACACTAACCTAATCAAACTAGACTTACACGTATGTGTATAACCAGACATACATTAGCTACACCTCTGTCTATCTTTCCTTGGTGCACCTGTCCTAGCTACAACCCTACCAAAAATCATTCCCCATCATTCTAGCTCAGACCAAGCCAGCTATACAACCATGGACACTATGAACCCTACCTTGCTCCTGCTCTCTGCACTGTGGCTGCCCCTGCTCTTGCTTGCTAAACCTGGTGCAACCGACCCCCTCTCCATCGTGGCCTAGCTCGACCAAACCCGGTGGACAGCGAGCCGAGACCCGCGCGCCCCTGTTCCTCTCTTTCCCTCGTGTCATGCAGAGACCGCATGCATGCCGAGCTCATGACTCCACCGCCTACCAGCCTCGCGTGCTCCTCATCAAAGAAGTAGAGAAGGTGCCCTCTCCAACCACTCCTCCCATCTAGATCTCGCATCCAAGTCCCCTTGCTTTTCTTCCACTCCACGCCATCGCCTCCACATCCCGCTATGGCCGGCCATTCCCTCGTCGTCTCACCACTGAGCTGCACCGTCACGAGAGCCACCGCAGCGAGGAGCTCCATGTCGACCTGCTGCTATACGGTACACGAAGCATGGTGGATAAGTTCCCTAACAACCCCTGGATGCCATCACTGCCCCGCAGACCTACAGACCCCGTCGCATCTTGCCTCATCTCAACATAGTCCCCGTCAGGTCATCCTTCCACTCTCCAAGACCCACGGTGGGAATCTTGTCCTCATCTGCATCCTTACCTTCCTTCTCGCATCGTCTACCTTATCATGCACTCCGTCCAACACCACATTCACACCATCGTACGCCATATCCTGCCATCGTTGCCAACCTCGTCGACCTCCAACAGCGCATCACACAGTTCCGCCTCGACATCCACTTTGTCCTACATTTCCCCTACGACGCCGAACCACCCCAGAGCAACCTCGCAGAACCGCTGTGCCGTGCGCATCCTATGTCGATCACCGCGCGCGCGTGTAGGCTATAGGCCGCACACCTCTCTGTTCCTTTGTTCCAACATGTTTTCCGATAGACACAACCCTCGTCTGATGCCTCTCTTCACGTGATGTTAATCTCCCTTCATCCCTCTTTTCGACGCAGTCCACCACGACCCGATCTAAGCCCTGTAGCCCTCAATAACAACCAATGAAGATGGGTCAATTTAACGGTTTCCATCCGTCAGTTTTCGCCTATGTTTTTCACATCAGTTCACCACTAGATCCCGGCCGCCACAAGCTAGCTCTGGAAAGGATCTTCACTCCCCTTGTTATCCGTGGTACCATCTACCCATAGCATCAAACTGCGCACAAAATGGTGGAGCAAATCTCTTGGAATTATCCGACAAAGCCAAGCCAATCTCGTAGAAGTTTATCTGCCAGAGTTTCAATGAGACGCCTATTTTGTTTCTTCCTCTATTCAGTGGAGTTTCCGATGAGAACGGTTGTATTTTGGTGGATCTCTTCAACCTCAGTGCATCTCCGTTATACCATCTTCGCTCGGAATCAAACGGTATTCGAAACCGAGGTCAGAGGCGCTCATAATCTTCCGTCAAAGTTCGGACCAGCTAGCTGATTCATGCGGATCAATATTCAGCCTCAGCAGCGTCCTAGTAGCAAAAGTCCAGTCACCCACCCTGGCTGGCTAGAATCCTCTAGGTGAGAAACGTGCATGTTTCTTTTCCGTGTTTTGCGAAAATTCTAGAAAATGGTTTTCTTTTATAAAATCCATATATATTTATCTCTAAGTCAAAATAACATGTTTTATATATAAACTTGATCATAAAAATACAAATATTCTTCAAAATAATTTTTGGATAATTAAACTTTTCGAAATTATTAAAATGCTATTAAATGGCCTTTTATTAATAAATTCATATCTTTTAAACCGTATTCCGAATTCGATAAATAATATGTCTAAATTGATCAGCGCGATGAGACCCTTCTAACTGTGCTAGCTGTACATGCTTTTTCACTGTTCTTCATGCATTTATAATACATTACTGCAAGGAAATTCATTAATAAAAGGGACAGAATTAATTCCTTATTGTTACAAATATCTCACTAATGTTGTATTATCAATGTGCTATACAAATGCCATCTTTCCAACATGTTTTACATCATTAAATTTCTATTTCATGCATCATATCATCATCATGTTGGTTCTTCTGGATTAGTTGTAATTGTTGCATCGCTTGTTCCTTTTTGTGATTTGCTTCTTCCTGGATAGGACGATGAGATGGTGTGAGCTTCGAGAAGTTCTTCAGATATGTATATTCGGAAATGTTTTCCAGGTGAGCATCCCTCCCCTTATACTTATTTTGCTTTATGGATTCACTTCTCTCTATTGCCATCCATGTGCGATGCTTTAGTTTCTATACCATTTATATTCCATGCAGCCTATATTTCCTTGGTCACATCCTATTGTCCGATGTTTTGATAGATAGTTGGCCTTGCGAGTTGTAGTTTCTTGCTCAGGTGTTGGTTCAAGTTGTTGAGTTCCATAGTTGTTGGGAGGTTGGCACATGCTTATGGTGGATATGATCATGCTTATAATTACAACTTCATGATTAAAATGTTGGGAATAGTTATAACTAATAAAGAGGCACCGGTGGGCAATAGTTGAGAGCTAGATTTCATCTGTCCTACTTGTGTCCACCTAAGACCCGAGTACTTGATGCCTAATCCTAGACAAATGCACTATCCACATGTGGGAGACTTCATGGATCCCCCTTCGCCTGAGCTTGATTCAGATCTTATTTTTGGGGGCCACAAACTAGTTTGGGGATTTATTACTATCATGTACTTATGCCATGATTTATTACTTTATTTACTATTGTTGCTCATGGAGAGCAGTTTACTAATGTACTATTTAGGAATGGGGTGTTTTCGCTGTATCGACAAGCCTAATCACACTTTCAGGTTCCCAATCTTTTATAACCATTGACGCAAATCCTAGGTCCGTCTCGGAGCCCGACCGACTTTGTTGCGGGTAGCTTAGTGGGGTGGTCCCCTGAAATAATTTTTGAATCATGTGAATGCTTTGTCATGATGCCTCGTTGCTTTTTATTTGGTTTTTTCTGAGGTTGATCGTGTGCGTGGGTAAATCTTTTCAAAAAGCCATGTTCGTAGTTATTGACTATTTCGAGCACAGTGTCTCAACCATAGACAACTCAAACTAAAGTAGTGTTATAAATTTGACTTTGGCATGCCTAGTAATCAGCTCCACTAGAACAAAATGGTTAATTAAAAGTGCCAACAATTTGTGTTATTGGAATGTCATATGTTATCTATATCTGACTAGTAAGTGCTACAATTTCGATGGAATGCTTAAATAAAACTGCCAACTGTGTGAGTTCCTCGAAAGGACTTCCTCGTTTGTTCTCGAGGGGGAAACTCGAGAACGGGTGATGTTTGTGTTAGTATCAGGTTGGTACCAGATAGGTCTCTCTTATCCCACTTTAATAGTCGTAAGTTGTATCGTGTCTCTATAGGTTGTTTAGTGCATGCTTTGCTGCCACTAAGCCCACCATACCTATGTTGGCGAGAGCCGCCGAATTCGAAGACTCATCGAATACTGATGCCAGTACTGAATGCTCCCTTTTTCCTTTTTCATTTGCCCTTTGTCCGCACCCCTTTTGCTTTGACAGGTATGAGTTCGAGGATGTTAGAAAGGTTACCCTTCTGGCTTGACCTGGGCAGGGTTATGGATGCCGTTCGTTATTCTTCAGTACTATTATTCCAATTTGCATCTTATCTGTACTCAGATGTTGTATCGTTTTCAATGTGATTTGGATCTTTGTAATGTATATATGTATTCTTGACTTGCTGAGTCGCTATTGTATATAGACGTTCTTATGGGTCCAATCATGGACTATTGTGTAATGGTATTACTTCGTTTTCCACCCGCACTCAAGTTCTTGGTGGGCATCTTTGAATCGTTTCTATGCGGATTTGTCGGGAAATGCTAAAATCTGCATATGGCCGATTTGAGGGTGTTAAAATGGCATCAGAACCTTGGTTTACGATACCCCACTAGTCCATAATATAGGATAACCTAGCTAACGGATGATGTAGAGTGTCAAAACTATTTTGCAAAATCGGTTGGATAGACCTGAGTAGCTCTGCTTTTACTCCTTACCTCTATGCTATTCTCCTCTTACCTTTGCGTGTTTTAAATCTGCTCTCTCACCTTCCTCTAAGTCCAGGATTTCTCGTGGATGGGATTCCGTCGTACCTTTAGGGTTTCGATTCCTTCCTATTGCAATGGTGTTTCTACATCTGGGTTCCATGAAGTTTGGTGAATATTTCATATATTGTATCTTTATTTTGACCCAAAATTCACTAAAAAATTATTTATACCTTTCGATGTTTTCCAACAGGATGACATCATCTGCGTCGGACCTGATCAAGAGCCTGCACCACTTCTTTGTTTTTCGAAGCTTTCCGAACACCACTTGTCAAGATCTTCAGTCTGAAACTCGAGAGCGAGTTGCATAATTCTTCTATTCATGTACGGAGTAATAGTTTGTGTGCGTGATTGATTGGCCCCCATACCGACTACTCTTTCTATTCGCTCTTGTACATTGAATTGAATTAAGGTGTACCTTACTCCTTCCATCGAAGTTAGAGGTGACCTTATCTTTTGAGACCCTTACTTCTACCTTTGTTGCTCTGGAGTTTCTATCGACAAGTTTTTCAAGGTGTAGTGGTCACACCATGCATCCCTTTGAGGAAGCTACATGGGAAGGTGAAGATTTATTTTCCTAGAAATCTCGGGGCGAGATTCTTGTTTAGTGGGGAGAGTTGTAGCATCCCAACCGTCTAACATTGGAATGCTACATAAGAAATGCAGATCAACACTACCATATGCTTGTTATTTATTGCATCATCATGATATCATGCTCATGGCATCATGCCACATTGCATTTGAGCATCATATTAAAATCCTTTTCAGTTGGTTCTTGTCCTCATATTTGCTGGTAGCTGCTTGTGTTTGCTGGTAGCTGCTTCTCTTCATATTGTTATCTTTGTCTTCACCTCGTTTCTTGGTTATGAGGATACAATCATAGAGTATGATGATTCTGCTAGTTTAAGCTGGAAGGAAATATTGAGCCTCGTTGAAAAATATCACAAGGTGACTTCATTCCTAGTTGGACATGATAATTTGATTTATAAGAACTTTATACTACATAAATCATGGTGATATTGTTTGACTAGATTTAATATCCATCAGACTAGCACCAGGGGGAGGAGAGGGGGGAAGGCGACCAAGAAGGAAGGTTCAGTTCAGACGGACAGAAGCTCTAAAATTGAAACGGACATGGATTCCTCATACTAACTCCGAATCAAGAAAATAAGTACTTGTTGGAAAGATAATTTCGAGAACTTTCCAATAGGTACTTGCAAGTCCCCAACCTCGGATAATCCGGCACCTACACCCGGACCAGTTTCAGAAATTCTGCTAAGGACTTCGGGCGCATCACACTGTATGGTGTGCGGATAATCCGCCCCCACAAGGGCGGATAACCCAGCCCCAATGGAATAAATCTATTATTTTTTATGCTAGTCCAAGTTTACCATGACTTGTATTGGTTGTTGGCCATCCCAGACACCCATATAAGCTCTGGGACACCCCTTTAGATCAGTTAAGACCGCATTGAAGATAAACCCTAGTACTTGTGTTGCTAAGGCAAACCATTGAATTCACCCACACCAATTCGTACCGATCTCGTGTTATTGCTACTATCAATCAAGTGTGATTAGTTGATCCATTGGGATTTAGCCAATTGCAAGTTTTGTGTGATCTGCTGCTCCATTGGGAATTAGAAGATTCCAATACTGTTGCATGGTTAGTGGCTACGTGTACAAGTGTGTGAACTTGCGAATATCTACAAGGGTTGAGAGCTATTGCATTGGCATCAGGGACCGATCGAGAGATTCGTGAGCGGCATACAGGTTGTCTCCACCCACTATCATCATATATCCACCTCGCTTACTAAGAATACTGGGCCACCCCTTATCATCTTGGTATCAGATTCCAGTGTTTCCTCGGTAAGCATCGACAAATCCATCCATAGATTAGTTTGTTTTTTGTCCTATGCAGAAAAAGACATACAAAAATATTAGGGTTAGTCTTTGCCATAGCCTAGATTGTATCCGAGTTGTGTCTTAGTTGTTGGTCATTGTCATGTCTTTGATCCGATCTCGTCTAGTACAAGTCGTAGTGTCTAGGTTTTCCTTGTTATTATCGTTTGTTCTTTGTTTTCGAGTCATTCGTCACCGTTTTTCTGCTAGTTTACATATAATTATCCGAGTCCATATAGTGTAATTTTTGTGTTCAAATTAACTACAACCTTTCTACAGCATCCGTTCCAAGGAACGTACCTACGAGACTAGTTGCTTTGCTCTAAAGAGGCTGCTGATTAGGGTTTTGAAGTGCAAAATTTCAACCAGACAAACCGGAATATCCGGCCTAGCAACACTGGATTATCATGATTTATCTCCACTATGAGTTTCCTTGGGTGTTTGCCACACGATCATCACTAGGATTTGCTTTGGTGTAGTTAGGTATCCATACCTATAGCTCCACTATATACTCCTGATTTTTCATGTGATCGTTCTTGTACCCTCGGTATTCACTTCATCACATCTGTGCATGTTGTCATTTATACAAGTTGGTAAGGTTTACTAATTCACTTTGGAACGATAATATTTCATTTTCTTGAAGTTGTGAGTGAGTTGTGAGAGAGCCACCAAAAGTTTTTTAATATAGTGCACTAACCTACTAATCATGTCTACTAGTGATGTTGATGTGATATAGAAAAAGGATGCAGATGATTATCCCTTCCTATTAGAATAGCACTACAATAACATATTATGGGAGGTGGAGTCAGGAGTGGTGCCTATTTCGGGTTTGTTCCACTTCACAACAGAAATCTGTGGTAGACATGATGCTACTACCATTGACACTTGTTCTTTTGTGAATTTGGTTTGTGTTGAGGTTGTCGAAAAGCTACAATTATAATCACGTGCATTAACAACCCCATTTATGTTAGCAACTTCTGGTCATGCACTACCAGTTACTCAGATCGCATCTGTTCCGCTCACCATTTATGGCCCTAGAAGATATACTGTATGTTATGTCATTCCTAGAGCGTTTAATTCCTGCCATATCGTGTTGGGAAAAAGTGGTGTGATAAATTCCAGGTTGTGTTTAGTAGTGAGTATTCTGATCCTTCCATCTTTTGGAATGGTAAGCACACATGGTTAGCAGGTATCTGCATTAAGAAATTTCAGGAGGTTAGGCGTCAAAACATATGTCCACCTATAACCACCAGCATACAACCACATGTTGATCATGTCATAGAGAAACTAAGAGTGAGGGTTGATGAGACAAATAAGGTTTATACCAATGTAATCATCCCTACTCCTAGTGTTGTTTCTTGTGATATGTAGGTTTCTTTTGAAGAAAGGGATCCATCTATTTTACAACCTGCATCACACGTTCGGGTATGGTCACTTGAGGAAGATGTCTTAGTACCTACTACAATTGAGAATATTTTTGATGACATTGGTACCAATTTGGAGATCCAGCCAACATGTATGACATACCATGAGTCTATTCCTTTGCCGATGCTTCCTTTTGACTTGCCTTACACTAATGTTACATCACCATGTGATAGTTTACCAAATTCCCATTTCGATCATGTGTTACTGATTACACATAAGGAAATATGTGCTCAAATACCACCTGCTGATATTGTGTATTCCATCGTGCTAAATGAACCTATGAATGTGAGTTGTGCTATGGATAATATTTCTGAAATTTCATGTCTGAATTCTAGCACATATTCTCCTTGTTTCACTTTCAATCTAATTGGCGAATATAGCAATAGTAATAATTTTATGGTAGACCACATATGCATTACATGTGATAAAATTGTTAAACTAAAACTTGCTGCTTTCAGTCATATATGTAATGTGTCATAATATGTTTGCTATGGGACAACAGTTCATGTTCGAGAAATCATGGAAATACATTCTGGTCTAGTTGATATATTGCATCCAACATAAGTTTTACCTATGTTAGATTGTTCTAATCATGCTAGAATAGAACCCGAGTTTTCATATTCGTTGTGTTTTCGATAAAGCACTGGAGGCTGATTTTCAAGGAGGACATGATGGGGTGTGTGGACAGCTTCTGCAATCACCTGTCCCAGGTCCTAGACTCAAAATTCGCCCTAACGAGTGGCTGATCAGGGAGCAAGCTGATGAGAGGGGCTTTCAAAGCAAAACTTCAACTCCAGCCTCAAAGAGAGCTACACTGCAAGGAGCATGGGCAATGCCAACTTCTACTTTGGAGGCGACAGCCTTTCCTTCCCTGGTCTAGTGCTTTTTCAGACGGTGGGAATGCACCTTTGGCTTTGTACCTAGCTCTTGGCTTATTTTGCAATGGTTTCTTGACATGCTTTTGGGTAGTTGCCTGGAAAACTAAGACCTGAACTCACTGTCAGATTTCGTTGATGATTCAATGGAAGCAGGGACGTGTGTCCCTATCGATCTAAAAAAGATATTCGTTGTGTTTGTCCAAAAAGTCTTTGTCTAGTTGTGCTACTGCTCTATACTTCACTTATATTTCCAAATTGAGTTACATCTTACATACTGGACAAAATGATCATGTTCATAATAATAAGAGTAGCGCAGTTGAAGCATGGTATAAATCAATTTGGTTTTCACATATTCTGAATTGGTTTGCTCTTGTTCATCACAAATTTGATCATAGATCTTCTTTGAGAAAACTGACTTTAATATTTAACAGGACAATCTATCTAGTTGTTTTTCGCAATGATCATGATAATTCTTTGAACTTCACTTATACCTGCAATTTTGATTGCCAATCGCTGCATTGTTCTTTGTTCACATATGACAATTATGTGTTCTCTACTTGCAATTTACGTTGCATATTGTATATTGGGAATATTATGCATATCAACAAAAATGATACAACATGTTATATATACATATATTGTGCGTACACGTTGTTCTTTTTATTTATTCCACTTTCAGCTTATCGAAAGCTATGGATGGCTTTTCCTGAAGAAAGGGAGGATGATGAGGATACAAAAATAGAGTATGATGATTCTGCTAGTTTAAGCTGGAAGGAAATATTGAGCCTCATTGAAAAATATCACAAGGTGACTTCATTCCTAGTTGGACATGATACTTTGATTTATAAGAACTTTATACTATCTAAATCATGGTGTTATTATTACTGGATTTAATATCCATTGGACTAATCTCGGTGGGAGGAGAGGGAGGAAGGCGACCAAGAGATGGAAGACGACTAAGAAGAAAGGTTATGTTCAGACAGACAAAAGCTTTGAAATTCAAACAGACATGGATTCCTCATACCAACTCCAAATCAAGCAAATAGGTACTTGTTGGAAAGATAATTCCGAGAGCTTTCCAATAGGTACTCGCACATCTCTAGACCACGGATAATCCAGCCCCTACACCCTGGATAATCTGGCCTATTTCCAAAATTCTGCTAAGGACTTCAGGCACATCACACTGTATGGCGGGCAGATAATCCCACCATACCCTTAAGGATGGATAATCCAGCCCCGACAGAACAAATCCGTTCTGTTTTGTATCGGTGTGAGTTTACCATGACTTGTTTTGGTTGTTGGTCGTCCCAGCCGCCCATATAAGCCCTGGGATGTCCCTTTAGATTAGTTAAGACCACGTTTAAAGTAGGATTTCTATTTTCGTGCCCTCGATTCATTAGTTGTACTTAGCTTTCCCGAGCTGCTTAACTTTTCCTCACTTTTTCTCATCTCCTTCTTGGAAACTCTCACATGGTCTGAAACTTGCTATATGTTAGCATTGCCGTTACATGCTGACAAGTCGAGCCGCGTTCAGTCGGGTCCCATAGCGGACCCTCGCCATTATGTGTTGACAAGTGGGGCCACGTTCTGTTGGGTCCTGTAGTGGACCCTTGCCATTACATGCTGGCAAGTGGGGCCGCGTTCAGTTGGTTCCCATAGTGGACACCTCTCTCTACTTATCTAGATCACCATGGGACCCACAACTTATCCACGTGAGCGCAGGACCCACAGCTTACCCAGGTTGGCGTTGCAAGATGGGAACCCGAGCCAGCCGCACGCTCGTGCCTGTGCCGTTGCCTCCCCTTTCTTCTTCTTCTCCGGCGAGGGTGGCCCTTTGTCTAGCTTCACTTCGGCCTCCTATTCATCCTAGCTACAGTATGGTGTCATCCCGTTGACATGTATGAAGGATGACAATGGCAACTGTACGCTTGCTGTGGACAATCAATTGGCGCAACTCGGAAGCTCAATTGGGCATGCGCTTGCTGTGCAGAATGCGGGCGGTGAGCTATTATGCTAATGAATTGGTTTATCGAGTTAATGTCTCGGCTGCAATCAAGTGAATCTATGAGGTGAAAGTCAAACTTTGAGATCTAGGGAGATGGATGTATAAGAAATAAGAGAATGTCACAACTCTTGAACACTTTCAAATTGAAAAATATATACGACTCTTAATGTAAGTGTTTATAATTGACACAACTCTTGAACACTTTCAAATTACAATTTGGACATGATAATGTTGTCCTAGGAAAATCTTGAGAGTTACCATTTTTAGAGCATGAAAAATGATCCCTAAACTAAAATATTTATGTCTCATGCATATACGAAAATTATACACCTTCGAACACTGTGAAATCGCACTTAGTACATGATAATGTTTTGCTAAGAAAATCTTGAGAGTTTATCATTTTCGTGGAGTGAAATATTATGCATAAACTTGGATATACGAAAATTATACACCTTTGATCACTGTGAAATCGCACTTAATATGTGATAATGATGTGCTAACAAAATCTTGAGAGATTATCATTTTCATATAGTGAAATGTAATGCACAAACTTGCATATACGAAAATTATACACCTTTGAACTCTTTGAAATCGCACTTAGGACATGATAATGTTGTGCTAATAAAATCTTGATCATTTATTATTTCCATGGAGTGAAATATAATGCATAAACTTGCATATATTAAAATTATACACCTTTGAACTCTTTGGAATCGCACTTAGGACATGATAATGATATGCTAAGAAAATTTCAGGAGATTGTCATTTTCTCCTCATTTTCATAGACTGGAATGTAATGCATAAACTTTAGGGTAGAAGGGTGGCCCTTGACAGATATAGGGGTTATCCTGATCACAGAGGATCAACGGTTGGTGGAAACGATCTGCGTGACAACTATCTCGACCAATAAGAGTGTAGCAGCCACAATGAGCACATGTGTGAGAGTTTGTGACTAAGAGAGAGGGGAAAACTGAGTAGTACTTAAAAACCAAGGGCAAAACTGAGTAGAACTTAAAAACCAAGAGCAAAACTAACAAAGGGATTCAAATAGAAAATATAAAGAGATTTAAAAATGTAAGATGCGTCTTTTATACAATAAAATACATCTTGGCATACATCAAACTATTTGCAATTCAAATATACATCAGTTTAACAATTATTGCCTCATTCAGACAAACTATGTTAAAACTTGATGTTTTGGGAAGAGGCTTGAGTAGAAAGCCATGATCCTTCATAGATAGTAGGTGATTTGAGAACTGGTGATTTATGTTAAAACTTGATTTCTATACATTTCTTATGGTGGCATGTTACATAATAAGACTACCTGGATAGATGCCACTATGTTTTGATCTTTTTGAATTTGTTGTGCATAAAATGACTCAATTCGCTAGCTAAAACCCATTCATTGACTCTCTGTTGACCAGCCACCGGAGGGTAAAACTGAGTATATTGCACACGGCAGTGTTAGTACTGGAGGGAAAAACGGAGTACAACCAAACTGCCAGTGTTACACTCGAGGGTATAACTGAGTATAACTAAGTCACCAGGGTTAGACACGAGGGAAAAACATAGAGCACAGTATGCGTGTCACGGTGCATGAGGCAGTAGTGGACGCGTGGCCGTACATGGGCAATAGCATACGTAGTTATGTGGTGCACGGTGGTGCAACAAAACATCCTTTCCCTTTCCCTTCATGTTTATAGAGACATCCTCACTCTCACTCATCACTCACTCGCTCACTCACAAAACCGTCTCAGCTGTCCCATCACCTTCTGCAAACCCCCAAGAAAACCCCAACCATGCTGGCGATGGAGAAGAATGGCACGGTGGCCATCGTCGCCTCCAAAGCCGCCGGCGAGGAGGACCCCGTCCCCGTACAGGTCCCTGTCGAGGCATCGAAGGCAACCGCCATCCCCGTATAAACCCTCGTCCCCGCTTTCATCGTATCTGCCAGGGAGGAGGCCCCCGCCAATCTCGGGTAGATCCCGCTCGGCTGGGACCCCTACGAGGAGGAGGATTACATCAGGCTGGAGAACCCCTATGACACCAGCATCACCGACCCATGGTTGGAGGTTTTCTCTCCTTTCCTTGTTATTCCCCCATTCCCATCGTTGGATGCTAGATCGTATGTTATTAGGGTTCGGCTTTTTGTATTTTTAATCGTTGGATGCTAGGTATTTTTATAGTAGCTAATCCTCTTGTGTTAGATCTCGTATTTCGATGAATCCCCCTATTTGTATTTCAATCCTATTTTATTTGTCCTCCGAGTTGCAGTTAAGGGATTCCCTAGTTATTACTAGCGCCGATTTGTAGTTGGGATCAGTATTCGATTTGGTTTGAGATATGGGGATTGGGGAATAATCAGGGGATCTCAATCAGTTAATTTATGCAAATAATCAATCCCGATAATCAAGGTATCTCAATCATGTTCTTATTGCACTCTACTATTTTTTTTCCAACAGGAGGATAGCAGTGACGTCTGCAACGATTACGAGTCCAAGGACACCAAGACTCGTCAGGTGCTGAGGAGGCCGAAGTCCGGCCAGTACGAGAAATTCTTCTTTGGCGATGTCTACAGGTTCCCCTTCCACACCAGGAGGATCCATGCCACCGACTTAAACTCCCTCGTGAAGCATGCTGAGGACGTGAAGACATGCAGTGAGTCCATGAACGCCCACGGCTTCAGAGCAAAGCACCAGGCGATCGGTCTTCACCTCCACAACATCTAGAAGGTGGCCATCAAGGAGGGTCGCATGTCCCCAATCAAGCCCAAGGCATCCAAGGTTAAGGGACTAGGCAGCAAGAAGTGAAGGAGGCGCCAAAGGGAGGAGGCAGGGGCCCTCCTGGCGGAGGCGATGAGGGGCCACTAATCTTGTGCTTCTGCTGCTGTAAATAAGCTTCTTTTGTATTGTCTGTGTTGAACTTGTCCGCTGCTGCTGAGCAGCCTAATTGTCGAACCTCGGTAAGTGTCGTACTATATATCCTATATTAGCTTCTTTATCCACATCTGCTATATATATATATCCTATATTAGCTACTTTATCTACATCTGCTCTGTTTATAGAATGTATTTATGGTACTGGTTAGATTTGCTGCTCTAGATTTGCTACCACATTGGGACAAAATAAGGGCCAAAAGGAACAATGAATGAAGAGAGAAGCTGCTCTAGATTCACTACCTTTAAAAAAACACAAATGTTAGTGAGGGAGAGGGGAAAATACACTCGTAAAAAGACAAATCATAAAAATAATAAAAAATAAAATTTCCAATTTAGGCGACAGGGCGCACGTAACGACCAAACGCGCCCCACATGGTCTCACACCACGCCCCCCCATAACGTGTTCCCAACAAACCGGCCCCACACAGTCCCACGTGGCATGGCCCCACACGTCATAATGCGTTCCTGACCAAACGGCCCCACGTGGTCCCACACCATGCGGCCTCACACGTCAGCCAATGGTCAACCTAACGGGAGCTGTCGTTCGAGCTCTTTGATGAGTTTCTGAGAAGGATATGGGCAAAAGTGAGGAAAAGTTAAGCGGCTAGGAAAAACTGAGTACAACTATCGAACTAGGGGCACGAAAATAGAAATCCCTTTAAAGTAAACCCTAGATTTGTTGAGTTGCTCTTGCATTCAATTTAACCCCTACACCAATTCATATCAATCTGATGTATTTGCTACTATCAATCAAGTGTAATTAGTTGATCCATTGGGATTTAGCCAATTGCATGTTTTGTGTGATCTATTGTTCCATTGGGAATTAGAAGTTTGCAATACCGCTTCATGGTCAGCGGCTATGTGTGCAAGTGTGTGAAGTTGTGAATATCTATAAGTGTTGAGAGTTGTTGCATTGGCATCAGGGATCGATCGAGAGGTTTGTGAGCGGCATACAAATTATCTCCACCCACTATCATCATATATCCACCTCGCTTACTGAAAATATCGGGCTGTGAGATTCTACATATTTTTGATGTTTTTTATTGATAGTGTTCTTGTGGATTTGATCATTTTCTAGCTTTACCTAACGTTAATACTTAGGTAGCAAAGAAAACTTGGTTTTTAATGTGTGTTTTAGGTTCTGAATGTCAATAGAAGGTTTAAACAAGAAAAAACAATATGCAAGCAGAAACAAGCAAGTATCTTTTTGGAAGCAATCGAGGGAGGCATACAGAAGCTTTAACGAGCAACTATACGGCGGGAATATTTTTCTGGCCATATAGTTCCCGCCGTATAACTGCCACCGCCTCCATCTTGTCAAAAGGGACAACTTTCGTGAAGAGGCCGGATGTGAAATCATAACACAGCAGCCACCGTCCCATCCAGAAAGGAGAAAGAAGAGATCCGGAGAAGAAGGGGAATACGTTCTTCATCTCGCTCCATGATCTTCGACCTCCTAGCCATCACACCCTCAGAGCCATTAGTTGTACTTGAGAGAGAGGGAGAGATCTTCACCTTGCAAGATTAGGGTTTGAGATTGTTTCTTCCTATCTTCAATTGTGTTGGATTACTTTTCTATTCTTATTTTGGATCTCCATGGTAATATCAAGAAGAACTCCCTTTATTTAATTATATCGATGCTGCTTTCTTCTCTCATGTGTGAGTAAGTTCCTTGGGCGTGGGATATGTAAGGGATTGGTGAGATGTGATGTGCCTCCATACATTTTCCATTAGTTTGTGATTGATTTTAATTACTATATTATGTGTGCTTGACTATCTATGGGATGCCTAATGCTTGTTGTCCAATTAAGGGCCCAGACAACTTGATGCTTTGTTCGACATGGATAGGATCTTGTTAGCTAGCAGACCGGTGACCCTCGAGTGACATGGGGATATAAATGGGAAACTAGTTTGACTCGAGGATAACGAGGAACCGCTATGCTTATTACATTAATCCGATCCAAGGAGCTTAATTGCTAAGCAACTTGAAGGATCTTAATCGTCTAGTGACTAACCATGGTTTTGGTAACAGCCTAGTAGGATTATTGAAGTTGGGATGAAATCCACCAAGAGGAGTTCCGGCTAATTATGGGTTGGTCGCCTACACATATATTTATAAGATTATAATTATTACACTTATCATTCGTCCACCTGGCACAGTCACTATCACCATGAACTGTATCTCCCCGTGCCTTCTTTGTCATCTGCAGAAAACCACAAACAATCGAATCATTCTTTACTTTTATGCTTTTTATTTCTGCAGTTTACATTTTAATTTTATTAAAATACATCTAATTTAATCCAAATTTCATTCTTATTTCCACACTTGCAGTCAATTCACTCGAAGACCCGTGACAACGTTGAGTGTGACAGAGCCTTCACTCATAAACACTTACCTTTGGGCTCCCCGTGGGATCGATATCTATACGTCGAAACTAGCTACAAATGATCTGTGCACTTGCAGACATCAAGCTATTTTCTGGCGCCGTTGCCAGGGAGGTAAGCCTAAGGGTTTGTCTCTTGATATTTCAGGTGTTACTACTACAAATTGGTCTCCCTAGGAGACTGATACCTTCGATCTGGATTACGGATGTAGTATAGCTCTTTTTCCCTAGTAGACCTAGGTTATTGAATCCACGGGAAGCGAATGCGTAGTGAAGTTACTTTAATAGACATTCGGGGGGTTTTAGAATTCCTTTTGTGCTTTTACCGGACCAGTAGATTGTGTCTTTTTGTTGTTGTCGATGATGGAGAGAGAGGGTCTAGGGCATTCGGTTTCACCTGTAGCTATGCAAAAACATCTGATAGAAATATTTACTATTAAAAGGAAGTTGGTGATCGTAGGTCCTTTCTCAAACACTTTGACTCTCAAACATCCAACGCATCCAAACCGTCCATGCACCCATCAACATAATCTTGTCGGCCCACACCGTAGGATCACTTCACGACGTCTCCGTCTTGAGCGATTGGTCACCTCGACAGGTGGCCGACTCCCTTCAATTTCGCGGAAGAACCCTCATCGATACCGGCAGCGGGGGCTTCCACTCGGGGCGATTGGATCTGGCCTGGTGGAGATCGCGACCGCTCCCATCCTCTACACCACCCCCACACCCAAACCTCTGCGATTTCGAACAACAACAACCCAATCCTCAGCGGTGGCGCGTGGCGATGGCCTCCAAGTCCAGGACCGCCTGCCTGTCCTACCCGTTCGACGGCGGCGGCCACAACAACCGCCACATGAGCAACAACGTGGGGGTCCACGCCGTCGCATCGTCCATCGCCTCCTAGGTGAGCCGCACATCCCCCTCTACCCGTTGATGTGATTTTAGTTTCTGTGGACTGGAATTGGATGAATTGGCGTGCTCTGCTCGTCGTGCTCCACTTCTCCAGGTTCCAACGTGTTTGTTAATGCACCGAATGGAGGTGATGCATGCTGGGCAGTTGCAAGTTGTGACATAAAAACCTATGTGGTGCTTCTGCCCCCTCCCTTCCCTGCACTAATACAAGATCTAGGTCAGGAATTCAATTCTTTCGGTAAAGCTCCCAGTAAACTGTCGTATTTTTTACATAGTTTTCTTCAGGATAGACCTTGTATCATGGAAATAGATGCAACTGGATGAAGGAGTAGCTGGTATTAGTTTTATTCCTAGGAATATTAGATTTAGCAATGATTAGTTTGGAAGTTAGCACGTGGAGGCTATTCGTTTTGTACATACAACCGGAAAAATTCTTGATTATACGGGCTTATGCATAGGAAGTCTACTCTTATGTATAGACAGATAAGGCTGATTTTTTGTTTTCAGATTATTCTATTTCTACCACAGGTCTACTCTTACGCACTAAATTATGTTTGCACTGATTTCTTAAGAATTTCCATTGTTCTAGCTGAACTCATCTCATTGTGCTATTTTAACTTTTGCTGGGAGATCTTGGAAAACACTCTGACTGGTTTGCTCAAATTGAGTCACTTGGGTGTTGAACCATGATGCTGATTAGGAAATTTCTTCACTAATTTTTCGATAGTTTTGCATCGTTCGGGATCTAATTTCATTGATTGTGCTATCAAGTATAGCTGTCCAATCTGCTTATAGCATGATGCAATGCGTATGCCATCAGTAGTGAAGTCCGGTTCACTTCAATTATCATATCATGCGCCGATGATACTTTTTATTTCACGTTCCTTGACTAATATTGTTATCTGTGTTCTTTTCTTTTTCTGGTTAAAAGGTTTTCTACATTGTGAAACAAATGATTTGCTCTTGCACTTGCTGTAAACATTGCCATGTTGCAATTGTAGCATTGTACGATTTATCACCTTACTATTTCTTAAGGCATTTTATGAGCTCCCATATTGTTTCTGTTAATGCCCAGCTACAATTTTCTTTGCCCTACAGTCATGCATCTTTGTCATCTTAACAATCACAATCAATCTGATGATGTCTCGATATGTTAATTAAGTTTTCATATCCGCAAGATCTTGTCGTGAACGCCGCCGTCCTCCGTGTTGTAGGCCACACTGTCGAGATGCAGGCCAGCCTGCATCATCAAAGGGAAGGGAAGGGCAGCGGTCGCGGCCGTGCCGTCGAGCTGCAGGTCGTCCCCGTGTCACAAAGGGAAGGGGAGTGCACCTCCGGCGAAGCCTCCTCCTCGCCAACGAAAGGTTCGGTGCCCGATCCCTCCGCCCCTTTCTCCTTTCATTGGCAGCTGAACCAGTATGAGCCTTGTTGTTTATAGTTCTGTTCATTTTTATGATGAGCAGCATTGTTGGTGATTTTTTAAATCATGAACTTCAGTCATACATCGAAGACAAGTAATGTATAGTATATATTCTGCACCCTGAAAGTTATATGCAGAATACCATGCAATAGAGGAATTTTCAAGATCTGAACTCTTAATACGAGCCCACCTTTTGCAGTTGTGAGTATCTTAAGTGAGTCCTGTCGTTTGATATTAAATTACTCTAATTTATCTTATTGGAGTTTAGGAAGTAATGATCCAAAATTCTCAAGTAAGTCTTCAAGTTTAATTTATAGTGGTGCTACAAGTTGCAAGAGTTACATGTTATTAACATGCGTTCCCAATACAAAATAGTACATAATTCAAAGAACATCATCTCAGATTTGACCATCAGTTCAGATCTAATATGCAGGCAATAGAGCCAACTGTAAATAGAAGAAGCTACGTCCAGTGTGGAGGCTGATCTGCTTCAGCATAACTTCAAAAAAAAAGAAATCATATTTAATGTTAGTGTCCAGGCACATGTATTCCACACAATCTATATTTCAGAAATCTAGGAGAACATAGTTCGATTGATTAGCTACACATTCGTACTGATCATGAGAATATCTTTTGGAGTGTGTAAGAAACAACACCGAGGAAAGCAAGTATCTCTGAAACAACAAACTGTTAGGCTAGCAGACTTCATCAGCAGAAAGTGTGTTTCTTATTTTCCCCTTCCCTCTGTATCTTATGTACTCCCTCCGTCCCAAAATAGATGTCGAAACTTTGTATAAATTTGGATGTATCTATATACTAAATAGTGTCTAGATTCATCCAAATTTTAACAAATCTAAGACATCTATTTTGGAACAGAGGGAGTATGTTCCAATACTGACGAGTATTTCAAAAAGTGGTGATACAGCTATTGATGTGAATTGGCAGAGCTAACTTTTCTGTTGTTGTTGTTGCTGCTGGTAGGTTCTGCGGAGACGCGGGGCATCGAGTCTTACCTCGTCGAGGAGCAGGGCGTCGGGACAGAAGACATCCAGCGGTAAACAGGTTGACGCCGCCCCTCCCATCTCCCTCACCCACCCCATCCTAGCCACGCTCCCGCCGGCACTAGCAGACGCCCTCTTGACCTTCTCCTTCCAGAGTGCCTCCATCCCCATATGATCTGAGATCGCTTAACCTAAATCGGATCTAGGTCCAAATCTCGCCCAAAGAAATTTGATAAGGCTAGAACAATTGAAATTCTTAAGAAATCAGTGCAGACATAATTTAGTGCGTAAGAGTAGACTTGTGGTAGAAATAGAATAACCTAAAAAACAAAAAATCTGCCTTATCTGCCTATACATAAGAGTAGACTTCCTATGCATAAGCCTGTATAATCAAGATTTTTTCTGGTTGTATGTACAAAACGAATAGCCTCCACGTGGTAACTTCCAAACCAATCATTGCTAAATCTAATATTCCCAGGAATAAAAATAATACCAGCTACTCCTTCATCCAGTTGCATCTATTTCCATGATACAAGGTCTATCCTAAAGAAAACTATGTAAAAAATACGACAGTTTACTGGGAGCTTTACCGAAAGAATTGAATTCCTGATCTAGATCTTGTATTAGTGCAGGGAAGGGAGGGGGCAGAAGCAGCACATAGGTTTTCATGTCACAACTCGCAACTGCCCAGCAGGCATCAACTCCATTATGTGCTTTAACAAACACATTGGAACCTGGAGAAGAGCATGCCAATTCATCCAATTCCAGTCCACAGAAACTAAAATCACATCAACGGGTAGAGGGGGATGTGTGGCTCACCTAGGAGGCGATGGACGATGCGACGGCGTGTACCCTCACGTTGTTGCTCATGTGGCGGCTGTTGTGGCTGCCGCTGTCGAACGGGTAGGATAGGCAGGCAGTCCTGGACTTGGAGGCCATCGCCACGCGCCGCCGCTGAGGATTGGGTTGTTGTTGTTCGAAATCGCGATCTCCCCCGATGATTTCCCCATCATCCAGGATACCAGCACCTCAGGTTCGTCGTCCTTAGACACGCGTCTCTCTCTCCACCCTCCCTCCCGCACATCACCTCTCTTTTTGATGTGTTATGGCTCGATCTGATCTGGACGTGTGCTCGGTTGTAGGTTGATATGAATGTATGTTATGGATCACTAGCGTAATTACAGGTCACTGGATATTGTACTGTATGTATTGGTACGGATGGATCAGGGGAGTGGAATTCTGTTCGAGGAAGGGGTGATGGGTTTGGAATTAGTGGTTTCTCCTGGAACTATGTTTTATGAAATAATGTTACATAGTGAATTCGAAATTTTGGCAGCTGTGTGGTGGATCGACTGAATTGATTTAAGATGATCTGACTTAAACTTTTCTTCTAGGTTGAGGTAAATCGTACCTGAATTATGGACTAGAGCAACTCCCTTAAAGGTTGGTGAGTAACCAAGCTGAACTGCTGAAGTTATACAATTTGGGGACCCTGTGTTAAACTACTTAAACTTATCTTCTAGGTTGAGGTAAATTGTACCTGAAGTCACTTTTTTTAGTAGGGATTCCTGGACCAGCAGCGTCTGATCATCTCCGGAAAGTAGCTGGAGGATGACTGCACATCTGGCCGACTACAACATCTCGAAGGAGTCAAAAATCCACCTGGTGCTACGCCTCCGCGGTGGCAGCCAAAGTGGCCAGCCCATCATCTCCCAACTTCCTGAGTGCCTCACTTAAGTGAGGATGGTCCACCGCAAGTACGTACCACAATCATCTCAGATTTGCATGTAACATGATATACGATTAATGCATACGTGCCCATGATTCATTTTGTTCTTTTGTGTTCTCTCCGTAGCCCAGGGCTACAAGCCGATGATTTAAGATCTAATTTTATTGATGCTTTGATCTGATGTGTTCATTTCTAGCTGAGGCCCACGAAAAAGTTTATGTGAGCGAGCATGCAAGCACATTTGGATCAATTGACTATGAAGTGAAGAAAAAATAGTGGGTCACATAGCTCTGAGAAATAAACAGTGCTCTTCTATATAAGATGTCCTTTTTTCAAAAACATTGTTATAGTTAGGCTAAAGTGTGATACTGAGTGTGATGGTATGTAGTTAGGAAAAATGTAATATTGAGTGTGATTGGTCTATCAACACTGTGAACCGGATGGTCGTGTACTTTATTGTACAAGTCAAATCACTAAAAATTTCTTTTGAAAACAAGGGAGGGATACAAGAATAATACAAAAGTAACATGTCTCTTAGATCCACTATGTGTATCAAAAAATGGATGGAGTCATGTCACATTTCTTTTAGTGATGAAATAAACAAACAGTGTGAAGAATGGAATATTTGGATGTGATAGTACATCTATTTTCAACAGCTTTGCTCTTACTATGCCACTGCGTACCCAACAGAATTGCACCCCATTTAGTACTTGGAGTTGTTACAAACTATAATAAGCAAGAATAAATTTATAGTAATTCAACTCTTACTATTACAAGCTATAATTTTTTCTTAACTCTTCGTTATATTTGGAATGTTATCAGAGAACTAAATCTTAACTTTTTAGTGCAGCTGTAAAAATCAAAGTTCTGATCATGTACCCAATTAATGCGATGGGGAAGGATGGGTGAGGCTGTTGAATGATGGCATGGCCAACGTTGACAAGAAGGAAGCAGTTGAGTCCACCCCCAGTGCCCTCTGATCAGCTCCTTAGCTGAATACCACTGCCTAGCATGCTTCAGTGGCTCACTCGGCCTGACGAAGGTGTCAATATCATATCGGTCTATGGTGGTGCTACTCCGGGTGCGGGCTTTGGCATCGTCGTCAAGTATAGAGGTGAATATCTGTCTAGGGATTCCTGAAGCTTTTGATAGCATGGTGAGGTGGTGGTCGTGTTCCAGGAGGCTGGATTTGATTGACAGGAATACTGAGACTGGTCTTCTACATGCCATTGTGGTATAGCAGAGGCCCGCGCGGTCAAAGGGTTTGGGGATATAGAGGCACTGACAACCTGTAGGCTTGGGGGTTGTTTCGGCGAAGAGAAGCTCCTGCACTCCTCGGTTGTGGGAGGAAGAATGATTCTTTCCTTGTTCAATGCTTTCATATCATTGATTTATGTGGGCTTTTGCCATGGAAAGTTCTATGTGCTGGATGAACATGTGTTGTTAATGTGAATTCTAGGCATGGAAGGTGCTTCTATTATAGTTCATTCTGATGGTATTTGAGGCACACACATGTTACAAGTAATCCTACCCTTCCATAGTTTCAATAACAACAACAAAAATTCTCGGTTTAATCTATGCTACTTTACAGAAACACAATATGCTATGCTACTTTATAGAAACACAATATGTTGTTACTCTTTAACTATTATTATTGAGGTTTACTATTTATCATCCTAGCTGCAAGAGTATGAAGAGAAAAAACAAAAAATCCAGGAGTGCACATGACAGTAGTGTGAAATTTTCCAGGAAAACGAACAATGCAACAGTGGGAGGCGATTTCTATCTTTGATTTATAAAGATGCATGGACAACTAGAGATGCATGACTGCACACTGCTAGAACCTAATTGACGTTCAGCAATGGGCAAGGTAGACATCAGTTTCATCAGAATTGATGTGCGTACGACACTACATGTCTGATGAGTGTACGATAAATGGTATGCATCGTAAGATGGCCAAACAATCATAGCATGGATGGGTTGATTTCAATGTCGGACAGAGATCAGACAAAAATCAATTGTATGTATAGAATTTCTCATTTTTCATTCATCAGTACCGAACAGCTCCATTGATCCTGGGTATAGACAGACTCCAACGACTTAGGAATGTATAATAGGCAAACTGGGCAAAATAAGATCCAATTGTTGTAACCCACATAGTTAAGGTGCCTGATTCTTTGCAGCGATTGATAAGTGACCAACCTCGATGTATGGATTGCTAGATCAAGTGCAAAACTTATGAAGAGAATTTTGTAAAATGGTAAAAGGAAACTTGCATGGCATCTATGTAGTGGGTTTATGCAGTTTTGCTACTGATTGGTCACCAATACACACAAAAATCAAGAAGATAATTCTCCTTTTCCGTTCATAGTTTTCATAATTTCGTTTCATCAACATGTGACAATCGGTGCAGTTTAAACTGATTTAGAATCCCTGTATGCAATTGTTGACTACCAAAAAATATGAATACATTAAGTCAAAGGGTAAAGGTAAACTTGCATGACATATATGCAGTGGGTTCATGAATGCAGTTTTGCTGCTGATTGGCCACTAGTACAAACAAAGGTTAAGAAGATAAATCTCCTCTTTCATTCATAGTTTGCATAATCCCTTACATCAAAGTGACCATCGGTTCAGTTTAAACTGGTTTAGCATTTTGTATGTAATTATTGCCTAACAAAAATATAGACTATAGGGAGAGATATGAGCAATGAAGTTGTGGAGAAAGGGAGCATGAAATGTTATTTATTTTTACGGACTTTATTGTTTCTTTAAATTTATTTGATTTTTTAAAACTTGGAATTTACTGGTATGGATAATCTCCGGCTAATAATCGAGGGAAATATTTTTTATACTTACTTATAGCAATTGTTACTTCATCTAGGAACTAACAAAAAAGAGTCAAAGGCGGTGTAAAATCGAAATGTGCCCTTCATATTGTAATGTTGAAGTAGATCAAGAGAATGGGACGTAGTTTGACTAAACCAAACTACATGTTCACTCGGTTGGATGGTGTTTCTATTGAAACGTGGAATGAAATGATGTGTTTGTTCATATACCTTCTAGGGCATAAAAAAGCATGTGTGCAACCTTTTACATGTGTAATAAGAAAAGATAGACGAGAGCCTGTAGCAACGCACGAGCATTCAACTAGTAAAAGATAGAAATAAAGTATGTGTGTACTTGTTAGAGCAAGATAAATTATATGTGGGCAGTGCATCCATAATTGCTAGTGCCTCCGCAACCGCTTATAGCAATAACCTACTAGTCTCATCCATAGAAGAAAGAGAAGTAATGATATGCATAGTGATGAAACCGTAAATCCCAAGCAAATCCCTCATATACAGCCGTACTACCCCTTCTGTCACTGGGGTTCCCAACCTGCAGATCAGTCATCACTCATACTCCCTATACCTGGCTCAACCCTCGGGTCTTGGGTACCTGACAAGTCCTTAGATTGAGGCAAGAGAGGATACAATAATCATCATGTCATACAAACTAATACATGATCCCATCTATGATAAATCACATGCACAATTGCTACATGGCTAGGCCAAAGCCCTTAGCCCAAGGAGAATTACTCACACATAGAGATGAGATCAACAATCACAAATATTGTAATGAAAATCATAAGGTTGATAGCAACAGTCTTACAATGTCGCCAATCGGAGAAGAGATCTACTATTATAAATGGTGGAGTATGGCTATGGAGATGGAGAAGGGTTTGGAGATCTGGAGGCGGCTTTCTGGTGAGGTATGGCTTCTTCGGGGTCGTCAGTCTCTCGTTTCTCGTCGCCCGAGGCTTCTTTATATAGGGGTCCCTTCACGAAAGTTGTTATGTTTGACCTAACGATGGCGGCGCCAACTATACGACCGGAGATATATAGTCAGAATTTTTGCTCTGGCCATATAGTTGGTCGTTATTGTGTCTGCCTTCGTTGTTTGGCTCCTGGTTCTAGTTGTTGGAAATCTCGTATCTTTGACTTTAATGTAGTTATTCCCTCCTTTAAACGACATTATCTGTGCAGGAAAAATACAAGAACAAAGGATTGCATATCCCTCTGAATATTAGCATTAGTGGCAGGGTTTAGAGAGATATTTCATAAAAAATATGATTAATATCTTGTTTAAATGTGGACATAGATGGCTATATTTCAGAGCCATCAACCTCCCCAAGCTTAAACTTGATCACCCCGAGCAACAAAACCAAAATCAAAAAGGAACTCAACATTTAAACTAAAATAACAAGATGGTGATCTTACTCATGATTAATAGTTTCATGTTTCCTCCACTTCATAAGTCTGAAAAACTTCAGCATAGATAGAGTAATGGCAAGCATATCATACGGGTTTCATGCATCCTTATAGTGCAGCAAAATTATTGTAAACATGGATGATTCAAATGAGTAAACTTTATTCCATGTCAAGTAATCAACTCATAGGCTTGCCTTTGAATAGTAAAGTATAATCATGTAAATTAAGAGTGTGAGAGTTGTCATGAAAAGCATATATAGTAGAGTATATCAATTCTCCCACATCAATGAATCAAGACTTTGCAAGCACTACTTTTCTATTCATTGTCCTTCAAGAATTTCAGTTTTTAAGTAATTGAGAGCATGCCAAAGATTTTTATTAGTTTATCGGGCTGTGATGGACACTCGTGGCATCACTAAGGTTTTTGTTCCTTTTGCATAATGATTACTCATAATAGCCAGAGGAGTGATTCCATCATGATTATAGCTACCCGAGAGTGCCAAGAATCTTACCCACTATAGCATTGCTGCTACAAGTGTTTAATGAACTCATAGCAGAAATCGAGGAGTTTCCTCCATGAAGGTCGTTCGTAGGCTAGTGGAGTTGTTGGCATCCCATGAAGTTTGTCTTGCATAAAGCTATATCATTCTTATGATTAACAAGTCAAACTTTGGCATGCTCACAAAAACCGCTAAACATTAATTCAATTGAACAAATCCTTTCAAGAGAGCTATCAAGTCAATCAACATTTTTAGTGGTGTCGAGTGTCTCTAAAAATAAGCCTTCAAGACTAAGCACTGCAACACCCAAGCCTTAAATTATGAGAGTTTTCTTATTACAATTGTTTAGCAATTTTTAGGCAAGACTTGGTTAATTATGAGAGCTAGAACAAAATGAGCCCAATTAAATACACATGCAAACGACAATCTTACTACGATACAAAGACTCACTCCACCAATATAATATCTCAACATTTACTACTAACTAGCATGGGTTTAGCAAACTTCAAAAGTGGGGAGTTGATGTCTACGCACGCTTCTATTCTTGTAGACAGTGTTGGGCCTCCAAGTGTAGAGGTTTGTAGAACATCAACAAGTTTCCCTTAAGTGAATCACCCAAGGTTTATCGAACTCAAGGAGGAAGTGGTCAAAGGTATCCCTCTCAAGTAACCCTGCAATCAAGATACAAGAAGTCTCTCGTGCCCCCAACACACGCAATACACTTGTCAGCTGTATAGGTGCAGTAGTTCCGCGAAGAGATAGTGAAATACCAGTAATATGGATGATTATAAGTGGTAATTTCAATCTGAAATAAGAGTGGCAGCAAGCAAACATGTAACAGAACTGATTGTAAACGGTGTTTCAATGCTTAGAAATAAGGCCTAGGGATCATACTTTCACTAGTGGACATTCTCATATAAATATCTTATCTTTATGATACTACCCTGAACTACTCTCCGGTTGGACGATGTAGGGCTATAACAATACACCTTAAAATTCGCATTCCCCATCTAGATAACCCCTCACTGTCACCTTGTAATGCCCCAGTTTTAGTTTCTTTAATCAGGGTTGTTTGTGCATTCATGAGCATCATCCCTTAAATTACATGCAAAAGAAATAATGCAAAACCCTAAAACCCTAGATATTCCCCCTTTTTGAAATGAATTCAAAAGGTTTTGAATATTTTTGAAAACTCAAAAACATGTGGAGCCCAAATGGAATAAAGGGACCACACTATTTCATATATTTGCATAAGCCTCTGGTATTTTTGAAATCATTCAAAACAGATTTGAAAATGGTTTACAAAAGGGATAAAAGAAAGCAGAAAAAGGAAAAAGGTTTTGCAATAAAAAAACAGAGCCAGTAGCTTAACCAGGCTGGACCATCCCTTCTCCCTCGTCTATCCGCCGCTCGCGCGCAGCCCGCAACCCCGTAGCCGGCCCAACAGTAGCCCATACGACCATACCACTTCGACGCGCTCTGTTCGTCGTCTTCGTAGACGACGGCGAGCAGCTATGTATCCACCGCGCCGCCGTCGATCGTCGCCCGCCGCTGCGATGCACCCAGCTGCCCCGGAGGAGGATAAGACCCCAGCGAGCACATCTCTCTCTCGCCCTCATCCATTCCCGCTTGCTCTAGCTCCCTCTCATTCCTCTCTGCCTGAACCCTAGCTAGAGGTTGCCGCCGTCCCCGCCGATCCCGGCCACCCTAGCTCAAGCTGAGGCCACCACGGTGACCGCCGTGCTCTCCTCTGTCGTTTGCCCCAGCCAGCGCAAGTAGGCAGGGTCCCAGTCGCTGCAATCGGACCCTCATCCCTGACACCGACTGTCGCCTTCGCCATTGATTCCGGCCTCCCCGCTCTTCGCTGACGCCACCACTGCAACCACGGTGAGACCACGGTGCTCAGGCGCCCCTCCAAGCTCTCTCTCCTTCTTCGTAGCATGCACCGGTCGTGCGCCTACCGTCGGCCACCGTAGTTGCTTGTCGTGGAGGTTGCCCTGGCGACTATTTCCGGGCGGCACGGCTACCATAGCGTTCGTCTCGGCATGCTCGTTCCAGCGGGGTAGTCCGCGCATACTGGCGAGGCCTAGATCATAGCTGGCCACCACCACCTGAGGGTGGATGTCGTGTTGACATCACGCCCACGTCACGCCAACGTGGCCCGTGGGTCTGCTGACCGCTGACCGCCCGCGTGGCAGCTGAGGTGGCCTAGGGCCCCCCTGTCAGCCACTTTGGGTAGGCTCTGCCCCAGTGAAAAAGGTCCCCCAGCCCTAGGTGACGTCAGCCTTCACCTATGCTGACGCAATAAAAGTTTAATAATTGATTTAATATTTTCAGAAATTGAATAAATATTGTAAATTTAATAAATAATTATTTATAAGTCAGAAAAATATGCATAATATATCAAAATGTTCAGAAAAACAAGATCTACACTTTAGCATCAAAATCATGCATTGTTCAACAACTTCAATTACAAGTTTAATTAGAAGAATCAAATGAACCCCCGTAGGTGATTCCGGGGTTTCTCCTGTTTTAGGGTTTGTACCCCTCAGATCCCGTTTAAATTGCTAACCATGTATTAGGGTTTTATTGAAGGGTTCATATCATAGAAAACAAAATTATTCCTATGATGAGAACTATACGCCAAGATCTATCTACTAGATACAAGCAACAAGTGGATATATATCCATGGAGAACTTACCCTCGAAGACAACAAAGTTTTGTTAATGAGTAGGAACTCGTGGATGATGTAGTCGTACGCTTGCTGGTCTCAAGATCTTGTGCAAGTCCTAGCGCCACAAACCAGCAGCGCATCCACACTCGCACACACGTTCAGTCCACCGAACAACCTCCGCCTCCTTGCTCCGGCGATGCAGCGAAAGCAGCAACTCCTTCCAGACGAAATGCCACCGGGAAAATGTATCTCTCTAATCCGAGACCATGGGGAATAATTCTAGAGGGGGAGAGAGATCCTTCACGAGGAGGTGTGAGGAAGAAGGGTGAGAGGGGTGGCCTTTTATAGGAGGAGGGGGGTACCCCTCCCATGGCCGGCCCCCCATGGACGTTACCCCTCACCTCCCCCATTCATGTGGTGGTAACCCCCTCGACATAAAAATGTCCCTTAGCATTCCTCTTTAAAGTCTTTACTTTAAATGCATTAAATTTCTCCAAATTTAATGCTCTCTCAGTTAATAAAACTCTTTTATTAAATTTATTCGGAATTTTGTTAATTACTTTAATTAACAAACATTCACATAAAACCCCTGCAACATTTCAATATTACATGCAGAACCAGTTTCAGCAATTTCACCCAAAATAGTTTCGGTGTCTATTGAAATAATTCCAGCGTTTTCCAATTCATTCGTCTAAAACACATTTACTCTAAATGGTGTTGGTGTCCCTTAAGTGTGTCACCCTACGGTTCGTGAATAATGCAGACATGATCGAGACCCCTCTCAGATCAATAATCAGAAGCCGGACCTGGAGATCCATACTGACTCCTACACATTCTACGATGACTTCTATGATCATGAGAACCTTTAACATTAGTAACTAAATCCCTTTGTCTCACGATATATTACATGTCCGAGATTTGATCATTAGTATCTCCATACCTTGTTTGATCTCATTACCGACATGTACTCTTTTCTCGTTCCTGTGATATAACATTCTAGTGATCTTATCACTTGCTTGTAAGCTAACCAATGTGATATCACCGGGAGAGCCCAGAGTATATCTATCAGTCATCGGGATGGACAAATCCCACTCTTGATCCATGAGCTTCTACATAACACTTTCGTAGCACTGAACCCACCTTTATAATCACCCTTTCATGGTGTGACGTTTGATGTTATCAAGATACTCTTCCAATGTTAGTGATTAACATGATCTCATGGTCTAAGGACTAGGGTTACTTTGTTAGATGTTATAGCAATATAAACACAGTGACTTTGATCGTAATGCTATACTTCGAATGAATGTTCATCACATCATTCCACTAATGATCTGACCTCGTTATTAACAACATCCAATGTCCATGATCAGGAAACCTTGATCATCTTGTTAATCAACGAGCTAGTTTATAAGAGAGGCATAACTAGGAACTTTCCTTTTGTTTATTAAACACACATGTATTAATGTTTCCAAATTAATACAATTATAGCATGCAAAATAAACATCTATAATGTACTTGCAATATGAATAATAACAAATTTATTATTGCCTCTCAGGGCATATTCCCTTCAGTCTCCCACTTGCACTAGAGACAATAATCTAGTTACATGGTGATAAATCTAACACCCATGGAGTTCTGGTGTTGATCATGTTTTTCTCTAGGGAGAGTTTTAGTCAACGGATCTGCTACATTGAGATCCGTATGTACTTTACAAATCTTTATATCTCCATCCTTGACATGCTCACATATGGAGTGAAACCGGCGCTTAATATGTTTGGAATTCTTATGAGACCTTGGTTCCTTTGCGTTGGCTATGGCTCCATTGTTGTCACAATAGATCACCATTGGATCCAACGCACTAGGAACCGCACCTAGTTCGGTAATGAACTCCTTCATCCAAACCGCTTCATGTGCTGCTTCTGAAGCAGCAATATATTCCACCTCCGTTGTTGACCTTGTTACCACAAGTTGTTTGGAGCTCCTCCAACTAATTGCTGCTCCGTTCATGAGAAATACATATCTGGATTGAGATTTGGAGTCATCCAGATTAGTGTCAAAGCTAGCGTCGACATAACAATTAGCGACCAGCTCTTCTTCACATCCGTATACAAGAAACATTTCCTTAGTTCTTCTCAAGTACTTAAGGATATTCTTGACCGTTATCCAGTGTTCCAAATCTGGATCAGATTGGTACCTACTAGTCAAACTAATAGCATGTGCCACATCCGGTCTTGTACATAGCATGGCGTACATTATAGAGCCTATGGATGAAGCATAAGGGATCTTATCCATTATATCTCTTTCTTCCGTCGTAGCCGGATTTTGAGTCTTACTCAATGTATTGCCTTGCAACATAGGTAAGAACCACTTCTTACTTTCGTCCATTTTAAACTTCTTTCAAATCTTATCAAGGTATGTACTTTGCGATAGCCCTATTAGGCGTCTTGATCTATCTCTATAGATCTTTATGCCTAATATATATGATGCTTCACCAAGGTCTTTCATAGAAAATTTGCTATTTAGATAACTTTTAACACTGTTTAAAAGATCTATATCATTTCCAATCAATAATATGTCATCCACATATAATATCATAAATGCCACATTGCTCCCACTCACTTTCTTGTAAATACAAGCCTCTCCATAAGTTTGGACAAATCCAAACTCTTTGATCACCTCATAAAAGCGGAGGTTCTAGCTCCGTGATGCTTGCTTCAGTCCATGGATGGATCACTGAAGCTTGCACACCTTGTTAGCATCCTTAGGATCGACAAAACCCTTTGGTTGTATCATATACAACTCTTCTTCAATGTTACCATTGAGGAACACAGTTTTGACATCCATCTGCCATATTTCATAATCGAAATATGCAGCAATTGCTAACATAATCCTAACTGATTTTAGCATCGCTATGGGAGAGAATGTCTCATCGTAGTCAACTCCTTGAATTTGTCAAAACCCTTTTGCGACAAGTCAGGCTTTATAGACGGTTACATTACCATCAACATCAGTTTTTCTTTTGAAAATCCATTTATTCTCAACGGCCTTTCGGTCATGAGGTAAGTCCACCAAGGTCCAAACCTGGTTTTCGTACATGGATTCAATCTTGGATTTCATGGCTTCTAGCCATTTGTTGGAATCTGGGCTCATCATCGCTTCTTTATACGTCACAGGGTCATCTATTTCATCAACCATGAAATTTACAACAGGATTCTCGTAAAGTTTAGGAGATGCACGAGTCCTGCTTGACCTGCGAGGTTCAGTAGTGTCCTATTTTGGAGTTTCATGATCATTATCATTAGTTCCTTCTTCATTTGGTGAAGTCAACTCCGGAACGACTTCCGGTGCTACGCCACTCGCCATTTAATGAAGAGAAGGTTCAATAACCTCTTCGAGTTCTACCTTTTGACTACTCACACCTTTCGCGAGAAACTCTTTCTCTAGAAAGGATCCATTCTTGGCAACAAAAACCTTGCCCTCGGATCTATGATAGAAGGAATACCTAATTGTTTCTTTAGGGTATCCTATGAAGACGCATTTTTCCGCTTTGGGTTTGAGTTTATCCGGTTGAAGTTTCTTCACATAAACATCGCATCCCCAAATTTTAAGAAATGACAGCTTAGGTTTGTTTCCAAACCATAATTCATATGGTGTCATTTCAACGGATTTAGACGGTGCTCGATTTAAAGTGAATGTAGCGGTTTCTAGTGCATAATCCCAAAATGATAGTGGCAAGTCAGTCAGAGACATCATAGATCGAACCATATCCAATAGAGTATGATTACGATGTTCCGACACACCATTACATTGTGGTGTTCCGGCAGGCGTGAGTTGTGAAACTATTCCACACTGTTCCATGTGTGTGCTAAACTCGTAACTTAGATACTCACCTCCACGATTGGACCGCAGAAATTTGATCTTTCTATTACGATGATTTTCCACTTCATTATGAAATTCCTTGAACTTTTCAAAGGTTTCAGACTTATGTTTCATCAAATAGATATACCGTATCTACTCAAATCATCCGTGAAAGTAACAAAATGACGATATCCAGCTTGCGCTAACACACTCATAGGACCGCATACATCAGTATGTATGATTTCCAATAAATCTGTCGCCGATTCCATTGGACCGGAAAACGGCGTTCTAGTCATCTTGCCCATAAGGCATGGCTCACATGTATCAAATGATTCCAAAAGTCCATCGGAATGGTGTTTCTTCATGCGTATAATGCCAATATGACCTAGACAACAGTGCCACATGTATTCAGATATATCATTATTAAGTTTAATTCTTTTAGCATCAACATTATGGATGTGCGTATGCGTACTATCGAGATTCAAAAGAAATAAACCATTCATCAGATATAATGTTCCATATAAATCGAACAACCATTGTTTCAGATTTAAACGAATAACCACATCGCATCAAACAAGATCCAGATATAATGTTCATGCTCAGTGCAGGCACCAAATAACAAGTATTTAGGTTTATAACTAATCCCGATGGTAGGTGGAGAGGTAGCGTTCCGACGGCGATCACATCAACTCTTGATCCATTGCCGACACGCATCTTGACCTCACCCTTGGTAGCGTTCACTTGTTCCGCAGCCCCTATTTCGAGTTACATATGTTAGCAACTGATCCGATATCAAATACCCAGGTGCTACTGCGAGTACTAGTCAAGTACACATCAATAACATGTATATCATATATACCTTTTTTTGCCTTGCCGGCTTTCTTGTCCACCGAAAACTTGGGGCAGTTGCGCTTCCAATGGCTAGTCCCCTTACAATAGTAGCACTCGGTATCAGACTTAGGGCCAGCCCATGATTTCTTTTCAGGCGCAGCAACAGATTTGCCACCCTTCTTTCCCTTCTGTTTACCCTTCTTGTCTTTCTTGAAACCGGTGGTCCTATTGACCATCAACACTTGATGTTCTTTCCTAATCTCCACTTTGGTGGTCTTAAGCATTAATAAAAGCTCGGGGAGAGTCTTCTTCATGCCCTGAATGTTATAGTTCATCACAAAGCTCTTGTAGCTAGGTGGCAGAGATTGGAGAACACGATGTATGCCTAAATCAATGGGAATCGTTATTCCAAAGGACACAAGCTTATCGGCGCACCCAGACATTTTGAGTACGTGCTCACTTACGGAGTTGTTCTCTTCCATCATGCAGCTAAAGAACTTTTCTGAAGCATTATAACTCTCTATGGCAGCATGGGTATCGAAAATCATTTTCAATTCACCCATGGTATCAAAGGCATTGCCATTTTCGAAACGCTTTTGAAGTTCTGGCTCTAGCCCATACAGTATGCCGCAATGAACTAAGTTGTGGTCCTCCTGACGAGTTATATAGACATTCTTTTCCTTGTCAAGGGCATCAGGAGCTAGTGGGGGGCCTAGCGGTGCTTCTAGCACATATTTCTTTTGTGCAGCAGAGAGGAGTATCCTCAAATTCATAGCCCAGTTGGTGAAGTTGCTACCATTCGCAACAAGTTTCTCTTTCTCCATGAACACATTGAAATTAAAAGTAGGTGGTGCTATTTACAACAGAATTTGTAAATTTTATTTAGACTAAGTTTATGATAGATTGAGTTCAACTAAAGCCCCACTCAAAAACAACATCCCTCGTGTCTTTTTGGCGATTACATGAACCAAATCCACTACACCAAGTCCGATCATCACGTGAGTCAGTGTAGCTTCAAAGGCGAGCATCTTTATGGGCATCATATCAACTATATGACTCATGCTTAACCTTTTGGTCCATGTTCTGAGGCCATGTTTGTACATGCTAGGCTCGCCAAGTAAGAACCTTAGTACTCGCATGTGTAAAACTGTCTTACACCCGAAATATGATTGTGGATTCAAGTACACCCGATCATCACGTGATGACTTGAAGCGGCGAAACATAAATGGTGCGTACTTAAGGAAGAACACATTTTTATCTTGATATTTTAAATGAGGGATCATCTTATAACGCAACTAAAACGCCAAACTAGCAATATAAGATGCAAACATCATATGTGTAAAGTGAAATGATATGGTTCTTGCATTTGATCACTATCATATGCATTGTGGTATGATCTCTATCATTCCTTTGTGTGTAAGGCCAAGGTCTATGGAACTTACACGTTAAGTGTGTTGTAAGTGTATCTGTTAAGGGTCTCCTTGTGGACTTACCCTTGGAGTGGCCCGACCTTCATGGATTCGAGGTGGAAGTGAGGGAAAACACGATGAACACTACTCTAATGCAAGGTAAAGATACAAACACATGCCAAATCACACCCAATTCGATTTGTTCCCGTTGGTTCGAACAACCAATCCAATAGAATCCTTGGTGTAACACCCTCGAATCGGTCCTATGCAATTTTTGGCGCTTCCCACCAAACCCGCATAGAAACGATTCAAGGATGCCCACCAGGCACTTGCGTGCGGGTGGAGAACGAAGTAATACCATTACACATTAGTCCACGATGAAACCCACAGAAACATATATATACAACAACGACTCCATGTGTCAAAAATATAGATATACCATACAAAGGTCCAAATCACCTTGAAACGATATAACATCCGAGTACGGATAAGATGCAAATGGGCTAAGAGCCTTGAAGAATAACCAATGGCGTCCATAACCCTGCCCCGGCCAAGTCGGAAGGGTACCCCTGCTAACGACGTCGATCTCAAACCTGCTAACACAAAAAGGGTGCCGACAAAGGGCAAAGGGAAAAGAGGAGCGTCAGTACTGAGGCCAGTACACGGAGAGGCTAGAATTCGGCGGCTCTCGCCTACATAGGTATGGTGGACTGAAGCGGCAGCGAAGCATGCACTATACAACCTATAGAGACTCGATATAACTGTCGGCTATTAGAGAGGGGTAAGAAAGACCTATTCGGGACCAACTTGATACTAACACCAATCATACCCATCCTGGTATTCCCCCTCAAGACCAAACGAGGAAGTCAAACCGAGGAACTCACACAGTTGGTAGTTTTATTCATTCCATTATAGTTGAAGCACTTACTAGTTAGATATAAATAGCATGAGTCATCCTGATAGCATAAGTAGTGGGCAGTTTTAGTTAACCATTCAGTGGTAGTTGCAGTACTTACTAGTCATATACAATTAGCATGTGACATGACAAACCCTGCAGTTGTTGGCACTTTTATTTCATTCCATTGGAGTTGCGATACTTACTAGGCAGGTATAACATTACACGATACACCCAGTTCCACCAGTTGTTGGCACTTTTATTATCCATTCCATTGTAGTGAAGCTGATTACTAGTCACATATTAAGTCAAATTTATAGCACTACTTTAGTTATGCTTGTCTATGATCGAGATACTGTGCTCCAAGTCGTCCATAACCGCGGACACGGCTTTCAGAAAGATTTACCCTGCAGGGGTGCACAAATAGCAACACACACATGATCAACCTCGGAAAAACCAAATCAAAACCCAACGAGGCTTTCACGACAAAGCAATCACATGATTCATAAAATATTTCAGGGGGCCAACCCACTAAGCTACCCGCAACGAAGTTGGCCGGCTCCGGAACGGACCCAGGGTTTGCGAGAACGGCTGTAAACGACTGGGAACCCGAAAGTGTGACTGGGCTTGTCGATACCACGGAATCGTGCCGCGATCCAAAACATTACAGGTGCTCCACGCACAATCGTAAATAAAACAGTAAAGCGTGGCATAAGTACAAGATAGTAATAAAACCCCAAACTAGTTTGTGGCCCCAAGAAATAAGAAATGAATCAAGCTCTGGCTAAGGGGATTCATGGTCCCATATGCGGATAGTGCGATAGTCAAGGAACATGTATCAAGTACTCGGGGTCCTATGGGACACAAGTGAGCGTGGAAAAATCAAATAACATCTATTTCCCACCGATGCCTCTGCATTAGTTATACCAGCAATTTAATAGTTGTATTTAAAGTCATGATCATCTCCACCATTAAGCATCTCCACCATTTATCATGTGCCAACTTGCCGTCAAAGGTGGAACGACAACGACGTGAAGCAACACAGAAGCAAGCAACTACGACTTGCAAGGCCGACTATCTATCAAACAACAGGCAATAGGATGTGTCCATGGCAATATAGAGGCCGCAAGGAGTATAAATGGTGCACGGAAACTAAAGCATCACGACACAGATAGCAATATATCAACAGGAGGAAATAAAGACTATAAACGCAAAATAGGGAGAAATGGGGAGAATGCTCACCTGGGAAACACTGCCGGAGGTTCATATCCGGAGAACTTGTCGATACTCGCATCAACTCATCGGCCTAATCCGTGAAGAAGCAAACACTAGAAGAAACACCGGATGCAATATTTAATACTACGGCAGAAGATCCGGCATGCTTATGATATGATGCATGGCATGGCACAGATGCGGTGCAATTAGGCAATATTAAGTGGAACCGGGGTCCCGACTAATAATTATATGGTTCAAGTTATTTATCTACCCCGCAAATTAAATGTTGGATTAGCAAGACAAAACATGGCATCAGTTCGCTACACCAATTTAAATGGAGCCGATATAAGACTAGAATAGCCCGCATATAGACTCCATATTTAATTTAGGTGAATCGACTATTTAACCCTACCCACCAGATGACATGTATGCAAGCATGATTATTTAATGATGCGACAGGTATATGTCATATTATAAAAATAGAGGCTTAGGGTCACACATCTGGGTTCGGAAGATCTCGGTTCCGGGGGTTCGGGGTTCGACAGGGTTCGACGGGGATCGGTCTCGGCGGGAATGTTCTCGGACAACGGAGTAGATCTTGTCGCATCCATGGTCTTCAGGTCCGTGTAGACGGTCATAGCGATGCGTGAAGAAGGTTTTGGTTTCCAAGGCGAAGATGTACGGATCCGCGTTGAAGATCTTGTCAGGGTGAACTCGAATTAGCGTCGGTGGTCTTGGGGATCGATGCCGATGTCGTCGGTGGTGCCTTGTACCTTCTTTAGAACGTCGGCATTGAGCCGGTCTTGTCAGCGGGCAATCTCAGGAACGGCTGGATGATCTTGTCTATGCGTACCACATCGTTGCACACATGATCGAACGGAGATGGACCTCGTCGTGAATGTCAGGTGGTTGTTGTACTAGCATCACACAGGTGCCACCAGTAGACATACACAGATACGCATAGGAGGTAGCCAAAGGCATCCAAAACACGCACGCACATCAGATGCTTCTCCGGATGAGCTTCTCCACTACACTGTATCGGTGTTTGAGGGGGACAATTGCTGTAGACACCATCCAAGCCACAAATCGATGCAACAGCTCGGTCGCATAGCTTGGGAAAGGCTTCCAGCGGCGGCATGCTCGCAGACGATGGCGCGAGGAGGGGGTCGTGCTGGCCGTAGATGGATGACATGGAGGCGCTGCTCGCGGACTGCGGCAGCGGGCGGCGGGCGGCGGGCTCGGGTGGTGTCATGGCGACGGACGACGAGCGCCGGCCGGAGGCGGGCAGCTCGGGGAAACGGCGCTAGAGGCCAGGGAGGAGGTGGTGCGACGGTGAGGAAGGAGGGGCGAAGCCGCGTGGTCGAAGAAGTGGTCGGCGGAGGAGAAGGTGAGCGGGGCGAGGCCGGGGATGCGTGGTGCAGCGCAGGGGACCGGCGACAGGGGCACCATGGCTGGGGCGAGCTCTGGCAGCCGGAGGTGAGGAGGGCGGCGGAAGAAGCTCGCAGAGGCACTCTGCCGCGGCACTCGCGGTGCTCCCGCGGAGCAGAGGAGGCGGTGGTAGGCCGGGTTGCAGAGGGCGGCTGGCGAGCAGACGCGGCGGGAGGCCGACGAAGACGACTCCGCGGGGCTCAGCAAGGATGGACCAGAGAAGCGGCAGCAGCGGCCAGAAGGAGGGCGAACTGAGGAGCTCGAGGAGAAGCGGGGCTGCGCGTCGGCGGCGCTGCAGAGGCGAGGAAAGGGTCACAGGGCAGCGGCAGATGTGAGGATTGGGGCAAGGGAGACGACGCGGGGGTGGGGTGATGTGGGAGCGAGAGGTTGGTGGGGGTCGTGTCAGGTGGCCCGCGCATGTGGGACGGGAGCGGAAGTGGTGGGGTACGGCACAGGAGCGGCTGGGGGGTGTGGACCGGGGTGCAGGGTCAGGTCAGTTTTGCTGCGATGCAGACGGACGCGGTGCGACGCAGGGGAGGGCATGTCGCTTGCGTGTGCCGCTGAGTGTGGCTGCTGCTGCGTGAGGGTTGCGGCGTGACGGGTAGGGATTAGGTGGGATGGGTTTGGTCTAGGATTAGGTAGGGGTTAGATCTAGGGTTTAGCTGTTTTGGGGGTGGCCGGCTGGGCCAGATCGGGCCTGGTTCGGCTGCCCCCTAAAAATAAAATAAACTTTTATTTATTATAAACAAGCCTTTGAGAAACTATTTTTATACAAAACAAAGTAATCCGGAAAAGCCCGGTTTTAAAATTTGAAAAGAAGACGGGGATATTTAGAAAACCAAAACTAGGCTTTTCGAAAATAGTTTTAGGCAAAACCTTGCATGATGATGACGATGCTCAAATGCAATGTGGCATGATGACATGATCATGCGGTCATGATGATGCAATGCACAAAAACACAGCGATTTTCTAGTAGTGGTTTTAGCGGGGCGCCACACTTGGCGAGAGACCTTGCGGTAGAATCACCAAAAGAGAGATCGGCAAGCGGATGGTAGAATCCAAACCAAGGAGAGAGTAGCAACCAAGTAGAATCCCAAAGGGGAGAGACCTAGCAATACTAGAATCCTTGATAGGGAGAGACCAAACACTTGAGGAGGGTCTTGACAACTTGGAGAAGGGCACCGACTCCAAGGCCTTGTACAACTCATAGAATTACTATTGAGAGGGGGTTCCCATCTAGGGTTAGGCACATGCCTCAATTCATCATCATCTCTAGGGTTTCAAGGAGGGGGTGGGGGCATATATATAGGCCAGCCACGAGCTAGGGGTAAAACAGGCGTAAACAGGAAGTTTGGGGCGTTACATGGGCCAAGCCCAGCTTGAGGTGCGCAGGCCCACGATGCTCAGTCCGGAGACTCCGGTGTAGCGTCCCGGAGACTCCGGTCTGGACCGGAGACTCCAGTCGATCTCCAGTTCAACCTCCGGAGGGGGCCACAGACTGTCCCAAGCGCTGGTTTGGGGCTCGGTCCAAAGACGGGCCGGAGACTCCGGTGTGGTAGACCGGAGACTCCGGTCCGCTGGTGCGGAGATTCCGGTCCTGCTTCAGCAGCTTCTTGCGTCTTCTCTTCCAGGCCTCTTGCTTGGGTGTCTTGGCTCTAGGGACATTCTTCCTGCATCTTCTTGGCATCATGTTCATGGACCTAGTCACATCAAGGGCATTTGTCTCAAGTAGGATTCCATTCGCATAATAACCAACAAAATGCAAAGCATGGAAGGAGTTCACCTTTGGAGTGATGATTAGCGTGGCATGATGTGGTGGGTGCTTTCCGTATGTTGGGCTACATCCGTATCAACTATACATCAACTCACAATATTACCATATCATGACACAAGCCCACCAATGATCTAAACTAGACGCCTCTAATTTATCAATTGCAAGTTTTACGTGGCTTAGGGCTTTTGAAGATAGAACCAATCTTACCTACGAACATGGAACCACAACGATGATAACAATTTTATTAGCAACTCGTTGTAAATCAGATATTGACTATAGTAGGAGAGACAGACACCCGCCAGCCACTTATGCAAAACTAGTTGCATGTCAGTCGTGGAACCGGTCTCATGTGCGATGACATGTAAGGTTGGTCCGGGTTGCTTCATCCCACTATGTCACCAATATCCAAAGTACATATAAGAAGCAATAACATGATCATCACCACCCACATACTCTTATGTGTTCTACCCGTGCAAAGCACCTACGCATAGGTCAGGCTCTGATACCACTGAAGGGTTCACAACATAGAAAACAAAATTTTTCCTACGATGAGAACTATACGCCAAGATGTATCTACTAGTTACAAGCAACAGGTGGATATACATCCATGGAGAACATACCCTCGAAGACAACAAAGTTTTGTTAACGAGTAGGAACTCGTGGATGATGTAGTCGTACGCTTGCCGATCTCAAGATTGTGTGGAAGTCCTAGCACTGCAAACCAGCAGCGCATCCACACTCGCACACATGTTCAGGCCACCGAACAACCTCCACCTCCTCGCTCCAACGATGCAGTAGAAGCAGCAACTCCTTTTAGACGAAATGCCACCGGGAACATGTATCTCGCTAATCCGAGACCATGGGGAATAATTCTAGAGGGGGAGAGAGATCCTTCATTAGGAGGTGCGAGGAAGAAGGGTGAGAGGGGTGGCCTTTTATAGGAGGAGGCGGTACCCCTCCCATGGTCGGCGCCCCATGGAGGTGACCCCTCACCTCCCGCATTCATGTGGTGGTAACCCCCTCCACATAAAAGTGTCCCTTAATATTTCTCTTTAAAGTCTTTACTTTAAATGCATTAAATTTCTCCAAATTTGATGATCTCTCATTTAATAAAACTCTTTATTAAATTTATTCAGAATTTTGTTAATTACTTTAATTAAAAAACATTCACGTAAAACCCCCTGCAACATTTCAATATTACATGCAAAACCAGTTTTAGCAATTTCACCCGAAACAGTTTCAGTGTCTATTGAAATAATTCCAGCGTTTTGCAATTCATTCGTATGAAACACATTTGCTCCAAATGGTGTTGGTGTCCCTTAAGTCTGTCACCCTACGGTTCGTGAATAATGCAGACATGATCGAGACCCCTCTCAGATCAATAATCAGAAGCGGGACATGGAGATCCATACTGACTCCTACACATTCTACGATGACTTCTGTGATCGTGAGAACCTTTAACATTAGTAACTAAATCCCTTTGTCTCGGGATATATTACATGTTCGAGATTTGATCATCGGTATCTCCATACCTAGTTTGATCTCGTTACCGACATGCACTCTTTTCTCGTTCCCGTGATATAACATTCTAGTGATCTTATCACTTGCTTGCAAGCTAACCAATGTGATATCACCGAGAGGGCCCAGAGTATGTCTATCAGTCATCGGGATGGACAAATCCCACTCTTGATCCATGAGCTTCTACATAACACTTTCGTAGCACTGAACCCACATTTATAATCACCCTTTCACGGTGTGACGTTTGATGTTATCAAGGTACTATTCTAGTGTCAGTGATTAACATGATCTCATGGTCTAAGGACTAGGATTACTTTGTTAGATGTTATAGCAATATAAACACAATGACTTTGATCGTAATGCTATACTTCAGATGAATGTTCATCACATCATTCCACTAATGATCTAACCTCGTTATTAACAACATCCAATGTCCATGATCAGGAAACATTGATCATCTTGTTAATCAACGAGCTAGTTTATAAGAAGGGCATAACTAGGAACTTTCGTGTTGTTTATTAAAGACACATGTATTAACATTTCCAAATTAATACAATTATAGCATGCAAAATAAACATTTATCATATACTTGGAATATGTATAATAACAACTTTATTATTGTCTCTCAGGGCATATTCCCTTCATCTATTTCAATAAAATTTAACTTGTCATATCATCATCCTTGATTGAGCATTGCATCGATGCCACGTGTTGATTGTTTCCCTTTCTTTCCGGTGTTTGCTTCTTCCTAGTAGAATACGATATCGATTTCAAGATTGAAGACCGAGGTTAACACCATCGAAGATCGACGAACAATACTTGACCAACTATAACCAAGTCAAGTACAAGGCTTCCAAAGATCTATATCTGGGTATCAACAGGCAAAGGCAAGCATAGCCCCACCATTATACAATCCTATGATTTCGAAAGCATTTCAATTCTTGCCATGTTGCATGCGATTCTACTTTGGTCTTTTATCGATAGATAGAGTATCCTATCTGTTGCATTACTCCCTTGGAGTCTATATTACCTGACCCACTGCTCCTATCATAACTAGGTTTGGCTTGTGTGCACTGCTAAAGCTATTATATGTGTCTTGCTTAGCCATGCTTAGCTGTCAGTGCTGGTTGATCCAGATAATGTACCAATTGCAGAGAATCTAGTATGACAAGAGAACGAGGTATATTGATGAGGTTAGACCAGTGGTAATGATTAAACATGCTAAGGCTTGTATGGGAGGCCACGGTGGGATATGGTTTCTTTAGTCCCATGCTCGCCACCACTAGGACCCGAGTTCTAGCCTCTTGAACCAAGACGAGCATATAGCCACACATGGCCTAGAAAACCTCACGAGTAACTAACTTGCCTAGTATATTCCATGAGTCACATAGTTCGGGCGTTCCATTTGACATATGCATTCTGGTTATTCTCGAAGGTGGTGAAGGAGGTGCATTCATACAGGTAGGTAAGCGTGGCCGAGGTTGCTTGGGGTCAATGGAGCCCCTGGTAAACCAACCTCGACACACATATCTAGGGACCAGCTTCGGGATTTGACCCATTACGATGGAACCATCCTTAGTTCGTGACTCATGGTCTCGGTGAAAGCAAGGTAAAGGTCGTGTCCAACCACCCTCTGCCGACCTTCCAAGGAAGAGGGCTAATCATGTGGCATTAAGAGTCGGTTGGTATGTGTTGGTAAAGTTGTACACCCCAGCAGGGTTAAATCTTTTTGAAAAGCCATGTCCACGGTTATGGATGACTTGGGAACGGACGTGAAGATCATAGAGAACTTTAACCTAATCATAAAACTTGGCAGATCAACGTGTGCTTAAGGATGCTTCCTCATGGGTACGAGGGGGTGATACTAGTTGTGAGATGAGGATTACTTTGGTGGATATCAAGATGATGATCAATTCTTCGGAGATGTCACTCTCTTATCCTCTTTTAAAATACTCTGATTAGAGGAGCTTCTTCTCTCTCTTGTTTTATAAACAAAACTGACTTTATGCAAAATAACCCCACCAACCATAAGTCTTGCGGAGTACACCCTATACTCACCCTTGCTTTGTTGATACTTTTGAAGCAGAATAAGTGTTCCCTGAAGACGAGTTCCGTACAACATCGACACCGACGAGTAGCTTGGGGTTCCCGGTTGGCAGCCTTGAATCTATGGGCTGGGATGTCATCGTTATGCTTCAAGCCTCTTAGGCCATTTGTTAAGTTTGCTATACTTAATAGCATAATTTTTCTTCCGTTGTTTGATGTTTGTGGTCAGTGACATCTGCTTGTAATATTTTGGTTCTTCACTCAGTTATGAGCTTGTTGTAATATTTTTTCTTCCGTTATGCTTCAAGGGTTACTGTTGTGTTACCGATTTCTCACTGAATATCCTCGAGCTCTAGGTTAAGCTTATGTCAGGCTAAGGTCTGGGATTTGTTTAACCCTGATCTCGAGGGTGTTAATGTTCTTGGTATCAACGTAATACTGACCATAGGAAAACCTTGCTATTGGTCGATGTTGAGTCTAGTGCTTGTGAAAACTATTTCAAAGATGAAAAGTATTTGCGAAAACTCTAGTATGCTTCTTTTGCTCCTTATCCGGTACCGCTCTTACTCTGGGTCATCTTATCTGGTGTTGATTTCGAAAAGTTTTGATATCTCTTCTAGTCTTTCAAAACTTAGGTGTCTTCTTGGCAGGTCGTTTCTTAGCCAGTTGACCTAGTGTTGAGTTCTCGAGAGTCAGTTGTGTGTGTTGTGTTCCTTGTTTACTCTTGCTCTGTTTTGTCTGAGAGATTCCTTTCTATGATGATCTCTCTGCCTTATGGACCCACAATATTATATTGTAGGATCCATAGTGTTCTATTCTAGGCTTCGAGGTTTCCTTTCGCCTAGTGTGCCTCCTTTTTATTTGTTTGGGTACTTCAGAAGTTCTTTCTTCTATTGGAAGCTACCTCGTGATTACTATCTTGCAGTGTACGCTGTGTCACTCAAGTAGTAGTTACTTCTTTCTCGGGTTTTAACCCTTGGACTTGAACCAAAGGTCCTGGATTGTACGAGATTCTAGTGTTGTGAATCTAGTACATGAAGCTGACCTTTAACCCAAGGTCCATTCCTTTGACCCTTGTCATAAATGTTCACACATTACCTCAGGATGGCTAATTCCAAATATAGCCTTCAAGCTCGTGGTCTTTGTCGCGATTGAATCTTGACAATGAAGGACTTCCCCAACCACTAGCTACGGCAGATGTTCTTTAATGGAACCAAATAGATCACGACAAGAGTACTCCTCGTGAGTCTCGCATTAATACTCATGACTCTATGTTATGGGGTAACCCCATGGGTGGCCCGATCTTCACAGATCTCGTGGTCAAATCGATGGAAAAGCGAGGGGAAAGGGAGAAGGTAGCGGAAGCGGACACACACCTTGCGAAGAACACGATGAATACACGCAAAACTCACATGATACAAGGCTGATTGCTCTTGCCGGTGGCCACCGGTCTGATAGAATCCTCGCAAGGAAAGATCGGTCAATGTGCTCCCTCGATCCCACGCGTAGAGGGAAGAACACCTTGGAGAGGGTCTTGACGTCTTGGCAAACGGACACCGATGCCATGGCCTTGTACAACGAGGGAGGCGCGATGCAAACTCCAACGAGGTGGTGACGATAGTCGATCCCCTTTGGTAGAAGGGGATGAGGAAAAACTACAGATTCCACAAAGGGGGTTGTCTTTAGTCTATCATCTATGCCTAAGGGATACAAGAGGGGTGTTGATGCAGCCCGTCCTGCGGACGCTACTACATCCACAACGCCAAGTCCCCAAGATCGTCCCCAAGTCAACCAAGAAGATGGACCAGGAGCATCCAGCTCCAGAACGAGAGTCTCCGCCGTCATCGCCCAAGAGAGTCCGCCCGGAACCAGCCGGAGTGTCCGGCGCGACTCGGCCGGAGTGTCCGACCTGCCCCAGCCCCAACCTAGCATGGACATTCAGAAGGCTAGTTCGGACACTACCCGGAGTGTCCGGCTACCCCGGACTGTCCGGTCGCTCCGACCCGGACTGTCCGGCCAAAGTGATGGGCATCCGAGCCAACAGCTGGGCCCTTGGCCCATGTACCCCTCTATTTCGCACCAAACCCTAGTTTTATGCCCAAACTACCCCTGAACTTGTGGCTGGCCTATAAATAGAGCCCCCACCCCCTCATGTATCCCTTAGGCATAGATGATAGACTAAAGACAACCCCCCTTTGTGGAATCTCTAGTTTTGCCTCATCCCCTTCTACCAAAGGGGATCGACTATCGTCACCACCTCGTTCAAGTTTGCATCGCGCCTCCCTGGTTGTACAAGGCCTTGGCATCGGTGTCCCTTTGCCAAGACGTCAAGACCCTCTCCAAGGTGTTCTTCCCTCTCCGCTTGGGATTGACGGGAGCACGTTGACCGATCTTTCCTTGCGAGGATTCTATCGGACCGGTGGCCACCGGTGAGAGCAATCGGCCTTGTATCGTGTGTGTTTTGCGTGTATTCATCGTGTTCTTCGCGAGGTGTGCATCCGCTTCCGCTACCTTCTCCCTTTCCCCTCGCTTTCCCATCAATTTGACCACGAGATCCGTGAAGATCGGGCCACCCAAGAGATTTGCCCTCATCATCTGGTATCAGCAGCTTTTGGTTGCCACGGATTTCTCCTCGATTTGGTCTTTTCCCCCATAAATTCGAAAATTCCACCAAAATAGCCCTAATTCGTGTTTTGGACCGATCTGTGATTTGAGTGCGTTTTGGTAGGTTTTGATCCGTGGATTACTTGCTAAACTTGTTGATCTACCTTCCCCTGCGTTTCCATGGCCTAATTCCTTGATTTCCCCTATCAATTTGAGGTTTTGGTTCGAGTTTTTCCGCCAAAACTCGTCCCGTTCGTGTTCTGGAAGTTCTGGTTCGACCGGACCGGACTATCCGGCCAAAACGGACCGGAATATCCGCCCCACCAGAGTTTCCGGCCTAAACTGACCGGAATATCCGGCCCGGCCGGACTGTCCAGCCTACGTGCACCGGACTGTCCGCCCCCTGCTGACAGAAAAATCTGCTTCACGGTTTTGAGCATAACTTTTGCATACGAACTCGGATTTTGGTGTTCTTTAGCTCGTTTGAAGAGGAGAAAGAGCTCTACATCATCATCTCCGTGGTTCATGCTATCTACTCCATCCAAATTCCGTGAGCAAGGCGGAATCCACCAATAATGGGTGAAGATCGGCGACGAAAGCTATAAAATTCCGCGACTTGTCCCCACTTGCTTCCCTTTGTGAGATACACTATCTTTTCGTTCAACAAATACCTATTGAGAGTAGTTCCTCCTATGATTGCTTGGGCTATGCATATTTGATACTTGTAGAATACCGAGCAAAAGTTGTGAGCGCGCTATCTCATATAGTTATCTTGTATAGTTGTTGGCACAAAGAAGAGGCAAGTGAAAAAGAAAGAAAAAGAGAAAAAAATAGAAAAAGAGAAAAAGAAGAAAAAAGAAAGAAAGAAACAAGTGCCTCATAGAATAGGAAGCGCAAGATCGATGAACATCAAATAGGTGGTACTTATTGTGCATATCTTGTAGCCCACCAATTTATTGCAATCGAACTAGCGTCTCTCCTTGCACTTGTGCGACACAAGCCTATAGTCTTCGCTAGGTCATCATTTGGTTCTTAGCTCACTTTCTCCGTCGCACAAGTCCCATTTATCCCACCGTGTGTGTTTTCGTGTACATATTTCCTTCTTGTGGATTGACTTGTTTTGCTTTGTGATCATCTCGTGGTTCTTTACTTGCCATTACAATATCTTGATTTCGGATTGTTCTTGGACACGCCACTTTCCATACCTATCCACCATAAGCTTTGTGTGTGTGTGTTTTTAGTGGTTAGTTGGTTTTGGTGTTCCGCCTGAACTTCACTTTGCTTGGTTTTGATTGCTCTCAAGTGTTGCCACTTGCATGATACTATCTTCCAAGGTAAAGTAAGGTTCGACGTTGCATACCTAACCCCCTAACACTTCCATATACACCACTTGGTCTTGTGAATCATGTCTAGGAACTCCGGACCCAAGGATGATATCTATGAAGAATCCACGATGAGCCACCATGCCTACGCCTCCACAAGCATGGATGACATGATGGAGAACTACACCGACAATGGCTCCACATGCTTGGGTGATATGGAGTTCTACAACAACAATAACTCCCCAAGCATGGACGACTTCAAGAACGACAACGACAATCTCCTCAAGTGGCATCAACCAAGAGGGAGCCTCTACCTCGAGAGCGCCAAGGTCCACCATCACATGGACAAGTTTGAAAGCTCCCTCAACAATTTCAAGAGCGACATGGACAACAACTTCACCAAAACCATGAGCATGATGGCCAAGACTAATGATGCTTTGCGCTCATTAAAATGCCTCACCAAGAAGAGTGCCAAGGACAAGGAGCATCGTCATCGTGGATTCTTCATAGATATCATGCTCGGTTCCGGAGTCCCTAGACATGATTCACAAGACCAAGTGGTGTATATGGAAGTGGTAGGGGTTAGGAATGCAACGTCAAACCTTACTTTACCTTGGAATATAGTATCATGCAAGTGGCAACATTTGAGAGCAATCAAAACCAAGCAAAGTGAAGTTCGCGCGGAACACCAAAACCAACTAACCACTAAAAAACACACACACACAAAGCTTATGGTGGATGGATATGGAAGGTGGCGTGTCCAAGAACAATCCGAACTCAAGATTTTGTAATGGCAAGTAAAGAACCACGATGATCACGAAGCAAAACAAGTCAATCCACAAGAAGGAAATATGTACAAGGAAACACACACGGTGGGATAAATGGGACTTGTGCGACGGAGAAAGTGAGCTAAGAACCAAATGATTACCTAGTGAAGACTATAGGCTCGTGTCGCACAAGTGTAAGGAGAGACGCTAGTTCGATTGCAATAAATTGGTGGGCTACAAGATATGCACAAGAGTACCACCTATTTGATGTTCATCGAGCTTGCGCTTCCTTTTCTATGTGGCACTTGTTTATTTCTTTCTTTCTTTTTTTCTTTTTTTACTCTCTTTTTCTTTCTTTTCTTTCTTGTTCACTTGCCTTTTCCTTGTGCCAACAACTATACAAGATAACTATATGAGATAGCATGCTCACAACTTTTGCTCGGAATTCTACAAGGTATCAAATGTGCATAGCCCAAACAATCATGGGAGGAACTAGTCTCAATAGGTGTTTGTTGTTTGCAAAGATAGTGTAGCTCACAAAGGAATGCAAGTAGGGAGAAGTGGCGGGATTTTTATACCTTTCGTCGTCGATCTTCACCCTTTATTGGTGGATTCCGCCTTGCTCGCGGAATTTGGATGGATTAGATAGCATGAACCATGGAGATGATGATGTAGAGCTCTTTCTCCTCTTCAAAATGAGCTAAAGAAAACCAAAATCCGAGTTCATACGCAAAAGTTATGCTCAAAACGGTGAGAGGCTAAAATCTGGAATCTGCTGATTCCTTTCTGGTCTGGGCGGTAGTACCGCTTTTTGGACCCCGGTAGTACCGGAAAAGTGCGGTAGTACCACTTTTTCGGCCCGGTAGTCCCGGTTATACCTGGGACGTGCATATTTGACGCGATTTCGTGATTTTGGGGTGATTTGGGCAGAAAATCTTCAAGAAAAACACCAAATCGGAGGGGTAAATGATGGAATTAGGCCATGGGAACGCAAAGGAAGGTAGATCAACAAGTTTAGAAAGTAATCCACGGATCAAACCAACCAAAATGCACTCAAATCACAGATCGATCCAAAAGACGAATTGGGGCTATTTTTCGTGGAATTTTCGAATTTATGGGGATAAGACCAAATCGAGGAGAAATCCGTGGCAACCAAAAGCTGCTGATACCAGATGTTATGGGGTAACCCCGTGGGTGGCCCGATCTTCACGGATCTCGTGGTCAAATCGATGGAAAAGCAAGGGGAAAGGGAGAAGGTAGCGGAAGCGGACGCACACCTCACATAGAACACGATGAACACACGCAAAACTCACACGATACAAGGCCGATTGCTCTCGCCGGTGGCCATCGGTCCGATAGAATCCTCGTAAGGAAAGATCGGTCAACGTGCTCCCTCTATCCCACGCGGAGAGGGAAGAACACCTTGGAGAGGGTCTTGACATCTTAGCAAAGGGACACCGATGCCAAGGCCTTGTACAACGAGGGAGGCACGATGCAAACTTCAACGAGGTGGTGACGATAGTCGATCCCCTTTGTTAGAAGAGGATGAGGCAAAACTAGAGATTCCACAAAGGGGTTGTCTTTAGTCTATCATCTATGCCTAAGGGATAGATGAGGGGTGGGGGCTCTATTTATAGGCCAGCCACTTACATAGGGGTAGTTTGGGGAATAAATCTAGGGTTGCACCATAATAAGGGGTGATACATGGGCTGTGGCCCAACTACTGTGCGCGCAGGCACCATGGTGACCGGTAGTACTTGCCCTCGGGTCCGGTAGTACCAGGTGGGAGCGGTAGCAGCTTCAGATGGGGCGGTAGCTCCGGCTCCAGTGGCAGGTGGTCTCCAGGTCTGGTAGTACCGGTGGTGCAGCCCGGTAGTACCGCTTGGGGTCGATAGTACCGCCAGCCGGTACCGGGACATCCAGAGGCGGTGGCGCGGGCTTCAGTCGTGGCCAGTAGTACCGCTGAGGCTGAGCGGTAGTACCGGGGCGCGGTAGTACCGCTCGCGTCTGTCTTATTGGGTGACTTGGGGATGAGCTTGGACTTGGCGTTGTAGATGTAGTAGCGTCTATAGGACAGGCTGCATCACTCTTCCCACCTTTCTCCCTTCTATGCATTGGTTCTCGGAAGATTGATAATCTATGCATCCACATCTCGGGATTCTATCCTGAGTATGTTCCCTTTCCTCTTGTTGTTTCCGACCTCTGTCTATCAGTTGGTAGCCAAGTAGTAATTTTCATTGGTGTCTCCTGATGCAAGATACTCTTGTGGTCCATCATGATAAACCATTTCGGAATGTCAGGAGAAACAAACTCCAGTACCTCGTCATATCTAGGACCAGGTCAAAGTGTTGTAGTTCGCAGATTAAGAGGCATGATTAGCTTCTATATGTTCTATCTTAGAGTATCACACCCTTTTATACTATGAGGTCATGCTAAGTTTCATCACCCTCTTAGTGAAGTGATGCTCTTACATATTATTACTCACCCTTCCTCTGAGTCTTCGCGCTTGGTAATGATGCGTGTGCGTAATAATGTGGTCATCTGAGATTCCTAGCAACTTTTATTGCTTTGAACTACAAGGAAGTTTATGTCATTCTTAGCATGATGGTTAATCCTATCACTAATCAAAGGATGATTGTGCTACCAAGTCCGTTATTCTGGTACACTCTCCTCAGTCAAAGATTTAGGCTTGTACTGAAGCTCTTAGACTATGTTCTCTTGCCTTATCAAGTTTGCTCTCGAACTAAGTGACGTGTCGGTGGATCGTGATATTCTAGATGTCTCTCTAGAAGTATTGCCATGTTGCCACATGACAGTGTTTGTCAAGTTCTTGAGCAAGCAAGTTCTCTGAACTGCCTCTTCTCCAAGGATCCGTACTGGGTACCCCTGAATTAGTTGGTTGAGCTTAAAAAAACAACTTGGAGAGTTGTAAGACAAAAGTTCTATCTGACTTAGTTTATCTTAAAGGGTTGTCTAGTTTCGTTCTTGCTGAAGAAAGATAGTATTTACTTCGTGGATAAGTTATCTTCCCCCACCTTTGATTTGATTTGGGTTATCATGAAATCAAACTCAGTTCCAAGGACTATCTTGACGATGTTGCTACTCGTGATGTTTCACTTGAGTATATCCTCATGTCTTTTGGTCTGATCAGTATTTTTTCCTTGTTCGTATGACATATGAGTCCATCATCTTGGGGTATCTCGATAAGTTTGTTGTTGATCCCATCGATAATATCCTTATCTTCTCCATACTAGAACAGACTCATATGAAACATTTGACATTAATGTTGGAAAACATTCGAGAACCTCCTTCGTGTTATCTCGAAGTATGTGTTTTGGATGTTAGAAGTAACCTTCTCCGATTCACGGGAAAATGGTGAAAGATGTCCCATGGATTCGAGTAGAGTTATCTATGTTTCCTTATGGACACTTGTGTATTTCGTTGCAAGTACTCGATGTATGAGCAGTTGTCCTTCAACAAGTTGTTAATACATGGGTCTAGCAATCTAGCTTAGTCTGTTGGAGCTTTAACACTGTAGTGCGTGTCTTGAGAATCTAGTAACTTTACCTTGTGGTAAATGTTGCACACTTTCTATTTGGACATGCTAAGTCTGAAGTATCATTCCACCTAACCAAATCTGAATCTCAAGCAGATACTATGGTTGGTGTTTCTCAAGGTGTTGACATAGGCCTATTTGTAAATCCAACAAGATTGATGTAATGGTTGACACAACTAGTCGGAATGCCTATTGTCAAATTCTCTTGAATCAGCAAATAGCAACCACTCTCCATGAGGCATCTGAAGGAGATATGCCCTAGAGGCAAATAATAAATAGGTTTTTATTGTCATATCTCAATTAGTTTATAATAGTTTCATATTGTGCTATAACTGTGCCAAATAGAAACATTGGTACATGTGTGGTATGAAACAACCAAGTCCCTAGTAGCCTCTATTCATACTAGCTCGTTGGTCACGGAGATGATCTGGGTTTCAAGATCATGGGCATTTATGCCGACTGACAATGAGATCGTGTCATTGAAGAATGATGTGGTTGGACATTCCTCGAAGGATTGCAACACGATTAAGTCATATAGTTCATTGTTGCAATAGCTATACCTAGACTCCTTCTCCTTAGACCGTGAGCTCATATTACTCACTGTTTCCCTAGGCTGCTTTGACTGCATCAAAGGCCACTTGGTAATACAGTGGTTATAAAGGTGTACGTTGGGTATTCCGAAGGAACAGTAGATGACATGTGACTGCAAGACCGGGATTTTTTCACCCACATGACGGGTAAAGATACATACGGCCGACTTGGTGAGATTACATCTATAAATGTTGCAACATGTGACTAGGTCACAGGGATGTAATATCATGGTAACAAGAAAACATAACTTGTTGTAAACGAGATTGAACAAAGGTATAAGATACCATTGATCGGATCTCGGACAAGTTGTATCGAGAAACAAAAGGAAAAGGATGCTACATTTAGACGGTTCAAACGACATTGTCATCAAGAATGCATAGGGGTCACATGAATATCCCTGGTCCCTCTGTTGATCATTGATATAGATCATGTCTAGAGCATTCCCGAGCCATGAGAGGATACACTTAAGGGCACGATGAGAGCGATCATTCGTAAGACGGAATCACAATAGAGAAAGAGAGAAAGCCGGAATCGGTCCGTGGAGAGATCCGAAGTTGTTCGGAGAAAGAATAAAGGAAAAGTCCCAAAAAGTGTTTTCGGATAAATGGGAATTTAAATATATATTTATTATATGTTAATTATGAATTAATATATTATAAATAATATTTAGATTAAGATTTATAAAGTCAACTTTTATATTAGGCTAAATCCCGGAGGGAAATAGTCTAGAATAAAAGCTGTAGGAAAAGAAAAGAAAAAGAAAAAGGCACCTGCTGCCGTGTGTGGGCCTGACAGCCCACAAAGGTGGGCGGCTGGTATTAGCTGCCGTACGCGAGCAGGCAGAGCGCTGGGCGCCGCCGTGCCGAGCTGGGCCGCCGCCGCAGGAGCCGGCCCACCCGGGCTCCGCCTCCAGGCACACAAGATGGGCCACCGGTTCGAGCCGGCCCACCCGGGCTAGGTTGGCAGGCCACCGGGTTGAGCCGGGCCGCGGGAGCCAACGGGCCGCCGGGGGGTGGCCAGCCCACCCGGGCTGCCTCGCCAGGCTGCCACCACGGGGGGCTGCTGGGCCGCTAGTGGGCAGGCCGGCCCACCTGGTCGGCTGGCGGCTGCTGCCCCTTTTCTCTTTTTCCTTTTATTTAGTATTTTCTATTTGCTATTTGGGCTGAGTACTTTTGGCCCATTTGGCAGTCCGAATTTCTGCTGACTTTTTCCTTTAGTAATTAGTCCCACATGGCTTAGCCTTTGAGAAAGTCACACCCCCTTAGCCTATATAAAGGGGTGCCCATGGGTGGGATTAAACACACCAACAATTGGAGAAGTCCTTTGGTTGACTTTTCTCCTCCTCTCTCTCTCTCTATGCCTTGTGACCATGGCCCCAAGTTTGGGTTGTGTGACCGAGGCACTCCTGTAGTACGCCGTTGCGCTACAGGGATTCCTAGCCGGATATCAACTTCCGCACTCACGGCGGGATCGGGGAGCCGGAGGTCTCATCGTGCACCGGATGTGTATGAAGACACGAGGCGCAACACTTGGGGCGCTTAAATGTCGTAAGCCGGAGTTGTTGCGCGATGAAGATGATGAAGATCAGGAAGGAGCAAGGGGTGACCTGCGAGGAGCTTCGCGACCTTGAGGTCGGCTTCGAGTACGACTACATCAACCACGTTCCTTGCGGAACGTTAACCGCGTACAGACTACAAGGGTATGTATTCTATACGCATCGACCATTACCGCATTACTACATAGATAGATCCTATGCTAAGTTTCCGGGGTTCCGCCGTAGGAATTTTTTTGTTTTCTGTGCCAATCCCCAACAATGGTATCAGAGCCGATCTATGCGTAGGAGTGTTGTACAGCCAGTATGCACAAGTATTGTCCGGGCATTGATCCCTTAGTTGTTACCCTCTAACATGTACTTGTTTATATCGCTGTATTGTTTGATGAAGCGGCCCGGACCGACCTTACGCGTATTCGTACGCGAGACTGGTTCCACGCTTAACATACGGCTTGTACCGTATAAGTGCCAGCGGGTGTCTGTCTCTCATTCAATAGTTGATATAGGATTTACAACAGAGGGCCCCGAAAGGGGTGTAGTATAGACAACTGTTGAATCCATGTTGTGGTTGGAAAGTTCGTAGTTTAGAAACGGTTCTAGTGCGAAAGCCCTAACAGCCACGTAAAACTTTCAATAGATAAAGTAGAGGCGTCTAACTTTATTTTGGAGGGGGCATGTGATTATGATATGGCATTGGTCGATACGAAGGTAAAGTAGTTTACTTTTCTGTTGCTAAGTAGTATAGTAATAGTCATCGTTCCGATGAACGACCTGGTGGCGGCGTCGAGGACTTGGCGTCAAACCAAGGGCACGATGGAGATCGTGCCGGAGCGCTCGATGGAGATCAAGGCGCAAGAAGACCATATCATATCACATTATACATATGATGTTGATACCATTTTTTTTATCTTATTGTGTGCTAGTATTTAGATACTCAACGGTAGCAAATAAGAAAATCCCTATTTAATTCCAATGTTCCGTGTTCCCCTTGTGTGTGCACCACCAAGGAAGTTCTTTGGTATGAGGCGATCTAGGGTTACAGGCCTGGGTGTCAGACATATCTATGTTCGCATACAGTGGGTGTAAGCCATGTTGCACAACGAATACACACAAGTTAGATTTGGCAAGCCTAGCACGCTAGAGAAGCATGGCCTCGGAACACAAGAGATCAAAAGATCGAGCATGAGTCACATGGATGATGTGATTGGCATTATTGAATGTCTACCTTTGATAATGCACGGATGGCCGTGACGATCGGGGGAGGTGCAGAGGATAGGGATCATGTGATCACTAAAATCGTCCAGGGGATGACCGTTTTAGTGGAGACCAATTATAAATTGATCTCTTATTATAAACTTAGTCTAGATGTCTGTTTGCAAATATCTTAGTAGACCTTAGCCTATCCCATTGAGGTCCTTTGCGACCATGGGAATATATTGCTTAATTTGGAACTTAGCAAAAGGGTCCAACTTCATAGATTAATACCCACGCCTGAGGGATATCCTCATCAAAGGTGATCTTCTCTTCTTGATACAATAACCATTAGGAGATAATTCGATGAATCCGGAAAGTTTGGAGAAACACTTAGTGATCTTGCATTAGAGTTGAGAAGTCTTAGAAGGGCTTGATTGCAAATGGAGGTCATGGATGAAAAGGTATATATAAGATATACAAATTATAAATGTGGTTCTTGCAGAACTCATTGTAGTTTGCAAAGTATTTGATACTTGTCCTGTTTTGTGAAAACAGGATGATCTGCTTGAGAATTGCTGGTTTTGAGGCAATGTGACTTGATGATGGCAAGCAAAATAGTTGATGGCCGACATCACCTCTTTCCTCAAAGTTTATCATTTGGACTAGTGGACTTGAATATAAATTTGTAATCCCTGTTTGTGTGTCTCGCTTCAGTCGAGACGATTTTCATATGAACAAGTTACAAACCAGTTTGTACTATTCTTATGAACAATACCTTATGGTCACATTACGATTACAAATAAGTTATTCTCATCACTATGTTAATGATAATAGTTTAAACATTTATAAAGGATAAGAATGCTAAAAGATATCCAAAGTATAATAATGAAATGACACTACAGTTTAAGTCATTTTGGTTATTGCAGGTTCTTTATGAAAGATCGGGTTCCTAGATGCATAATCTAGAGACTTTGCAAAACCATGCCTCTTGGGTAGAATGACTAAAACTCCACATTCTGGTAAAACAGTGATATGCGAAGAAATGTTGAATCTTATACATAGTGATGTATCATATTTTCAATAAGTAGTGGAAATCATTTGTTAATTGTGGACTTAAGTGAATAAGTGTATTTACTTAATGAAACATGAAGTTGGAATGATTTGAATTGTTCAAATGAGTTCATGACTAAATGGGATATTGAATTAACTGAATTAACAAGTCTCTTCAATTTGATTGACATGACTAAAGTATTCAAGTGAAGTTTAGCATAAAAGGGACTTGTGAAAGATGTTTCACAAATTATGATAATTGGATGAATTCAAACTCGGTTGAAATATCTAAACATCATAATCATTATCTATTAAGATACATATGGTATAGATTATCTCTTATAAGGGTTATAGTTGTCATTTAGAGTTAGAGATCGAAACAAGCAAACACTCATTTGAAATACAAAGGAATATCTAAAAGATTCGTGGAAACAACACCATAAGTGTTATCGCACGTTCGAGTTTCTGGAGATTTCGACAAGTCGAAGTCATGGCGAATAAACAAGTCTTTGTAGAGCATTCATAGGAAGCTATGAATGCATCTTCCACAAAGGGGGCAAACCTTCTGTTGTCCTAAGTTGACGTGTCTTGATGAAGACACAGGTGGAAGAAAGTAAAAGATCAAAACAAGGTATTTGACCTTGCCTCCAAATTGTTGAGTGGCGCAGCGGAATTTGTTTCGTGAATCCAAACTCTACAAATGGAGGAGAAACTATTGATAATGATCATAAAGTTTCAAGTAAATACTTTTACTAAATAAGGTAGGATTCAACTATATATTCTACAAGTTTGTGGAATAATATTATTGATTCACTTGCCATGTTTTGAACAAGACATACCTACAAATTACAAAGAAGCGTGATGGACCTAAGTACGAGAAATGACTAGGAGTCATAAAATCCTATATTAAGTTACATTTAAGATTGCAAAGTAACATGTTACTTGATCTTATTAAAGTAAGGAAGTTTACTTGATATTTCTGAATGACTGCAAAGTCATAAGAAGTAAATGAAACTCGATGAATGACAAAAAAGCTCGATTTGTCACAAGTTTGGACAAATTCAAGGAGTTGACTACAACAGTAGTATTGCTTAAGTCTTTTGGATTTACACTAGAAATATATGGATATGAAGTCTCGTAATTGGAATTCTCAAATTGATAATGACCAAAGAATTTTGGAATGTCCAAGTTATTGAGAGGACCTAGATTTGAGTGGGAGCTAAGTGAAATCCCTAGATCTCAAACATGAATGTCATATTTGAGTGGGAGCTGACTGAAATCCCTGGATCTCAAACATGTGTGCCATATTTGAGTGGGAGCGTGAAATCATTCTGGAATATATGGACGACATATGTGAATGATGTGATTGGTGTTAATGGTATTTAAGTTAGGATGAAGTTGAAGTTATTAAACAAAAGATCTATCGAGATAGATTGGTGAGTTTAATAAACACTTAATGCCAAATGCTTCCTGGACTTGATTCTGAAAGATGTTCAAAATGTCCCAAGACAAGATTCTAAAGAAGTTCAGAATAGAACAAGGTAAGAAAGAAGTTCTTACTATATGAAGCATTGAGTATTACAACTTTGGTTGAAAGAAAGAGATGCATTGCACCTCCTATGCCTCAGTCATAGGTTCTTCCATATAACCATGTTGTATACTCGACGTAATGTGACCCAAGGTTCTGGTTGATAGGACAAAGTCTTAACTGTAAGAGCATGTCTTTAAGTGATTCCTGAGTTGATCACTAAACCAGAATTAAGTTTGTACTGAAGTAGCAAGAAGCAATGTAAGTGGCATAGATGCATTTCATGCACTAAGATCTATATAGATATAGAAGTATAAAAGCTACATCTGATGTGATGTATAATGTGATGGCGGGGCTAGTTCGCTTTTAATGTAGAATGATGTGTCCTAGGGCCCAGTGCCCATGAGAAGGCCCTCGAGGTTGATCTAAAGTCACTGTAAGCTCCTGGAATCCGGCCTCGTTCTGCTGCCATGACTATAGTATATACACAAAGGATAGCAAAGTGTGTTTCGAAGTTTAGATGACAACATTGAAAAACTACCGTCATAATAAACACTGGAAACAAAAGTCTCACTTTGTTGCCAAACAAATGCTTCGACCCATTATAGGATAATGGTGTGAATGTCAAAATTAGGAAGACATTAACGATTTGCAAAAGACATAATGATCTGGTAAAACAGAACATGGACATGACATTTCCGATGAGCATGCATGATCTGTAAACGCATATGGTATATGGTTTATATGAGTAAAATGCAAGCTGGATTATTTGTACTCTAGTGCAAGTGGGAGACTGAAGGAGATATGCCCTAGAGGCAAATAATAAATAGGTTTTTATTGTCATATCTCAATTAGTTTATAATAGTTTCATATTGTGCTATAACTGTGCCAAGTAGAAACATTGGTACAGGTGTGGTATGAAACAACCAAGTCCCTAGTAGCCTCTATTCATACTAGTTCATTGGTCACAAAGATGATCTGGGTTTCAAGATCATGGGCATTTATGCCGACTGACAACGAGATCGTGCCATTGGAGAATGATGTGGTTGGACATTCCTCGAAGGATTGCAGCACGATCAAGTCATATAGTTCATTGTTGCAACAGCTATAACTAGAATCCTTCTCCTTAGACCGTGAGCTCATATTACTCACTGTTTGCCTTTGCTGCTTTGACTGCATCAAACGCCACTTGGTAATACAGTGGTTATAAAGGTGTACGTTGGGTATTCCGAAGGAACAATAGATGACATGGTACTGCAAGACCGGGATTTTTTCACCCACATGACGGGTAAAGGTACATACGACTGACTTGGTGAGATTACATCTATAAATGTTGCAACATGTGACTAGGTCACGGGGATGTAATATCACGGTAACAAGAAAATATAACTTATTGTGAACGAGATTGAACAAAGTATAAGATACCATTGATCGGATCTCGGACAAGTTGTATCGAGAAACAAAAGGAAGAGGATGCTACATTTAGATGGTTCCAATGACATTGTCTTCAGGAATGCATAGGGGTCACATGGATATCCCTGGTCCCTCTATTGATCATTGATATAGATCATGTCTAGAGCATTCCCGAGCCGTGAGAGGATACACTTAAGGGCACGAGAGAGCGATCATTCGTAAGACGGAATCACAGTAGAGAAAGAGAGAAAGCCAGAATCGTTCCGCGGAGAGATCCAAAGTTGTTCGGAGAAAGAATAAAGGAAAAGTCCTGAAAAGTGTTTTTGGATAAATGGGAATTTAAATATATATTTATTATATGTTAATTATGAATTAATATATTATAAATAATATTTAGATTAATATTTATGAAGTCAACTTTTATATTAGGCTAAATCCCAGAGGGAAATAGTCTAGAATAAAAGCTGCAGGAAAAGAAAAGAAAAAAGAAAAAGAAAAAGAAAAAGAAAAAGGCACCTGCTGCCGCGTGTGGGCCTGGCAGCCCACAAAGGTGGGCGACTGGTATTAGCTGCCGCACGCGGGCAGGCAGAGTGCTGGGCACCGCCGCGCCGAGCTGGGCCGCCGCCGCAGCAGCCGGCCCACCCGGGCTCCGCCTCCAAGCACGCGAGCTGGGCCACCGGTTCGAGCCGGCCCACCCGGGCTAGGTTGGCAGGCCGCCGAGGGGTGGCCAGCCCACCTGGGCTGCCTCGCCAGGATGCCACCGCGGGGGCTGCTGGGCCGCCGGTGGGCAGGCCGGCCCACCCGGTCGGCTGGGCTGCTACTGCCCCTTTTCTCCTTTTCTCCTTTTCCCTTTATTTAGTATTTTCTGTTTGCTATTTGGGCTGAGTACTTTTGGCCTATTTGGCAGTCCGAATTTCTGCTGACTTTTTCCTTTAGTAATTAGTCCCACATGGCTTAGCCTTTGAGAAAAGTACACCCCCTTAGCCTATATAAAGGGGTGCCCATGGGTGGAATTAAACACACCAACAATTGGAGAAGTCCTTTGGTTGACTTTTCTCCTCCTCTCTCTCTCTCTCTATGCCTTGTGACCATGGCCCCAAGTCTGGGCTGTGCGATTGAGGCACTCCTGCAGTACGTCATTGCGCTACAGGGATTCCTAGCCGGATATCAACTTCCGCACTCCCGGCGGGATCGGGGAGCCGGAGGTCTCATCGTGCACCCGATGTGTACGAAGACACGAGGCGCAACACTTGGGGCTCTTAAATGTCGTAAGCTGGAGCTGTTGCGCGATGAAGATTATGAAGATCAAGAAGGAGCAAGGGGTGACCTACGAGGAGCTTCGTGACCTTGAGGTCGGCTTCAAGTACGACTACATCAACCACGTTCCCCACGGAACGTTAACTGCGTACTGACTACAAGGGTATGTATTCTATACGCATCGGCCGTTACCACATTACTACATAGATAGATCCTATGCTAAGTTTCCGGGGTTCCGCCATAGGAATTTTTTTGTTTTCTGCGCCAATCCCAATAGCATCTTCTATGATTCATCATAGGAGTTGTTCTTATGTTTCCTTTGTATCCGAAGTCCGACCTTTACTTGATGTCTGCTTTCTCGAACATCAAAGCGAACATTTAAAGTAGAGTTGCTAAATATTTCTCGGTCGATCCTCCAGACCCTTTTATGTTGGCAAGCGTTTTATTGTGCCAAGTAACTGAAGTGTAAGAATGAAGTTTCCTTTTCCTCGTGTCATCAGGAATCTTCTTATAGATTCATCTTAGTGGTGCAAAGTGATATCATGATCTTTGGCAAAGATTTTGATAAACCTGGATGAATTAAGAGTTTCCTTCGTTTCCTCTAACATGCTCAAAGAGTGACTGTGATTTTGTTAATCAAAAGTTCCTCTTGTTACATGTTCCTTGTGACTCTTATGAGTCCTCTCCCCAACACACCTTTCCGTCTTAACCTTATGTTGAATGAAGAGTGATCCTTCTGTAACAAAAGTAGTTCAACATCTTGGTTATCCGTATCTCTGTACCTTGGAAACTCTACCTAAGTTGTTTAGTAGAGGTTCCCTTTCGAAGTCTTTGGTCATGTTCTTTCCTTTGTAAACTCTTCTTTTCAGAAGCTTAAACTCTACTGAAGCTCCATGGTCTCAATCCATATGAAGACCTGCTATCTAACAACTTGAAACCTATCTCCTCTTGTTTCCTCCGTTACCTTGACGTGTTTCATGTTCGTCATCTCAGAGTTATTTCTGAACACTCCTTCATGAGTTGACCATGAGATACTGTGTGTGTTGTTTAGTGTGTTTCCCTCTTATCCTTAGAGTGACCCTGTTTCTCTTCTATCTTCCTACCTTTGGAATCTCGGGTCGAGATTCTCGTAAGGGGAATAGAGCTGTAACGCCCCAGTTTTAGTTAATCCTTAATTAGGGTTGTTTGTGCATTCATGAGCATCATCCCTTAAATTGCATGCAAAAGAAATAATGCAAAACCCTCAAACCCGAGCTATTCCCCTCACTCTTTGAAAATGAATTCAAAAGGTTTTGAATATGTTTGAAAACTCAAAAACATGTGAAGCCCAAATGGAATAAAGGGGCCCCACACTATTTCATATATTTGCAAAAGCCTCTGGTATTTTTGAAATAATTCAAAACAGATTTGAAAATGGTTTACAAAAGGGATAAAAGAAAACAGAAAAAGGAAAAAGGTTTTGCAATAAAAAAACAGAGCCAACAGCTTAACCAGGCTGGACCATCTTTTCTCCTCGTTTATCCGCCGCTCGTGCGCATCCCGCAACCCCGTAGCCGGCCCAACATCAGCCCACCCGACCATACCGCTTTGACGCGCTCTGTTCGTCGTCTTCGCAAACGACGGCGAGCAGATTCGTGTCCACCATGCCGCCGTCGATCGTCGCCCGCCGCTGCGATGCTCCCAGCTGCCCCGGAGGAGGATAAGACCCCAGCGAGCATGTCTCTCTCTCGCTCTCATCCATTCCTGCTTGCTCTAGCTCCCTCTTGTTCCTCTCTGCCTGAACCCTAGCCGGAGGTCACCACGGTCCCCACCGATCCCGGGCACACTAGCTCAAGCTGAGGCCACCACGGTGACCGCCGTGCTCTCCTCTGTCATTTTCCCCTGCCAGCGCAAGTAGGCGGGGTCCCAGTCGCCACAATTGGACCCTCATCCCTGACGTCGACCGCCGCCTTTACCATCGCTTCCGGCCTCCCCGCTCTTCATCGACGCCACCACTACAACCACGATGAGACCACGGTGCTCAGGCGCCCCTCCAAGCTCTCTCTCCTTCTCCGTAGAGTGCCCCGGTCGTGCGCCTACTGTCGGCCACCGTAGTTCCTTGTCGTGGAGGTTGCTCCGGCGACTGTTTCCGGGCGGCGCCGCTACCATAACGTTCGTCTCGGCGTGCTCGTTCCAACGGGGTAGTCCGTGCGTGCTGGCAAGGCCTAGATCGTCGCCGGCGACCACTGCCTAAGGGTGGACGTCGTGTTGACATCATGCCCACGTCACGCCCACGTGGCTCGTGGGTGCGCTGACCCCTGACCACCCGTGTGGCAGCTGAGGTGGCCCAAGGCCCCCCTGTCAGCCACTGTGGGTATGCTCTGCCCCAGTGAAAAGTTCCCCCAGCCCTAGGTGACGTCAACCTTCACCTATGCTAACGCAATAAAAGTTTAATAATTGGTTTAATATTTTCTGAAGTTGAATAAATATTGTAAATTCAATAAATAATTATTTATAAGTCAGAAAAATGTGTATAATATATCAAAATATTCAGAAAAACAAGATCTACACTTTAGCATCAAAATCATGCATTGTTTAACAACTTTAATTACATGTTTAATTAGAAGAATCAAATGAACCCCTGTAGGTGATTCCGGAGTCTCTCCTATTTTAGGGTTTGTACCCCTCGGATCCCATTTAAATTGCTAAGCATGTATTAGGGTTCTATTTCAATACAATTTAACTTGTCATATCATCATCCTTGATTGAGCATTGCATCGATTTTCCACGTGTTGATTGTTTCCCTTTCTTTCCAATGTTTGCTTCTTCCCGGTAGAATACGATATCGAGTTCAAGATCGAAGACCGAGGTTAACACCATCGAAAATTGACGAACAATACTTGACCAACTGTAACCAAGTCAAGTACAAGGCTTCAGAAGATCTATCTCTGGGTATCAATAGGCAAAGGCAAGCATAGCCCCACCATTATACAATCCTATGATTTCGAAAGCATTTCAATTCTTGCCATGTTGCATGCGATTCTATTGTGGTCTTTTATCGATAGATAGAGTATCTTGTCTGTTGCATTACTCTCTTGGAGCTTATATTACCTGATCCACTGCTCCTAGCATAACTAGGTTTGGCTTTTGTGCACTGCTAAAGATATTATTTGTGTCTTGCTTAGCCATGCTTAGCTGTCAGTGCTGGTTCATCCAGATGATGTACCAATTGCAGAGAATCTAGTATGACAGGAGAACGAGGTATACTGATGATGTAAGACCAGTGGTAATGGTTAAACATGCTAAGGCTTGTATGGGAGGCCACGGTGGATGTGGTTTTTGTAGCCCATGCTCGCCACCACTATGACCCGAGTTCTAGCCTCTTGAACCAAGACGAGCGTACAGCCACACGAGACCTAGAAAAACTCACGAGTAACTAACTTGCCTAGTAGATTCCATGAGTCACATAGTTCAGGTGTTCCATTCGACATATGCATTCTGGTTGTTCTCGAAGGCGGTGAAGGAGGTGCATTCATATAGGTAGGTAAGCGTGGCCGGGTTTGCTTGGGGTCGATGGAGCCCCTGGTAAACCAACCTCAACACACATCTCTAGGGACCAGCTTCGGGAATTGACCCATTACGGCGGAACCATCCTTAGGGCGTGACTCATGGTCTCGGCGAAAGCAAGGTAAAGGTCGTGTCCAACCACCATCTGCCGGCCTTCCAAGGAAGAGGGCCAATCATGTGGCATTAAGAGTTGGTTCGTACGTGTGGGTAAAGTTGTACACCCCTGCAGGGTTAAATCTTTTTGGAAATACGTGTCCACGGTTATGGACGACTTGGGAACGGACATGAAGATCATAGAGAACTTTAACCTAATCGTAAAACTTGGCATATCAACGTGTGCTTAAGGATGCTTCCTCATGGGTACGAGGTGGTGATCCTAGTTGTGAGATAAGGATTACTTTGGTGGATATCAAGATGATTATCAATTCTTCGAAGATGCCGCTCTCTTATCCCCTTTTAAAATAACCCCACCAACCATAAGTCTTGCAGAGTACACCCTGTACTCACCCTTTATTTGTTGATACTTCTGAAGCAGAATAAGTGTTCCCTAAAGACGAGTTCCATTTGACATCGACACCGACAAGTAGCTTGGGGTTCCCGGTCGGCAGCCTGGAATTTATGGGTTGGGACATCATCGTTATGCTTCAGGCCTCTTAGGCCATTAGTTAAGTTTGCTATACATAATAGCATAATTTTCCTTCCATTGTTTGATGTTTGTGGTCAGTGACCTCTGCTTGTAATATTTTGGTTCTTCGCTTAGTTATGAGATTGTTGTAATAATTTTTGTGTCGCAGGGTTACTGTTGTGTTACCAATTTCTCACTGAATATCCTAGAGCTCTAGGTTAAGCTTATGTCAGGCTAAGGTATGGGATTTGTTTAACCCTGATCCCAGGGGTGTTACACACCTTGAGCGCTAGATGGTTCCAACAAACACCACAATCTCATAGGGACATCCAACTCAAATTATACCCATGACAAGTATTTATGTAATCTTAGCCAAAGTGTCACACGGTGTGCACACTATCAACTTCACACACGTGGGGATAAGCAGAGATTCATTAAAGCACTTGAGTAGCAGAACAGATCTATAGATTATAAAGCTCATGATCTTAATAAGCTCACACATAGAGAGAGATGAACACATTGCTACCGGTAGAGCCCTTAGCCTCGAGAGAGAACTACTCCCTCCTCATCATGGGAGTCAGCAACGGCGATGGAGATGGTGGTGGAGTCGATGGAGATGGCTCTGGGGGCACTTCCCTGTCCCGGTAGGGTGCCGGAACAGAGACTTCTGTCCCCCGAATCTCCTCTTCGGTGGCGACAGCGCTGTTTAACGTTTCGTGGAAATCTGATCTAGTACTTAGGGTTTTCGTCCCGGGGGAATATAAAGGCGAAGGGGCAAGGTCGGTGGAGGCCTGAGGGGCCCATACCACCCCCTGGCGCGGCCTGGCCTGACCCGCGCCACCAGCTGGTGTGGCCAGCCCTTGGCCCTCCCCTGTCTCCGCTTCTGGCTCCGTGAGTCTTCTAGTAAAATATTGACTTTGGCTTTTGTCCATTCCAATTCCGAGAATATTTCTTTTCTAGCTTGAAACCAAAAACAGCAGAAAATAGGCAACTAGCACTGCGGCATCTTGTCAATAGGTTAGTTCCAGAAAATGCATAAAAGTATCTCAAAATGTATACAAAATATAAGATAGTTGATATAAAACAAGCATGGAACATCAAAAATTATAGATACGTTTATGACGTATCAACACCCCCAAGCTTAACTCATGCTCGTCCTCGAGTAGGTAAGTGATAAAAAAGAATAATTTTTGAGGTGACATGCACCATCATAATCTTGATCAAGGTATTTGTAAAACATTGATAACTGGGATCATAGTACTTTAATATAGCATGAAAGATATAGTTCTAACAATAAGACATAGCAACTATGTTGTAACATGAATATATACAAACAAAAGATTCATGAATAACAATGCTTTGAAAGATGTTTGTTTGTTTCACATATAGAAAACATAATGAGAATGGTATTCAGCTTGTCCATCATGGTGTAGCAAAACATAAATGCATAGGACACCTTCAAAGTTCATAAGGGTGACTAGATACGAATAGTTTAAGAACAAGAAATATCAAATTTATGAATCAATCAACAAGTTTTGGTACAATGCACATTAAACTAAGAATGGCCACTCTCTCAATAGGTGCATAAAGATAGAAGATGGAGACTCAACATAAAAAGTAAAAGAAAGGCCCTTCATAGAAGGAAGCAGGGATTCAAGTCTCATAAAGAGCTTCCAAAAATCATGGTACTTATTAGCTTTCAACTCTCATTGCCCCTATCATAAGCATCTTTAGGTGATTAAGGTTAAAGTGAACAAATATGAGGATATGCTTGACAAGTTATAAGCTGAAAATCTCATGCCCTTTACTTACAAGTATCGTTCCTCATGCTACTCAAGTTTAGTCATAGGTAAGTTCTTGTTCTTGTAAGTACATGTGTATCATAGAGAACCGCCAACGGGGTACCCCTTGCCCGATGATACGGAAGATTCCTCATATCAAAATGACAAGGCAAGCAGACAATGAGCATCTCAGCAATCCTTTTATTTCCTATTTGCATAGGCTTTTTTTCTTTTTTTCTCTCTTTTTTCTTTCCTATTTTCATAGGTTTTTTATAGAGGATGCTTCATAGATTGCTCACTATGGTTACGCTGCAGGTTTCCACCATGATTAGGCATGGCTTAGACCAGCCGCCCAGGCGTTTCTCTAACACATATACAAACTCCATGAGCCTTACAAGCTCCCCGTTCATTTCACACCGTCGGGATCCATAAGGAAAAGAACATGATATCAACTAAATAAAGTGCAATGTTGAAAGCGTCCCCATGATAACATGGTTCTGCTAATTCACAACTTACAAAATGCAAGCATATATGCAACATAGATGGGCACAATGGTTCAAGTTTATTAAGTGCAAGAAAAAGTAAAGTCTGCCATCAAGTTCGTGAGAGCTTTAATCACTAATTTTTACATAACAAGTTTAATTCAGAAGGTAGATAAAAACATGAATATACTTGGAATAGCAAATGCTAATAGGTAGGTATAGTGGACTCTTTGTAATAACTTGGTTTTATTTGGAGTTGGATGCATGAGTGGAACTCATACTTGGTACATGTGGAGGTTAGCAAAAGAATGGGAGCGACCAACTAAGAGAGCAATAATGGCCATAATCATGCAAAGCGACAAAACATTATTAATTAAAGAATAAAGTGATATTACAAGTCGAAAACTAACTGATCATAGAGGCTATGGTGACTTGGTATAGTCTTAACATGGTGCGAGCGTGCGCCAAGTCAACCCAAATAAAGCATCAAAGGAGAATACCACAATATTATTCTTTTATATGCTAAAACAACGCATGATTCTTTCAAGGCACATTAAGCAATCTCAATTGTTCGTAACAAGTCATGCTACAACAATAATTACTAAGAATAAAGTCAAAACAATATCAAGCATGACATGATAGAGTCTAAGTCATAGTCAAAAACAAGCTCCTTTTATACCACTTAAGCATGAACTTTCCTACTATTTTCCAATTCAAATCAACCTATTTGAAACTATGTATGAATGCGGGGGTGCAACCAATTTATTCAAGCAAACTAAGCAAACGAAAACTAAGAACAAAAATGAAGAAAACCTGAGCTTTTGTCCAACCTGAACAAAAACGAAAACTAAGTACAAGCGTTTATGAACGCTTGTACTTCTTGAATATTTCTTGGGGTGACACGGGTGGCATCTCCAAGCTTGAGCTTTTGTCCATACTTCATCTTATCACATTGTTCTTCCCTACACTTTAAAATTTCCTTCATACAAAACTTCACACAATCTTCATTAGCAACATTAGTGTATTCAAGATAATAAGTATTTGGGTTCAGTTTCAAAACAAGTAAAACTTCCATTAGAACACAAGCTACTGTAGAAATTTCTTTTAAAAGTTCAAGTGATCAAGGAGAACTCAAAGAGAAAGAGATTAAGAGGCAAATGCAAATAATGGCAGAAATCTGTCAAAATAGACCAGCAGGTAAAAACCGATTTTTTCAAAGACTTTATGTTGCTCAAATTGAAAAGTTTTAAACTAACTAAAGTTAGATAACAACCTAGGGCAGAAGCACAAAAACTTACAGCTCAATCCGACATACAGAGATTTTTCACGAATTTTTACAGTGAAGCACAAAAATCTGTTTCGAGACAACCACTTTCCCAAGTCTTACTTCTCTCTCATTAGGGGTGGTATTCTTGGCACCAAAACCAAACAAAAAGTATAAGGAGAGGTTATTACTGAGGCAATAACTTCCAAGACTCAACAAAAGAAAAACCTAATGAATAGAAATTTGGGTTATCTCCCAATAAGTGCTTTTGTTTAACGCCTTTGAGCTAGGCACGATAATTTCGATGATGCTCACATAAGAAATATGAATTGAAGTAAAAGAGAGCATCAAGAAGAAAATATGGAAATTTTTTAAGTCTAACCCACTTCCTATGAAAAATAATCTTGTAAAGAAAGAAGTCATGAAAGCACAAAGCAACAAGCATAGGAAAGCAAAACAAGCGCACCTTCAAAAAATTTAACATAAAGAGGGGAAACTTAATATTTTTGAGACACATAAAACCATTTTTCCCTCTCTCATAATAACTTTCAGTAGCATAATGAATAAAATTAACAATATAACTATCACATAAAACATTCTTATCATGAGCCACATGGATAAAAGAAATAATACTCCCCACATAAACAGAGTCCTTCTTATTAATTGTAGTGGGAGCAAATTCAACAAAATAGCTATTATTATTATTCTCATCACCATAATCATCAAATATAGGAGGCATATTGTAGTCATAATTAATTTCCCCCTCAATAGTAGGTGGACTAAAAATATCATATTCATCATTGCAATCATCATATATTGGAGGTATAGTATCATCGTAAGCAATAGAATAGTTATCTTCCAAAGTGTGTTCACTTGTAAACATATCATCATTGGAAGGAACATGGATAGTACTATTAGTACAACAATTATTAATATTATCATTTTCAGCATTTGTACCGAAGAGATTTTCAATATCAGAAGTAGTGTGCTTTTCCCAATCATGATCACTACTATAGGTAATAGGCATAGAAACATCATCGAGTTCAGACTCATCAAAAACTACAATAGGAGCAACATGCTTAGGGGAAAATACCGTTTCCTCTCTCCTTTTGCTCCTCCATTTATTCTTTTCCTTCTTCTCTTTAGGAGGGAGAGGCTTGAAAGGAAGCTTCTTCATATACCCTGGTTTATTGTTAGAGACAATAGAACAAACTTTGGAGGATTCCTTCTTTTCATTAATACGATCAAAACACATATTAGTCCTGTCATATTTTGGTAAGATCTCATCTTTTATAATATTTTGTATGTAAGTATTTGTGTGGCAATTATCAACACAATAAGGATGACAACCATGCAGGATGCTATTCATATCAAAAGCACTCATATCTACCAAAGAAGTTTTTCTTGATAATTCTTCACACCCCAAAAATAATGTAAGTTCATCATGCTGATTAGGAGTGATCATGTTATCACAATACAAACTTGCAGTACTCATTGGATTAGAAGGGCTATTATTACGGCCCGAGCATTGAAAATTTAAATGACCCACTTCAAAGCAAAGTTCACAAATAAAAGGATAGAAGGCACAAACTTTTTTACCAAGATCATTTAGAGCCCTATACCACATTCTAGTTTTTTCATTCTTGTGGGTGATACAATATTCTTCTTCAATCTGATTCTTTTCACAAGGTCTATGTACTCCACAAAAATTAACATGCTTATAAGAAATAGTACTTTCAGAGGTTTGAGCATGTTTATTGCTATCATTAATAACAATTTCATTTTCCATGCAAGTGTCTTTAAAAGGCTCATGATACATGTCCCATTTTTCTTTAGGAGCATTAATATGAGAAGCAAAAGCTCTAAAACAATCAATAAGAATTTCAGGATCAAGACTATATTTAGCACTAAGCTCTTGAAAATCAGCAGTTTCAGCGAAAGACTTAATGCAATCATACTCATAGTTTATACTTGGTTCTTTACCTTTGTCATTATCCCAATCTTCGGTATTGCTTTGAATTGTTTCAAGAAGATCCCACTTAGCTTTGAACTCCTTACTTGTGAAGGATCCCTCTAAACAGGTATCTAGATAGTCCTTGTAATGTCCTGAAAAAATTGCATAAAAATTATTAATAATAATATTACTTGGGAGCTCATGAATGGGACATTTGAGCATTAGTGACTTCAATCTCCCCCATGCTTGGGCAATACTTTCTCCATCATGAGGATGAAAATTATAAATGTAATTTCTATCTTTATGAATTTCATGAGGAGGATAAAATTTAGAGTAAAAGAGAGATTCAAGTTCCTTCCACTCCAAATGATGAGGATCGTCTAGCAGCTTATACCACTCCCTTGCTTTGCCCTTAAGTGATAAAGAGAATAGCTTCCTCTTAACTTGGTTCATTGAAATACCTGCACACTTGAACAACCCGCATAATTCATGTATAAAGAGTAAATGATCACCAGGATGGACAGTTCCATCTCCAAAATAATAGTTTTTCATAACACATTCAACAATTTCCATAGGTATTTTAAAAGGGACGCTTTCAGTATGCGGATTTAAAATATCACAAGTATCATTATAATTATCACATATGGGAGATAAAGTATCATCAGAGCAAATTTTCTTGTTTAAAGCTGGGGAACTAAAAAGATCATTTTCATAAAAACTAACTTCCCTAAGCTTAGATGTTTCCATACCATTAGTAACAAAGGTGTTCAAAAAATTCATACTAATAACATTGCTTTTAGCATGCAAAGAAAGTTCCATGGGTTTTTTAATTTTCTTTTCAGACCATTCATGTTCTACCTTAGGAAAAATACTAAAAGCTCTCTAATTGTGTTGTTGTTTTCCATTATGATATGGGGTGGCCAAATCTTCTCAGCAAGCTGTTGTCGACGGTAATGGTGGATGATAGATAACTAGTGCGTAGCTATGATCTCTCCCGCTCGATCCCTGATGCCAATGCAACAGTTCTCGAACCTTGTAGGATATTCACAACACCACACTCTTGCGCACGTAGTCGTGACCACGAACGGTAGTATGCAATCTACTAATTCCCAATGGAACAACAGATCACACTCAATTATAGTTGGTAGATTCGAACACAGGGTAATTCCAGAGGTTCTATGAAATAAACAACTCCAAAATATTTTAACATGGTCTAAACCCTAACTTGTGACGGCTATAGAGGTTTATATGAGGGCTGGGGCGTCCTCCCCTCTAAACGGGCCTAAAAACAGCCATATCTTGGCCCAAACTGACTTGGTTTGACTCAAACTAATACATACTGACCCATATATGGGTTCGGCCTTATTGGCATGCAGTCCAAACGTCGTGGAACACCTCAAACATGTAATTCTTGGTGCGCCATCTCTCTCTTGCTCATACGTGATTTCCTCATTGCCTCCTAGTGCACATGCCTCCTACTCCTCCCTCGCGCACTTGACGATATTGGAAATCAGCGCTTGTCCTTCTTTCTGCAACTCTCCTCCTCCTCGCGCAACGCTTGTGTTATCAATAAACCTGATCATACAAAGATGCATAGACTTAGGTAGTATAAAGTTCTCATTAAGTAAAATATCATATTCAATTAGGAATGAATTCACCTGATAGTCATTATTGATTTGACTCAATATTCCCTGCCAGTTCAGGCAGTCAGAATCATCATAATCCCTGTATATATACTCATCATCCTCCCTTTCTTCATGAAAAGCCGTCCTCGGCTTTAGGTAAGCTGAAAGTGGGAGAAACAAAAAGAACAACATGTACGCAAAGTATATGTATATATAACATGTTGTATTATTGTTGTTCACATGAAAAGTATGTTCAGTATACATCAAGCAACTTAAATTGCTGGTATAAGTGAAGTACAAAGAATCATGATCATGGTGAAAAACAACTAAATAGATAGTCATGTTCTTCAATATTAAATTCAGTTTTCTCAAAGAAGATCTATGATCAAATTAGTGGACAAGATCAAACCAATTCAATATGTCTGAAAACCAAATTGAATCATGCCATGCTTAAACTGCGCTACTCTGATTATTATGAACATGATCATGTTGTCCAGTATGTAAAATGCAACTCAATTTGCAAATATAAGTGAATTATAAATCATTAGCACAACTAGACAACGAATTTTGGGACAAACACAACGAATATGAAAACTTGGGTTCTATTCTAGCAAGATTACAACGATCCAACATAGGTAAAATTATTTGTGTTGGATGCATTATATCAACTAGATTTGACTTTAGTTTCATATTATCACAAATTTTAGCATATATCCCACAACACAAAGTCGTCGACACACAACATGTATGGCTGAAAACATCATGTTTCAGTTCAGTGATTCTATCACAAGTAATGCATATGTGATCCACAAGAAAATTTTCATGCATGCTATATTCACTAATCAGGTTGAAAGTGAAACAAGGAGAATATGTGCTAGAATTCAGAAATGAAATTTCAGAAATCTTATCCACAACACTACTCATATTCATAGGTTCACTTAGCATGATGGAATACACAATATCAGTAGGAGGTATTCGAGCAAGTATTTCCTTATGTGTAATCAGTACCACATGATCAAAATTCGAATTTGGTAAACTATCACATGGTGCTGTAAGATTAGTGCAAGGCAAGTCACAAGGAGGCTTCAGTAAAGGAATAAACTCACAATATGTCGCACATGTTGGATGAATCTCCAAAACAGTATCAATGTCATCAACAATCTTCTCAGCTGTAGTAGGTACTACGACATCCTCCTCAAGTGACAATACCAGATCGTGTGATGCAGGTTGTAAAATAGGCGGCTCCCTTTCTTCAAAAGCAACATGCACATCACAAGATACAACACTAGGAGTAGACATGGTTACGTTAGTAGACAACTCACATGTCTCATTAGTATCCACTCTCAAAATTTCTGGAATAGGCCATTTGTAGTTGTTCAAAAACATAGAACATAGAAATTGCTTGAAATCTTCCCAAAGGATTTTTTTACCCATGACACCATACACAATCCTTGCGTCCTTCCACCAACGAGCTACCTCTTCATCCACACGTCGGTGAGCAAGAATGTATTCTATATGGCCATTAAACTTGCTATCGAAAGTACGACATCTTGCAAAACCAAATCCCATATCAATTTCCCAAATCTGATATTCTGCGGGTGTGGCGGAACTTTCCAATTGCCACTTGATTGTAGTTGGATCATATGCCATGCCAATCACAATTGCTAAATAGTCATGGTAAACATCATCTGATTTCTTCATCACATCAACACTAGTAGAAGTCATGATTAGTACATTAGTGCAAAAACACAAAATTGTTTTGGTGGCACACTCACAACTCACTCAAAAACTGACAAGAAAGCAGATCTTACCATTCCAAAGTGAATAGTGATGCTTACCAATTTGAAATCAAAGACTGATGCATTGATGTGATGAAGTGAATACCAAAGGTATAGAGAACGATCGCAGGACACACAGGTTATTTATGGTGGAGCTGTAGGTATGGTATCCTAACTACACCGCAAACAAGTCCTAGTGCTGATCGTATGACAAAGACCCACGGAAACACACACGGTGGAGATAAATGGGGCAATTGCAACTATGAAAATGAGGTCAATAAAGTGAGGTATGTCGGAGGAATGCTCGTGTTGCAATGCACAAGGAGAGATGCTAGCAATGTCTCAACGAAACGGGCACAAGATTGCTAAACTGAGCAGCCCGTAGAGCACTAAGCACGCTAGTCTCGTAGGATAGTTTTAGACACAAAGAAAGGCTTACTAAGGCTCACAAGGATAGGTACGCTATGTGGACTCAGTAAAAAAATAAAGAAAATGACCTGAGAATTGGTCTCTGCCACGGCAGAAAAAGGACCAAAATCCCACCGCGGCAGGATGTCGGCAGACACAAAAATTTCTCGTATGAGGACAGACGAGGTAGCGAGCAGTTTTTTTTTTGCTTCCTGGGGCTCACGTACTAGCACAGACAATTCTGTGGTAGCACGAGAGGCACGCATCGATTTTTTTTGCTTTCACGTGAGGAAACTGATCTGGATTCTTTTTTTCTTGCTTTCCTTTTCCCTCACGTTCACGCACGTACACGAACAGATTCTGTGTTTTTTGTTCTTTCAAACGGATCTACAACCTAGACTAAAAGAAAACAGATCTAATAGATCTATGACTCAAGAACACGACGAACAATCTAGAAATAGTCCAGGGACTCCGACAATAGATCAAAAACACACGAAAACTAGACAAAAACTACGACTCAGATTTAGAAAAAGGCTACACAAAAGGATTACGATCAGCAACTAGAACTCACGAATAGTGTTATCTAGGCTATGGCAATGAACTATGAACCCTAATATTTTTGTGTGGCTTTTTCTGTATAGGACAAAAACAACTAATCTATGGATGGATTTGTGGATGCTTACCGAGGCAACACTAGAAATCTGATACCAAGATGATATGGGGTGGCCCGATCTTCTCAGCAAGCTGTTTTCGATGGTAATGGTGGATGATAGATAACTAGTGCGTAGCTATGATCTCTCCCGCTCGATCCCTGATGCCAATGCAACAGCTCTCGAACCTTGTAGGATATTCACAACACCACACTCTTGCGCACGCAGCCGTGACCACGAACGGTAGTATGCAATCTACTTATTCCCAATGGAACAACAGATCACACTCAATTATAGTTGGTAGATTCGAACATAGGGTAATTACAGAGGTTTCTATGAAAGAAACAACTCCAAAATATTTTAACGTGGTCTAAACCCCAACTTGTGACGGCTATAGAGGTTTATATGAGGGCTGGGGCGTCCTCCCCTCTAAACGGGCCTAAAAACAGCCATATCTTGGCCCAAACTGACTCGGTTTGACTCAAAATGATACATACCGACCCATATATGGGTTCGGCCTTATTGACACGCAGTCCAAACGTCGTGGAACACCTCAAACATGTAATTCTTGGTGCGCCATCTCTCTCTTGCTCATACGTGATTTGCTCATTGCCTCCTAGTGCGCATGTCTCCCGCTCCTCCCTCGCGCAATTGTTGATATTGGAAATCAGCGCTTGTCCTTCTTGCTGCAACTCTCCTCCTCCTCGCGCAACGCTTGTGTTATCAATAAACCTGATCAAACAAAGATGCATAGACTTAGGTAGTATAAAGTTCTCATTAAGTAAAACATCAGGTCCAATTAGGAATGAATTCACCTGATAGTCATTATTGATTTGACTCAATATTTCCTTCCAGTTTAGGCAGTCAGAATCATCATAATCCCTATATATATCCTCATCACATTAAGCCTAACTAGTGAAAATAAAAACAAGAAACAAAAAGATAGAATTGCAGAATCTAAAGGAAATAACTTCGAGCACTCACACAGCAGCTACAGTACTAGAAGATAGCTTAGTAGCTAGAGGATGTGAGTACTTTTTACCTTACCTCCCCGGCAACGGCGCTAGAAAATGTGCTTGATGGCTCAAAATGTATCGAGCTCGTTGGGGAACCCCAAGAGGAAGGTATGATGAGCACAGCAGCAAGTTTTCCCCTAGTTATGAAACCAAGGTTATCGAACTAGTAGGAGCAAGGAAACACCTCCAAGGTGTTGTTTACAACTTGGAATCCTGCAAAACACAACCATAGAACTTTGCCCCCAACTTACAGTGAGGTTGTCAATCTCACCGGTTTTGCTGAAAACAAAGGATTAAACATATTGTGTGGAAGATAGTAATTGCTTGCAGAAAGTAAACAGAAAACAGTAAATATCTTGTAGATTAATGGTAAAAGAATGGACCGGAGTCCATAGTTCACTAGAGGTGATTCTCCTTAAGATAGATGACATGTTGGGTGAACAAATTACAACAGGGCAATTAACAGACACCGAGAAAGCATACATGCATATACTAATCATATTGACTCCTACAAGATTTGATTGAGCATTACAACATTATACATAGACCGTAATCCAACTGCATCTATGACTAATAATCCACCTTCAGGTTATCATCCGAACCCCCTCTAGTATTAAGTTGCAAGCAACAGATAATTGAATTAAGCAAAGTGTGTAAAGTAAACAATACGATTGCTCGATGAACAATGTTGTTTTCTCCCTGGTAGCAACAACACATCTAGTACCTTAGAATTTTCTGTTCACTTCCCCATATTACTAGAGGCATGAACCCACTATCGAGCATAAATACTCCCTCTTGGAGTTGCTAGCATCTACTCGGCCCAGATAGCTACTAACAACGGAAAGCATGCAAGATCACAAATAACATAGACATGATAGAATCAATAATCAATCTGAAATAGCATCTCAATATCCATCTAATCCCCGCAAACACAACATGTAAGATTACAAATAGATGATCTTGATCATGAATGGAGCTCACAAGATCTAAACATGGTAGCACAAATGAGGAGAACCAACCATCTAGCTACTACATGGACCCGTACTCCAGGGATGAACTACTCACGCATCACACAGGAGGCAGTCTTGGTGATGAAGAAGGCCTCCAGGGTGATCTCTTCCCTCCGGCAGGGTGCTGGGAAGAGCTTTAGATCCCTCCCGATCAAGGGATGGAGATGGTAGCGGCTACTAACTTCGTGGAATTTTGATCGGCTACTTAGGTTTTTCGTCCTGGGGGAATATATAGACGAAGGGGCAAGGTCGATGGAGGCATGCGGGGCCTACACCACCCCCTGGCACGGCCTGGCCTGGCCCACGCCACCAGGTGGTGTGGCCAGCCCTTGGCCCTCCTTCGTCTCTGCTTCTGGCTCCATGAGTCTTCTGGTAAACTATTGACTTTGGCTTTTGTCCGGTCCAATTCCAAGAATATTTATTTCCAGCTTTTCTGAAACCAAAAATAGCAGAAAACAGGCAACTGGCACTAAGACATCTTGTCAATATGTTAGTTCCAGAAAATGCATAAAAGTATCTCAAAATGTAGACAAAACATAAGATAGTTGATATAAAACAAGCATGGAACATCAAAATTTATAGATACGTTTATGATGTATCAGGAGTCATAAGGCATACCTCTCATGTTTGGTTCCACTTGTCTCTTCCTTTTTTATTTGTTTCTTGGAAACTCGAAGTCGATCACTCTCCTGCAAATATATGAAGACCTCGAGGAGGAAAGAAAAGAAAGAGGAAAAATAAGGAAAAATGGAGAAATATTTTTGTGATTTTTTAAGAGAGGGAATTTAAAGAATAGAAAATTGGCGGCAAAGTTCGGCTAGAAAATTTCAAAAGCAAATAGAAATAACTAAAGATAAAGTGTTGGGGAAACCAACACGAGTACTTATAAACTCAAATAAAAACATAACCTCAAAATAAAAGAAAAGAAAATAAACACCAAATAAAGATACATGAGGAAACTTCCCCAAGCTTAGGCTTTTGCAAGCCCTTCAAATCATTGTGGTGGCAGGAAAAAGTCGTTACTCTAGTTCACGAATTGAGTGGAGAGGTTACTTGTTGATTCTCGGAGGTTCAAAGAGAGATTGTGCATCCTCTCCACAGTCCCTCCAAGTCCTTGGTAACCTTGGTATGTGGAAAACCGGGTTTGTGGCTGCTCCTCTTAATGAGGAACTTCTTGCTCCTCCTCTTGGTCCCCATCCTCTTCAGGAATCTATTCCTCGGGTTGGTGATGCTCAACCTACGTATCATATAGCAAACGTCCTTCCCCGATAGAGAAAATACCATTAGGCAAAGGAGCGGGGTAAATACGCCCAGCTCTAGCAATATGCAGGTAATAAACACCACCTCTCCTAGTGAGCATTCCACATGCCCTCAATATGGAGAAACCAATACGCGTCTCACCTAGTACAGGTTGCAACTCACCTAGATTGATGTCTAGGGCAGTGGCAAGCATGGTGATGACGCCTCCTCCTGTGATTGGCCCTTGGCTTCGGGAGGCTTGCTGCTCCAGGTAGCGCACAAGGATGGCACCCAAGTTAAGTGACAGCTGGTGATGTAGCCCGTCCTATGGACGCTCCTACATCTACACCCACAAGTCCCCCAAGTGGACTCATGACTCGTGCCCGAGCCAAACTCCTACAAGCCAAGGTGAACTCGCTCCTCTCCTCGTGCCATTTTGATACTTCCTTGGATGGTGTGCTACTTCACTCAACTACCCTATGCATCATCAGGTACGAAGCCCCAACACACCACCAAGCACCCAAGGATGGAGAACAAGGAGCAGAGCATGAAGTAGAAGCCACTGGAGCTGCTCAGACCGGAGTCTCCGGTCTGCACACACCGGAGTCTCCGGCCTGCCAAAGTCTCCGGTATGAAGACCCCGGAGACTCCGGCCCTTCCTCCGGTCTGACCCATCGAACCAGGCTCTGGGACAATCTGTCTGTCCCTCCGGAGGCTGGTACGGGGGCTACACCGGAATCTCCGGCCTGCACACCAGAGTCTCTGATCCGACTGACGCCAGGCATGTAAAGGCCTTTGGGCCTTCGGCCCATGTACCCCTTAGTCCATCCAGAACTTGACTTTTATTCCTAAAGTACCCCTGTTTAAGTGGCTGGCCTATATATAGTCCCCCATCACTATTGTAAACCCTAGGCATGATATTTGGAATTAGTGGAAACCCCTTGTGGATCTATCTAGTTCTTGCCTCATGCTCCTTTGACAAAGGAGCACCAAATATCCCAAACCTCGTTGGAGTTTGCATCATGCCTCCGCGTTGTACAAGGCCTAGGCAGTGGAGTCCCCTTGCCTAGACGTCAAGATCTCACCGAGTCCCCCATCTCGCCATGCCAGTTCGAGAAAGAGCCCTCCGCCCGACGCCGATCCTAGGGATTGCGCCGGACCGGTCACCGCCATTGTGAGCTATTGGTGTGTATCGTGGTTTTGCGTGTGTGTGTTCATCGCGTTCTTCGTGCGTGAGTTTGTCATGTTCATCCTCCCCTCCTTCCCCCGCACTCCATCCTTGATTTAAGTGGGATTCGTGAAAGATCAGGCCACCCTAGAGGTTTGCCCTCAACATATTGGTATCAAGAGCTTCGTTGCTCATGAATTCCCCCACAAAATTTTCTTCTATCCACCAAAAATTCGAAAATCCGCCCCCCCAAAAAATAGCCCATATTTGCCTTTGGATCGATCTCTTGATTTGGAGTGTTATTTATGGTTTTGATCCGACCAAACCTTGTCTTAGGAGTTGGTCCAGCTTTACCCTGCGTTTTCCCAGCCCAATTTGGCCAATTTTTTGCGGATTTGAGGCCTTAAGGCGAGGATTTCCGCTCAAGAACACGAGCAGGAAACCCGTGCCGGAGTCTCTGGCTTACCCACACCGGAGTCTCCGGCCTGCAAAGGAGTTTTTGGCCTAAAACCCCGGAGTCTCCGGCCCTAACGCCTGATTTTGACAATTTTGCCTCTTATCTTTCTTTGGCTAATTTCCTCTTGTTTGTTTGTGCCCGTGTGCGTGTCGTCAACTAACAACAAGCTTCCGCATCGACAACTCCCGCGCTCATCGACACCACGGCCCACAAACATCATCCCGCACCACCGACGACAAGTTCATCATCACCAACAAAGGTATAACTTGCGTCACCTTGTTAACCCCTTTCTTCCTTTGTGTGTACCTATCCCATGAGAGTGGCTCATCTTGTGTTTGCTTGAGCATTGTGCATTTGTCCTTGGATAGTGAGAGTGCAAGAGCAATATCAAGTGTGATTAGGTAGCATCAAGGGAGAGCAAAAAAAATACAAAAGAAAGAAAAAGATACAAAGAAAAAGCAAAAGAAAAATAGTCTCCCGTTGCAAAAGAGAGTCTCAAATCTTGTAAGCAAGAGAGAAAGAAGAGCGCACAAGGCAAGTGCACAAATCCATGGCTCATTTTTTCATCTTTGCAAACGAGCCACGGTCTCTCCTTGCATTGGCACAACAACGAGCTTAGTCTTCATTATGACATTTTGTTTGCTCATTTTCATAGTCGTATCAATCCCAAAAATCTCCATGTGTGTGTATATAGTCATAGGTTCCCGTCACCCCTTTTGAGTTGTTGACCTTTGCCTTTGATTTGAGTTTTGTTGGATTTTACCCACTTTTGACTATCCCTTTTCTTTTGGTTGGTTCTTTGGCATTCCAAAATCCTAACCTACCACCAACAAGCTTTTGAGAGTTAGGTCTTTCTTTAGTGTGAGTTTTCTTTGCACTTCCACTTTGCACGCTTATAGCTCTCACTTGTGGTTTTTAGTTTGGTGCAATCCCCAAGGTGAGGTAAAAGGCTAACACCACCATATTCCACTTCCATATACAATACTTGTGTGTTTTGCATAATGGATAGGCACGGTGAGTCGAGCCCACCACCTCCCCAAGAAGAAGATAAAGGACCGTACATGATGCGTGCAAGTCACTTCATCGTTCGACAAGAGTTCCGTGAACGTTGCCAAGCCCTTGAGACGCGACAAGATGAACAATTTGGCGAGATGCAAGCAGAATTAAAGAACATCGACAACCGCTTCGATGGCCTTGAACGTCAAATGCATGCAATGCATCACAACTTCAGCCACCAAAATGAAGCGCTTCAACGCTCCATCGCCGAAACAAATGACAACCTTCGTCGCCTCATAGATGGAATGGAAAGACCACGTTCACGAGCATCAAGCTCTTCAAGTTCTTCGCGTCATCATGCACCTATACAACAAGATCTACCTCCAAGTGCTCCAAGACGCAATGACGCCCCCGTGGTTGAAGATGGAAGTTCTTCGAACTATGTACCTTCCCCACGGCATGCCGCAATGTCAAGCTATGATGGTGATTTCTCTTCAAGGCCACGAGCAAGGCAAGAAGCACACCATCATCACGCAAGGGCACTAGTGATCCAACAAGAGCAACCACAAGAAGAACCGCAAGTGCAACCGCAAGTCTACCACCATTGACCGCAACACATACTTGACACAACAAGTGATGACTCCAATTTGGAGAACCAAGCTCGTCATCGACGTGAGGCTCTCCCAGATCCTCCTCCTCGTCATCACCGTCATGAACATCAACACCGACACCATGGTCATCACGAGGCGCCTCCTCCACCACACCAAAATATGGAGCGTCAAGTGGTACAAGTTGAGAGACGCCCACCACGTCAACATGCTCAAGACCATGATCTTCACCGTGAGGCCCATGTGCCTAATCAACATCACCAATCGAGGAACGAGCCTCCCATTCATCGTCAACTGCATCAAGAGGCTCCACACCCTCGCCACCATAAGGCCCAAGCGCCTTAACCATGTCAACAACCGCGCCAAGAGCAAGAGCAAGCTCCACAACAACAACAACATCAAGAGCAAGGTCCGCAACAAGGTCACGAGAACCAAGTTCCACCTCCTCAACCACAAGATCGGCACCAAGCTCGTCGCAATGATCGCATGGAAGATGAAGACGATCATCAACATGGCAACAATCGGTACCGTGACGGCAATGAGGAAGAAACTTTCGGCAAGCTCAAGTTCACAATGCCCAAGTTCACCGGATCCAATGACCCCGAAGAATACCTCTCGTGGGCACTCAAAGTCGACAAGATCTTCCGCATGCACAATTATAGCAATGAGAAGATGGTCGCCATGGCTTCGCTTGAGTTTGATGATTACGCCAACCTTTAGTTGGAACAAGTTCAAGTTGCTCGTGATGCAAGACAAGAACCACCAATCACAACTTGGCATGACATGAAGGCTCACATGAGATCCCGGTTCATCCCCGCGCACTACACGCGTGACCTCTTCAACAACCTTCAATCGCTTCATCAAGGGGCAAAGACCGTGGAAGAGTACTTCAAGGAAATGGAACTCAACTTGATTCGCGCCAGCATTCATGAGTGCATGGAGCAAACTATGGCATGTTTCCTTATTGGCTTGAATCACCCAATCAAGCGCTTCGTCGAGTTCCAAACATACAACACAATGGTTGAGCTTGTGCACATCGCAACAAAGGCTGAACATCAAGTGCAAGAGGATATAAAGTACAACAAGACCAAGACGTACTTCACCTACAAGCAAGCTTCAACCGCTACACCAACAACTTTCAATGGAAGCTTCCTTCAAGGCCACACTTCCTCAAGGAAAACAGCCCGCAAGTGGCAAACAAGCAAAGAGTGATACACCTTTCAATGGTGAATGCTACAAGTGTGGAGGTAAAGGACACAAGTCGGCCGAATGTGCAAACAAGAAGGTATTGTTCATCCATGACAATGGCGATGAAGAGTACTTGAGTGAAGATGAATTTGATGCCCGAGTTAAGTAAGCAATGGCAAGGCACCAAGTGGAATATGACCAAGAACTCCTCATGTGTGAACATGACGCAAGTCCATCGCTTTTCGTCACAAGGATCTTGACCACTCAAGCACAAGAGCATGAAGACCAATGCTCAAACATCTTCCAAACACGAGCCGTCATCAATGGCAAATCTATCAAGGTGATCATAGATGGAGGGAGTTGCCACAACCTTGCTAGCACCGAGTTGTGTGAGAAGCTCAACCTCACCCTCCATCTGCACAAGCACCCCTACCACGTGCAATGGCTAAGTGACGAAGGGTCCGTGAATGTCAAGCATACCGTATCGGTCTCTTTCTCCATTGGTCCTTACAAAGACACAGTGGAGTGCGATGTGGTTCCTATGATAGTTTTCCACATGCTTCTTGGTCAACCATGGCAATTTGACAAGGCTGCTCAACATGATGGTGGCACCAATGTATACACCTTCAAATGGCTCAACAAAACATGTGTTTTGCAACCAATGACTCCTAGCCAAATAATTGCGGACAATGCAAAGGCTTTAGCGAGGGCGCAAAGCACAACACCTACTTGTGAGAAGAGCGGTGAGAGGGAGAACCACCTCATAGTGAGTGAGAGCCACAAGCCAAACTCGAGTGGAAAAACTAAGAGTGTGTTCCTTGCCACCAAAAGTGAGATGAGAGATGTTTGGAACAACCCATCCATCTTGCACTATGTCCTCCTTTGCAAGGGACTAGCGCAAGGAACTAATAAATTAACCAATGTTCCTCCATCTTTGATGATTGTTTTGCAGGAATTCAAGGATGTGTTTCCCGAAGAGCTTCCACATGGACTACCTCCTCTTCGTGGCATCGAACATCGCATTGACCTCATCCCTGGTGCACCACTTCCCAACCGCATCGCTTATAGCACGAACCCAGAGGAGATAAAGGAGATTGAGAGTCAAATCAACCAACTCGTCTCCAAAGGTTTGATCCAAGTTAGCACTAGTCCAAGTGCCGTACCCGTGATATTTGTTCCAAAAACAGATGATACGTTATGGTTATGCATGGACTGCCGTCCAATAAATGCTATCACCATGCGTTATCGACATCCCATACCACGTCTCGATGACATGCTTGATGAATTGTGTGGAGCCACTATTTTTTCGAAAATTGATCTTCGTAGTGGTTACCATCAAATACGCATGGCTGAGGGTGATGAGTGGAAAACCTCCTTCAAGACCAAACTTGGTCTCTATGAATGATTGGTTATGCCCTTTGGCTTATCTAATGCCCCATCCACCTTCATGCGCCTTATGAATCACATCTTGCATTCTCTCATTGGAAAAAGTGTTGTTGTCTATTTCGATGATATTCTTGTTTATAGCAAATCACTTGAGGACCATATAACACATGTAAAGAAAGTTTTGCAAATCCTTCGACATGAAAAGCTTTATGCTAATCTTCCCAAGTGCACTTTTGCTAAGGACAAGTTGATTTTTCTTGGATTTATCGTTTCTTCGAAGGGAATTGAAGTTGATGTTTCCAAGGTAAAGGACATACAAGATTGGCCCATCCCAACAAACGTGAGTGAACTCCAAAGTTTTGATGGGTTTGCCGGTTTCTATCGTTTCTTTGTGAAAGACTTTTCGACCATTTCTTGTCCCCTCAATGAATTGACCAAAAAGAATGTCACCTTCGTGTGGGGAAAAGCTCAACAAAAAGCTTTTGATGAACTCACAAAGAGGCTCACCAAAGCACCTCTCCTTGTGTTACCGGATTTCACAAAAACTTTTGAGATAGAATGTGATGCTAGTGGTATTGGCATTGGAGGAGTCCTTATGCAAAACGGACGTTCTATAGGCTACCATAGCGAGAAACTTGATGCTGCTCGCCTTAATTATCCGATTTATGACAAAGAGCTTTTTGCCTTAATTCGTGTCCTTCAAGTTTGGCAATACTACCTATGGCCTAAGGAATTTATCATACATTCCGACCATGAGTCGTTGAAATATCTCAAAGTCCAAGCTAACTTGAGCAAGAGACACGTTAAGTGGGTTGAGTTCATGGAGTCTTTTCGTACATTGTCAAGTATAAGAAGGGCAAAGATAATGTAGTTACATACGCTTTGTCTCGCAAGCACATAAGCCTTCTTACAAGACTTGAAATCAACGTGTTGGGTCTTGAGGAAATAAAAACTTTGTATGCTTCTGACCCGTTCTTTGAACCAATTTTCGCAAAGTGCTCCAATGACAAAGGAGTTGATGATTTCTATTTGCATAAGGGCTTTCTATTTAAACAAAACAAGCTATGCATTCCGAAGTCATCGCTTCATCTTTTGCTTCTCCAAGAATCTCGTGGTGGAGGCCTCATGGGTCACTTTGGCCGTGACAAGACATTGGTCATGCTTTCCAATCACTACTTTTGGCCCAAGATGAAACGTGACGTGGAGCGCTACTTTCAACGATGCACGACATGTGTTCAAGCTAAGTCGCAAGCTAATCCCTATGGTTTTTATATGCCATTGCCTATTCCTCATACACCTTGGTCCGACATTAGCATGGATTTCGTGTTAGGATTGCCTAGATCTAAGCATGGTCATGACTCTATATTTGTTGTCGTGGATCGCTTTTCCAAAATGGCACACTTCATACCGTGCCATAAGAACAACGATGCTTCACATATTGCCAATTTGTTTTTCAGCGAAATCGTCCGTCTTCACGGTGTGCCACGAACAATCGTCTCCGACCGGGACGTCAAATTCATGAGCTACTTATGGAAGACCCTCATGGCCAAGCTCGGCGTCAAGCTCCTCTTTTCATCAACGTCACATCCTCGAACCGATGGACAAACCGAGGTTATCAACTGAAGCCTCGGAACTCTTCTACGTGTGTTAATCAAGAAGGATTGGGAGGAATGCATTCCCCACGCCGAGTTCGCCTACAACCGTGCCAAGCACTCAACAACCAAGATGAGTCCATTCATGATCGTCTATGGTTTCGAGCCCCTCACCGCGCTCGACGCCCTACCACTACCTCTCCATGAGCGCATGAACATGGACGTTGAGAAGCGCGCACAAGCTATGAAGAAACTTCATGAAGAAACAAGAGCTACTATCGAACAACAAGTCCTTCGTCAAGCTTCAAGGTTAAACAAGGACAAGAAGGAGATGATCTTGGAAGAAGGTGACCTTGTGTGGATACACCTAAACAAAGACCGCTTCCCCAAGGAACGTGACTCCAAGCTAAAGCCAAGAGGAGATGGTCCCTTCAAGGTCCTCAAAAGAATCAACAACAACGCCTACATCATCGACATGCCGACCTCCAAGTACCTTGCAAGCAATACATTCAATGTCAAGGATCTCTCACCCTACCATGGAGGTGTTCAAGATGATAACCATGAAGAGTCGAGGATGACTCTTTCCCAAGGGGGGAACTGATGCAGCCCGTCCTACGGACGCTCCTACATCTACACCAACAAGTCCCCCAAGTGGACCCATGTCTCGTGCCCGAGCCAAACTCCTACAAGCTAAGGTGAACTCGCTCCTCTCCTCGTGCCAATTTGATACCTCCTTGGATGGTGTGCTACTTCATGCAACTACTCTATGCATTATCAGGTAGGAAGCCTCGACACACCCCCAAGCACCCAATGATGGAGAACAAGGAGCAGAGAGTGAGGCAGAAGCCGCTAGAGCTGCTCAGACCGGAGTCTCTGGTCTGCGCACATCAGAGTCTCCGGTCCACCAAAGTCTCCGGCCTGAAGACCCCGGAGACTCCCGCCCTTCCTCCGGTCTGACCCATCGAACCAGGCTCTTGGACAATCTGTCTGCCCCTCCAGAGGCTAGTCTAGAGGCTACACCGGAATCTCCGGCCTAGACCAGAGTCTCCGGCCTGCACACCGGAGTCTCCGGTCCGACCGACGCCAGGCATGTAAAGGCCTTTGGGCCTTTGGCCGTGTACCCTTTAGTCCGTCTAGAACTTGACTATTATTCCTAAAGTACCCCTGTTTAAGTGGCTGGCCTATATAGTCCCCCACCACCATTGTAAACCCTAGGCATGATATTTGGAATTAGTGGAATCCCCTTGTGGATCTATCTAGTTCTTGCCTCATGCTCCTTTGACAAAGGAGCGCCAAATATCCCAAACCTCGTTGGAGTTCGCATCATGCCTCCGTGTTGTACAAGGCCTAGGCAGCAGAGTCCCCTTGCCTAGACGTCAAGATCTCACCGAGTCTCCCATCTCGCAGTGCCGGTTCGAGAGAGAGCCCTCGGCCCGACGCCGATCCTAGGGATTGCGCCAGACCGGTCACCGCCGGTGTGAGCTATTGGTGTGTATCGTGGTTTTGCATGTGTGTGTTCATCGCGTTCTTCATGCGTGAGTTCGTCATGTTCATCCTCCCCTCCTTCCCCCTCACTCCATCCTTGATTTGAGTGGGATTCGTGAAAGATCGGGCCACCCTAGAGGTTTGCCCTCAACGGGTTGCAGTTGATGTAAGTAGCCTTTGCGAGGACTAGGATGTCCTCCTCGTTGAGTCTCGTGAACTCATTACGTGTCTGCAAGGTGTTAGCAATAACATAGAACAAATAGAGAATTGCAGGATATGGAATATTCTTCCCCTTGTTCACTCTACTAGTGAAACTCATTCCATTATAGTATTGATCGGGGGAAGGAATTAAGCCAGTAAAGGATGCGCTGAAAGCATGAACATCATTGTTTGGAAAATTAAAGCATGTGCACCATTCATCTAATGTTAAAGTATAGTTGTTGTTCATCATACGGAAAGAAATAGTATCCTCTCCTTGCCATAGTTTAATGGTGCTTTGCAACGAACTTAGGAATTCAATGGTTAAGAGGCGATAAGTAGGTACATCATTGTACACAAAGTTTTGCAGGCTAGCTCTATTGCAAAGTAAATTAAAGTCATCAGAAATATCGAGTTGGTTCAATATAATTGTACACACTTGGTGGCCTTCACTTCGCGGTTCTTGATCTTGTTGAAGCATTCACGATGGGCCTCATCCCTGAATCGTATCCCCATGCGTTCCTGGGTGATAGCCCGAGAAGCGCTAGCGGTGGCACGAGCACGAGTTTGGCTCCTTGTGTTCATCTTCTAAAACATTGAAGAAAGGAAAAATAAAACCTTTTGATCCAACAATAGTAAGTATAATATATCGCTCATCTAAGTACACTAAAGAATCTCCTCAAGATAATAATCTAGGCAAGAAAATCATGGCAATTGGTTCATAGTAGGTCTCACCCTAGATTGATAATGACAATAGATCAAAGATGAATTTGCAAAAAGTAATTGGAGGATCGGAGGAGAAACATACCGTAGATCACTTGTGTGCAAGGAAATCAAACAAAATTGAGTAGAGATGAAGATCCTTTGAGGTTTTGAGAGAGTTTGGAGGTAGAAGAAAGAAAAAGGATTGAAGTTTTGTAGTTGGGAGTACCTTCCCATGCGATTTTGTGGTCGGATGCAACTATACGGGTGACACTATATGGGCGGAACATGTGTTTCGGCCGTATAGTTGGCGTTCTGTCAAAATATTAGGTCTTCCTCCTAGCGGCGCAGCTATTACGGACGGAACTATACGGGCGGAACAAAATGTTATGTCCGTATAGTTGGTCGTTAAACTGTCTATCCCTACGGAAGAAAATTTGCAAAGGCATCGATATCTATACGACCGGAACTATACTGCCGGAATTTTTATTCCCGCCGTCTAGTTGGTCATTAAACTCCCAATACATATGAAAAGAAATTGTACGGAGGCATTGATATCTATACGACCGGAACTATACGGCCGGAATTTTTTATTTCTGCCATATAGTTGGTCCTTAAACTATCTGTACATATGAAAAGAAATTGTACAAAGGCATTGATATCTATACGACCGGAACTATACGGCCGGAATTTTTATTCCCGACGTATAGTTGGTTGTTAAACTCTCAGTACATATTGCAGAAAATTTTTCGATGGCAAAGATAACTATATGACCGAAACTATATGGCCGGAATTTTTATTCCCGCCGTATAGTAGGTCGTTAAACTCTCTCTGTGCACCAAACAAATTCTATTTCTTCGTAAACTATTTATTTTTAACTTAGCAATATACCTTATTTTTGACAGAAAATTGACATAAAATATTGTCGACCAACAATAGCATGAATAATGCAGAATTTCAAGTACTACCGAATTTCTTCTCCTCAAATGGAGTTTTCTAACACTCTTTATTAAACATGAACTTAAACTAAAACTAAAAACTTAACTCAAACCTTAATTTAACATGGGTTACCTCCCATGGAGCTCTCTTTTATGGTCAATAGCTTGACCTTGATGGTACTCACTTGGGCCAGATGAGTGGAACACCCACTCCATAGTAATTGGCCTTCAATGTGATGGCCTCCTTCTCGTCATGTTTGGCTTTCTTCTTCCTGGGAAAATGAATAACAAAAGGATCCCGTGAAGGCAATTGCAACTTCACGTTCCCCTCACGAAAGTTAATTAAAGCCTTTATAGTTCTCAAGAAAGGACGACCTAGTATTATAGGAGCAACATTATCTTCAGGCATGTCAACAATAATGAAATCAATGAGAGCGGGACAACCTTTGATATAAACTAAAGTGTTCTCCTTAATCCCTATAGCTTGTTTGTAGGTAGAATCTGCTAGATGCAATTTTAATTCCGTAATTTCAAAGGAGCCAAGATTTAACTTGTTAAAAAGACTCTTTGGAATTGTTGAGACGCTTGCACCTAGATCACAAAGTGCAGCTATCTCATTGGTTCCAATCTTTATCTTAATAGTAGGCTCAAATATGTCATCTAGTTTAACAGGTAACTTTTCAGCGATTTTCTTGTATTCCTCTTCAAGATCGCGTACCTTAATTGCTACTTGATCAACAAAGTGTTGATACATGGCTTCATCATTACCTTCACTTACCGGAATTTTGACGTTGATCCTTTTTATGAGATCTTTGATGGTGTAGCTTGGTGAAGGGGCATTACTATAATCAAGTTCTCCAGGCTCCTCCCTTTGGATCCTCATCATTTTGAGTTCTTGAACAAGATTGGGCTCAGCTTTACCTGCAAATTTAGCTAGAACGAGAGTTTGACTCTCGGTTATCTTACCTAGCTGTGCCTCAATGATCCTTGTTCTTTCTTGAAGGGCTACAAATCATTTCTCAAACTAACAACTTGGTTAGATAATTTACCAAGCATAGCATCATGGTTTTCCGTAATTTTGACTAGAATATTATTTTGTTCATTTTGTGAGTCTATGAAAGACTTAAAGCATTTCTTGGAGACTGCCATTACTACTTCCCATATTATTATTAGAGTTACTTGTAGGACTAGCATAATGTTTCTGAAAGTTGGGATTGTAACTCTTCTTCCAAGCAGGATTGTAATCATTACGAGCTACGAAGTCTATTTCTTCTATATTTGTTTCAGGGGTAGCTCTTACCTGAGGTTCCTTACCTTTTACGGCTAGTATGAGCTCATCCAACTTAGCATTGAGATCTTCGTTCTCTTGTGGTGAGACAGAGTTCACCTTCTTCGTGTTTGATCTTTCAACATGCCATTGGGCATGATTGTCTTGCATATTGTCTAGAAGCTGCTTTGCTTCGGTAATATGTTTACCCATAAATGTTCCTCCAGCTGCAGTATCAAGCATAGACTTAGACACAGGATTAAGAGCATTATAAAATAAATGGAGGATTAACCAATCTTCCATCCCATGACTAGGACAGTTTCTTAGGAATTCTTTCATCCTCTCCCATGCAAGCGCTAGTGGCTCATGCTCTTCCTGTTTAAAGCCAGTAATATTAGAGCGAAGTTGCATAGTTTTTGTAGGTGGGAAAAATTTAGTCATAAATAAAGAAGTGCATCCCACCCATGATGTAATAGTATTTTTAGGCAAACATAGCAACCATTCTTTTGCTCTCCCTCTTAGAGAGAAAGGAAATAGACATAATTTGACCGCATCAGGGTCAATGTCTTTTATATGCATCATATCACATATTTCAGTGAAAGTATTTAAGTGCATACCTGCATCTTCAATAGCATCCAAATTGATTATGTTGAACTAAACTTAAGTAATGGGACTTAATTTCATATTCATCAGCAGCGATTTCTGGCTGAGTAATAGGAGTACACAAATAATCATTATTGGGAGTAGCAAACTTCCCAAGCTTCTTTTCAGTCATACTTCCTATGTTTTTTGGTTTTCTTAGATTAAAAACTATAACAGTAAAAAGAAGAACTTAAAGACTAATTAATTTTTTTGGTTTATCAAATAAATACCAAAAGCAAACTAACAAAATTAAAAACAAGAATTAAAAGTAACAAGGTTTCTAATAACCTCACCAGGGTAGCTATTGCTTCCCCGGCAACGGTGCCAGAAAAAGGTTTGATACCTTCGATCCAGATTATGGATATAGTATAGCTCTTTTTCTATAGTAGACCTAGGTTATCGAATCCACGGGAAATGAATGTGTAGTGAAGTTACTTAAATGGACCTTCGGGAGTTTTAGAATTCCTTTTGTGTTTTTACCGGACCAGTAGCTTGCGTCTTTTTGTTGTTGTCGATGATGGAGAGAGAGGGCCTAGGGCATTCGGTTTCACCTGTAGCTGTGCAAAAACATCTGATGGAAATAAAAGATAGAAATAAAGTATGTGTTTACTTGTTAGAGCAAGATAAATTATATGTGTGCAGTGCATCCATAATTTTTATTGCCTCCGCAACCGCTTATAGCAATAACCTACTAGTCTCATCCATAGAAGAAAGAGAACTAATGATATGCACAGTGATGTCACTATTAATCCCAAGCAAATCCCTCATATACAGCCGTACTACCCCTTCTGTCACTAGGGGTTCCCAACCTACAGATTAGTCATGACTCATACTCCCTATACCATGCTCAACCCTCGGGGTCTTGGGTACCTGACAAGTCCTTGGATTGAGGCAAGAGAGGATACAATAACCATCATGTCATACAAACTAATACACGATCCCATCTATGATAAATCACATGCACAATTGCTACATGGCTAGGACGAAGCCCTTAGCCCAAGGAGAATTACTCACACATAGAGATGAGATCAATAATCAGAAACTTTGTAATGAAAATCATAAGATTGATAGCAATAGTCTTACAATGTCGCCAATCGGAGAAGAGATCTACTATTACAAGTGGTGGAGTATGTCTATGGAGATGGAGAAGGATTTGGAGATTTGGGGGGGGCTTTCTGGCGAGGTATGGCTTCTTCGGGGTCATCAGTCTCTCATTTCTCGTTGCCCGAGGCTTCTTTATATAGGGTTCCCTTAAAGAAAGTTATTCTATTTGACCTAACGGTGGCGGCGCCAACTATACGACCGGAGCTATACGATCGGAATTTTTGCTCCGACTGTATAGTTGGTCGTTATGGCGTCTTCCTCTGTTGTTTGGCTCCTGGTTTCTTATGGTTGTTGGAAATGTCGTATCTTTGACTTTAATGTAGTGATTCCCTCCTTTAAACGACATTATCTGCACTGGAAAAATACAAGAACAAAGGATTGCATACCCCTCTGAATATTAGCATTAGTGGTAGGGTTTAGAGAGATATTTCATCAAAAATATGATTAATATCCAGTTTAAATGTGGACGTAGATGGCTATATTTCAGAGCCATCAGAGACAAAGGGTCTACATGCTCTAGTAGGACCTATTTACCAGATTATTTTGAGCACGTGCCTATTCAAAGGTGCGAAGAAATTATTAAAAAACTTTTAAGATCAGACAAGGTTGAAGTTGAAAACCTGAGTGATTTTATGGAAATCATGTCCATTTATAGGACAACTCCCATGAAACCTGAGAAAAATCTCAGAGATTACAATACTCCAAACTCCGCTTTCCTTGAAAACAAATAGAATTTCCTAACCCTGGAGTTAGAGAATATTGATTTGATGGTGGAATTATTAAAATTTTGCAGGAAAAAGCTTTCAGTGGAAGGGAAGATGAAGACCTAGGAAGACATATTAGAGAGTTTGACGATTTGATGACAACACTTGAACCAAAAGGTTTACCAAGACACTTCTCTCGTCTATTTTTTCATTGGTCTCTTAAAGATAAAGCTCTAGACTGGTTATATTCTCTCCCTTGTCATTACATTAAATGCTGGGAAAACTGTATTGTCAAATTCATAAATAGGTTTAATCCTTTTTAAAATGTAACTGAAACTAGAAAGAATATAGGCAACTTTAGTCAGAACATGGGAGAAAACTATCCACAAGCCTGGGATAGATTCTTTGGAATGATCAATAGAATTCCTAATCATGGATATTCTGAAACAACTATTTGACATTTATTTTACCATGGTCTTAATACTCAAAGTAGAGAGTTTCTTGACTTATCAACATGAGGATCTATTAATACTTTAACTGTTAAAGCATGTTTGAAATTGATGTCTAATAGGGCTAAGAATGATTCTTTATATAATCCTGATTTCGACACTAAGCTGGAAAAAGGGAAGATTCGTATAACTCCTAATCTTATGCCTAAAGTACACAAAATAATGAAAGAAAAATGTATACCTTCTAAACTTGTTAAGGAAAACAAAGTAGACTTGTTACAAGTTTTACTGAAGAAGATGAAACTAGAAAAGTTTTTCAAGAATTAAAACATCGACAAGCAAAATCTCATAATAACATGCATAAGGATTTTCAAAAACATAAAAAGATTTTGGCGGAACTCATAGAAAATTATGATGAGATTGGCCAAGAAATAAAATCATTTCACAAGTATCTTAGTATGATTGAAACCGAATGTGAACAAATAGCATCTGGTTATCAAATTTTTCTTCAAGATGATATAGATATTCCTATTTCTACTAATGTTGTTACAAGAAGAGGTGCAGTTGTTACAGGACCATTAGGACCGCCAGAATATGAAGCTGAAAAAGAGCAAAAGGAAAAAAGCCTTGCTCAAAGCAAGCCAAGAAGATGACACTAGTGGATCCTCAAGATGAAACTGGTCAAGAAACACAAGATCAAACCAAGGAGGACCAAAATGATGCACAAGATGACCGTTATGACTCTGATGCAGAGACGGTTGATCCAAGAGAAGAAAAGGAGACAAGTAATGAAGGTGAAGTTGTTGTAATAGAAAAGAAGAAAAGCGATAAGCAGCAACAAAAGAAAGCAACAAAAGAGTCTGATCCCTCACAAAAGGTAAAAGATAAGAATAAGAAAGGTGAGCAAAAGCTTCCTTATCCAGATCGAAAAAAGAAAGCACTGAATAAGGTAATCTATGATTCTTTCAAAAAGGCACTTGGTGATCTTCATCTAGAAATTCCATTTGCGGATGCAATAAAAGTTCCGACCTATTCTAAATTCCTCCGTGATATTCTTATTAGAAAGAAACAAATAACTGAAACCATTGCCATGGTGACTAGTTATCCTGCTAATGGGAAGCTATTGTCTAAATTGGGAGATCCCGGAATACCAACTATTTCATGCTCAATTGGCAAAACCGATATTCACAATGCCTTGTGTCATTTAGGTGCAGGAGTTAGTGTAATACCATACTCCCTCTATAAAAGGTTAGGATTAGGGGAGTATTCCCCTACTACTATCACTTTACAAATGGCTGACAAGTCCACTAAACAACCCATTGGTATGATTGAGGATGTTCTACTTAGAATAGATGAGCATGTTATTCCCACTGATTTTAGTATTCGTGAAATGCCTGAGGATGAAAAATTATCCATAATACTTGGAAGACCTTTCCTTAGTACTGCAGGAGCATCAGTTGATTGTGCTGAGGGAAAAATAATCTTCAATGTTTATGATACTGAAATCATCTGGTATTTTCCAAAGAAGCTAGAAGCAGGAGAAAGATATATTCCACCGGCAAAACGAGTTCATGTGGTAAGGGCCTTAGATAAAGGGCAACCCAAATTCGAGAACAGAGAAGGGGTTGATTTATTCAACCATTCTTAAAAAAATGATTAATGGGAGTCAACCCATCACATTAATAAAATAAACTAAAGAATAAAATGTGCATCACATTCCTACAACTATTTCATAGACATTCTTTCGTAAGCGCGCCCGTGAAGATGTAACTGTCAAAAAGTAGTAGAAATATCGACTGAACAAGCATAGAGTAAGTACAAAAATAAAAGTTTGAGTTTTATCTACAAAATCTAGCTTAATCATTTTGTCCAGATTAAAGAGTGAATCTCCAATTGAGGAGAAAGAGTTAGGTAGTATTAGAAATCTTGCTCTATACATGCTGTTATTGGTCGACAATTTTTACTATCATTTTTCTGTCAAAAACAAGGTGTTTCACTAAGTTTCAGGATAAGAAGGTATTCTCGAAGAAATGGAATTTTTTTGATGAGTACTGAAGGTTTAACGACAAACTATACAGCGGGAATAAAAATTCCGGCCATATAGTTTGGCCGTATAGATATCTTTCCCATCAAAAAAATTTCTTTCGTAGGTACAGAGGATTTAACGACCAACTATACGGCTGGAATAAAAATTCTGGCAGTATAGTTCTGGCCATATAAATATCGATACCTTCGTCGATTTTCTTCTCAAAGGTACCGATGGTTTGACGACCAACTATATGGCAGGAATAAAAATTCCGGACGTATAGTTTGGCAGTATAGTTATCGATGCCCGTCCAAGAAAAAAATTTCGAGGACACAGAAGTTTTGACGACCAACTATACGGCGGGACCATTATGATCCGGCCGTATAGTTGCGCCTGTATAGCTGTGTTTTGGCATAAAGAAACCCTAACTGTTGGCGCCGCCGGCACTATAGGCGGAAACTACATATCCCGCCCGTATAGTTGCGCCCGTATAGTTCGACGCGACCACTTAATCGCACCAGGGCGGCTAGGGCTCTTCTTCCTCCTCACTTTTTCTCTCATATTCTCTCTCCAAACCTCTCAAAACCCACCTAGAATTTTTGATTCTTCGCAGGTTTCATTCGTTTGAGTTGGTGAATCAACAGATCGGTATATTTCTCTCCCTAACCATGCTTTATTTTCAGATTTCCATGGTTGAAACTGTCACATTGATCTAGTGGATGGACTCAAGCTTGTTTTGTTTTTCCTTTTGATTTATCACGTTAGGATTAAATTTTTCCACGTAGAATCATTCGTATATCATGTAGAAACTATATGCCTAAGGTTTCATGGTGAAATTTTTCAGTGCATCAAGATGAACAAACTTGGTAGCATTTTTCGCAAGAGCAAGCGCCAACATGGCGAGAGTTCGGGGCACCGGGCCCAGCTCAACCCTAAGTTGGCCATAGTTTCATCAAGGAGGATGATGCCCACATGTTGGGCCGATGATAGCTTTCTCACTGCGGCAGGATTGAGGGCGAACTTCAACCTCATGTGTGCAAATTCAAGGCTAGCATTACTCGCCTATCCAAGCCACAATACCTACACCGAGCTCACCTGATGCAGCCCGTCCTACGGACGCTCCTACATCTACACCACCAAGTCCCCCAAGTGGACCGATGACCCGTTCCTGAGCCAAGCTCCTTCAAGCTAAGGTGAATTCTCTCCTCTCATCTTGTGACTTTGACATACACTTGGATGGCTTGCTACTTCATACCACTACTCTATGCATCATCAGGTACGAAGCCCCGCCGTGTCGACCCACGAGCCATGAAGCTGTCCCTGTCCTAAAGCTGCTACCTGAGTCGGAGTGTCCACCTGAATCCAGCTAGAGTGTCTGATGCCACCAGAATGTCCAACGCGACTCAGCTAGAGTGTCCAGCCTTCCCTAGACCCGTTGAGGCTCGGACAGTCTGTATGGCAAATCGGACACTGCCTGGACACTACCCGGAGTGTCCGGCCACCCCGGACTGTCCAGTCAAGTCGACCCGTACTGTCCGGCCTGAAGATGGGCCTGCGAGCCATAGCTGGGCCCTATGGCCCATGTACCCCTCTACTTCGCCCAGAACTCTATTTTAATGCCTGAATTACCCCTGAACTTGTGGCTGGCCTATATATAGCCCCCCCACCTCTATTGTAAACCCTAGGCATGATATTTGGAATTAGTGGAAACCCCTTATGGATCTATCTAGTTCTTACCTCATGCTCCTTTGATAAAGGAGCACCAAATATCCCAAACCTCGTTGGAGTCTGCATTGTGCCTCTGCATTGTACAAGGCCTAGGCATCGGAGTCCCTTTGCCTAGACGTCAAGATCTCACCGAGTCTCCCATCTCGCCGTGCCGGTTCGAGAGAGAGCCCTTCGCCCACCGCCGATCCTAGGGATTGCGCCGGACCGGTCACCGCCGGCATGAGCTATTGGTGTGTATCGTGGTTTTGCGTGTGTGTGTTCATCGCGTTCTTCGTGTGTGCGTTCATCGTGTTCATCCTCCCCTCCTATCCCCACACTCCATCCTCGATTTGAAAGGGAATCGTGAAAGATCGGGCCACCCTAGAGGTTTTCCCTCAACATATTGGTATCAAGAGCTTCGTTGCTCATGAATTCCCCCACAAATTTTTATTCTATCCACCAAAAATTCGAAAATCCCCAAAAAAGAGCCCCAAATTTTCCTTTGGATCGATCTCTTGATTTGCAGTGTTATTTGTGGTTTTGATCTGACCAAACCTTGTCTTAGGAGTTGGTCCAACTTTCTCCTGCGTTTTCCCAGCCCGATTTGGCCAGTTTTTCGCGGATTTGAGGCCTTAAGGCGAGGATTTCCGCTCAAGAACACGAGCAGGAAAACCGCGCCCGAGTGTCCAGCCCGACCGGAGTGTCCGGCCGTACACGACTGGAGTGTCCAGCCTGACCGGAGTGTCCGGCACAGACAGACCAGAGTGTCCGGCTGTAACGCCAGTTTTGACAGTTTTGCCTCATTTTTCGCATTGGCTAATTTCCTTTGTTTGCTCGTGTCGCGTGTGCGTGTCAGCAACTAACAGCAAGCTTCCGCATCAACAATCCCCGCGCTAATTGACACCACGGCCCACGAACATCATCCCGCAACACCGACGACAAGTTCATCATCACCAACGAAGGTATAACTTGCGTCACCTTGTTAAACCCTATCTTCCTGTGTGTGTTCCTATCCCATGAGAGTGGCTCATCTTGTGTTTGCTTGAGCATTGTGCATTTGTCCTTGGATAGTAAGAGTGCAAGAGTAATATCAAGTTTGACTAGGTAGCATCAAGGGAGAGCAAAAAAAACAAAAGAAAGAAAAAGATACAAAGCAAAAGAAAAATGAAAATAGTCTCCCCTTGCAAAAGAGAGTCTCAAAGCTTGTAAGCAAGAGAGAAAGAAGAGCGCCCAAGGCAAGTGCACAAATTCGTTGCTCATTTTTCTTCTTTGCGAACGAGCCACGGTCTCTCCTTGCATTGGCACGACAACGAGCTTAGTCTTCGTTACCATTTTGTTTGCTCATTTTCATAGTCGTGTCAATCCCAACAATCTTCACGTGTGTGTATATAGTCGTAGGTTCCCGTCACCCCTTTGAGTTGCTGACCTTCGCCTTTGACTTGAGTTTTGTTGGATTTTACCCACAATTGATTATCCCTTTTCTTTTGGTTGGTTCTTTGGCATTCCACAATCCTAACCTACCACCAACAAGCTTTTGAGAGTTAGTTCTTTCTTTAGTGTGAGTTTTCTTTGCAATTCCACTTTGCACGCTTATAGCTCTTACTTGTCGTTTCTAGTTTGGTGCAATCCCCAAGGTGAGGTACAAGGCTAACACCACCATATTCCACTTGCATATACAATACTTGTGTGTTTTGCATGATGGATAGGCACGGTGAGTCGAGCCAACAACCTCCCCAAGAAGAAGATCAGGACCGTACATGACGCGCGCAAGTCACTTCATCGTTCGACAAGAGTTCCATGAACGTTGCCATGCCCTTGAGATGCGACAAGATGAACAATTTGGCGAGACGCAAGCCGAGTTTAAGAACATCGACAACCGCTTCGACGGCCTCGGATGACAAATGCATGCAATGCATCACAACTTCGGCCACCAAAATGAAGTGCTTCAACACTCCATCGCCGAAACAAATGACAATCTGCGACGCCTCATCGATGGAATGGCAAGACAGCATTCACGTGTTGCAAGCTCTTCAAGTTCTTCGCGTCGGCATGCACCTATTCAACAAGATCTACATCCAAGTGCTCCAAGACGCAATGATGCCCCCGTGGTTGAAGATGGAAGTTCTTCGAACTATGTACCTTCCCCATGGCAGGCCGCAACGTCAAGCTATGATGGTGATTTCTCTTCAAGGCCACGAGCAAGGCAAAAAGCACACTGTCATCATGCAAGGGCGTTCCTGATCCAACAAGAGCAACCACAAGAAGAACCGCAAGTGCAAGCGCAAGTCTACCACCATCGACTGCGACACATACTTGACACAACAAGTGATGACTCAAATTTGGAGAATCAAGCTCGTCATCGACGTGAAGCTCTCCAATGATAAGGGGTGGCCCGATCTTCTCGTTGAGCACGTCGTAGATGATGGTGGATGTAATGGAGATAACTTGTGGGATGCTGTGAATCACCGGTTGTTCCCCTGTTGCCAATGCAACAGATCTCAACCCAGATGGTATTCGCAACTTCACACACTTGCGCACGTAGCCGCCGACCACGAAGCGGTTTTCAATCTACCAATTCCCAATGGAACATCGGAAACACGAAAACTTTCAGTAGAAAACTCCAGATTGAATCAAAGTGGAGGTATGGTAGATATTCCTGATCGAATCAAAGAGGAACATATAATTCCAGATGAATGCTTGTAGCAGTTCAACGAAACAAGTATTGGTTTAATCTAAACATGGTCTAACCCTTTCTACGGCGGCTGTGGGAATACTTATAGAGGTTGGGGCGAGCTCCCCACAAACCAGGCCAAAAACCAGCCTTATTTTGGCCCAAACCGACCTAGTTCGACTCAAACTGATACATACCGACCCATAGATGGGTTCGGCCTACTCGGCACGCAGGCCAAACATCATGGTGCGCCTCAAACGTGTACTGGCACGCCGCGTGACTTCCTCAATGTTGCTTGATCTCCTCTAGTGCGCATGCCTCCCTCTCCTCCCTCGCGCACACATTGGTGATCAACACGCCTGGTTCCCCTTGATGCATCTCTTCTCCTCCTCGCGCAATGCTTGTGTTATCAACAAACCTAGTAATCACACACAGTGCAATAACTTAGGTAGTATAAAATTCCGATTATCACAAACATTAATTCCAACTAGGAAAGAATTAACCTTGTATAAATTACTGGTTAGACTTAATATTTCCTTTCAACTGAGGCAATTAGAATCATTATATTCATAGAATATATCCTCATCATCCAAGATCCTCCTCCTGGTCATCAACATCATGAACATCCACACCGACAACATGGTCATCACGAGGCGCCTCCTCCACCACACCAAAACCTGGAGCGTCAAGTGGTATAAGTTGAGCGACGCCCACCATGTCAAGAGGCTCACGACCATGACTTTCGCCATGAGGCCCATGTGCCTAACCAACATCACCAATCGAGGAACGAGCCTCCCCTTCGTTGACAACCGCACCAAGAGCAAGAGCAAGCTCCACAACAACAACATCAAGCGCAAGCTCCGCAACAAGGTCACGAGAACCAAGTTCCACCTCCTCAACTACAAGATCGGCACGAAGCTCTTCGCAATGATTGCATGGAAGATGAAGACCATCATCAACATGGAAACAATCGCTACTGTGACCGCAATGAGGAAGAAACATTTGGCAAGCTCAAGTTCACAATGCCCAATTTCACCCGATCCAATGACCCCGAAGAATACCTCTCGTGGGCACTCAAAGTCGACAAGATCTTCCGTATGCACAATTATAGCAACGAGAAGATGGTTGCAATGGCTTCGCTTGAGTTTGATGATTACGCCAACCTTTGGTGGGAACAAGTTCAAGTTGCTCGTGATGCAAGACAAGAGCCGCCAATCACAACTTGGCATGACATGAAGGCTCATATGAGATCCCGCTTTGTCCCCGCGCACTACACGCGCGACCTATTCAACAACCTTCAAGCGCTTCGTCAAGGGACAAAGATCGTGGAAGAGTACTTCAAGGAAATGGAACTTAATTTGATTCGTGCCAACATTGACGAGCGCATGGAGCAAACTATGGCACGCTTCCTTATTGGGTTGAACCACCCAATCAAGTGCATCGTCGAGTCCCAAACATACAACACAATGGTTGAGCTTGTGCACATCGCAACAAAGGCTGAACGTCAAGTGCAAGAGGACATCAAGTACAACAAGCCCAAGACGTATTTCACCTACAAGCAAGCTTCAACCGCTACTCCAACAAACCTCAATGGAATCTCCTCAAGTACCTCCAAGCCTTCCTTCAAGCCCATACTTCCTCAAGGAAAACTGCCCCCAAGTGGCAAACAAGGAAAGAGTGATACACCCTTCAACGGTGAATGCTGCAAGTGTGGAGGCAAAGGACACAAGTCGGCCGAATGTGGAACCAAGAAGGTATTGTTCATCCATGACAATGGCGATGAAGAGTACTTGAGTGAAGATGAATGATGCCCATGTCAAGGAAGCAATGGCAAGGCAACGAGTGGAAGGTGACCAAGAACTCCTAATGTGTGAACATGACACAAGTTCATCGCTTGTCGTCACAAGGATCTTGACCACTCAAGCACAAGAGCATGAAGACCAACGCTCCAATATCTTCCAAACACGAGCCGGCATCAATGGCAAATCTATCAAAGTGATCATTGGCGGAGGGATTTGCCACAACCTTGCTAGCACCGAGTTGTGTGAGAAGCTCAACCTCACCCTCCATCCGCATAAGCAGCCCTACCACGTGCAATGGCTAAGTGACCAAGGGTCCATGAAGATCAAGCATACTGTATCGGTCTCCTTCGCCATTGGTCCTTACAAAGACATGGTAGAGTGCGATATGGCGCCTATGACAGTTTGCCACATGCTTCTTGGTCGACCATGCCAATTTGACAAGGCTTCTCAACATGATGGTCGCACCAATGTATACACCTTCAAATGGCTCAATAAAAGATGTGTTTTGCAACCAATAACTCCTAGCCAAATAATTGTGGACAATGCAAAGGCTTTAGTGAGGGCGCAAAGCACAACACCTACTTGTGAGAAGAGCGGTGAGAGAGAGAACCACCTCATAGTGAGTGAGAGCCACAAGCCAAACTCGAATGGAAAAACTAAGAGTGTTCTCCTTGCCACCAAAAGTGAGATGAGAGATGTTCGGAACAACCCATCCATCTTACACTATGTCCTCCTTTGTAAGGGACTAGCGCAAGGAACTAATAAATAACCAATGTTTCTCAGTCTTTGATGATTGTTTTGTAGGAATTCAAGGATGTGTTCCCCGAAGAGCTTCCACATGGACTACCTCCTCTTCGCGGCATCGAACATCGCATTGATCTCATCCCCGGTGCACCACTTCCCAACCGCACCGCTTATCGCACGAACCCGGAGGAGACAAAGGAGATTGAATGTCAAATCAACCAACTCGTCTCCAAAGGTTTGATCCAAGTTAGCACTAGTCCAAGTGCCGTACCCGTGATACTTGTTCCAAAAACGAATGATACGTTATGATTTTGCATGGACTGACGTCCAACCAATGCTATCACCGTGCGTTATCGACATCCCATACCACGTCTAGATGACATGCTTGATGAATTGTGTCGAGCCACTATTTTTTTTGAAAATTGACCTTCATAGTGGTTACCATCAAATACGCATGGCTGAGGGTGATGAGTGGAAAACCGCCTTCAAGACCAAACTTGGTCTCTATGAATGGTTGGTTATGCGGTTTATCTAATGCACCATATACCTTCATGCTCCTTATGAATCACATCTTGCATTCTCTCATTGGAAAAAGTGGTGTTGTCTATTTCGATGATATTCTTGTTTATAGCAAATCACTTGAGGACCATATTACACATGTCAAGGAAGTTTTGCAAATCCTTCGACATGAAAAGCTTTATGCTAATCTTCCCAAGTGCACTTTTCCTAAACACAAGTTGATTTTTCTTGGACTTGTCGTTTCTTCGAAGGGAATTGAAGTTGATGTTTCCAAGGAAAAGGACATATGAGATTGGCCCATCCCAACAAATGTGAGTGAACTCCAAAGTTTTCATGGGTTGGCCGGTTTCTATCGTCACTTTGTGAAAGACTTTTCCACCATTGCTTGTCCTCTCAATGAGTTGGCAAAAAGGAATGTCACCTTCGTGTGGGGCAAAGCGCAACAAAAAGCTTTTCATGAACTTAAAAAGAGGCTCACCGAAGCACCTCTCCTTGCGTTACCGGATTTTACAAAAACTTTTGAGATAGATTGTGATGCTAGTGGTATTGGCATTGGAGGAGTCCTTATGCAAAACGGACGTCCTATAGCCTACCATAGCGAGAAACTTGATGGTGCTCGCCTTAATTATTCAATTTATGACAAATAGCTTTTTGCCTTAGTTCGTGTCCTTCAAGTTTGGCAACACTACCTATGGCCCAAGGAATTTATCATACATTCCGACCACGAGTCGTTCAAATATCTCAAAGGCCAAGCCAACTTGAGTAAGAGACATGCTAAGTGGGTTGAGTTCATGGAGTCTTTTCCATACATTGCCAAGTATAAGAAGGGTAAAGATAATGTAGTTGCGGACGCTTTGTCTCGCAAACACACAAGCCTTCTTACGGGACTTGAAATTAACATGTTGGGTCTTGAGGAAATAAAGTCTTTGTATGCTTCCGACCCATTCTTTGAACCAATTTTTGCAAAGTGTTCCATTGACAAAGGAGTTGATGATTTCTATTTGCATAAGGGCTTTCTATTTAAACAAAACAAGTCCGAAATCGTCGCTCCAACTTTTGCTTCTCCAAGAATCTCATGGTGGAGGCCTTATGGTTCACTTTGGCTGTGACAAGACATTGGACATGCTCTCCACTCACTACTTTTGGCCGAAGATGAAGCGCGATGTGGAGCGCTACGTTCAACGATGCACGACATGTGTTCAAGCTAAGTCGCAAGCTAACCCTTATGGTCTTTATATGCCATTGTCTATTCCTCATACACCTTGGTTCGACATTAGCATGGATTTTGTGTTAGGATTGCCAAGATCTAAGCATGGTCATGATATTATCTTTGTTGTCGTGGATCGCTTTTCCAAAATGGCACACTTCATACCGTGCCATAAGACCAACAATGCTTCACATGTTGCCAACTTGTGTTTCAGGGAAATCGTTCGTCTTCACAGTGTGCCAAAAACAATTGTCTCCGACCGCGACGTCAAATTCATGAGCTACTTATGGAAGACCCTCATGGCCAAGCTCGGCGTCAAGCTCTTCTTTTCATCCGTGTCGCAACCTCAAACCGATGGACAAACCGAGGTTGTCAACCGAAGCCTCGGAACTCTTCTACGTGTGTTGATCAAGAAAAACTTGAAGGATTGGGAGGAATGCATTCCCCACGCCGAGTTCACCTACAACCGAGCCAAGCACTCAACAACCAAGATGAGTCCCTTCATGATCGTCTATGATTTCGAGCCCCTCACCGCGCTCGACATCCCACCACTACCTCTTCATGAGCGCACCAACATGGATGTCGAGAAGCACGCACAAACTATGAAGAAACTGCATGAAGAAACAAGAGCTACTATCGAGCAACAAGTCCTTCGCCAAGCTTCAAGGTTAAACAAGGACAAGAACGAGATGATATTTGAAGAAGGTGATCTTGTGTGGATACACCTGAGCAAAGACCGCTTCCCCAAGGAACGAGACTCCAAGCTCAAGCCAAGAGGAGATGGTCCCTTCAAGGTCCTCAAGAGAATCAACAACAACGCCTACATCATCGACATACCGGCGTCCAAGTACCTCGCAAGCAATACGTTCAACGTCAAAGATCTCTCACCCTACCATGGAGATGTTCAAGATGACAACCATGAAGAGTCGAGGACGACTCTTTCCCAAGGAGGGGAGCTGATGTAGCCCGTCCTACGGATGCTCCTACAACTACACCACCAAGTCCCCCAAGTGGACCGATGACCCGTGCCCGAGCCAAGCTCCTTCAACCTAAGGTGAATTCGCTCCTCTCATCTTGTGATTTTGACATACACTTGGATGGCTTCCTACTTCATACCACTACTCTATACATCATCAGGTATGAAGCCCCGTTGCGTCGACCCACGAGCCATGAAGCTGTCCCTGTCCTGAAGCTTCTACCTGAGCCGGAGTGTCCGCCTGAATCCAGTCGGAGTGTCCGGTGCCACCAGAATGTCTGGCACGACTCAGCCAGAGTGTTCGGCCTCTCCCAGACCCGTCCGGGCTCGGACAGTCTGTATGGCAAATCGGACACTGCCCGGACACTACCCGGAGTGTCTGGCTACCCCGGACTGTCCGGTCAAGTCGACCCGGACTGTCCGGCATGAAGATGGGCATGCGAGCCATAGCTAGGCCCTGTGGCCCATGTACCCCTCTACTTCGCCCAGAACTCTATTTTAATGCCTAAATTACCCCTGAACTTGTGGCTGGCCTATATATAGCCCCTATCTCTATTGTAAACCCAAGGCATGATATTTGGAATTAGTGGAAACTCCTTGTGGATCTATCTAGTTCATGCCTCATGCTCCTTTGACAAAGGTGCAGCAAATATCCCAAACCTCATTGGAGTTTGCATCGTGCCTCCGCATTGTACAAGGCCTAGGCATCGGAGTCCCTTGGCCTAGACGTCAAGATCTCACCGAGTCTCCCATATCGTCGTGCCGGTTCGAGAGACAGTCCTTCGCCCACCGTCGATCCTAGGGATTGCGCCGGACCGGTCACCGCCGGCGTGAGGTATTGGTGTGTATCATGGTTTTGTGTGTGTGTGTGTTCATCACGTTCTTCGTGCATGCGTTCATCGTATTCATCCTCCCCTCCTCTCCCCGCACTCCATCCTCAATTTGAAAGGGAATCGTGAAAGATCGGGCCACCCTAGATGTTTGTCCTCAACATCACCTATGAGTTCCTTGCCTCCTTCTACGATGACCACAGGGAGAAAGGTAATGTGTGCACAGTACGCTTCACCATGAACCAACATCATTATGAAATAAATTCCAAACAATTTTGTGATGCTTTTGGCTTCCCTCACGATGGGGAGTCAACTGTTACAAATTTATATAGCATCTCAAGTGGAGAAACTTGGGAGGTTGTTTCTATTAACGTTGGCAGGGACTTCTACCAGAAGAAGATGTCCACCATTCAGAACCCAACAATTCGCTACTACGCCTTGTTCCTCGCCAATACACTGATGGGAAGAGAAGATAACGGTTCCATGGCCAATGCGGACATGGCCATGATCACCAAGGCACTCTCCCGCGGCTCTACTCATCCAGCACTTTCGTCCCCAGAGCAACAAAACGAAAGGTGACATTCACATTGGTGGATTGGTAACCCACCTTGCCCATGCATTGAACATTATATTACCTATGATGCAACATGTTGATGGCTCCAAACTTATGGATGTCAAATATTTAACTGCTTGTGGTTTCCTCAGTTTTTACCGAGCTAACAAGAGGCTCCGAGCATATCAGTTTGGTTATCTTGGTGATGCACAGGTTGAGCAGGTTCCATTGCCCTGTCCACAAGCCTTCATGATTGTGGAGAAGGACAACTGGATCCTCACCAAGGATCAAGTGGTGGAGATCATGGCTGAATTCTAGTGTGATCAAGAAGAAGAAGAAGAAGAAGAAGGAGAGCAGCAAGAGCAAGATGAGGAAGAGCAGGAGCAGGAATACAACCCTGCTTGGGAGGGACAACAACAACAAGGGGGGGTGGGGCCCATGGCCCAATCAGCCGCAGCAGGGGTTCAACTACGTCCCTATCAAGAATTTGAGCAGCGCAACCAACGCGTTGGGGAGATTGACCACACTCTACAAGGAGTGAATGAAGATGTGAGTGACTTAACTCAAAACTTTAGTCACTTCATGACCCACTTCCCTGACTACTACCAGCAGTATCCGCACTAGCCGCCGAATGACGGCAACAACTGAGCCTGGCAATAGCCTAAGCTTGGGGGAGGTTTGAAAACCTCCAAACCTTGCATTCATATTTTTGTTTCTTCTTTTGATTTATTTTACTTCTTCAAAATTGCATATTTACTTTCAATTTGCATTCCTAAACCAAAAAAAAATTAGTTGTAACTTTCATTGCAAATTCGTTTCTTTGTTTCTCTCTAAAATTGCTCAATTTCAGGTGACTTGGCAATAGGGAAATATAGAGGGGGTTTGACTCAAGTACGAGAACAAACAAAGCAAGAGGAGGTATCACATTCCTTTCATCACCTTTTCTGCAACTTTAAATTGATCCTACAATTATTTACTCGCTTTCACTTGAGTCACTCCCACACTCAGCTTGCTATCCTATAAATTCTATTCCTTTGCTAGTGTCTCCTTCTTAGCTTTGAAACAACGAGCAATGTACTTGGTTAAAAATATCTCCTACATTTTTACAACAATAAAAAGCATCTAAAAGATGACTTGAGTCCACTCTTAGCCCAAAGGATTTGATTTTAGAACTACTCAACCCCATTTGAGCTTAATGTAAATAGACTCGTGTCAACACCCGGATTTTTAAACCCAGATGCCCGTTATGCCATACCTCGCAATCCCAAGATTACCATTTTTGCGAGACATAACGGATTGGATATCACAGTACATCATCCATTACAAACCATACATAAGGTCTTACACAAATAAGGATCTCATGATCCAGTCTTAATACAACAAGTAGCGGAAATAAAAGATAAGCGTAGCGGTGGGGTCCATCTTCAGGGGCACTGGCAATGCTGACGAAGGCAGATAGTCCTAGTTATCATAGCCGTCCTGTTGGCCATCATCTTGATAGTCTCCTTCATAGTCTGGCCATGATAATAGCCAGGGACAAAATCCATGAGTACTCTTTAAGTACTCGCAAACTACCACTAACAAGTACTATAGTTCAAAGTTAAAGTTAAGTTTGAAACCTAAGCTGAGTTTAGAAGCAAAGAAAGATAAAGTAAAGTTCTAGAATCACTTAAGTTCGGAAGCTAGTTTCATAAACACAACCCTGTTGTGGTCAAGTCAAGATTCATCATTCCTTTATAAGTATTTAGAAAACATCTGACAACGAAACAGTATGGCCATTCCAACTGTCCATAATCGCGGACGCGACTATTCGAATAGTTTGACACTCTGCAGAGGTGGTACACTTTCACCACACGATTCGATACATCTGTCAGGGATAACCCTGAATCATCATACTTAGTATGAAGATAATCAAACATAACCTTCCCTTTACACACCCTAGTATAAGCACCTCTCCTATGAGCATGGCTTCCAACCATGACCATCAGTCATCTTGGTGTAGCATCCCAATTGTCTAACAATTGTAATGCTACTTGGTCTAGTAATATAATGGCTACTTCCTATATATAATTGTTGCATCATAATTATATCATGCTCATGTCATCATGCCACCTTGCATTTGAGCATCATATAAAACCCTTTGTTCTTTGATTCTTCTCTCATATGCATTATTAAATGTATTTGCCTCTTGATATTGTATTTGGTTATTGATATTTTGTTTAATGCCCAAGTTGAGTTGGGGGCATATATTTTATTCCACTTCACCACCTTTCTTTGTCACCACCTTACAATTCCACCACCCTAATTTCACATGGGTTTTATTTATTTTTGGCATTTAATCTAGCTCATGTGGGTTAGTGTGGATCTAATCTCTTTTTCTTTTGCTTGGCCTTATTCCACATTTTTGCTAATGCATGGGATCATGCCATGTTACAATATTATTGTTTTCACAAGAATAAAACATGGCATTAATTATTTTGCATGGGCCATGCAAAGCACTCATCTTTTCACCTTTGAATTTCTTGGATTTTGGAGTGAACCTTTTTCTTTTGGTGAGATTCCTTTTTCTCTCTTTCTCCACCCTATCCTAGTTACTTTGCTTTGAGCATCAAAACCTCACCTCTCCCATCTCCACCTTATCAACCTCACATGGAAAGTTGCCATGCATGGTCATGTGAGACTTTTTCCTTAAATCCACCCGTCTTCTTTCTTTCATCACTTAATGGTATCCATTTCCACCATCACCCTAGCTTCACCTTAACCTTGCATGATCTTGGTAGAACATATCTAGCCCATAAGACTCCCTCTCCAACACCATCATGTCACCCTCTTAAAACCCTAAACCTAGCTTTCCCCCTTTTTCTCTCTCACCCTAGTCCTAAGCTAAACCCTAACCGTAACCCTCACCTCACATCTTTCCTCTCACCATGCCAATGGCCCCTCTCCCTGCCATGCATGGCCCACCTCAGCTAACCCCTACCCCTCTCTCTCTAACCCTAACCAAACCCTAACCCGAGACCACCCTAGCTAACCCAAGTCTCTCCCTCTCTCTCTCTCTCGGCCTCTCTCTCTTCTCTCACTGCCATACTGGCCCCAGCCCGAGTCTGGCCCGCCTGGCAGCCCCACCTACCTGCCCCTGCCCTGCTCCAGCTCGAGCACGTGCATGGGAGAAGGACAAAGTGGCCGAAGCCACTTTATCTCTGCCCGCTCCCACACGGCACCCTCCTCCCTCTCCCTCGCTTTATCCTCCGCCCCACGTCTCCTCTGCCCCGCCAGATCCACCCCAAGGCCCTGCCTCTCCTCTCCTTCCTCTTCACCGTCGCCATCTCCTCTCGCCGTTCCCACCAGTACCACCGCCGTCTCCTCGTTCCGGTCAGCACGCGCGATGTGGAGGTGATCGAGGAGACCAAGGACGATCCCCTGCATCGCCCTGTATGCGCCAACGAGGAGGAGGAGCACCAGAACCGCCAGTACCCTCACCGCTCTGCCGCAAACCCTAGATCCGGGACGTCTGCAACCTCGCCGCTCCTCGCCACGATCCGAGCCCTCCGTCGAGCCCGCGGTTAGCCCTCGTACCTCCCAGACAACCCCATCTTCGCCGTCGTCGTCTAGCCGCGTCGGACCTTACACCGAACGCCCTCAGTGCGTCGTCAGTTGCTGGTGTCTGCACGTTCTCCGCGCCGCATAGAGCCTCACCTAGCCGCGTTGCTCCCTCCTGTCAACACCCACGTCCTACCGCACTGGTTGCCGCCGCCGAGCGCTAGTCCCAGGTCCCTGGTTCGAGTCCCCGTTCCGCGCCGCGCGTAGATCTGCCGCCAGACCGTGGAGAAGATCCACAGTACGGCGGCCTCCCCTTTTTGCGGTTAACCCCCTGTTTCTTTTGCCGCCTCAACCCGCAGTATGCGCGCGCCCACCTGTCAGCCGCCCTAGCGATCTTGCAGTAAGGCACCCCAGTTTTCGTAGACGTAACCCGCGGTCTAGTTCGGCCCCACCTGACAGCCTCTACGGGTTCCGCCGCTGTCACGTGGGCCTTAGCCAACTGGTCCCACCTAGCAGTCACATTGGCTAGGCAGAGCCGCGGTGGAAAATGTCCTTTGCGCGCTGTGTGGCCTAGTTAGCCGCTGGCCCACCCGTCAGCGTCTAGGGTTGGGTCTGTCTGAGTATAAAACGTTTTCTGTTTTTCTGTTTTAAAATAAACATTTCCAGAAATTTTTTAAATTCCAATTCAAATCAGATTTTAAATAACTTTCAAAATATAAATCCAAACAATACATATAATATATGTTTATGAATCAGAAAAATGTGAGGAATTCAAATATGCCATTCAAAATATTGTTTGAACATTTTAAAGTTTCGAGATGATTAAAATTACAATAAAATGCCCTTTTCTTAATAAATTAATAACTTTAATTCTACAACTCCAAATTTGACAAATAATATGTCTAAATCGATCAGCGCGATGAGCCCGTTCTATCTATGCAGTCCTTGTTCTGAATTGAAGCATGCATCATGTCATTATTAGAAATATAAAGTATTTATGGCAATAAAATTTGACTAAATATATAATAAAATGCTTTATTCTTGTACCTCACACTTCACCATGCCATGCTACTTTAATGCCATGTAAATTGTGCATAATTCATCATGGCATGCTCGTTTGCTTGTCGCATTTTAATTCATATGCTTGTGCACTTTATTTATGTTGGTCCTTGTTTGTTTGGTTCTTCTTCGAATAGATGCCCAGCAGGAGAATTACCAGGAATCACAGGAGTACTACCCAGATCCATCTCTCGCTTCAACTGAGCTGCCAGGCAAGCACTACCACATGCTTGCATACATATAGTACCTATTGCCTCTATCTTATTCTTGCATCACTGAGTCGTGATTGCATTAAATTGAATCCCAAGTACTGCATAGCCTTTACTTTTAAACCCCACCGAAGCTTGCTCCTCTATCCCATGAGCCATTACTACAGGAGTTGTTTGAGCCATGCGAGTCGTAGAAAAGCATGTGTAGGGTATGTGAGTGTCTGATGAATAACGAGGTAACTAAACAACATAACCTGAGCAGTAACGGGATAACTAATGAAAGAGGCACTGGTGAGCAATATCTGCTATTTGGTTTTTCATGCTCACTTGTGTCCCGTAGGACCCCGAGTACTTGATTCCTGTTCCTTGACTATTCGCACTATCCACATCCGGGAGGCCTTATGGACCCCGCTGAGCAAGATCTTGATTCATTCTTATTTCTTGGGGCCACAAAGTAGTTTGGGGCTTTATTACTATCCTGTACTTATGCCATGATACTGTTTTATTAAGATTGTGCGAGGAGCAGTTGTACTGTTCAAGAATTGTGGAGTGTTTTCGCGGTATCGACAAGCCCAGTCACATTTTCGGGTTCCCAGTCGTTTACAGCCATTGGCGCAAACCTTGGGTCCGTCTCGGAGCCGGCTAACTTCGTTGCGGGTAGCTTAATGGGGTGGCCCCCTGAAATATTTCTGAATCATGTGATTGCTTTGTCGTGAATGCCTCGTTGGATTTTGAGTTGGTTTTTCCGAGGTTGATCGAGTGTGTGTTGCTATTCGTGCACCCCTGCAGGGTAAATCTTTCTGAAAGCCGTGTCCACAGTTATGGACGACTTCGAGCACAGTTTCTCGATCATAGACAAGTATAATTAAAGTACCGCTTTTAATTTGACTAAGTACTTGACTAGTAAATAGTGCAATACTCATGGAAGGGTTAATAAAACTGCCAATGGATGGGGGGTTGTTCGTCCGTTTCCTCGTGGTAAGCGAGGAGGAGGATGGATCTGTTAATTATACTGTTATAACTGTTGTTCTTAATTCCCGGACATCCGTCTATTATTGGTTAGGCGGATGGTTAGCGAGTATCTATAGAATTGTTAGATATTATCTTTTGTTGCAATTGCGTCACCCCCAGGTTGTGTCCCCTTTAGTGGCATAAAGACTTGCTGAGTACCCCTAGGGTCTCACACGATAAATTGTTTGATTCAGATGAACAGGTGTACCCGCAAGATGGATACTGGGTGGAGGAGACAGATGATGTTGGCAACGATCATTTGGTGTAGAGATTCCGGGAACGGGGATCCGTGAGATCTGTGGGCGGGATGTGTTTATTTATGTGGCATCTTATGCCAATTTGCTTCTTATCCGTACTCGGATCTTGTTTTCCGCTTCCGCCTGATACTCTGATGTTTGTTGTCTGAGGAGCTATCCTAATTATTATCTGTACCTAGGATATTTGAATCTTGACGTATGGCGTTGCAATATTTCTATTTCTTTTAGATGGAATGGCTCTGAGGACTGTTGTATGTGGCTTGCGTACATACTCATTTGTGTATGTAGTTGATCCCTTCGCCTGCCGATTACGCCGCTCGTTCTTGTCCTGATGTTCTGAAAGTGGTTAGGACGGCCGAAAGGTCTACCGTGAGTGGCCCTGGGCCCCACCGTACTATTTTAACCACTTTCGTTCATCCAGGCATGTAACTAAGAGCATAATTCACCGAGGTAGTTACTATTGGTATCAGAGCCATCCCGCCCTTCAGGGTCTCAGCCAAAATGGTCGTTGTCAGTCTAGCAAATATTTTTGGTAGTTATGTATACTAGGGAAAAACTAATGTGAGAGTAGGACTGCTTCCATTTTTCTTCTTACCCACCCACCCACCCTTTTTCTGGTAAGGAAGTGTAACGTTTTCAATCCTCTTCTAAAAATTCAAACTAGGATTCACGTGTTCTGGGTTCCATAGTACCATAGGTTGTGTTTGTGTGTGTGTGTGTGTGTGAATTCTTTGCCTATCTGTTGCATCCAAATGTTATCACTATCTGCCTTTTGGTTATCAACTGTTGGTACATTCCATACCAACAGGCCTTTGTAAACCGACGCGATCTATCTGATTCGTTGTATACCGATGCGATCTATCTTATTCTTTGTTATCCGACGTTATCTTGTTTGGGATGTTCGTTTCCGTAGTTACTAATCTTTAGGTTCATCTTAAGAAGAAGGTGTTGGGATATGTGTTTTACTTGTTCATGTGTGGAGTAATGATTGAGTGCGGGATGGAGTCGCGACCATACCACTACTTTTATCATTCGCTCTTGTATATTGAATTAGTGGAGTTACTAATCTTCATTCGTTAAGTGGTTTTCCGCATATAGTGGTATTTTGATGCCGAAATTTGTGGAAATTTTTTCTTTGTTAGTTGTGTACCACACTCCTTGTTCAGTCGTGTGCGTTATGCTTAATATCTTCTAATTGCCTTTAACTTTGTTGATATTTTAATATCATCTCAGTGAATTGCATCCTTTAATCTTGGTTAATTCCATTTTGGTACTATTTTTGATTATTATCATTCTCCATTATAGTACTGACTTGTGTTTTATATCAATCACAGGATGGCACCACCACGCCGTTCTGAGGAGGACATACCACCTGAACTTGGGGCTGCTTTGGCAAGTATTGCAAATGCTTTGGGCACTATGCAGCAGAACCAGCAGCGCTTCGAAGAAAGCGTGAGGAGGAATGAGTTTGTTCCGCTACCTCCACCTCCCAAGCGAGGAGACATCTAGAGTTTTCTCAAGTTCAACCCACGCCAATTTGAGGTGTCTGATCAGCCACTTGATGCGGATGATTGGCTGCGCGAAGTGTCAAGGTTGCTGATGATTGCGGATGTTCCCGAGAAAGAATGGGTCAAATGTGCCACTCACCTTCTGAAAGGAGATGCAGCTCTCTGGTGGGAAAATTACCTCAAGGCAGATCTCTCTGGTTTTTAGCCTACTTGGGAGCAATTCACTGGGGCTTTCAAAGAGCAATATCTGTCAGAAATTGTCATGGAAAGGATGAAGGAAGTGTTTCTCAACCTGAAGCAGGGCAATGACAATGTCAATACCTACATCAGAAACTTCATGAACCTTTCTCGGTATGGTGGCGATGAGATCTCTGATGACAAGAAGAAGCAAAAGAGGTTCCGGCAAGGCCTCAATGCTTCCATCAAATATGCAATCACTCATGCAAGGCCGGCGTCTTTTCTGGAACTCCAACACACAGCTCTGCAGGAAGAAGCAAGTAGGCAAGTGTTTGAGGAGTCAAAGAAACACAGCCGTGATATAGCAAGCTCTTCTGCTATGACAGCTCCTTCTAAGCGTCGTGTCTGGGTTCCTAACACCCCACCGTCGCTCCCTGCTCCACCAAGACCGTCAAGCTACATGGCAAGGCCACCAAACTCCTTCACTGCGGCTCCCAGGGGCTACAACCACAACTACCCTAGAGCGCTTGGCGGAGTCCCTGGCTACGTTGCTCCACGTCCACCTGGTGCTTGCTTTACTTGTGGAAACACTGAGCATCAGCACTGGAATTGTCCTATGAACAACAAAGCTCTTCCACCACCACCTCCAAGACCTGCAGCAAGTTCTCCTATGATTCGTGCACCTCCACCTCGGGCTCTCAACATCAACACCAAGCCTGGGTCTACGGTTGCTCGTGCCAACTGTGTCAATGTCGCTCAAGCTGAGCATGCATCTGGAGTTGTGCTGGGTATGCTTCCTGTTAACTCAGTCCCTGCACGAGTTTTGTTTGATTCTGGCACATCGCATTCTTTTGTCTCTATGAGTTTTGCTGATAGGAATGGGTTATCTATGGATCCTCTTCCCAAGCGCTTAATGGTCCTTTCTCCTGGAGCAACAATGGCATCTTCTAAAATCAGCCATAACAATCAAATTGAGATTGGTGGTTCTTTGTTTCCAGCTCCCTTAATTATTCTGGGCAATTCTGATATTGATGTTATCTTGGGCATGGATTGGTTAACAGCAAATGCAGCTGTGATTGATTGTGCTAAACGTTCGGTTTCTCTGAAAATTCTTGAAGGCCATATAGTCTATTCTCCAAGTCTAACTCCTGCAATTTAGATTTACTCTTTGGCAGCTCTGAATGATGATGCTATGGAAGGTATTCAGAGTGTTCCTGTAGTCTGTCAGTTCCCAGATGTCTTTCCTGAAGAGTTGCCAGGTATGCCTCCGGATCGTGAGGTTGAGTTTGTCATTGAACTTGAACCTGGTACCGCTCCTATCTCCAAGCGGCCTTATAAAATGGGTCCTACTGAGTTGGCTGAACTCAAACGTCAGTTGGATGAACAAGAGAAGTTGGGTTTCATTCAGCACAGTACTTCTTCTTGGGGTAGCCCAACCATCTTTGTGAAGAAGCGAGACAAGACTGATAGACTTTGTGTTGACTATCGGGCACTTAATGCTAAAACAATCAAGAATAAATATCCCCTTCCGTGGATTAATGATCTCTTCGATCAATTAGCTAGAGATGTGGTATTCTCTAAGCTTGATTTGAGAAGTGGTTATCATCAAATCAAGATCCGCAAGGAAGATGTTCCTAAAACAGCTTTCACCACCCGCTATGGCCTGTATGAGTACACGGTCATGTCTTTCGGTCTCACCAATGCACCAGTCACCTTCTCGAGGCTTATGAACTCGGTTTTCATGGAGTATCTTGATAAGTTCGTTGTGGTCTATCTGGATGACATTCTAGTCTATTCTAAGTCAAAGGAAGAACATGAAGAACACCTTTGGTGTGTCCTAAACAAGCTTCGTGAGAACCGCCTGTATGCAAAGTTCTCCAAGTGTGAGTTTTGGCTACCTCAAGTCACCTACCTTGGTCACGTCATCTCTGCCAAGGGCATTGCCGTCAACCCAGAAACTATTAAGACAATTATGGACTGACTTCCACCCATAAATGTCAAAGAAGTCCGGAGTTTCCTTTGTTTGGCCAGTTACTGTCGTCGCTTCGTTCAAAACTTCTCGAAGATTGCGAAGCCTCTTACCGATCTCCTCAAGAAAGGCAAGAAATACCTTTGGACTCCTGCATGTCAAGCAAGCTTTGAAACACTCAAAGAGAAGCTCACATCCACACCAGTCTTAGTTCCTCCAGATACATCAAAGCCTTTCCAGATATTCTGTGATGCCTCATTGCAAGGATTGGGTGCGGTCCTTATGCAAGAAAAACAAGTTGTTTCTTATGCATCTCGTCAGTTGAAGACGCATGAGATCAACTATCCTACACATGACCTCGAACTCGCAGCAGTTGTCTTTGCTTTGAAAGTATGGAGGTATTACTTGCTTGGCAACCGTTGTGAGATCTTTTCTCATCACAAGAGTCTGAAGTATATCTTCACACAGCCTGATCAAGCTTATGTCAACAATCTCATGGTGGAAGAACAACAGCCTCTCTTGTGCGAGGAATTCCGCAAGCTCAACCTTGAAATTGTGGATCAAGGGTATCTTATGAACCTTCTGGCAACACCGCTCTTGGAAGAAAAAGTTCGCTCCATTCAGCTTGGGGATCCTTATACAAAAAAGATCATCTCCAACATTCAGCTTCCGAAGTATGAGTCTTTCCACGTCGACGATCAAGGCACTGTTTTCTTTGAACACCTGATGTTTGTTCCGAACTACCCGGGTTTAAGAGAGCAAGTTCTCAAGGAGGCACATGATTCTGTTCTTTCTATCCACCCTGGCAGCACTAAGATGTACATGGACTTGAAAACACAATATTGGTGGCCTTGTTTGAAACGATATTGTGCCAAGTATGTCTCGGAATGTGATGTTTCTCGCAGAGTTAAAGTTGTCCATCAGAAACCTTCCGGTCTTCTACAGCCATTGAAGCCTCCGTAATGGAAATGGGAGAAAGTAGAGATGGACTTCATCACTGGTTTTCCAAGGTCGCAAAAAGGGCAACAATGCAATCTTTGTTGTCATTGACAGGCTTTCTAAAGTAGCTCACTTCTTTCCAGTCAAGGAAACAATTTCTGCAATTCAGTTGGCTGAGCTCTATATCAACAGAATTGTCTCTCTGTATGGAGTTCCTCTTGAGATCAGTTCAGACCATGGAAGCATCTTCACTTCCAAGTTCTGGGGAAGTTTCCAAAATGCTTTGGGAACAAAATTGAACTTCAGCACAGCTTACCACCCTCAGTCGCAAGGACAAGTTGAAAGGATCAATCAGATTCTAGAAGATATGCTCCGTGCTTGCGTTATCTCTTTCGGCATGAAGTGGGAAGAATGTCTTCCTTATGCTGAATTCTCTTACAACAACAGCTTCCAGAAAAGTCTAAAGATGGGACCATTTGAGGCTCTCTATGGTCGCAAATGCAGAACTCCGATTGGTTGGTCGGGCGCAGGTGAAAGAATATTGTTTGGCCCCGACATTGTAACTCAAGCGGAGGAGAAAGTTCACATCATTCTTGAAAACCTGAAGATTGCTCAAAGTCGCCAGAAGAGCAATTATGATAGAAAGCACACGGACATGGAGTATGTCCCTGGTGATCTCGTTTACCTTCGTGTCACTCCCATGAGAGGCACGCACCGCTTTGGTATCAAAGGAAAGCTGGCTCCTAGATACATCGGTCCTTTCAAAATTCGTGGAAGAAGAGGAGAAGTTGCTTATGCTCTTGAGCTCCCTGAACAACTCAAAGTCCATGATGTTTTCCACATCTCTCAACTCAAGAAGTGCTTCAAGGATCCCGGCAGGACCGTGGACCATGAACTCATCAATCTCCAAGAAGATCTATCTTATCAAGAACACCCCATAAAAATTCTAGAAGTCGCAGAAAGAAGGACTCGCAACAAGTCCATCAAGTTCTGCAAGGTGCAGTGGTCGCACCATTCTGTTGATGAAGCCACTTGGGAGCGTGAAGATAAGCTCCGTGCCAAGTATCCTACCCTCTTTGAGTCTTCTTCTTCTTCCTAGAATCTCGGGACGAGATTCCTGTTTAGTGGGGGAGAGTTGTAGCATCCCGATTGTCTAACAATTGTAATGCTACTTGGTCTAGTAATATAATGTCTACTTCCTATATATAATTGTTGCATCATAATTATATCATGCTCATCTCATCATGCCACCTTGCATTTGAGCATCATATAAAACCCTTTGTTCTTTGATTCTTCTCTCATATGCATTATTAAATGTATTTGCCTCTTGATATTGTATTTGGTTATTGATATATTGTTTAATGCCCAAGTTGAGTTGGGGGCATATCTTTTATTCCACTCCACCACCTTTCTTGTTCACCACCTTACAATTCCACCACCCTAATTTCACATGGGTTTTATTTATTTTTGGCATTTAATCTAGCTCATGTGGGTTAGTGTGGATCTAATCTCTTTTTCTTTTGCTTGGCCTTATTCCACATTTTTGCTAATGCATGGGATCATGCCATGTTATAATATTATTGTTTTCACAAGAATAAAACATGGCATTAATTATTTTGCATGGGCCATGCAAAGCACTCATCTTTTCACCTTTGAATTTCTTGGATTTTGGAGTGAACCTTTTTGTTTTGGTGAGATTCCTTTTTCTCTCTTTCTCCACCCTATCCTAGTTACTTTGCTTTGAGCATCAAAACCTCACCTCTCCCATCTCCACCTTATCAACCTCACATGGAAAGTTGCCATGCATGGTCATGTGAGACTTTTTCCTTACATCCACCCTTCTTCTTTCTTTCATCACTTAATGGTATCCATTTCCACCATCACCCTAGCTTCACCTTAACCTTGCATGATCTTGGTAGAACATATCTAGCCCATAAGACTCCCTCTCCAACACCATCATGTCACCCTCTTAAAACCCTAAACCTAGCTTTCCCCTTTTTCTCTCTCACCCTAGTCCTAAGCTAAACCCTAACCTTAACCCTCACCTCACATATTTCCTCTCACCATGCCAATGGCCCCTCTCCCTGCCATGCATGGCCCACCTCAGCTAACCCCTACCCCTCTCTCTCTAACCCTAACCAAACCCTAACCCGAGACCACCCTAGCTAACCCAAGTCTCTCCCCTCTCTCTCTCTCTCTCTCTCTCTCTCTCTCTCGACCTCTCTCTCTTCTCTCACTGCCATACTGGCCCCAGCCCGAGTCTGGCCCGCCTGGCAGCCCCACCTACCTGCCCCTGCCGTGCTCCAGCTCGAGCAAGTGCATGGGAGAAGGACAAAGCGGCCGAAGCCACTTTATCTCTGCCCGCTCCCACACGGCACCCTCCTCCCTCTCCCTCGCTTTATCCTCTACCCCACGTCTCCTCTGCCTCGCAAGATCCACCCCAAGGCCCTGCCTCTCCTCTCCTTCCTCTTCACCGTCGCCATCTCCTCTCGCCGTTCCCGCCAGTACCACCGGCGTCTCCTCGTTCCGGTCAGCACGCGCGACGTGGAGGTGATCGAGGAGACCAAGGACGATCCCCTGCATCGCCCTGTACGCGCCAACGAGGAGGAGGAGCACCAGAACCGCCAGTACCCTCGCTGCTCTGCCGCAAACCCTAGATCCGGGACGTCTGCAACCTCGCCGCTCCGCAGCTCCTCGCCATGATCCGAGCCCTCTGTCGAGCCCACGGTGAGCCCTTGTACCTCCCAGACAACCCCATCTTCAGCGTCGTCGTCTAGCCGCGCCGGACCTTACACCGAACGCCCTCAGTGCGTCGTCTGTCGCTGGTGTCTGCACGTTCTCCGCGCCGCATAGAGCCTCACCTAGCCGCGTTGCTCCCTCCTGTCAACACCCACGTCCTACCGCACTGGTTGCCGCCGCCGAGCGCTAGTCCCAGGTCCCTGGTTCGAGTCCCCGTTCCGCGCCGCGCGTAGATCTTCCGCCAGACCGTGGAGAAGATCCACAGTACCGCGGTCTCCCCTTTTTGCGGTTAACCCCCTGTTTCTTTTGTCGCCTCAACCCGCTGTACGCGCGCGCCCACCTGTCAGCCGCCCTGGCGATCTTGCAGTAAGGCACCCCGGTTTTCGTAGACATAACCCGCGGTCCAGTTTGGCCCCACCTGACAGCCTCTGCGGGTTCCGCCGCTGTCACGTGGGCCTTAGCCAGCTGGTCCCACCTAGCAGTCACATTGGCTAGGCAGAGCCGCGGTGGAAAAAGTCCTCTGCGCGCTGTGTGGCCCAGTCAGCCGCTGGCCCACCCGTCAGCGTCTGGGGTTGGGTCTGTCTGAGTATAAAACATTTTCTGTTTTTCTGTTTTAAAATAAACATTTCCAGAAATTGTTTAAATTCATATTCAAATCAGATTTTAAATAACTTTCAAATTATAAATCCAAACAATACATATAATATATGTTTATGAATCAGAAAAATGTGAGGAATTCAAATATGCCATTCAAAATATTTTTTGAACATTTTAAAGTTTCGAGATGATTAAAATTACAATAAAATGCCCTTTTCTTAATAAATTAATAACTTTAATTCTACAACTCCAAATTTGACAAATAATATGTCTAAATCGATCAGCGCGACGAGCCCGTTCTATCTATGTAGTCCTTGTTCTGAATTGAAGCATGCATCATGTCATTATTTAAAATATGAACTGTTTATGGCAATAAAATTTGACTAAATAAATAATAAAATGATTTATTCTTGTACCTCACACTTCACCATGCCATGCTACTTTAATGCCATGTAAATTGTGCATCATTCATCATGGCATGCTCGTTTGTTTGTCGCATCTCAATTCATATGCTTGTGCACTTTATTTATGTTGGCCCTTGTTTGTTTGGTTCTTCTTCGAATAGACGCCCAACAGGAGAATTACCAGAAATCACAGGAGTACTACCCAGACCCATCTCTCGCTTCAACTGAGCTGCCAGGCAAGCACTACCACATGCTTGCATACATATAGTACCTATTGCCTCTATCTTATTCTTGCATCACTGAGTCGCGATTGCATTAAATTGAATCCCAGTACTGCATAGCCTTTACTTTTAAACCCCACCGAAGCTTGCTCCTCCATCCCATGAGCCATTACTACAGGAGTTGTTTGTGCCATGCGAGTCGTAGAAAAGCATGTGTAGGGTATGTGAGTGTCTGATGAATAACGAGGTAACTAAACAACATAACCTGAGTAGTAATGGGATAACTAATGAAAGAGGCACCGGTGAGCAATATCTGCTATTTGGTTTTTCATGCTCACTTGTGTCCCGTAGGACCCCGAGTACTTGATTCCTGTTCCTTGACTATTCGCACTATCCACATCCGGGAGGCCTTATGGACCCCCCCTGAGCCAGTGCTTGATTCATTCTTATTTCTTGGGGCCACAAAGTAGTTTGGGGCTTTATTACTATCCTGTACTTATGCCATGATACTGTTTTATTAAGATTGTGCGAGGAGCACCTGTACTGTTTAAGAATTGCGGAGTGTTTTCGCGGTATCGACAAGCCTAGTCAGATTTTCGGGTTCCCAGTCGTTTACAGCCATTGGCGCAAACCTTGGGTCCATCTCGGAGCCGGCCAACTTCGTTGCGGGTAGCTTAATGGGGTGGCCCCCTGAAATATTTCTGAATCCTGTGATTGCTTTGTCGTGAATGCCTCGTTGGGTTTTGAGTTGGTTTTTCCGAGGTTGATCGAGTGTGTGTTGCTATTCATGCACCCCTGCAGGGTAAATCTTTCTGAAAGCCGTGTCTGCGGTTATGGATGACTTGGAGCATAGTTTCTCGATCATAGACAAGTATAACTAAAGTACCGCTTTTAATTTGACTAAGTACTTGACTAGTAAATAGTGCAATACTCATGGAAGGGTTAATAAAACTACCAACGGATGGGGGGTTGTTTGTCCGTTGCCTCGTGGTAAGCGAGGAGGAGGATGGATCTGTTAATTATACTGTTACAACTGTTGTTCTTAATTCCTGGACATCCGTCTATCATTGGTTAGGCGGATGGTTAGCGAGTATCTGTAGAATTGTTAGATATTATCTTTTTTTGCAATTGCGTCACCCCCAGGTTGTGTCCCCTTTAGTGGCATAAAGACTTGTTGAGTACCCCTAGGGTCTCACACGATAAATTGTTTGATTCAGATGAACAGGTGTACCCGCAAGATGGATACTTAGTAGAGGAGACAGATGATGTTGGCAACGATCATTCGGTGTAGAGATTCCGGGAACGGGGATCCGTGAGATCTGTGGGCGGGATGTGTTTATTTATGTGGCATCTTATGCCGATTTGCTTCTTATCTGTACTCGGATCTTGTTTTCCGCTTCCGCCTGATACTCTGATGTTTGTTGTATGAGGAGCTATCCTAAATTATTATCTCTACCTAGGATATTTGAATCTTGCCGTATGGCGTTGCAATATTTCTATTTCTTTTAGATGGAATGGCTCTGAGGACTGTTGTATGTGGCTTGCGTACATACTCATTTGTGTATGTAGTTGATCCCTTCGCCTGCCGATTACGCCGCTCGTTCTTGTCCCGATGTTCTGAAAGTGGTTAGGACGGCCGAAAGGTCTACCGTGAGTGGCCCTGGGCCCCACCGTACTATTTTAACCACTTTCGTTCATCCAGGCATGTAACTAAGAGCGTAATTCACCGAGGTAGTTACACTTGGGCACTGCATAGGTGGACAACAGTGAGAGGTAGCCTCAGCTTAGACCTCTCCCGTGAGGGAACTAATGCTAATGCATATAAATTTCTAGCTAAGCCTTACCCGATTCAGGCAGTGTGGTTGTACGGTAAATTTGGAATGGTATCGCATCCGAATCCAACCATTAGTTTTATAAAAGGGTTAAGGCTCATGCCTCAACATTTTCATCATCATCAACCATTTGTGTTTCTCAACACATGTCAAAACATCTCAATAGAATGACTCATCATTCCAAGGTTTTCATAATTCATTTTCACCAAGTGTTCCCATCTAAAGTGACTCAAGTTTTTGATCTACTCTAAACTACTAAGTTAAGAGTGTTCACTAAGGTGGAAAAGATGGGTTCAATCTCATGCCATAGAATGACATCTAAAGGTTTCTAAATAGGTCAAGTTTTATAATTTTTATGCTACCTTCAAAACAAGTAAAGAACTTTGTGTAAACTAAGAGTGTAAAGCTTGTAAATAGAACTTGGGGTAGTACTAGTCAAAGGGGTGTGATCAAAGCATGCTTAAGGCATCTTTACTAAACCATCTAGTTTGGTCCTAACTTGCTAAGCACTAAATTTGCAAGTGTTAGCTTGCACTGTTAATGGTGGCTTGCCTTGGTTGGTGCAGTGGTTGAAGTTTTCTTCTTCTTCTTGGTAGAACTCCTCCTCCTCGAAAGCTTGGTCGGTACTATCGTCTATAAATACATACGGAGCACACAATCACCAAACAATACTTAACTAGGCTAAGTAGTATTCTAAGACACACATTTGATGATCTATTATCATCACAAGCATCCCAAGTTTAATTTAATGGTTTCATCCTTTTTAATTTAGAAAAGTAATTTCTACTCATTGAAAAATTAACTAAGATTTAATATTCACCACTTAAAATATGGGATCATGTGGACACATGTCATCACCACATATCCTAACATGTGGGAATGAGAGTTAAAGGTTGGATCAATATTACTTTGGTTTAAGTTCATTATTTAATGATTTAAAGTGACTAGAAATGCCTATATAGCATTATTTTGGTACTAGTCCAAAGTCACTGCATGTAAACCCTAATATTATTACATAGTTAGATAGATATGATGAAATGTGATTTTTGAGAGTTGGAATCAACTCAAAAGCTAACTTGGTTGATTTTATAAAAATGTTGCAAGTTGCAAATGCTTTTGTTTTGTTATTTTTATTAGGAGAGATCTATAAGTCTAATTGAATTAAATCCAATGGTCTTGGATAGATCATCTTAATACCTTTCAGGCAAAATTGGTTTCATGCAAATTGGATTTGTAAAACTCCCATAATTGAATTTTAAAATAGTGGACAGAAACTAGATTTAACTAAAAAGAAAAATCCAGATTTGAAAGGGTGGGCTAGCGCGGGAAAGAACTTGGGCCGGCCCAGTGGCGCTCCGCAGCGCGGGGATCAGTTGACAGGGGGTCCCGCTTGTCAGTGGGTCTTAACACGCAAAACAGTATGCGCGCTATGGGCCGTAGGATTAGAAGGGGAATCTACAACTGAGGGTCGTCGTCGACGACGAACGGGTCGCCGGCGAGCTCGAACCCTAGCGGCTCGGTGGTGGTCTGCTGGGGACGTACCAGGGCTCCAGCGACGACGGCGAGGCGAGCAAACAAACTGGAAGACGACGGCGAGCTCAGGGACGGTCGAGGTAGCTCCAGGGGTAGTCGCAATCAGCGGCGCCCTTCTCCTCCAGAGGCGGCGGCTCCGGCTCCAATTCCGGCGAGTTGCTGCTCCCCTTGCTCCGGCGAGAGGTGGGTGAGGTTCAGAGAGGTGAGGGGAGTGGAGTGGTGTGGAGAGAAGAGGCTGGGGAGGCCTCCTTTTATAGGCCCGACGGTGAGACCAAGCGGGATGGGCTTGCGACGGTGGCGACATGGCTACAGCTGGGTAGAGGCATGGCTGAGGGTGGCGATCAACGGGCGGTCCCCTGGCGGTGCTCTAGGAATTGAATGCGGCCGTAGGGGCGGTGGCATGCGGTCTGGGCGAGGTGGCGCTCTGAGCGGCAAAGACGGCGGTGTCCACGGCGAGCGGTGGCTGTGGGGCGTTGGGCGGCGAACGAGGGTGTCTAGGGTGTTCCCTAGGTCGTGGCGGAGTGGTGGGTGCGGGCTGCGGCCAAGGGGCGGTTTGTGCGAGCAGGGACAGAGCGCGCTCTGGGGGCGGCACCGACATGATGCGGTGGCACTGGGCGCGTGGTATCCTCGGTGGTCCACTGCAGGGCTTGGCTCGGGCAGGGGACAGAGGGTGGTGGTGAGGTGCTGGCTACCTCCTAGACATGGAGAGAGAGAGGGGGAGATGGTCTGCTGCGGTGAGGGCAAGGTTGGCCGTCAAGGGGTGGCTCGGCATGGCATGGCAATGCCACTAGGGGCTAGGGGAGTGGGTGCTAAGGGCCTGGTTAGATCAATAGGGGACAAAGAGATTAAATATAGATCATTTGGGGGCAAAACCCTGTTCAAAACAGTGAGCTAGGATTAGGGTGGAAATCATGCATGCGAAGTGTTTGATGAAATGGCCGCATGAGATTTTGTTTTGAATTTTGAAAAGATTTTTGGTGGGTTTGCTAGGAATAAGCTTGAGACTCTGTGGGTGCTTGGGTTTGAAAATTGAGCTTGTTTGAGTGGTTTTTGAAATAATGGGATCTTCCCATATGAATTAGATTCAATTTTAAACTGTCATTTAAAATTAGCATTTGAAAGTTTTTAGCAGATCACAAAGTGGGCCTTGGTACCTCATTATGTGTACTATCAAGGGGTGTAAAGATCCACCCATGTTTCTGTTAAGTTTTGAGTACTAGGAATAGCCAAAGTAGGCATGAGAGTTAATTTTGCCGAAATGACCATTCACTTCAAATATTCATTTTGAGTTGTTCTTCTTTGGAAAAAGTTTGGGAATGACTTAGATGATGTTTATTTCACTTAAGAAACATTTTAGAAGCAAAGGATCACACAACCATGGCAATTCAAAACAACTCCTATTTTAAATGCACACATATATGAATGCTTTCATTTTAAATTTGCAAAAGTTTTTTGTTAACCCCAAATTTGATGATTTAGATCTTAATAAGCTGTGATTGAAGTTTTGAGATGTTACAACTTGATAGAACCCTTGAGTGAAATTGTCTGATAAAATGAATGTTTCGAAGTAGTAGAGATTATGCCACTTCTTTTTCTAATAATTACAGTAAGATATTTCTTTACGCGTGTCATTACAACACTGGCGTGCTCCATGGGGAACTATTAACTCCGCTGGCAAACGAATGATCTAAATGTGGGAAACCACTTGATTTCGGCTATTGAGTTATATAAGCGCTTGTTGCAGCAATGCTATGACGGGTAAAATTTTAGTCTCCTCGTGGTTTCACGTTCCAAGTCAAGTTGTAGTACTCCTCTGGCCCACTATTGCTCAACAATCATTTATTGGCATGATCACGAGTGCGCAACACAGTCCCAATTAAAATGTTAAAACCAGTGGCATGATTTATCTATGAAAGAGCTGAAGTTTTTGAAAAGCAAGGAAAGGAAAAAGGTACTTTGAGAGTCTTGAAATTTTGATGTGGGAATAGATGAGTTGTTCTTAAATTGAATGTTTTTTGTGCCAACTTGAGTACTCTTAATCAATTAAAGAAACAAGAGCAAAAAGTTTTCATCTATAAACAAAGAGGGACACCAAAAGAATTTGTTTCAGGACACGAACAGGATGAGTTTTGGGCGGAAAAACTCGAACCAAAACCTCAAATTGGTGGGGAAATCAAGGAATTAGGCCATGGGAACACAGGGGAAGGTAGATCAACAAGTTTACCAAGTAATCCACGGATCAAAACCTACCCAAACGCACTCAAATCACAGATTGATCCAAAACAAGAAATTAGGGCTATTTTTTGGTGGAATTTTCGAATTTATGGGGAAAAGACTAAATGAAGGAGAAATCTGTGGCAACGGAAAGCTATTGATACCAGATGTTATGGGTTGACACAAGATCCACTCGATTTTCTGGCTATTTTTGTGGGTTTTCAAGAAAAAAATTGGTGGGGAAGAACGAGGGTGAAATCCATGGCAACTTGGGCTCTGATGCCAGATGTTATGGGGTAACCCCGTGGGTGGCCCGATCTTCACAGATCTCGTGGTCAAATCGATGGGAAAGCGAGGGGAAAGGGAGAAGGTAGCGGAAGCGGACACACACCTCGCGAAGAACATGATGAACACACGCAAAACACACACGATACAAGGCTGATTGCTCTCGCCGGTCGCCACCGGTCCGATAGATTCCTTGCAAGGAAAGATCGGTCAACGTGCTCCCTCGATCCCACGCGGAGAGGGAAGAACACCTTGGAGAGGGTCTTGACATCTTGGCAAAGGGACACCAATGCCATGGCCTTGTACAATGAGAGAGGTGCGATGCAAACTCCAACGAGGTGGTGACGATAGTCGATCCCCTTTGGCAGAAGGGGATGAGGCAAAACTAGAGATTCCACAAAGGGGGGTTGTCTTTAGTCTATCATCTATGCCTAAGGGATACATGAGGGGGTGGGGGCACTATATATAGGCCAGCCACTAGTTCAAGGGTACTTTAGGAATAAAAGGGGAAAGTCTGGGCGGACTAGCTGGCGACACGCATGCCCGTACGCTGAGGCCAGAGACTCCGGTGTGGTGGTCCGGAGACTCCGGTCTAGGCCGGAGATTCCGGTCGGTCTCCGGTCCGTCTTCGGAGGGTCTTCCGGCTATCCTCGAGCTCGATCTGGGGGTCGATCCGGAGATGGGCCGGAGACTCCGGTGTCTTCAGGCCGGAGACTCCGGTGTGGCTGGAGACTCTGGTGTGCCCAGGCCGGAGGCTCCGGTGCTCCAGCTGCTACTTCTTCCGTCTTCTCTTCCAAGCCTCCGTCTTGTCAGGCTTGATGCGCCAGGCTTCCTCCCTTGCCTTCGTACTCGTCGGTATGAACCTATCATGGATATGGGATGGAGTATGAAGTAGTATACCATCCAAGATGGTACGAAGTGGGTTCGCATAGAGGAACAGATTCACCTTTGGAGGCCATGACGACTTGGCATAAGTTGGTTGAGACCATTATGTGGTAACGACCGAAGGTCGGGCTACATCAAAACCTCTCCACCTCCTCGTCATCGTCCTCCATGGACGGGCTGGTAGAGCGGTCCCTGGAAGGAGCAATGAGCCCCATGGGTTTCCCACAGCCTGGGATGGGATAGCGCATCGCTAGATTGGTTCCTGGAGATTATGATTAGAGAGAGACAATGGCAGTATATAAGGGGGGTCAAAGGTCAGTAAAACTCGCAAGAAACACCAAATTGTCACCCAAGAAAAGAATCTTAACGAAACAGGGAAAGAAATCACAGATTTGGAAGTGACATGCCGCGTAACGACCAACTATACAGGCGCGACCCGTATAGCTCCGGCCGTATAGTTGGTTCCGGGCAGATATTTCCAAATATCTCGAGTCCAGGTCGATTAAATCACGACTCAGAACCGACAATAATATTTTTTTTATGAATAAAAACGAAAAGACAAATGAAAAGTGTCTGATAATTTAACGACCAACTATACGGCCGAAATTTTGGCTTTGGTCGTATAGTTGCAACCGTATAGATACAGACACCAAAAATCAAAAGTGTTTGGGAGTTTAACGACCAACTATATGGCCGGAATTTTGGCTCCGGTCGTATAGTTGCGACCGTATAGATACAGACACAAAAAATCAAAAGTATCTATGAGTTTAATGACCAACTATATGGTCGGAATTTTGGCTCCGATCGTATAGTTGCGACCGTATAGGCTTAGATATTAAAAACACTTTCACGATGATGATATAGAGAGTTTAACGACCAACTATACGGCGGGAGCTTCCTCTCCGGTCGTATAGCTCCGCCCGTATAGTTGGTAAAAACCATAAAAAACTTCAGAAAACACAAGGAATTCAAAGGCCAAATTTTCAGAAGTAAAATTTGTGAAAAAAAATCACTTATTTAGGTAAGTATACTGACCTCGAACTTACTGTTTGTTTATTCGGGGATGAAAAGCTCCTCCAACAACAACGACTTCTTCTCTTTGGGAGGAATTGACCTTAGTTCATTAAATAATTCTTGTAAACGAAAATCACCAGGACTAAAGTTCCTCTCAATAAGATTGGTGTCTTGTTGGGACAACATGGGCACTGTATCCAACATCCTTATTTCTTGCCTCTGCAATCTACAACTCAAATTCTTGAAGTGAAAGAATCCAACGAATCAGTCTTGGCTTATGGTATTTCCTCTCAAGGAGTTTTTTTAAACCATCACGATCGGTATGAACTCTTACCTTTGCATCAACTATGTAAGAACGAAATTTATCACAAGAGAAAAATACAGGAAAATTTTCCCTTTCTTCCTTAGGGTAATTCTTTTGAGCACCATTTAGATCTCTACTAGCATGATGTATAATATTAAATCTGCGACCAATGTGTTGTCCCAGAGTTACTCCTACAACATCATCACTAGCTTCACATATTAAGTCAAAGGTTGTATCCCAGATAGGTGGTTTAATAATAGGAGCACGAGATAAAGCATTTTTGAGTTTATCAAAGGCTTCAAGACATTTATCATCAAAATTAAACCTTACTCCCTTTTGCAGGAGGTTAGTCAAAGGTTTAGATATTCCAGAGAAATTTCTAATGAACCTTCTATAAAAACCCACATGACTAAGGAAACTTCTTATTCCTTTAATATCTCTAGGTTGTGGCATTCTCTCTATTGCCTCAACCTTAGCTCTATCCACTTCAATTCCCTTACCTGATACCTTATGTCCAAGGACTATTCCTTTTTTGACCATAAAATGGCACTTCTCCCAGTTTAGAACAAGATTAGTTTCTTCGCAACGCTACAAAACTCTTTTGAGATTATCTAGGCAACTAGTAAACAAAGTTCCATAGACAGAAAAGTCGTCCATAAATACTTCCATTATCAGTTCTATAAAATCCGCAAAAATAGCAGTCATGCATATTTGAAAAGTAGCTAGAGCATTACATAAACCAAAAGGCATACACCGGTAAGCATGTAAACCATAAGGAATAATGAAAGTTGTTTTAAGTTGGTCATCCGGATGAACAGCTATTTGAGAAAAAACCAGAGTATCCGTCTAAGTAGCAAAAATGAGTATGGTTTGCTAACCTTTCTAAAGTTTGATCTATGAATGGTAAAGGATAGTGATCTTTCCTAGTTTATTTATTTAATTTTTTGAAGTCTATGCACATCCTATGCCCAGCAATAGTTCTAGTAGGTATTAATTCATTGTTTTAATTAGGAACAATAGTAAAACCGCCCTTCTTAGGGACACAATGAACAAGACTTACCCATTCACTTGTTTTAACAGGATAAATTATACCTTTCACACCGAGGGGATCCATAAACAAAAGAACATGATATCAACTGAATAATAAGTGCAATGTTGAAAGCGTTCCCCATGGTATCATGGTTCTTCTAATTCACAACTTATAAAGTGCAAGCATATAAGCAACATAGATGGACACAATGGTTCAAGTTTATTAAGTGCAAGAAAATAAAGTGTGCCATCAAGTTTGTGAGAGCTTTAATCACTAATTTTCACATAACAAAATTTTAATTTGGAAGATAGATAAACACATGAATATAATTGGAATGGTGTAACACACCATGCATAGGAATTTATAGTGGACTCTTTGGAATAACTTGGTTTCTTGGGAGTTGGATGCATGAGTAGAACTCATACTCAGTACAGGTGCATGCTAGCAAAAGACTAGGAGCGACCAATTAAGAGAGCAATAATGGCCATAATCATGCAAAGTGACCAAACATTATTAATTAAAGCATAAAGTGATATTGCAAGTCAAAAACTAAATGATCATAGAGGCTATGGTGACTGGTTCATAGTCTTAACATGGTGTAATTATGTGCCAAGTCAACCCAAATAAAGCATCAAAGGAGAATACCACAATATTATGCTTTTGTATGCTAAAACAACACATGATTCTTTCAAGGCACATTAAGCAATCTCAATTGTTTGAAACAAGCCATCCTACAACAATAATAACTAAGCATATGGTCAAAGCAACATCTAGCATGACATGATAAAGTCTAAGTCACAGTGAAAACAAGCTTCCTTTTGTACCACTATAAGCATGAAACTTCCTACTCTATTCCAAGACCAATCGACTTATTTGAAACAACTCTCAAAGATAATAATCAATTAATACCATAAAAAATGTAGGACTGGTGCCGACAGTTCATCACGGAAGAAAGAACTCACAGAGCCGGGATCGATAACTAATAGAATAGTACTACTAACTAATACTACTAACTAATACTACTAACTAATACTAATATATAGAAATAGATATCTGGACATGTCTCACCCATCTATAAAGAAGAACTAAAAAGTTCTAAACCAAAATAATAAGAAAACCAAAGCTAAACGTAGTGCTAGCAAAGGAGAACACTCATTGAACAATAAGAGTGAAAACTAGAGTGTTCTAGGCAATGAATAACAGGGTGTGTCACTCTTTGCTTGTTTGCCACTTGGGGGCAGTTTTCCTTGAGGAAGTGTGGGCTTGAAGGAAGGCTTGGAGGTACTTGAGGAACTTCCATTGAAAGTTGTTGGTGTAGCGGTTGAAGCTTGCTTGTAGGTGAAGTACGTCTTGGGCTTGTTGTACTTGATATCGTCTTACACTTGACGTTCGGCCTTTGTTGCGATGTGCACAAGCACACCCATGTCATTGTATGTTTGGAACTCGACAATGCGCTTGATTGGGTGGTTCAACCCTATAAGGAAGTGTGCCATAGTTTTCTCCATGCGCTCATCAATGTTGGCGCGAATCAAGTTGAGTTCCATTTCCTTGAAGTACTCTTCCACGGTCTTTGTCCCTTGACGAAGCGATTGAAGGTTGTTGAAGAGGTCACGCATGTAGTGCGTGGGGATGAACCGGTATCTCATGTGAGCCTTAATGTCATGCCAAGTTGTGATTGGCGGTTCTTGTCTTGCATCACGAGCAACTTGAACTTGTTCCCACCAAAGGTTGTTATAATCATCAAACTCAAGCGAAGCCATGGCGACCATCTTCTCGTTTCTATAATTGTGCATGCGGAAGATCTTGTCGACTTTGAGTGCCCATGAGAGGTATTCTTCGGGGTCATTAGATCCGGTAAACTTGGGCATTGTGAACTTGAGCTTGCCAAAAGTTTCTTCATCATTGTAGTCATGGCGATGAGCTTGTTGACCTTGTTGATGATCTTGTGGTTGATGCGGTGGAACGTGGTTCTCGCGACCTTGGTGAGGAGCTTTCTCTTGATGTTGTTGTTGTGGAGCTTGCTTTTGGTCTTGACGCGGTTGTTGACAATGTTGAGGTGCTTGGGCCGCATGATGGTGTTGAGGATATGGAGCCTCAGGACGCGGTTGATGACGAAGAGGAGGCTCGTTCCTCTGTTTGTGATGATGATTAGGCACATGGGCCTCACGGCGAAGATCATGGTGTTGAGCCTCATGACGTGGTGGGCGTCGCTCAACTTGTACCACTTGATGCTCCATGTTTTGGTGTGGTGGCGGAGGCGCCTCATGATGACCATGGTGTCGTTGTTGACGTTTGTGACGATGATGTCGAGGAGGAGGATCTTGGAGAGCTTCACGTCGATGACGAGCTTGATTCTCCAAATTGGAGTCCTCACTTGTTGTGGCAAGTATGTGTCGGGGTCGATGGTGGTAGACTTGAGGTTGCACTTGCGGTTCTTCTTGTGGTTGCTCATGTTGGATTAATAGTGCCCTTGCGTGATGATGGTGTGCTTCTTTCCTTGCTTGTGGTCTTGAAGAGAAAGCACTGTCATAGCTTGACGTTGCGGCGTGCCTTGGAGAAGGTACGTAGTTGGAAGAACTTCCATCTTCAACCAGGGGGCATCATTGCTTCTTGGAGCGCTTGGATGGAGATCTTGTTGGAGAGGAACATGACGACGGGACGACCTTGAAGAGCTTGATGCACGTGAGTGTGGCCTTGCTATTCCGTCGACGAGGCCTCGAAGATTGTCATTTGTTTCAGCGACGGAGTGTTGGAGCGCTTCATTTTGATGGCCAAAGTTGTGATGCATTGCATGCATTTGTCTTTTGAGGCCATCGAAGCGGTTGTCGATGTTCCGGAACTCGGCTTGCGTCTCGCCAAATTGTTCATCTTCTCGCGTCTCAAGGGCTTGACAACGTTCATGGAAATCTTGTCGGATGATGAAGTGACTTGCACACGTCATGTATGGTCCTTGTCCTTCTTCTTGGGGAGGTGGTTGGCTCGACTCACCGTGCCTATCCATTATGCAAAGCACACAAGGATTGTATGTGGAAGTGGAATATGGTGGTGTTAGCCTTGTTCCTCACCTTGGGGATTGCACCGAACTAGAAACCACAAGTGAGAGCAATTAGCTTTCAAAGTGAAAACACAAAGAAAAACTCACACTTGTTCGAGAAAAACTCATACTTGACCCAACTTTCTCCACGTGTGAGTTTTCTTTGCAATTCCACTTTGCACGTTTATAGCTCTCACTTGTGATTTCTAGTTTGGTGCAATCCCCAAGGTGAGGTACAAGGCTAACACCACCATATTACACTTCCATATACAATACTTGTGTGTCTTACATGATGGATAGGCACGGTGAGACGAGCCAACCACCTCCCCAAGAAGAAGATCAAGGACCGTACATGACGCGCGCAAGTCACTTCATCATCCGCCAAGAATTCCGTGAACGTTGCCAAGCACTTGAGACGCGGCAAGATAAACAATTTGGCGAGACACAAGCCGAGTTCAAGAACATCAACAACCGCTTCGATAACCTCGAAAGGCAAATGCAAGAAATGCATCACAACCTCGGCCACCAAAATGAGTCGCTTCAATGCTCCGTCGCAGAAACAAATGACAATCTGTGATGCCTCATCGACGGAATGGCGAGACCGCGTTCACGTGCTTCAATCTCTTCAAGTTCTTCGCGTCGTCATGCACCTCTGCAACAAGATCTACCTGCAAGTGCTCCAAGATGCAATGATGCCTCCGTGGTTGAAGATGGAACCTCGTCGAACTATGTACCTTCCCCACGGCACGCCGCAACGTCAAGCTATGATGGTGACCTCTCTTCAAGGCCACGAGCAAGGCAAGAAGCACACCATCATCACGCAAGGGCACTAGTGATCCAACAAGAGAAACCACAAGAGGAACCTCAAGCGCAACCGCAAGTGCAACCGCAAGTCTACCACCGTCGACCATGACACATACTTGACACAACAAGTGATGACTCCAATTTGTAGAATCAAGCTCGTCATCGACATGAAGCTCTACAAGATCCTCCTCCTTGTCATCAACGTCATGAACGTCTGCACCGACACCACGGTCATCACGAGGCGCCTCCACCTCAACAAAACTTGGAGCGTCAAGTGATACAAGTTGAGCGACGCTCACCACGTCAAGAGGCTCATGACCATGTTCTTCATCGTGAGGCCCATGTGCCTAACCAACATCAAGAACCGAGGAACGAGCCTCCTCTTCGTCATCAACCGCATCAAGAGGCTCCACACCCTCGCCACCATGAGGCCCAAACGCCTCAACCACGTCAACAACCACGCCAAGAGAAAGAGCAAGCTTCTCAACAACAATATCAAGAGGAAGCTCCGCAACAAGGATGCGAGAACCAAGTTCCACCTCCCCAACTACAAGATCATCAACAAGGTCACCAAGCTCATCGCAATGACCGCAACGATGAAGAAACTTTTGGCAAGCTCAAGTTCACAATGCCCAAGTTCACCGGATCCAATGACCCTGAAGAATACCTCTCGTGGGAACTCAAAGTCGACAAGATCTTCCGCATGCACAACTATAGCAACATGAAGATGGTCGCCATGGCTTCACTTGAGTTTGATGATTACACCAACCTTTGGTGGGAACAAGTTCAAGTTGCTCGTGATGCAAGACAAGAACCACCAATCACAACTTGGCATGACATGAAGGCTCACATGAGATCTCGGTTCGTCCCCGCGCACTACACGCGTGACCTCTTCAACAACCTTCAAGCACTTCATCATGGGACAAAGACCGTGGAAGAGTACTTCAAGGAATAGGAACTCAACTTGATTCGCGCCAACATTGATGAGCGCATGGAGCAAACAATGGCACGTTTCCTCATTGGCTTGAATCACCCAATCAAGTGCATCGTCGAGTTCCAAACATACAACGACATGGTTGAGCTTGTGCACATTGCAACAAAGGCTGAACGTCATTGCAAGAGGATATCAAGTACAACAAGCCCAAGACGTACTTCACCTACAAGCAAGCTTGAACTGCTACACCAACAACTTTCAATGGAAGCTCCTCAAGTACCTCCAAGCCTTCCTTCAAGCCCACAATTCCTCAAGGAAAACTGCCCCCAAGTGGCAAGCAAGCAAAGAGTGATACACCTTTCAATGGTGAATGCTACAAGTGTGGAGGTAAAGGACATAAGTCGGCCGAATGTGGAAACAAGAAAGTCTTGTTCATCCATGACAATGGTGATGAAGAGTACTTGAGTGAAGATTAGTTTGATGCCCGTGTCAAGGAAGCAATGGCAAGGCAACGAGTGGAAGATGATCAAGAACTCCTCATGTGTCAACATGACGCAAGTACATCGCTTGTTGTCACAAGGATCTTGACCACTCAAGCACAAGAGCATGAAGACCAACGCTCCAATATCTTCCTAACACGAGCCGGCAGGAATGGCAAATCTATCAAGGTGATTATTGACGGAGGGAGTTGTCACAACCTTGCTAGCACCGAGTTGTGTGAGAAGCTCAACCTCACAATCCATCCACACAAGCACCCCTACCACGTGCAATGGCTAAGTGACCAAGGGTCTGTAAAGATCAAGCATACCGTATCGGTCACCTTCGCCATTGGTCCTTACAAAGATACGGTGGAGTGTGATGTGGTCCCTATGACAGTTTGCCATATGCTTCTTGGTCGACCGTGGCAATTTGACAAGGCTGCTCAACATGATGGTCACACCAATGTATACACCTTCAAATGGCTCAACAAAACATGTGTTTTGCAGCCAATGATTCCTAGCCAAATAATTGCGGACAATGCAAAGGCTTTAGCGAGGGTGCAAAGCACAACACCTACTTGTGAGAAGAGCGGTGAGAGAGAGAACCACCTCATAGTGAGTGAGAGCCACAAACCAAACTCGAGTGGAAAAACTAAGAGTGTTCTCCTTGCCACCAAAAGTGAGATGAGAGATGTTCGGAACAACCCATCCATCTTGCACTATGTCCTCCTTTGCAAGGGACTAGTGCAAGGAACTAATGAATTGACCAATGTTCCTCCATCTTTGATGAGTGTTTTGCAGGAATTCAAGGATGTGTTTCCCGAAGAGCTCCCACATGGAATACCAACTCTTCGCGCCATCGAACATCGCATTGACCTCATCCCCGGCACACCTCTTCCAAACCGCGCCGCCTACCGCACGAACCCGGAGGAGACGAAGGAGATCGAACATCAAATCAACCAACTCGTCTCCAAAGGTTTGATCCAAGTTAGCACTAGTCCAAGTGCCGTACCCGTGATTCTTGTTCCAAAGATGGATGATACGTTACGGTTATGCATGGACTGCCGTCCAATCAATGTTATCACCATGCGTTATCGACATCCCATACCACGTCTCGATGACATGCTTGATGAGTTGTGTGTAGCCACTATTTTTTTCGAAAATTGATCTTCATAGTGGTTACCATCAAATACGCATGGCTGAAGGTGATGAGTGGAAAACCGCCTTCAAGACCAAACTTGGTCTCTATGAATGGTTAGTTATGCCCTTTGGTTTATCGAATGCCCCATCCACCTTCATGCGCCTTATGAATCACATCTTGCGTTCTCTCATTGGAAAAAGTGTTGTTGTCTATTTCGATGATATTCTTGTTTATAGCAAATCACTTGAGGACCATATAACACATGTCAAGGAAGTTTTGCAAATCCTTCGACATGAATAGCTTTATGATAATCTTCCCAAGTGAAATTTTGCTTGGATTTGTCGTTTCTTCGAAGGGAATTGAAGTTGATGTTTCCAAGGTAAAGGACATACGAGATTGGCCCATCCCAACAAATGTGAGTGAACTCCAAAGTTTTCATGGGTTGGCCGGTTTCTCTCGTTGCTTTTTGAAAGACTTTTCGACCATTGCTTGTCCCCTTAATGAATTGACCAAAAAGAATGTCACCTTCGTGTGGGGCAAAGCACAACAAAAAGCTTTTGATGAACTTAAAAAGAGGCTCACCGAAGCACCTCTCCTTGGATTACCGGATTTCACAAAAACTTTTGAGATATAGTGTCATGCTAGTGGTATTGGCATTGGAGGAGTCCTTATGCAACACGGACGTCCTATAGCCTACCATAGCGAGAAACTCGATGGTGCTCGCCTTAATTTTCCAATTTATGACAAAGAGTTTTTTGCCTTAGTTCGTGTCCTTCAATTTTGGCAACACTACCTTTGGCCCAAGGAATTTATCATATATTCCGACCACGAGTCGTTGAAATATCTCAAAGGCCAAGCTAACGTGAGCAAGAGACACGCTAAGTGGGTTTAGTTCATGGAGTATTTTCCGTACATTGTCAAGTATAAGAAGGGCAAAGATAATGTAGTTGCGGACGCATTGTCTCGCAAACATACAAGCCTTCTTACGAGACTTTAAATCAATGTGTTGGGTCTTGAGGAAATTAAATCTTTGTATGCTTCCGACCCGTTCTTTGAACCAATTTTTGCAAAGTGCTCCAATGACAAAGGAGTTGATGATTTCTATTTGCATGAGGTCTTTCTATTTAAACAAAACAAGCTATGCATTCCGAAGTCGTCCCTTCAACTTTTGCTTCTCCAAGAATCTCATGGTGGAGGCCTCATTGGTCACTTTGGCCGTAACAAGACATTGGACATGCTCTCCACTCACTACTTTTGGCCCAAGATAAAGCGCGACGTTGAGCGCTACGTTCAATGATGCACGGCCTGTGTTCAAGCTAAGTCGCAAGCTAATCCTTATGGTTTTATATGCCATTGCCTATTCCTCATACACCTTGGTCCGACATTAGCATGGATTTCGTGTTAGGATTGCCTAGATCTAAGCATGGTCATGATTCTATATTTGTTGTTGTGGATCGCTTTTCCAAAATGGCACACTTCATACCGTGCCACAAGACCGACGATGCTTCACATGTTGCAAATCTGTTTTTAGGGAAATCGTCCGTCTACATGGTGTCCCACGAACAATCGTCTCCGACCGCAACCTTAAATTCATGAGCTACTTATGGAAGACCCTCATGGCCAAGCTCGGCATCAAGCTCCTCTTTTCATCCGCGTCGCATCCTCAAACCGATGGACAAACCGACATTGTCAACCGAAGCCTCAGAACTCTCCTACGTGTGTTAATCAAGAAAAACTTGAAGGATTGGGAGGAATGCATCCCCCACGCCGAGTTCACCTACAACCGAGCAAAGCACTCAACAACTAAGATGAGTCCATTCATGATCGTCTATGGGTTCGAGCCCCTCACCGCGATCAACATCCTACCACTACCTCTCCATGAGCGCACAAACATGGACGTTGAGAAGCGTGCACAAGCTATGAAGACGCTTCATGAAGAAACAAGAGCTACTATCAAACAACAAGTCCTTCGCCAAGCTTCAAGGTTAAATAAGGACAAGAAGGAGATGATCTTTGAAGAAGGTGACCTTGTGTGGATACACCTAAGCAAAGACCGCTTCCCCCAAGGAACGTGACTCCAAGGTCAAGCCAAGAGGAGATGGTCCCTTCAAGGTCATCAAAAGAATCAACAACAACGCCTACATCATTGACATACCAACCTCCAAGTACCTTGCAAGTAATACATTCAATGTCAAGGACCTTTCACCCTACCATGGAGATGTTCAAGATGATAACCATGAAGAGTCGAGGACGACTCTTTCCCAAGGGGGGAGCTGATGCAGCCCGTCCTACGGATGCTCCTACATCTACACCACCGAGTCCCCCAAGTGGACCCATGACTCATGCTCGAACCAAACTCCTACGAGCTAAGGTGAACTCGCTCCTCTCCTCATGCCAATTTGATACCTCCTTCGATGGTATGCTACTTCATGCAACTACCCTATGCATGATCAGGTACGAAGCTTTGACACATCACCAAGCAGCCAAGGATGGAGAACAAGGAGCAGATCGTGAAGCAGAAGACGCTGGAGCTGCTCAGACCGGATTCTCCGGTCTATGCACACTGGAGTCTCCGGTCCACCAAAGTCTCCGGCCTGAAGACACCGGAATCTTCGGACCCACCTCCGGTCTACCCCCAGAACCGGGCCCTAGGACAATCTGAAGGCCCCTCTAGAGGCCGGTCCGGAGACCGACCGGAATCTCCGGTCCAGACCGGAGTCTCCGGTCCACCACACCGGAGTCTCCAAACCGACCGTCGCTAGGCATGTAAAAGGCCTTTGGGCCTGCGACCCATGTACCCCTTAGTCCATCCAGAACTTGTATTTTATTCCTAAAGTACCCATGTTTAAGTGGCTGGCCTATATATAGTCCCCCACCTCCATTGTAAACCGTAGGCATGATATTGGAATTAGTGGAAACCCCTTTGTGGATCTATCTAATTCTTGCCTCATGCTCCTTGACCAAGGAGCACCAATATCCCCAAACCTCGTTGGAGTTTGCATCGTGCCTCCGCGTTGTACAAGGCCTTGGCATCGGTGTCCCTTGGCCAAGACGTCAAGATCTCACCGAGTCTCCCATCTCGCTGTGCCGGTTCGAGAGAGAGTCCTCCGCCCGACGCTGATCCTAGGGATTGCGTCGGATCGGTCACCGCCGACGTGAGCGATTGGTGTGTATCGTGGTTTTGTGTGTGTGTGTTCATCATTTCTTCATGCGTGAGTTCGTCGTGTTCATCTTCCCCTCCTCTCCCCGCACTCCATCCTCGTTTTGGAAGGGAATCGTGAAAGATCGGGCCACCCTAGAGGTTTGCCCTCAACAAGAAGGGAAGCTAAAACTCTCAAAACCTGTGGGTGGAAGGTTAGGGTTGTGGAAAACCAAATGAAACGATCCAAAGAAAAGGTTATTGTCGAACGTGGTAGAGAACCAAAAGATCAAAAGCAAATAGGGGTCAATCTACAAAACACTAGGATACACACACGTGGAGACGGATGTGGTTAGCACGACTATGAAAATGAGCACAAAAGGTCCTAACGAAGACTACGCTCGGTGTCGTGGCAACTTAAGGAGAAACCACAACTCGTTCGCCAAAGAGAAATAAGCAACTAATTTGTGCACTTGCCTCGGTCGCGCTATTTTTCTCTCTTTGCTTACAAGCTTGAGACTCTCTTTGTATTGGGAGACTATGTATCTTTCTATTTTTCTTTTTCTCTTATTTTTTATTCTTTTTCTCCCTTTCTATAATACTATGTTAACTCTTGTATTTGCTCTCACACTCTCACTTTCCAAGGACAAGTGCACAATGCTTAGGAAAACACAAAATGAGTTGCTCTCATAGGATAGATACACACAAGGAAGAAGGGTTAACAAGGTGGAGCAAGTTATACCTTTGGTATTGATGACTTACTACCGGTATTGGGGATGATGTTCGGTGTCGCGGTGTCGATGAGCGTGGGATGTGAATATTGTTGCGGAAGCTTGAAGTTAGTTTGGCGACACGCACACAAAACACAAACAATGCGAGGGGAAAAACAAACAAAAATGGGCGAAACAGAGATTTCGGTGGCCAAACTGGCGGCACCGAGCCTGGTGTCGAAAAATTTGGTCGCGATTCCAGTTCGCCGGAACTGTCACCGAAATTTCCGGCGGGTGGGCCGGTCCGCCGAGCCTGGTGCTGGTTTGAGTTCGTGACGAACTCCAAAATTTTCGGAAATTTGTCCAAATTAGGCTGGCAAAAAGGTTCTAGGAAGGTAGATCGGTACCCAAAGCAACAGATCTGTGGAACAAACCACGAAAAATGCACCAAATCCAGAGATCGATCCGAAGGCAAATTTGGGGCTCTTTTTGGGAATTTTCAAATTTTTGGTGGATAGAAGAACAATTTGTGGGGGAATTTGTGAGCAACGAAGCTCTTGATACCAATATGTTGCAGGGCAACTTCGGGGATGGCCTGATCCTTTACGAATTCCTTGAAATCGAGGCGGAGGAGGTGTGGGGATGAGGGAGAGAGCACACACCATGAAGACACGATACAAGCCAATTGCTCACGCCGGCGGCTACCGGTCCGGCGCAATCCCTAGGATCAGCGTTAGGCGGGGATCTCTCTCTCGAACCGGCACGATGAGATGGGAGAGTCGATAAGATCTTGACGTCTAGGCACAGGAACTCCGATGCCTAGGCCTTGTACAACACGGAGGCACGATGCAAACTCCAACGAGGTTTGGAATATTTGGTGCTCCTTTGTCAAAGGAGCATGAGGCAAGAACTAGATAGATCCAAAAGGGGTTTCCACTAATTCCAAATATCATGCCTAGGGTTTACAATAGAGGTAGAGGACTATATAGGCCAGCAACTAGTTCAAGGGTACTTTAGGCATAAAAAGGTTAAAAACTGGATGAAATAGGAATATTCTCGGGCATCAAACCCATGTTGACTTTGAGACTGGGTGTTCCAGCAATAAGTCCGGTCACGCCGGACTGTGTGCCGGAAAATCCGGTCCATGCCGGTAATTCCGGTCAGCGACCGGAACTGCAGGCAGAGGTGCATTCGGTTGGTGCCGGTATGTTTCGGCGTGCGCTAGAAGTTCCTGTCGATGGTCCGATCTACCGGTTGGTGCGCCGGGATTCTGGCGAGATTTCCAGTCCGCCGAGCCTAGCGCCGGTTTGACCTGGGTCTTTGTCTTGTGGTGGCTTGATCCTTCTCTTGGTGTTTCTTCATGTGGCTCATACCTGAGGATACATAGAGTACTGGAATGAAGTAGCAATCCATCCAAGGATGCATCAAAGTCACATGAGACAAGGAGCGAATTCACCTTAGCTTGAAGGAGCTTGGCTCATGCACGGGTCACCGGTCCACTTGGGGTACTTGGTGGTGTAGATATAGGAGCGTCCGTAGGACGGGCTGAATAACTATTGATCACCCTTTGCCTGAGCTTGATTTGCACTTTATTTCTTGGGGCCAGAAAGTAGTTTGGGGCTTTATTACTATCCTATAATTATGCCATGCTTTACTGCTTTATTTACGATTGCGCGTGGAGCGCCTGTACTGTTTTGGAATGCAAAGTGTTTTTGCGGTATCGACAAGCCTAGTCACACTTTCAGGTTCCCAGTCATTTACAGCCATTAATGCAAACCCTAGGTCTATCTCAGAGCCGGCCAACATTGTTGCGGGTAGATTAGAGGGGTGGCCCCCTAAAATAATTTATGAATCTTGTGAATGTATTATCATGAGGACTCGTTGAGTTTTATTTGGTTCTTCCCGAGGTTGATCCTGTGTGTGTTGCTATTTGTGCACCCCTGCAGGGTAAATCTTTCTGAAAGCCATGTCCGCGGTTATAGATGACTTGGAGCACAATTTATCAATCATAGACAAGCATAACTAAAGTACCACCTTTGATTTGACTAAGACATGACTAGTAAAGAGTGCAACACTCATGGAATGGTTAATAAAATTGCTAACGGATGGGTGGCTCTTCCGCCTTCTCGTCAGTAAGCGAGAAGGAGGGCGAGCGAGGTTTAATTATGTTGATTATATAACTGTTGTTACTAATTAACGTGCGTCCATCCATCTCTGGTTGGGCGGATGTGTAGAGAGTCTCTATAGAACTTTGTGGATATTATCTTTCGTTGCAATTGCGTCACATCCAGGTTGTTCCCTTTAGATGCATTAAGACTTGCTGAGTTGTTGGCCATGCAGAGAAAAACAAAACGTTTCCCTACGCGGTGATCCCAAGATCTAGCTGAGGTAGTAAGCCACAAGAATTACCACTAGATGCGCGGTTGGGGAATCGATGAAGCACGTCGCTTGATGTAGTGCAGTCCTCACGATCCGTTCCGATCCACCATCGTCGAAGTGCTGAACGTACAGCACCTCCGCCAGTATCCACACATACGAGGAGGAGCACCGACGATGGACTGCTAGGTCCGGTACGGCGGCGACAGGACTGGACTGGACTGGAGCTAGGGTTTCCAACACATGAAGTGACCTAACCGTGTGCCCTAAGCACCTGCGCCCCAGCTTATATAGGGAGTGAAAGTGGGCTCCACTCACGTGTGGCCCATTAACTAAAAGGCCTATATTAGTCACTGCGAGTCCAACTCATTGACTCGGTCCGTTTCCTTTTTGGGTCCAACCCAAATATGCTCCCGCTCTTAAGTGTGTGACCCGACAGGCTCATGGTGACTCGGACACGATCCGAGTCTCACTCGTGACCGATCAGTTGGTAGCAGCTCCTAGCAGAACGTGCCAACTCCCAAGTACCAAAGAGTCATGACGACATACCTTCCAATGCGACTTTCGTCTGAGTCCCTTTTGCCTCATGATATACCTTGTCGAACTATAGGCAAATAATCGTCATCCCTTAAATAGTTTGACTCTCTTTCTCGATCCGAGATAAGTGATTCATCCGACTAACTCTTAGTCGGTCGCCTCGGTTAACACTTAACCGAGTCACGCATGTCCATGCTTTCTGAATCATACCTTCCGAGAGGGCCCAGAGAATATCTCTCAAGTCGGAGGGCCAAAATCCCATCTCGGTTATTCGCATCACGCAGCTTGATTCTCAGTCGACCCGAACTCCGCCTTTATAACTGCCCAGTGACGAAATAGCGTTTGACAGAACCTAAGTCGGTGATCCTCAACTCGGATTGTGCAATAACCTTAGGTCTAAGGATTACATTGATTGAGATATACAAATGACGACTTATTCGTTGTATCTCAATATGGGTCAGTCTGACTCGCTAAACTCTTTATCTGAATCCGTGTAAGTCGGAATAGCATCTCTATGCCCATGACAAGTGGAATCGAGTCATCAGCCGACTTTCACATTAGTCTAGGTTGTGTGTCCAGCACAACCTCAACGACCAAGGACAAACAGTATAAACAACATGAATATATATTTCCTCAATTGAATCACACATTCAATGATATATATCAGTAGTTCATACATGGACAATAACTTTATGAATACATTGGAAATAACATCATACATGATTGCCTCTAGGGCATATTCTCAACAGTCTCCCACTTGCACTAGAGTCAATCATCCGACATCACATGTCTAGGCATATAATGCACATAGCTCTCAGGTGCGCCTCATACTTCGGCTGGGGAAGTGGCTTTGTCAACGGATCTGCAATGTTTACATCCATGTGTACCTTGCATAACTTGATATCACCTTGATCCACGAACTGGCCAATAAGGTGGTATCGCATGAGTATATGTTTGTTCTTCTGGTGTTGTCTAGGTTCCTTGGCTTGTGCAATAGCACCATTGTTGTCACAATACACGTCTAACGGATTGGACGAGCCCTGAACCACACCAAGATCCATGAGGAAATTCCTCATCCAAATGGCTTCCTTTGCCGCCTCTGAGGCAGCAATATACTCAGCCTCTGTCGTAGACGCAGACACCGTCTCTTGCTTGGAACTCTTCCAGCTCACAGCCCCTCCGTTTATTACAAACATATATCCGGATTGCGAACGAGAATCATCTGAGTCAGTGAGATAACTCGCATTCGTGTAACCCCTTACACTGAGTTCATCCTCACCTCCATAAACCAAGAACATATCCTTAGTCCTTCTCAAGTACTTGAGGATATTTTTAGTCGCTGCCCAGTGGACTTCTCCAGGGTCAGCCTGGTACTTGCTCACAATGCTTAGAGCATAGGAAACATTCGGCCTAGTACAAATCATAGCGTACATGATGGATCCGACTGCAGAAGCATACGGAATCGCACTCATCTGACTTCGCTCATCAGTTGTCGAAGGACACTGAGTCTTGCTAAGTTTTACGCCATGGGATATCGGTAAGAACCCCTTCTTAGACGATTCCATGTTGAAATTCTTCAACACTTTGTCCAAGTATGTACTCTGACTCAGTCCAATGAGCCGCCTTGATCTATCTCTATAGATTCGGATTCCTAGTATGTAATTCGCCTCACCCAAGTCTTTCATTGAAAAACTCCTTTCCAATGATTCCTTGGTCTCTTGCAACATCTGGACATCATTTCCAATAAGTAATATGTCATCCACATATAAGATCAGAAAGTTTACTTTGCTCCCACTAAACTTCTTGTATAAACAAGAATCATGATCACTCTTGATGAAGCCAAACGATTTGACTACCTCATCAAAGCGAATGTTCCAACTCTGAGATGCTTGCTTCAACCCATAAATGGATTTCCGAAGTTTGCATACCTTGTCAGCATTAGCCGGATTGACAAAACCCTCGGGCTATATCATATACACATCCTCGGTTAATTTCCATTAAGGAAAGCCGTCTTGACATCCATCTGCCATATCTCATAGTCGAAATAGGCTGCTATAGCTAACATGATCCGAACTGATTTAAGCATCGCCACGGGAGAGAAAGTCTCATCGTAGTCAACTCCTTGAACTTGTCGGAACCCCTTCGCGACAAGTTGTGCCTTATAGATAGAAACATTTCCATCCATATCAGTTTTCTTCTTAAAGACCCATTTGCACTCGACGGATCTTGCACCATCTGGCAGATCAACCAAGTTCCAAACTTGATTTTCATACATGGACTTTAACTTGGATCACATGGCTCCAAGCCATGACTCAAAATCAGAACCCACCATCGCTTCCGAATAAGTTGCTGGCTCATCACTGTCTAACAGTAACACATCACGAACACTTCGCAATCTAGCCAACCTTCGTAGTGTCGGTGCTGTTTCCGGCTCAGGTACCATGACCGGCTCAACCTCCAAGGCTATTGCCGACTCGCTACTGGCCGGTACCTCTCGAATTTCTTAGAGTTGCACCATGCTCCCACTGACTCCCCGACTGAGAAACTCTTTCTCAAGGAAGAAACCGTTCCGAGCGACAAACACTTTGCCCTCTTCTCGGTTGTAGAAGTAGTAACCCAAGGTTTCCCTCGGATATCCTATGAAAATACACTTATCTGACTTAGCTGTAAGCTTGTCCGACTAAATTCGCTTGACAAAAGCTTCACAACCCCAAATCTTAAGAAAAGATAAACTCGGCTTCTTGCCAGTCCACATCTCTTGCGGTGTCTTCTCTACCGACTTTGATGGTACTCTGTTTAGTGTGAACGCTGCAGTTTCTAGACAATAACCCCAAAATGATAAAGGCAGATCTGTCCGACTCATCATTGATCGTACCATGTCTAACAAGGTCTGATTTCTCCTTTCTGACACACCGTTTCTCTACGGCGTTCCTGGAGGAGTGAGCTGGGGAACTATTCCACAACTCTTCAGATGGTCATCAAACTCATGGCTCATGTACTCGCCTCCTCGGTCTGACCGAAGAAACTTTATTTTCTTGCCGAGTTGATTCTATACCTCATTCTGGAATTCCTTGAACTTTTCAAAGGCATCCGACTTATGTTTCATCAAGTAGATATATCCATACCTACTCAAATCATCAGTGAATGTAATGAAGTACTCATAACCACCTCTGGCTGTCATGCTCATCGGGCCACATACATCAATATGTACTAGTCCCAATAAGTCGGATGCCCTTTCACAACTCTTTGCAAAAGGTGTTTTGGTCATCTTGCCGAGTAGGCAGGATTCGCATGTCTCGAACGACTCTAAGTCGAACGAAGTTAGGAGTCCATCATCATGGAGCTTCTTCATGCGTTTCCAACTTATATGACCAAGCCGACAATGCCAAAAGTAAGTCATATTCAGATCATTTCGTTTTAACCTTTTCACATTTATATTATAGATAGATTCACCATCAAGATTCAAAATAAATAACCCGTCCTGGACGGGTGCAAAGCCATGAAACATATCATTCAAATATAAATAACGACCATTATTCTTAATATTCGACTCATAGCCTTGTCTCGTCGAACATGAGGCAGAAATAATGTTTCGACTAAGCACTGGAACATAATAACAACTATTCAGCTCCATTAAGAATCCAGAAGGTAAATGAAGTTGCATTGTGCCAACTTCCAATGCAGCGACTCTCGCTTTGTTGCCGACTCGAATGTCAACCTCTCCTCTCGCCACGCTCCTAGTTCTTACCAGTTCCTACAATGAGTTGCAGATGTGAATAACTGATCGGGTATCATATACCCAAGAACTACCAGGTGCATCGGCAAGATAGATGGCTATAACATTGCAAACAAGCGTACCTGAGCCGGAAGTCACACCTCCACTCTTGGCTTTGTCAGCCAGATACTTGCAGCAATTCCTCTTCCAGTGGACATCTGCCTTGTAGTAGAAGCAAGTGGATCCGGCTGCAGGAGATGGCTTAGTCCCTGAGGAAGCGCTTTGGACCGGGTCCTCAGCCTTACCTCCCGACTTAGCCTTCTTCTTCTTAGTCCAAGAAATCTTCTTGAACTTAGCCTTATTCTGTACCATCAACACTTGACTGGCACCTTTCTTGAGATCCGCCTCAGCCTGCTTGAGCATCCCATGTAATTCAGTGAGCTTCTTATCCATACCATGCATGTGGTAGTTCGATATGAACTGACCATACGCACTAGGAAGAGAGTTCAGAATTATGTCTGTAGCGAACTCTTCGCTAATGGGGTAGCCCAACCTTTCCAGAGACTGCACGTAACCAACCATCTTGATCACATGCGGACTCAGTGGATCACCATCCTTAAGCTTGCAGCTCAACAAGGCCTGAGAGACTTGATACCTCTCAGTCTTTGCCTGAGCCTGGAACATACTTTTGAGGCTTTCTATCATATCGTAGGCCTCAACATTCTCAAACTGCTACTGCAAGTCCGGTTCCATGTGAGCAAGCATAAGACAGCTAATCTCCGTGGATTCATCACAAATCCGACGGTAGGCATTTGTGGCTGCGACAGTCGCATTCTCATTCGGCTCATCTGGAAGTGGGTTGTCTAGGACATGGTCCCTCTTTTCTTGCTTGAGAACAATTCTTAGATTACGATACCAGTTGGTGAAGTTAGTTCCATTTAGCTTATCTTTCTCTAAGATGGTTCTCAAAGCAAAACTGGAAATCTGAGGGGGACTGCTAGGTGCCATTGATCTACAACAGAAAAAATATGCAAAACACTTAAGACATGTATCCATAAAAGAGCAAGCATATTAAACACTTTAATACTTATGCTCCCACTAGAACCAACACCCCTCCGATGGTTACTTAGTGATTCGGGACCCTAAATAAGCAAGCCGACTAGTGAGCTTTAGCATCACCGCTAGCCGTCAAGTGATCTAGGTAGAAAACTCCTTGTCAATCGTATCTCATACGACTCCTGTTGGATGGGTGGCATCACATGCCCCGGCTCCCATCCGACTTTTCCCCAAGTCCCACAACCGTTGTGATAGACCCGTCTAGATTACCGAGTGGTTCCGCTGTAAGAGTCTGACTCGAACCCACCTAGTCAGAAATAATTAATAGTATGAGCTCACTACCAAAATGTCCGACTTGTGATGGTGCAGCACTAGCGGGGAAACTGACTAGACCTTCTTTGAGGGATTACGTTCTACCAACTATCTAATAGAGGTAAAACAGAGACATAACAATAACACAAAATAAAGCAATTATAATGTGAAATGGTATGGCTCTCTTCATGGTGATCTCCATCTCCACAAAGCTTGTAATTCGACTCGTGTCAACTCTTGTCACGTGCCTCCTTACATCATGTAGCCGACTTGTACATCGACTTGCATGCCATCCGGATTCTCCAAACAGCTACACTAGCTAGTAATGTAAATTACATAGAGAATCCAACACGTAGGTCATTATACAATAAGATGACAGCACCTAGGCTCCAGCCGGCTGACAAAAACCGTGATACGCAGATCACGTATGGATTACACACATCACATGCACATAAGCCATACCATTCACAACATCATCCTGGAAAAAAAAGGTATGCATAGATACGATATCTACCGGCGTTGTGAAAATACGCAACGACATCTAAGGCGCTACAACAAGGATTTCGTCATCGGATAAAACAATTTTACCCAAACCCGATCCGGACTCCGATTCGACCAAACTCTTTGATCTTCGATCACCGCATCCGGGTTTACATGTCACAGTCTACCCCGATGGCGGAAGCCGACAGGTAGGGGTATGTCGTTCCACGACCTTAGCAGTTAGATCACAGAAACCAGATCATCCATTCCCCAAGTACAGTTGATCCAATCAACTTGGTACAAAACCGATCTATCTCATAGATCGACCACCAAAACTGCAATTAGATCCAATCTAACGCCAACCGCATATCACATATGCACGATCTCGAGCCTAAAACCAGAAGCTAATGCTCTGATACCACTGTTGGGCCACGCAGAGAAAAACAAAACTTTTTCCTACGCGGTGATCCCAAGATCTAGCTGAGGTAGTAGGCCACGAGAATTACCACTAGACGCGCGGTTGCGGAATCGATGAAGCACGTTGCTTGATGCAGTGTAGTCCTCACGATCCGTTCCGATCCACGATCGTCGAAGTGCTGAACGTACAGCACCTCCGCCAGTATCCACACATACGAGGAGGAGCACCGACGATGGACTGCTAGGTCCGGTACGGCGGCGACAGGACTGGACTGGACTGGAGCTAGGGTTTCCAACACATGAAGTGACCTAACCGTGTGCTCTAAGCACCTGCGCCCCAGCTTATATAGGGAGTGAAAGTGGGCTCCACTCACGTGTGGCCCATTCACTAAAAGGCCTATATTAGTCACTGCGACTACAACTCACTGACTCGGTCCGTTTCCTTTTTGGGTCCAACCCAAATATGCTCCCGCTCTTAAGTGTGTGACCCGACAGGCTCATGGTGACCCGGACACGATCCGAGTCTCACTCATGACCGATCAGTTGGTAGCGGCTCCTAGCAGAACGTGCCAACTCCCAAGTACCAAAGAGTCATGACGACATACCTTCCAATGCGACTTTCGTCTGAGTCCCTTTTGCCTCATGATATACCTTGTCGAACTATAGGAAAATAATCGTCATCCCTTAAATAGTTCGACTCTCTTTCTCGATCTGAGATAAGTGATTCATCCAACTAACTCTTAGTCGGTCGCCTCGGTTAACACTTAACCGAGTCACGCATGGCCATGCTTTCTGAATCATATCTTCCGAGAGGGCCCAGAGAATATCTCTCAAGTCGGAGGGCCAAAATCCCATCTCGGTTATTCGCATCACGCAGCTTGATTCTAAGTCGACCCGAACTCCGCCTTTATAACTGCCCAGTGACGGAATAGCGTTTGGCAGAACCTAAGTCGGTGATCCTCAACTCAGATTGTGCAATAACCTCAGGTCTAAGGATTACATTGATTGAGATATACAAATGACGACTTATTCGTTGTATCTCAATATGGGTTAGTACGACTCGCTAAACTCTTTAGCCGAATCCGTATAAGTCGGAATAGCATCTCTATGCCCATGACAAGTGGAATCGAGTCATCAGCCGACTTTCACATTAGTCTAGGTTGTGTGTCCGGCACAACCTCAACGACCAAGGACAAACAGTATAAACAACATGAATATATATTTCCTCAATTGAATCACACATTCAATGATATATATATCAGTAGTTCATACATGGACAATAACTTTATGAATACATTGGAAATAACATCATACATGATTGCCTCTAGGGCATATTCCCAACATGAGTACCCCTAGGGTCTCACACAATAAATATATGGTTCAGATGGACAAGTATACTCTCAGGAAGGTTACTGGGTTGAGGAGACAAACAATGGTGGCAACGACTGTCCGGTTTACAGATTTTGAGGAATTGAGATCCATGAGATCTATGGGCGGGATGTGCTTATTTTCAGGGCATCTTATGCCAATTTGCTTCTTATCCGTGCTCGGATCATGTTTTCCGCTTCCGCTTGCTACTATGTTGATTGATGTCTGTGGATGTATCCTAAACTATTATCTCTATCTAAGATATTTGGATCTTGATGTATGGCGTTAAATATTTCTGTTTCTATTGTTTCTAGATGGTGTGACTCTATGTATGTCGTGGTCACGTTACCTATCACTTACGATGCTCGCTCTAGTCCTGATGTTCTTGAAAGTGGATAGGGTGGTCGGCCGGTACCATGCCCTGCTCCGCTTCGACGGGCCTACACGTGGGTGGCCTTGGGCCTCCACGGTAGAATCCATTATCCACTTTTGGGTTCATCCAGGGTCGTGCTTAGAGCGTAATGTCCGAGGTATTACAATTGGTATCAGAGCCATTCCGCCCTTCATGGTCTTAGCCAGATGGTCATTGTCACTCTAGAAAATATTTTGGTAGATATGTATACTAGGGAAAAACTAAACGTGAGAGTAGGACTCCTTCCATTTTTCTTATTACCCACCCACGCTTTTCTAGTAAGGAAGTGTAACGTTTGTCTATTCTCTTCTAAAAATTCAAACTAGGATTCACGTGTTTGGGGTTTCCATAGTACCATAGGATGTGTGTGTTAATTCCTTGTCTATCTGTTGCATCCAACCTTGTTGTCACTATCTGCCTTTGGTTATCAACTATTGGTACATTCCATACTGACGGGCTTTTGTGTAAACCGATGCGATCTATGTTACTCTTTGTTAACCGACACAATCTTTTTAAGGGTGTACTTCCTTTCTGCATGCTTTCACGGAATGTGGACTTGCTAATCTCTATCCGTTAAGTTGTTTTTTCGCATCTATTGGTATTTTAATGCCGAAAAATGCGGAATTTTTTTATTTGATTCATCTGTGTTTCCACACTCCTTTTCAGTCGTGTGTGATACATTTTTCACCTTCTCTTTGTCGACATGTCTATGCTAACTCGATCTTTTGCTACCAGCTCTTCAATCTAGAGTTTTTACTTCATCTACAAATTCTTTTAGGCCAAATGCATAGCTTACATCGATCTGATGCTTGTGATTATAATTTGGTTCTCGGTATTGCTATATAGCGCTTATCATGAGTGCAATATGGTCAATGTTATCAATCTAATCCTCCAAATGATGATGGTTATCTCTTGTGATTTTGAGTTATACCATGATTATATCTATGTCATATCCAACTATCTTTGGCAATCCAAAGATTTCTTAAGGCACTATGATGGATTTTAATCCTATGGTTGTGCTTTATACCTCTCTTGAAGTCCATATCTACAAAGGTTCTCTTTGATACAGGAGAATCTCTTTCGTTCATCTCTGATAGCTTTGCTTAAAAGTTTGAGTTATTATCGATTCTATATCCAACACCACTTTATCTTTGCAACCGGTGATCCGATCAACTATGGGGAATCGACATCTATTTTATCATCTGAAGGTCTAGATAATCTATTCGTCCAATGCATATTTTCCAAAAAATATCCTTGCTCTTAATGTGATCTTTCAAAGAGCATTGAGCTCAGAAAGGGTTTCGAGGATTTGTTCATTTCTCCCGCCTCATAAACTTGGTATTCTTGGAATATCCCGTTAAATTCATGGTGGTATATCTTGATGATATGCTTGCCTATTCTATATCAATGGAAGAATACGAAGAACATCTCCTTCACTTTCTCTCAAGCTTCATGAACATTGCTTGTATGCAAAGTTCTCAAAGTGTGAATTCCAACTTTTGAAGTCACCTATCTCGACCACATCCTTCTGCTAAACACATCACTACAATTTTGGAATCATCAAGTCAATTGTTAATTCCATCCTCCACCTTCAATCAAATCCGGAGCTTTTCCTTGTTTTCGCAAGTTATCATTTTCGTTCCACTAAAGATTTCTTCAAGACGGCTAAATCTAGGGTGTCAAGCGGGGCGGGTTGCGGCACAACTTTTTCACTAATCCTTCTCTAATTTTACCAACTTCCGTGACCCCTTTTTGTCTATATTTTACTTCGCGGGTCGTTATGCGGGTGCCGCTTGACGCCTAGCTAAATCTCCCCTGGATATTCTCAAGAAGGACAAGAAACTCTGATGGTCTTTTGCTTGTCAAGAAATATTTTGGAACCCTCTCGATTTATCTTCCATCCTCAGTCTGTCGGATGCCATGAAGACTTCCTAGATCTTTCATAATTCCTCTATTCAAGACCTTGGTGTTTTTCCCGTCTATCTATTGATCTTTCATCTGTTTTGATGATCTTCCTTGATATATTTCCGATGGCATGGGACTTCCAACACGACGACAACATCATGATCTTTATCTATTTTGGATCCGACGAAGTGTTTGCATCACCTCCTTGTTTCTTCCGAAGCTCTAGGAACTCTGCTTGTCAAGATCTTCAGTCTGTTTTTGGGAGTTGGGTTGCATAGTTTTCATATTCATGGGCGAAGTAATACTTTGAGAGCGGAATGGAGTCATGACCATATCACTACTCTTATCATTCGCTCTTGTACATCGAATTGGTGGATTAATGTGAGTTCACTCATACCATGGAAGTTAGAAGTGGCCTTTATCTCTTGATACTTATACTTCCGTCCTTGTTTTCCGGAGTGTTCTCTCGATGAACGTGATCAATAACCTATTATTGGTGATCTCATCTATTTCAACACGGAGAGAAATCTTCAACGATTTGGTCGAAACAAATGCAAAATCTTCTCCATCCTCTTCATGTTACCGGAGCTCGACATGGTCAAACAAGATGGATGGAAGATATATCTGACTTCAATTGTCAAATAATTTCTCTTAGTAAAGCAAGTTATGGTTGATGCCATCAATCACAAAATTTATTATAATAACCTCATGGTTAACGAAAGCAATAAGCATCTCTACAATATACTCAAGATCCTCAATATTCAACTTCTTCCTCGGGATTCCCCCAAAAACTCGTGTCACTCTTTCTCGTGGAGATGAATCCGTGCACCTAAGTTGCGTGATCCTTTAGGTTCTTACCGGTGCAAGAAGAAGCTAATCCGAGAAGTCCTCAATTACAATCTTTCGATGGATATCAAAGAACTCTATTGTTGGAAGGCAATATTGTTCTCCAAACTTCATTTCCTTTAAAATCCGAGGGAAGAAACAATGCTATTTTCATAGTAGTTGATAACTTCTCCAAGTCATTCTTTCCTTCCTAGCGAAACAAAGGATCATCTTCTCTTGCTGCTTCAATCTTTACTCTTATTTAAATACCATATCATTTAGGTTGAAGTGGGAAGTTTCCCTTCCTTTTGCTGAATCGTCTTCCATCCACTCTCTCAAAATTCTCTATGGTTGCAAATTTCGTATTCCATCTCTTTGGTATCCAAGGAAACTTTATCCTTGATACATCATCTTTTCAAAATTCTTTCAATAAGTGGTTCTATTATTTTATCGTGCTTCTCGAGAGCACTAGAGCTATGTTCATCCTACCTTCCTTGTTCCACGACAATCATCCATTGCTTTAGTCCCTTGTTTCCTAGAAGCAAAACGCAAGACTCGCAACAACTCTAGCAAGTTTTGCAAGGTGTAATGGTCACACCATTCCATTGTTCATCAACTTGGGAACACGAGGATCACCTTCGTTCCGAACACCCGCCTCTCCTTGTGTCTTTTTCTTTTTCCTATGAATCTCGAGGCAAGATTCTTGTTTAGTGGGGGAGAGTTGTAGCATCCCAATTGTCTAACAATTGTAATTCTACTTGTCTAGTCTATATTGCTACTTCCTACATGTCATTTATTGCATCATCATGATCGGATGCTCATGTCATCATGCCACATTGCATTTGAGCATCATCATGCCACCATGCATCTTTTGCCAAAAACTATTTTCTAAAAGCCTACCTTTGTTCTCTAAACACTCCTTTTTTCAAACTATAAACCCCGGTCCTCTCGGATCTTTATTTGTCTAAAGCATAACTATTTGCTTTAAACAAAATAAAATAAATATAAATGCAAAACATATTTTATTCAACCCATCGAGAGAGGCAGCCAACCCATAGGCCAGGCCGCCTACCACCTCGGCAGGCCTGGCCTAGACCACCTGACCTTCTTGACCAAACCCTAGCCTAAAACTAGTCCCACCCAAACCCTAACCTAGTACCTTCCTAAACTACCCCGCAGCCGCTAGCCACTACACCAACCGACCTGCCCCAGCCTAGCGCGCGCGACACGCCAACGGCCCTGGCCCGCCACCAAATCCCGGCCCCACTTCTCAACACGATTCCTGGCCCTGCCTCGCCTCGTGTCCCGCCCGCGTAACACGATCCCTAGCCGAGCCCCGCACCCTGCCCGACCTGGTCAACCCTCCATGACCGCACCGACACAACCACCCCAATCGATCTCCCACCTTCCGCAGCGACCGCATCCCAGCCCCACCTCGCGAGCGTGCCGCCCTCTCTACAGCGCGCCCTAGCCTCTCACCCCCATTGACCCCGCTCGTTCCCAACGCCAGCTTCACCCAGTGGCGCCACCCCACTCGCTTGTTCTAAACCTCTAGCCGGCGGTCCGCGAGCCCGACCTCGAACTTCAAGCTCATCCACGACCCGCCTTTCTTGGCGCCGCTGCGTCGCCCTCATCTCATCGTCCTATTTCGCCGTGCGAGCGCCGTCGGTCGCCTTCTCCACCTCCGGCCACAAGTTCAAGGGTAGATTGGGCATAAAACTAGGGTTTGGTGCGAATAGAGGGGTACATGGGGCAAGGGCCCAGATGCTGGCTCGTAGGCCCATCACTTAGGCTGGACAGTCTGGGTTGGGTGGACCCGACAGTCCGAGGTGGCCCGACACTCCGGGTAGAGTCCAGGTAGAGTCCGATGTAGCACACAAAATGTCCGCGCTAGGACGTGGCTGGGGTACGCCGAACACTCCGGCTGGATCTGGCCAGACACTCCGGCTGGATTGGGGCGGACTCTCCGGGGCGATGATGGCGGAGACTCCGGTTCTGGAGCTGGCTGCACCTGGACTGTTGTAACACCCTCGAATCGGTCCTATGCAATTTTTGGCGCTTCCCACCAAACCCGCATAGAAACGATTCAAAGATGTCCACCGGACACTTGCGTGCGGGTGGAGAACAAAGTAATAACATTACACATTAGTCCACGATGGAACCCACAAAAACATATATATACCACAACGACTCAACGAGTCAAGAATACAGATATACAATACAAAGATCCAAATCACCTTGAAAACGATACAACATCCGAGTACGGATAAGATGCAAATGTGGCTAAGAGCCCTGAAGAATAACCAATGGCGTCCATAACCCTGCCCAGGCCAAGCCGGAAGGGTAACCCTGCTAATGACATCGATCTCAAACCTGCTAAAACAAAAGGGGTGCCGACAAAGGGCAAAGGAAAAAAGAGGAGCGTCAGTACTGAGGCCAGTACACGGAGAGGCTATAATTCGGCGGCTCTCGCCTACATAGGTATGGTGGACTGAAGCGGTAGCGCAGCATGCACTAAACAATCTATAGAGACTCGATTCAACTATCGGCTATTAGAGGGGGATAAGAAAGACCTATTCGGATCCAACCTGGTAGTAACACCAAACATACCCATCCTGGCATTTCCCCCTCGAGACTAAACGAGGAAGTCAAACCGAGAAACTCACATAGTTGGCAGTTTTATTCATTCCATTATAGTTGAAGCACTTACTAGTCAGATATAGATAGCATGAGTCATCCTGATAGCATAAGTAGTGGGAAGTTTTAGTTAACCATTCAGTTGTAGTTGCAGTACTTACTAGTCAGATACAATTAGCATGTGACATCCCAAACCCAGCAGTTGTTGGCACTTTTATTTCATTCCATTGGAGTTGCGAACTTACTAGGCAGGTATAACATGACACGATACACCCCAGTTCCACCAGTTGTTGGTACTTTTATTATCCATTCCATTGTAGTGAAGCTGATTACTAGTCACATATTAAGTCAAATTTATAGCACTACTTTAGTTATGCTTGTCTATGATCGAGATACTGTGCTCCAAGTCGTCCATAACCACGGACACGGCTTTCAGAAAGATTTACCCTATAGGGATGCACAAATAGCAACACACACACGATCAACCTCGGAAAAACCAAATCAAAACCCAATGAGGCCTTCACGACAAAGCAATCATATGATTCATAAAAGATCTCAGGGGCCACCCCACTAAGCTACCCGCAATGAAGTTGGCCAGCTCCGGAAGGGACCCAGGGTTTGTGACGACGGCTGTAAACGACTGGGAACCCGAAAGTGTGACTAGACTTGTCAATACCGCGAAAACGTGGCATGATCCAAAACAGTACAGGTGCTCCACGCACAATCTTAAATAAAGCAGTAAAGCATGGCATAAGTATAGGATAGTAATAAAGCCCCAAAATACTTTGTGGCCCCAAGAAATACGAAATGAATCAAGCTCTGGCTAAGGGGATTCATGGTCCCACATGCGGATAGTGCGATAGTCAAGGAACGGGTATTAAGTACTCGGGGCCTACGGGACACAGGTGAGCGGTTAAAAACCAAATATTTGCTATTGCCCACCGGTGCCTCTGCATTAGTTATATCTATTCCCAGCATTTTAATCAAGTTGTATTTAAAGTCATGATCATCTCCACCATTAAACATATGCCAACCTTCCAACAACGGTGGAACGACAACAACACGAAGCAGCACCTGAGCAAGCAACTACGACTCGCAAGGCCGACTATCTATCAGACAATAGGCAATAGGATATGTCCAAGGCAATATAGAGGCTGCAAGGTATATAAATGGTGCACGGAAACTAAAGCATCGCAACACGGATAGCAATAGATCAACAGGAGGAAGTAAAGACTATAAATGTAAAATAGGTAGAAAGGGGGAGATTGCTCGCCTAGGAAACACTGCTGAAGATACATCTGAAGATCGAGTCGACACTCGCATCCACTCAACAGCCTAATCCGCGAAGAAGCAAAACACTAAAAGAAACATCGAATGCACTATTTAATACTATGGCAGAAGATGGGGCATGATGCATGTATGATGCATGACATGGCAAGGATGCGATGCAATTAGGCAATATTAAGTGGAACCGGGGTCCCGACGATTAATTAAGAGGTTCATGTTGTTTATCCACCCTGCAATTTAAATGTTGTATTAATAAGGCAAAACATGGCATCGGTTCTCTACACAAATTTAAATGGAGCCAATATAAGACTAGAAAAGCCCGCATATGATCTCCATATTTAATTATTAGGCGAGTCAACAAAATATCCCCCAAACACATGAATATGTATGCCATCATGAACAATTTAATATGCAACAGATGAATGTCATATTTTATAAAAAATAAGGGGGGGTCTTGGATAGGGGTCACACATCTCGGATCGAAGATCTTGGGGTCTCAGAGGGGTTTGGTTCATTCTTGGCGGGACCGGTCTTCAGATCTAGAAGGAGAACTTGGCGTTCCGAGAGGTTCGAGTTTGGATCCGGGGTCTTCAGTTCCATGTCGATGATCTTGTCATTCCGGATCGAAGGCCTTGGGGTTTCACCTTATTCATCGACGGTGCACTTGGAGTCGGTGTCGGGGTCTTCGGGGTGCGCCATGTACATCCTTCAAAATGTCGTCATCGAGAAGGTTTGTCGATGTGGAGAGCTTGACATGTTATCGGTGTCCTCTGTGCTAGGTTGTGCTTGGCACCAGTGCGGTCTTCGGGTGATCTTGGTGGAAGGCCCTGATCACATACACATGTCCGGGTTCGAAAAGGCAAAAACTCAGCATATACACATATGAACGCCAACAAAAGCAACAAGGAGCTCCTGGGGGTGACGCTGCAGGGGATCAGAGGTCAACGGTGGAGCTCAAGGCCGGGGCGGCGGCGCTCTGCAAAGGAATAGAGGGCCAACGGCAGCCAGGGTGTGGGGCTCGCACGCGGAACGGAGGATGGCGGCACTCGCAGCGTCGGTTGATGGCGAGGTGGCTCAAGCAGTGGTCGGACGCTGCAGGACAGGGGCTCGGGGTCAAGCTCGACGGAGAGGTAGGCGGCCTCGCAACGAGGCTCCGTGGGGGAGGTCGACGGCGGACAGAGCGGCGACGCCATGCCTGTACGGCGCACGGTGGCCGACGAGGTCTTGGTGGGTGCGCGTTGAGGCGGCGCGAGAGACTCCAGGCAAGGCTATGGAGGGCGGCGTCGAGTGAGAGAGCTCCGGCTTAGGACGAGGAATAGCAGGCACGTGCTCGCGGGCCGAGGTACTGCCGGGAGGTCGTGCCTCTGGTGGCTGCATGGCAGGGAAGGATTCGCGCGGGGAGGAGCCTCGGCCGGGAGAGATAGCAAGGCAGAGGAGGAAGAACCGGTGGCGCTAGCGAGCAGGGTCGCAGAGGAGGGGGTCCCTGGCGCGGTCGGGCCGGAGGATGGCGAACGGCAGGCGTCAGCGGCTCGCAGGAGGTGCGGACGGCGAAGAGGAACCGCAGGGCGTCGGCGGTGGGCGCGGGGCTCGGTCTCCAGCGAGGAAGGTGGCCGGGCGAGGAGCGAGGCCGAGGAGACGGTGGCTCGGCACGGGATCCAGAGCGGCGGCTCGCGGCGGATTTGGTGGCGAGCCAGGGAAGAGAGGATACGGGGTGGGGTTCGTGACGAGCGGAGCGAGGCGATCGAGTCAGGGTGGGGCCCACGTGGTGTCGGTAGCGACAGGGTGGGGATGGGGTCGCGTGGCGCTCGCATCGATTAGCACCAGGTGGGCCGGGCGGTCAAACAGGTTGGGTTAGCGTGCACTGGCGGTGTACCATAGGGTGGGGCCAGGGAGCGTGCGAGGTGTGTCTGTGATGCCCGTGTGAGTGAGAGTGCATGCTTGCGTGTAGCTTCAGGGTGGCGGCGGTAGAGGGGTGTGGTGGGTTTGGTCGGGTTAGGGTAGGGTTTGATCCTGGGGTTGTAGGTGGCTCGACCGACTGGGCTTTTGGGCCTAGTTGGCTGGGCTGCCTCCCCCAGGTAAAACATTCCATTTAACCATTTTAATTTAAAGAACTTTTCTAAATAGTTTTTAGACAAATAAAAGATCCGCAAAAGACCGGGATTTTATTTGAAATAAAGACGGGGATATTTGGAAAACAAAGATAGGATTTTAGAAAATAATTTAAGGCAAATAAATGCATGATGATGACGATGCTCAAATGCAAAGTGGCATGATGACATGAGCATGCGGTCATTACGATGCACAAAAATAGAAAATAGCAAGCAATTTTCTAGTAGTGCTTTTACCGGGGTGCTACAATTGTCTTTGCTTCCAAGCCTTTGTCTTGTCGGGCTTGGTTCTTCGGGCTTCCTCCCATGCCTCTGTACTTATTGGTGTGAACCTACCATAGATATGGGACGGAGTATGAAGTAGTATACCATTCAAGAGGGTAGGAAGTGGGTTCGCATAGAGGAATGGATTCACCTTTGGAATCCATGACGACTTGGCATAAATTGGAGACCATGATGTGCTAATGACCGAAGGTCCGGCTACATCATCTCCCCTCCCTTCAACAAGAGTTGTCCTCGACTCTACACGCTCATCACAAACTAGAAGATGTCGAGAGACCTTGTTGATCCTAGGGTTCACCATATAGTCGTCCTCGGGAAGATTGAATTGACAACACCTCAATGTTCCTTCTCCTTCCATGAAGCCTACAAATCTCACCACAAAAGCGAAGCAACACTCAAAGCGTAGCCAATTCATGAAGATTATAGCATGAGTCCTCAAGTAGAGTGAAGTCACCTTATGATGTAGAGATAGCTCGTTGAGGGGTAGCCATAGGTAACTCTCTACGGTTCGTCTTGTCAACTTATGGTCCATAGAGGTTGACGCGTAAGCAATTGTACCTTCACACAACAAAGACCAAGCAAAATATGTTTGTGTGTGATAGAGGAGCATGTCATTTGTGGCATGTACATTCCTGTTCATAACACTATTAGCACAACTCAAGTATAGCAAACGGAATGCATATGCAAGGTCAAAGTGCATGGGAATTGTTTGAACATCATCCAAATGTGGGAACTCAAAAACTCCAGAAAACGTCTTAGTGTGGCACTCAAAGAAATTGACTAAGATATGGATCAACATCTTTGATGCAACAGTAGGAGAATTCAACAAAAACACATGAGGAAGCATATCCAAAACAACATCATTATGTGTGCAAAGCAACTATTGGAAAGAACAATTGTTCAATATGTTGGATGCCATACACATATCATCAAAAGCCAAAATCATGGGGGTATGAGTTTCGCAAGCGGAAGCAAGAACAACATGTTTGCAAACAAACCATATGGAAGAGCAAGTGGTCCTTATGTTTGTTGCAACAACAATACGATAGACTTGGAAGCTCTCATGACAATACATGCTCAAAATGGCATTATGGTTGCACACAAAACATCAGAAAGAGAAATTGTTAAACATTTTTGTGGCAACACACAAAGCATCAATATCCAATAGCAACGAAACATGATTGTCAAAAGGTGAAAGAATACCATTAACATGCTTGCATTCAAACCATAGGAAAGAGCAATTTGTCAACATGAAAGATGCAAAACATGCAAAAGGTATCAGAGCTGGGTTCAATCTTGAACTCACTAGGGGGATGCTCTCTAGAGCTCTTTTTGTCAACTCGTGCTCCACCGAGGTTGACATTCTTGTGCGGGTACCTACACACATCATACACAAAAGGAAGAATGTGTGTGCATGGTAGAGAAACAAATCATCCATCATGACGTATTTCTTCTTGTGCACATCACCATTAGTGTCAATCAAGTATGAAAAATATGTATAGTGAGTATGCAAGTGGGGAACATGCTTATCATGGCAATCATCAAAGTCTCCAAAATTTGAGAAAGCTATGGGGGCCATCTCAATATAAACCATATGAGAATTATTGTTGCAAGCAAAACAATTGAAAGAGCAATTATTCAACTTATTGTGAGCAACGGGAGATATTGTAAAACATTCAGGACAAAGCATGGTTTGAGGGGTACCATTGGTAATATCATTGCAAGCAAAACATTGGAAAGAGCAATTGTTTAACAAAGTGCAAGCAATGATATCATCAACGTAACGTTTAGAGCATATCCTGTCTATGGCAATATCATGGCAATAAAGGGAATCCAAATGGTCATCATGATGCATAGCAAGATTAACACATTGGAATAAGAGTGGAACATATGCCGTGTCACAAGTATCATCCATAGCATGCAAGTCATCACAAATCATCATGTCCACTAGTGGGATCATGGCATCATCAACACCCGTATTCTTACCTTGTTCATACCTCTCATATGAAGTGGGTGTTGTGGTAGTGTTGGCCTCCATGTGGGCGACTTCTTCTTCTTGTATGGGGATGGCCTTAGCTTCATCCACCATGTACATCTTCTCGGTCAGAGGCATCATCATGTCCAAGGGCGCTTCTTTATCCATGGAACCTAGCACATCATGGGATAACACACTAGAGGTAGAGGTTAAGTCGTTAGAAATCAAAGTGGTATCACATGACCTATCAACTGCCACTCTCAACTCACTAGGTGTATCACTCATGCCCTCCAAGTGGAAGCACTCAATCTCACATATGGTGGAGTCACTCATCTCACTCTTGTTTTCACTCAAGTGGGTTAAGTGGCTCTCATACTCACATGGGATTGGTACCACATCATCACTCAAGCATGTAGGGATAGGCTCAGTTCTCTCAACTCCACGTGCCTCCTTTGGTGAAGGGAAAGTCCCATGCTCACCATTCTCGACCTTGTCGTCGCCATCTTGCACCTTGGCTTGTGCAGACGTCTTGAGTACTCGTCTAACTTGCCGAAGTAGAGGTCTTCGTCTTCCTCATCCATGAAGTTGCATGCGTCATATAGGATGTTGAGGGCAAACCTCTAGGGTGGCCCGATCTTTCACGATTCCCTTTCAAATCGAGAATAGAGTGCGGGGAGAGGAGGGGAGGATGAACACGACGAGCGCACGCACAAAGAACGCGATGAACACACACACACAAAACCACAATACACACCAATAACTCACGCTGGCGGTGACCGGTCCGGCGCAATCCCTAGGATCAGCGTCGGGCAGAGGACTCTCTCTCTCTCTCTTGAACCGGCATAGCGAGATGGGAGACTCGGTGAGATCTTGACGTCTAGGCAAAGGGACTCCAATGCCTAGGCCTTGTACAATGCGGAGGCACGATGCAAACTCCAACGAGGTTTGGGATATTTGGTGCTCCTTTGTTAAAGGAGCATGAGGCAAGAACTAGATAGATCCACAAGGGGTTTCCACTAATTCCAAATATCGTGCCTGGGGTTTACAATAGAGGTGGGGGCTATATATAGGCCAGCCACAAAGTCAGGAGTAGTTTAGGTAACTAAAGTATCAAAAGGGGGCATTACAAGGCCAAAGGGCCGAGCTGGAGCGTGCAGGCCCTGGGGTGTCCGGTAGTACCGGTCGGTTCAGCGATAGTACCGATAGTACCACTGGAAGGGTGTGGTAGTATCGGAGCGGGCAGAAGTTTTGGCGTGAGTCTCTAGGTGCGCGCGATAGTAACGCTTGCGGAGTGCTGTAGTTCCAATGGGATCTAGGGCTTCGGATCCATCTCTCTGACCAGGGCGGTAGTGCCGTTGTCCATGAGAGGTAGTACTGCGGTCTCCTGGTAGCTGTTGGTTGTCGTGTCGCTCCTCCGGCTTGTGTCTTCGTACCTGATGATGCATAGTGTCGGGGCATGAGGTAGCAAGCCATCCAGGGGTGTATTGAAGTCACATGAGTACAAGAGCGAATTCACCTTAGCTTGGAGAAGCTTGGCTCGAGCACGAGTCATGGGTCCACTTGGGGGACTTGGTGGTGTAGATGTAGGACAGGTTGCATCAGCTCCCCCCCCCTTGGGAAAGAATCGTCCTCGACTCTTCATGGTTATCATCTTGAACATCTCCATGGTAGGGTGAAACGTCCTTGACATTGAATCTATTGCTTGCAAGGTACTTGGAGGTCAGTATGTCGATGATGTAGGCGTTGTTGTTGATTCTCTTGAGGACCTTGAAGGGGCCATCTCCTCTTGGTTTGAGCTTGGAATCTCGTTCCTTGGAAAAGCGGTCCTTGCTCAAGTGTATCCACACAAGATCACCTTCTTGGAAAAGCATCTCCTTCTTGTCCTTGTTTAACCTTGAAGCTTGGCTAATGACTTGTTGCTCGATAGTAGCTCTTGTTTCTTCATGAAGCTTCTTCATAGCTTGTGCGCGCTTCTCGACGTCCATGTTTGTGCGCTCATGGAGTGGTAGTGCTAGGATGTCGAGTGCGGTGAGGGGCTCGAAACCATAGCCGATCATGAATGGACTCATCTTGGTTGTTGAGTGCTTGGAACGGTTGTAGGCAAACTCGGCGTGTGGAATTCATTCCTCCCAATCCTTGAGGTTTTTCTTGATCAACACACGAAGGAGAGTTCCAAGGCTTCGGTTGACAACTTCGGTTTGGCCATCAGTTTGAGGATGCGACGCGGATGAAAAGAGTAGCTTGACGCCGAGCTTGGCCATGAGGGTCTTCCATAAGTAGCTCATGAATTTGACGTCGCGGTCGGAAATGATTGTTCTTGGCACACAGTAAAGATGGACGATTTCCCTAAAAAACAGATTTACAACATGTGAAGCATCGTCGGTCTTATGGCACGGTATGAAGTGTGCCATTTTGGAAAAGCGATCCACGACAACAAATATAGAATCATGACCATGCTTAGATCTAGGTAATCCTAACACAAAATCCATGCTAATGTCGGACCAAGGTGTATGAGGAATAGGCATGGCATATAAAGACCATAGGGGTTAGCTTGTGACTTAGCTTGAACACATGTTGTGCATCGTTGAACGTAGCACTCCACATCGCGCTTCATCTTGGGCCAAAAGTAGTGAGTGGAGAGCATGTCCAAAGTCTTGTCACGGCCAAAGTGACCCATAAGGCCTCCACCATGAGATTCTTGGAGAAGCAAAAGTTGAAGCGACGACTTCGGAATGCAAAGCTTGTTTTGTTTAAATAGAAAGCCCTTATGCAAATAGAAATCATCAACTCCTTTGTCAATGGAGCACTTTGCGAAAATTGGTTCAAAGAACGGGTCGGAAGCATACAAAGACTTTATTTCCTCAAGACCCAACACGTTGATTTCAAGTCTCGTAAGAAGGCTTGTGTGTTTGCGAGACAAAGCGTCTGCAACTACATTATCTTTGCCCTTCCTATACTTGACAATGTACGGAAAAGACTCCATGAACTCAACCCACTTAGCGTGTCTCTTACTCAAGTTGGCCTGGCCTTTGAGATATTTCAATGACTCATGGTCAGAATGTATGATAAATTCCTTGGGCCATAGGTAGTGTTGCCAAACTTGAAGCACACGAACTAAGGAAAAAAGCTCTTTGTCATAAATTGGATAATTAAGGCGAGCACCGTCAAGTTTCTCGCTATGATAGGCTATAGGACGTCTGTTTTGCATAAGGACACCTCCAATGCCAATACCACTAGCATCACACTCTATCTCAAAAGTTTTTGTGAAATCCGGTAACACAAGAAGAGGTGCTTCGGTGAGCCTCTTTTTAAGTTCATCAAAAGCTTTTTGTTGTGCTTTTCCCACACGAAGGTGATATTCTTCTTCGTCAACTCGTTGAGAGGACAAGCAATGGTTGAAAAGTCTTTCACAAAGCAACGATAGAAACCGGCCAACCCATGAAAACTTCGGAGTTCACTCACATTTGTTGGGATGGGCCAATCTCGTATGTCCTTTACCTTGGAAACATCAACTTCAATTCCTTTCGAAGAAACGACAAATCCAAGAAAAATCAACTTGTCTTTAGGAAAAGTGCACTTGGGAAGATTAGCATAAAACTTTTCATGTCGAAGGATTTGCAAAACTTCCTTGACATATGTTATATGGTCCTCAAGTGATTTGCTATAAACAAGAATATCATCGAAATAGACAACAACACTTTTTCCAATGAGAGAACGCAAGATGTGATTCATAAGGCGCATGATGGTGGATGGGGCATTAGATAAACCAAAGGGCATACCCAACCATTCATAGAGACCAAGTTTGGTCTTGAAGGCGGTTTTCCACTCATCACCTTCAGCCATGTGTATTTGATGGTAACCACTACGAAGATCAATTTTCGAAAAAATAGTGGCTCCACACAACTCATCAAGCATGTCATCGAGACGTGGTATGGGATGTCGATAACGCACGGTGATAGCATTAATTGGACGGAAGTCCATGCATAACCGTAACATATCATCCGTCTTTGGAACAAGAATCACAGGTACGGCACTTGGACTAGTGCTAACTTGGATCAAACCTTTGGAGACGAGTTGGTTGATTTGACGTTCAATCTCCTTTTCTCCTCCGGGTTCATGTGGTAAGCGGCGCGGTTGGGAAGTGGTGCGCCGGGGATGAGGTTAATGCGATGTTTGATGCCGCGAAGAGGAGGTAGACCATGTGGGAGCTCTTCAGGGAGCACATCCTTGAATTCCTGCAAGACTATCATCAAAGATGGAGGAACATTGGTTAATTCATTAGTTCCTTGCGCCAGTCCCTTGCAAAGGAGGACATAGTGCAAGATGGATGGGTTGTTCCGAACATCTCTCATCTCACGTTTGGTGGCAAGGAGAACACTCTTAGTTTTTCCACTGAAGTTTGGCTTGTGGCTCTCACTCACTATGAGGTGGTTCTCTCTCTCACCGCTCTTCTCACAAGTAGGTGTTGTGCTTTGGGCCCTCGCTAAAGCCTTTGCATTGTCCGCAATTATTTGGCTAGGAGTCATTGTTTGCAAAACACATGTTTTGTTGAGCCATTTGAAGGTGTATACATTGGTGCAACCATCATGTAGAGCAGCCTTGTCAAATTGCCATGGTCGACTAAGAAGCATGTGATAAACTGTCATAGGAACCACATCGCACTCCACTGTGTCTTTGTAAGGGCCAATGTCGAAGGAGACCGATACGGTATGCTTGATCTTCACGGACCCTTGGTCACTTAGCCATTGCACGTGGTAGGGGTGCTTGTGCGGATGGAGGGTGAGGTTCAGCTTCTCACACAACTCAGTGCTAGCAAGATTATGGCAACTCCCTTCGTCAATGATCACCTTGATAGATTTTCCATTGATGCCGGCTCGTGTTTGGAAGATATTGGAGCGTTGGTGATGTAGCCCGACCTTCATGGATCAAGAAGCACCAAGCTTGGAGATGATGATGCCTCCAACCAAGAAGATGTACATGGTGGATGAAGATGATGCCATCCCCATATTGGAGGAAGAAGTCGCCCACATGGAGGCCAATACTACCACAACACCCACTTCATATGAGAGGTATGAACAAGGTAAAAATAAGGGTATTGATGATGCCATGATCCCACTAGTGGACATGATGATTTGTGATGACTGGCATGCTACGGATGATGTTTGTGATATCACATATGACTCATTGGTATTTCCATGTGATACTTTGCCTTTGCATAATATTGAGCATGTGAAATTATTTGATTGTGATGATGTTGCCATAGACATGCCATGCTCTAACCGTTATGTTGATGATATCATTGCTTGCACTTTGTTGAACAATTGCTCTTTCCAATGTTTTGCTTGCAATGATGATCAAAATGATACCCCACGGACAATGCTTTGTCATGGATGTTTTACAATTTCTCCCGTTGCTTGCAATAAGTTAAATAATTGCTCTTTCACTTGTTTTGCTTGCAACAATAATTCTCATATGTATTCTACTAAGAGACTTGCATACTCACCAAGCACCTATATTACACTTGATTGACACTAATGGTGATGTGCACAAGAAGAGATATGTCATGATGGATGATGTATTTATCTACCATGCACACACGTTCTTCCTTTTATCTATGATGTGTGTAGGTACCCGCACAAGAATGTTAACCTCGGTGGAGCACGAGTTGACAAAAGGAGCTCTAGAGAGAATCCCCCAAGTGAGTTCAAGATCGAACCCAGCTCTGATACCTTTCGCATGGTTTGCATCTTTCATGTTGACAAATTGCTCCCTCCTATGGTTTGATTGCAAGCATGTTGATGGTATTCTTTCACCTTGTGACAATCATGTCTCGTTGCTATTGGATATTGATGCTTTGTGTGTTACCACAAAAATGTTGAACAATTTATCTTTCCGATGTTTTGTGTGCAACCATAATGCCATTATGAGCATGTATTGTCACGAGAGCTTCCAAGTCTCTTGTATTGTTGTTGCAACAAACATAAGGACCACTTTCTCTTTCATATGGTTTGTTTGCAAATATGTTGTTTTTGCTTCCGCTTGCGATACTCATACCCCCATGATTTTGGCTTTTGATGATATGTGTATGGCATCCAACATATTGAACAATTGTTATTTCCAATGGTTGGTTTGCACACATGATGATGTTGTTTTGGATATTCTTCCTCATGTGTTTTTGCCGAATTCTCCTAGCTTTGCATCAAAGATGTTGATCAAGATTTTATTCAATTGCTTTGAGTGCCACACTAAGACGTTATATGGAGTTTTTGAGTTCCCAAATTTGGATGATTTCCAAATGATTTCCATGCACTTTGACCTTGCATATGCATCCCATTTGCTATCCTTGAGTTGTGTTAATAGTGTTGTGAACAAGAATGGACATGCCATGAATGACATGCTTCTCTATCCCACACAAACATATGTTGCTTGGTATTTGTTGTGTGAAGGTACAATTGCATACACGTCAACCTCTATGGACAAAGAGTTGACAAGTCAAACCGAAGAGAGTTACCTATGGCTGCCCTGCAACGAGCCATCTCTACACCCTAAGGTGACTTCCTTCTACTTGAGAACTCATGCTATAAACTTCATGACTTGGCTATGCTATGAGTGTTGCTTCTCTTTTGTGTTGAGCTTAGGCTTCATGGAAGGCGAAGGAACATTGAAGTGTTGTCAATTCAATCTTCCCAAGGACTACTATATGGTGAACCCCAAGATCAAGAAGGTCTCTCGACATCTTCTACTTTGTGATGAGCATGTAGAGTCGAGGACGACTCTTTTTGAAGGGAGGGGAGATGATGTAGCTCGACCTTCGATCGTTACCACATCATGGTCTCCAACTATGTGAGCCCACTTCCTATCCCATTGAATGGTATACTACTTCATACTCCATCCCATATCCATGATAGGTTCACACCACCAAGTATGGAGGCATGGGAGGAAGCCTGGAGCACCAAGCTTAACAAGACGGAGGCTTGGAAGAGAAGACAGAAGAAGCAGCAGCTCGAGCACCGGAGTCTCTGTCCTGCGCACACCGGAGTCTCCGGCCTGAAGACGCCGGAGTCTCTGGACCACGCACCCCGGAGTCTCCGGCCCTTCTCCGGACCGACCCCTAGATCGAGCTCGAGGACAGTTTGTCTGCCACTCCGGAGACGGACTGGAGACAGACCGGAGTCTCCGTCCCAGACTGGACTCTCCGGACCACCACACCGGAGTCTCCGGCCTAACCGTATGGGCCGCCAGCTGGGCCTTTGGCCCATGTACCCCTTAGTCCGCCCAGACTTTCCCCTTTTATTCTTAAAGTACCCTTGAACTAGTGGCTGGCCTATATATAGTGCCCCCACCCCCTCATGTAACCCGAGGCATAGATGATAGACTAAAGACAACCCCCATTGTGGAATCTCTAGTTTTGCCTCATCCCCTTCTACCAAAGGGGATTGACTACGTCACCACCTCATTGGAGTTTGCATCGCGCCTCCCTTTGTACAAGGCCTTGGCATCGGTGTCCCTTTGCCAAGACGTCAAGACCCTCTCCAAGGTGTTCTTCCCCCTCCGCTTGGGATTGAGGGAGCACGTTGACCGATCTTTCCTTGTGAGGATTCTATCAGACCGCTGGCCATCGGCGAGAGCAATCGGCCTTGTATCGTGTGAGTTTTGCATGTGTTCATCGTGTTCTTCGCGAGGTGCGCGTCCGCTTCCGCTACCTTCTCCCTTTCCCCTCGCTTTCCCATCGTTTTGACCACAAGATCCATGAAGATCGGGCCACCCACGGAGTTACCCCATAACATCTGGTATCAGCAGCTTTTGGTTGCCACGGATTTCTCCTCGATTTGGTCTTTTCCCCATAAATTCGAAAATTCCACCAAAAACAGCCCCAATTTGTGTTTTGGATCGATCTGTGATTTGAGTGTGTTTTGGTAGGTTTTGATCCATGGATTACTTGCTAAACTTGTTGATCTACCTTCCCTTGCGTTCCCATGGTCTAATTCCTTGATTTCCCCCCACCAATTTGGTGTTTTGGTTCGAGTTTTTCCGCCAAAATCGCGTCATAGAATAGGAAGCGCAAGCTCGATGAACATCAAATATGTGGTAATTATTGTGCATATCTTGTAGCCAACCAATTTAATTGCAATCGAACTAGCGTCTCTCCTTGCACTTGTGCGACATGAGCTTATAGTCTTCGCTAGGTAAGCATTTGGTTCTTAGCTCACTGTCTCCGTCGCACAAGTCCCATTTATCCCACCGTGTGTGTTTCCTTGTACATAATTCCTATCTTGTGGATTGACTTGTTTTGCTTTGTGATCATCGTGGTTCTTTACTTGCCATTACAACATCTTGATTTTGGATTGGTTCTTGATATGCCACCTTCCATACCCATCCACCATAAGCTTTGTGTGTGTTTTAGTGATTAGTTAGTTTTGGTGTTCCGCGTGAACTTCACTTTGCTTGGTTTTGATTGCTCTCAAGTAATGCCACTGACACGATACTATCTTCCAAGGTAAAGTAAGGTTTGGCGTTGCATCCCTAACCCCCTACCACTTCCATATACACCACTTGGTCTTGTGAATCATGTCTAGGGACTCTGGAACCAAGGATGATTTCTATGAAGAATCCACGATGAGTCACCATGCATATGCCTCCACAAGCATGGATGACATGATGGAGCACTACACCGACAATGGCTCCACATGCTTGGGTGATATGGAGTTCTACAACAACAATAACTCCCCAAGCATGGAAGACTTCAAGAACGACAATGACAAGCTCCTCAAGTTGCGTTGACCAAGATGGAGCCTCCACCTCGAGAGCACCAAGGTCCACCATCAAATGGACAACTTCAAGCGCGACATGGACAACGACTACGCCAAAACCATGAGCATGATGGCCAAGACTAATGATGTTTTGCGCTCATTACAACGCCTCACCAAGAAGAGTGCCAAGGACATGGAGCATCGTAGCGAGCATCATGTGGGTGACCACGTGCGCCATCTACATCAACCTTTGGCAAGGCACGCCAATGACCTTCGTTGACACCACCAAAGGGCACCTTCAACTACTCGTGCCACCACCAAAATGGCACCAAGAGCAAGCTCTCTTCCACGCCATCAAGCTTCAACGCCCAAACTTGACGTCCTAGTTGACACATGCAACTTCATGGATGAGGAAGATGAAGACCTCTACTTCGCCAAGTTGGACGAGTACGTAAAGAGGACTACACAGGCCAAGGTGCAAAATGGCGACGACAAGGTCAAGATTGGTGAGCATGTGAGTTTCCCTTCACCAAAGGAGGCACATGGAGTTGAGAGAACCAAGCCTATCCCTATGTGCTTCAGTGATGATGTGGTACCAATCCCATGTGAGTATGAGAGCCACTTAGCCCACTTGAGTGAAAACAAGAGTGAGATGAGTGACTCCACCATATGTGAGATTGAGTGCTTCCACTTGGAGGGCATGAGGGATACACCTAGTGAGTTGAGAGTGGTAGTTGATAGGTCATGTGAGACCATTTTGATTTCTAACAACTTACCCTCTACCTCTAGTGTGTTTTCTCATGATTTGCTAGGTTCCATGGATCATGAAGCACCAAGCTTGGAGATGATGATGCCTCTAACCAAGAAGATGTACATGGTGGATGAAGATGATGACATCCCCATATTGGAGGAAGAAGTCGCCTACATGGAGGACAATACTACCACAACACCCACTTCATATGAGAGGTATGAACAAGGTAAAAATAAGGGTGTTGATGATGCCATGATCCCACTAGTGGACATGATGATTTGTGATGACTGGCATGCTATGGATGATGTTTGTGATATCACATATGACTCATTGGTATTTCCATGTGATACTTTGCCTTTGCATAATATTGAGCATGTGAAATTATTTGATATTGATGATGTTGCCATAGACATGCCATGCTCTAACCGTTATGTTGATGATATCATTGCTTGCACTTTGTTGAACAATTGCTCTTTCTAATGTTTTTCTTGCAATGATGATCAAAATGATACCCCTCGGACAATGCTTTGTCATGTATGTTTTACAATTTCTCCCGTTGCTTGCAATAAGTTGAATAATTGCTCTTTCACTTGTTTTGCTTGCAACAATAATTCTCATATGTATTCTATTGAGATGGCCCCCATAGCTTTCTCAAATTTTGGAGATTTGGGTAAATGCCATGATAAGCCTACTCCCCACTTGCATACTCACCAAGCACCTATATTACACTTGACTGACACTAATGGTGATGTGCACAAGAAGAGATATGTCATGATGGATGATGTATTTCTCTACCATGCACACACGTTCTTCCTTTTATCTATGATGTGTGTAGGTACCCGCACAAGAATGTCAACCTCGGTGGAGCACGAGTTGACAAAAAGAGCTCTAGAGAGCATCCCCCTAGTGATTTCAAGATCGAACCCAGCTCTGATACCTTTCGCATGTTTTGCATCTTTCATGTTGACAAATTGCTCTTTCCTATGGTTTGATTGCAAGCATGTTGATGGTATTCTTTCACCTTGTGACAATCATGTCTCGTTGCTATTGGATATTGATGCTTTGTGTGTTGCCACAAAAATGTTGAACAATTTATCTTTCCGATGTTTTGTGTGCAACCATAATGCCATTATGAGCATGTATTGTCACGAGAGCTTCCAAGTCTCTTGTATTGTTGTTGCAACGAATATAAGGACCACTTGCTCTTTCATATGGTTTGTTTACAAATATGTTGTTTTTGCTTCCGCTTGCGATACTCATACCCCCATGATTTTGGCTTTTGATGATATGTGTATGGCATCCAACATATTGAACAATTGTTCTTTCCAATGGTTGGTTTACACACATAATGATGTTGTTTTGGATATTCTTCCTCATGTGTTTTTGCCGAATTCTCCTAGCTTTGCATCAAAGATGTTGATCAAGATTTTATTAAATTGCTTTGAGTGCCACACTAAGATGTTATATGGAGTTTTTGAGTTCCCACATTTGGATGATGTCCAAACGATTTCCATGCACTTTGACCTTGCATATGCATCCCATTTGCTATCCTTGAGTTGTGATAATAGTGTTGTGAACAAGAATGGACATGCCATAAATGACATGCTCCTCTATGATGTAGCCCAACATATGGAAACCACCTTTAGTCCACATCATGCCATGCTAATCATCACTCCAAAGGTGAACTCCCTGCATGCTTTGCCTTTCGTTGGTTGTTATGCGAATGGAATCCTACTTGAGACAAATGCCCATGACGTGACTAGGTCCATGAACATGATGCCAAGAAGATGCAGCAAGGATGGCCCTGGAGCCAAGACACCCAAGCAAGAGGCCTGGAAGAGAAGACGCAAGAAGCTGCTGAAGCAGGACCGGAGTCTCCGGACTAGCAGACTAGAGTCTCCGGTCTACCACACCGGAGTCTCTGGCCCCTCTACGGACCGAGCCCTGAACCTGCGCCTGGGACAGTCTGAGACCCCCTCCGGAGGCGACACCGGAGACAGACCGGAGTCTCCGGCCAACACCGGAGTCTCCGGACTGAGCATCGTGGGCCTGCACGCCTTAAGCTGGGCTTGGCCCATGTAACGCCCCAAACTTCCTGCTTATGCTTGTTTTACCCCTAGCTCGTGGTTGGCCTATATATATGCATCCACCCCCTCCTTGAAACCCCAGAGATGATGATCAATTGAGGCATGTGCCAAACCCTAGATGGGAAACTCCTCTCAATAGTAAATCTATGAGTTGTACAAGGCCTTGGAGTCGGTGCCCTTCTCCAAGTTGTTAAGACCCTCCTCAAGTGTTTGGTCTCTCCCTATCAAGGATTCTAGTAGTGCTTGGTCTCTCCCCTTTGGGATTCTACTTGGTTGCTACTCTCTCCTTGATTTGGATTCTACCATCCGCTTGCCGATCTCTCCTTTGGTGATTCTACCGCAAGGTCTCTCGCCGAGGATTCTATTGGATTGGTTGTTCGAACCAACGGGAGTGAATTGAATTGGGTGTGATTTGGCGTGTGTTTGTATCTCTACCTTGCATTAGAGTTGTGTTCATCATGTTCATCATGTTTTCCCTCACTTCCGCCTCATATCCATGAAGATCGGGCCACTCCAAGGGTAAATCCACAAGTATACCCATAGCAACTGGTATCATCAGCTTTTGGTTGCCACGGATTTGACTTCGCCCTTCGATTTTCCACCATAAACTGAAAAATAAAAAAAATATAGCCCCAAATTGCTTTTGGATCGATCTCTTGTTTTGGTGAGTTGATTGTGGTTTTAGTCCAATAGAAACTTGTCTTTGGAGTTGGTCTACTTGTGCCCTGCGTTTCCCAGCCCAATTTGGTCGAAATTTTCTAGATTTGAGGGTTCAAGGGCCGAATTTCCGCTCAAGAACACGAGTTGATCGTCGCGCTGCCTCCAGACCGGAGTTTCCGGACCGGACGACCGGAGTCTCCGGCCCAGACCGGAGTTTTCGGACCACAAGACCGGAGTTGCCACCTACACCGGAGTCTCTGGCCCTGACAAATTTTTGACCCCCTTTTCCTTTTTCGACTAATTTCCTTTTGATGTTTGTGTTTCGTGTGCGTGTTTGTCAACTAACAAAAGCTTCCGCAACGCCTCACACTAGACATCGACACCACGGAACTCGAACCATCCCTCCACCAATGGTTGCAAGTGCGACATCACCACAAGGTATAACTTGCACCACCCTTGTTAACCCCTCCTTCCTTTGTGTGTTACCTAACCTATCGAGAGTAGATCATCTTGTGTTTGCCGAAGCATTGTGCGCTTGCTCTTGCATAAGTCATAGTGTAGAGGCAATAACATAAACTTGACTCAATAGCATAGCAAAGAAAGAGGTACAAAAAAAGCTTATAAGCAAAAGAAAAAGTGAAAGATACCAATACAAAAGAGAGTCCAAAGCTTCTAAGCAAGAATGCGAGCAAGAGCAAGGCAAGCGTACAAATTCGTTGCTTCTCCATCTTTTGGCAAACGGACTATGGTCTCAGCTAGTGTTGGCACGACACCGAGCATTAGTCTTTGTTAGGACCAATTTTGTTCGTTGCTCATTTTCATAGTCGTGTTAGCCACATTAATCTCCACCGTGTGTGTATAGTCATAGGTTCTCGTCACCCTTTTGACATTTTCCTTTGACTTTGTTTTTGGTTGGATTTTACCCACTTTTGATAATAACCTTTTCATTTGGTTGTTCCATTTGCTATCCACCTTCCTACCCATCCACCATAGGCCTTTGTGTGTGTGTCTTGTGTATTCGCTTTGCTCTTGGCAAGAACAACCTTTCCAATTTTTGACTTGGTGAGGCAAGGTAGCACATACCATACCACCAATACCACCCTCGTTTCACTTGTGGTCAAACAACATGTCTAGGGAAAGCGGAGATGGCAACTTCAACAACCAAGATGGCTTTGCCACGCGCCACAACTTATGGGTGCAACGCCAAGAATTCAATGCCCAATTTGAGAGGCTTGAGAACTGGCTTGATGAAACTTTTTGAGAATTCGACTACCGTGACCGGCAACGCCAAGTGGAGCACAATGCTCAATTCCAAGCTCTTCACCAAGCTATTGCCAACCTCGGCAACCGTCATGGACACCATTCAAGCACGTCAAGTTCGTCTCGCGCGCGCTCCTCAAGTCATCATGGCGACTCCTCGCGCTTCCATTCTCATCATGGAGAACCCCACCACCACAATGGGGAACATCAAGCTCGTCATCGCCATGAACAAGTGGTTGAGCCACAACATCAACAACCGCACCACTCAAGACGTCATCGACACCATGATCACCAAGCGCATCCACAACACCAAGAAGAACATGGTCGCCCTCCACAACAAGCTATGGTACAAGCGCCACCACCACCCCAAGAATAAGAACACCATGGTGAACACAACTGCGTTGATAGGCGCCAACACCAGAACCATGACCATCGCCATCAACAACAAGTTCATCGAGCACCGCAATGGGATACAAGTGATGATGACGAGGCTGCACACCGCGCGAGACGCAACAACTGCTATGCTCAACCCCTCCATCATCAGCAACAACCAATGAATGCAAATGATCCCGAGCAAAGGCATAGAAGAGACTTTGCGCATCAAACTCCTCCTCAACCACGTCCTCGAGAAAATCAAGCTCCTCCACCACCACATGCACTAAGTGAAGCGAGCATAAGGCAAGATCGCCGCAACTACCACCGTGAACATGAAGAGGGCAAGTTTGGGAAGCTCAAGTTCATTATGCCCAAGTTCAAGGGAGAAGAAGACGCCAATGCATACATTGATTGGGAGCTCAAAGTTGACAAGATCTTCCAAGTCCACAACTACTCCGAAGAGAAGAAAGTTGCAATGGCATCCCTTGAGTTTGAGGACTATGCAAATGTTTGGTGGGAAGACTTCCAAAAGAACTGCGAGAAGAATGAGGAACTCCAATTGAAACTTGGACTGAGATGAAGGAAGTGATGTACACACACTTCGTCCCCGAGCATTACCGCCAAGATCTCTTTGACAAGCTACAAAACTTGAAACAAGGCACCAAGTCAATTGAAGAGTTCTACAAGGAAATGGAGAAAACCATGATGCGAGCTAATGTGAGAGAACTCGAAGAGCAAACCATAGCAAGGTTCCTCAATGGTTTGAGCCACCCAATAAGGAAGATTGTTGACTTTCAACCGTACAAGAACCTCACCGAGCTCCTCCATCAAGCTACCAAAGCTGAGCGGCACTTGCATAAGGAGAATGCATACGAAAAGCAAAAGTCATACTTTGCATCCATCAATGCAAATGCTCCCGCAAAGCCAACAAACCAAGCAACAAGCTCATCCAAGCAAGCAAAGACCGTGCTAGCACCCTCCTCCAACACAACATCGGATAGTCAAGTCACTTGCTTCAAGTGTGGAGTGAAAGGTCATAAGTCATATGAGTGCACAAACTCACAAGTGATGCTTACGGATGAGAATGGCGCAACCTACTCCGTAAGTGAAGAGGAGTATGAAGCTCTCACTCAACGAGCTCTTGCAAGGACAACCGCAATGGAAGAGGATGACACACTTGTATGCGAGCATGATCCGGGCCCCGCACTTGTCATAGCACAAATCTCGCCAACAAACTCCATCCCAAGAGAGGACCAACGCCTCAATATCTTCCAAACTCGTGCCAGAATTGATGGCAAGTCCATAAAAGTGATCATCGATGGAGGTAGTTGCTAAAACCTCGCAAGTATGGAGCTTTGTGAGAAATTAAAGTTGCAATGCATAGAGCACCCTCACCCCTACCATGTCTAATGGCTTGATGACAATGGAGCACTCAAGATAACATCAAAGGTCCATGTCTCCTTCAAGATTGGACCATATGAAGACATCATCGAGTGTGATGTCGTGCCAATGTCCGTGTGCCACATGCTACTTGGAAGGCCATGGCAATACGATAAAGGAGCAATGCATCATGGTTCCACCAACCAATACTCCTTCAAGTGGAATGACAAGAAATTGGTGCTCCAACCCATGACGCCTAGCCAAGTCATCGCATTCAACATGACACCCGTCAACAAGATAAAGCAAGCTAAAGACCCTTGTGAGACGAGTGGTGAGAGAGTGAACCACCATCAAGAGAGTGAGTGCCACAAGCCAAAAATGAGTGGGAAAATCATGAGTGCCACGACGCAAGCCACAAAATGTGAGAAGAGAGACTTGAGTGTGACCCATACTAACAATAATTCATACAATTCTCTCTCTTTGTTGTCGGTTTTGCAAGGTACCCAAGATACAGCACCAACTACAAGGATAAGGCTACAAGATCTCCAACCACAACATGATGGCAAGATGTACCACAAGATCTTCAACAAGTTTGAGAATAGCTTCAACACCGGCGATCCGACCATGTACAAGAACAAGGCCAAGGACACACCTCCTTCCTTGCATGATGAATGAACATTGTCGAGGTCGACTCATTTTCAAGCGGGGGGAGATGATGTAGCCCAACATACGGAAACCACCTTTGGTCCACATCATGCCACGCTAATCATCACTCCAAAGGTGAACTCCTTCCATACTTTGCCTTTCATTGGTTATTATGCGAATGGAATCCTACTTGAGACAAATGCCCTTGATGTGACTAGGTCCATGAACATGATGCCAAGAAGATGCAGCAAGGATGGCCCTGGAACCAAGACAACCAAGCAAGAGGCCTGGAAGAGAAGACGTAAGAAGCTGCTGAAGCAGGACCGAAGTCTCCGGTCTACCACACCGGAGTCTCTGGCCCGTCTCCGGACCGAGCCCCGAACCAGCGCCTGGGACAGTCGGTGACCCCATCCGGAGGTTAAACTAGAGATTGACCGGAGTCTTCGGTACAGAGTGGAGTCTCCGGACCGCTACACCGGAGTCTCCGGACCGAGCATCATGGGCCTGCGTGCCTCAAGATGGGCTTGGCCCATGTAACGCCCCAAACTCCCTGTTTATGCCTGTTTTACCCCTAGCTAGTGGTTGGCCTATATATATGCCCCCACCCCCTCCTTGAAACCCAGAGATGATGATGAATTGAGGCATGTGCCAAACCCTAGATGGGAACCCCCTCTCAATAGTAAATATATGAGTTGTACAAGGCCTTGGAGTCGGTGCCCTTCTCCAAGTTGTCAAGACCCTCCTCAAGTGTTTGGTCTCTCCCTATCAAGGATTATAGTAGTGCTTGGTCTCTCCCCTTTGGGATTCTACTTGTATGCTACTCTCTCCTTGATTTGGATTCTAATATCCTCTTGCCGATCTCTCCTTTGGTGATTCTACCGCAAGGTCTCTCGCTGAGGATTCTATTGGATTGGTTGTTCGAACCAACGGGAGTGAATCGAATTGGGTGTGATTTGGCGTGTGTTTGTATCTCTACCTTGCATTAGAGTTGTGTTCATCGTGTTTTCCCTCACTTCCGCCTCAAATCTGTGAAGATCGGGCCACTCCAAGGGTAAATTCACAAGGAGACCCATAACACTCTATCACACACAAACATATGTTGCTTGGTATTTGTTGTGTGAAGGTACAATTGCATACACGTCAACCTCTATGGACAAAGAGTTGACAAGTAAAACCGAAGAGAGTTACCTATGGCTGCCCTACAATGAGCCATCTGTACACCCTAAGGTGACTTCCTTCTACTTGAGGACTCATGCTATAACCTTCATGACTTGGCTACGCTTTGAGAGTTGCTTCGCTTTGGTGTTGAGCTTAGGCTTCAGGGAAGGCGAAGGAACATTGAAGTGTTGTCAATTCAATATTCCCGAGGACGACTATATGGTGAACCCCAGGATCAAGAAGGTCTCTCGACATCTTCTACTTTGTGATGAGCATGTAGAGTCAAGGACGACTCTTTTTGAAGGGAGGGGAGATGATGTAGCCCGACCTTCGGTCGTTACCACATCATGGTCTCCAACTTATGCCAAGTCGTCATGGACTCTAAAGGTGAATCTGTTCCTCTATGTGAGCCCACTTCCTATCCCATTGAATGGTATACTACTTCATACTCCGTCCCATATCCATGACAGGTTCACACCAACAAGTATGGAGGCATGGGAGGAAGCCTGGAGCACCAAGCCTGACAAGACGGAGGCTTGGAAGAGAAGATGGAAGAAGCAGCAGCTAGAGCACCGGAGTCTCCGGCCTGCGCACACCGGAGTCTCCAGCCTGAAGACAACGGAGTCTCTGGACCGCGCACCCCGGAGTCTCCGGCCCTTCTCCGGACCGACCCCTAGATCAAGCTCGAGGACAGTTTGTCTGCCACTCCGGAGACGGACTGGAGACAGACCGGAGTCTCTGGCCAAGAACGGACTCTCCGGACCACCACACCGGAGTCTCCGGCCTGAGCGTATGGGCCGCCAGCTGGGTCTTTGGCCCATGTACCCCTTAGTCCGCCCAGACTTTCACCTTTTATTCTTAAAGTACCCTTGAACTAGTGGCTGGCCTATATATAGTGCCCCCACCCCCTCATGTAACCCGAGGCATAGATGATAGACTAAAGACAACCCCCATTGTGGAATCTCTAGTTTTGCCTCATCCCCTTCTACCAAAGGGGATTGACTACGGCACCACCTCATTGGAGTTTGCATCGCGCCTCCCTTTGAACAAGGCCTTGGCATCGGTGTCCCTTTGCCAAGACGTCAAGACCCTCTCCAAGGTGTTCTTCCCCCTCCTCTTGGGATCGAGGGATCACGTTGACCGATCTTTCCTTGTGAGGATTCTATCGGACTGGTGGCCACCGGCGAGAGCAATCAGCCTTGTATCGTGTGAGTTTTGCGTGTGTTCATCGTTTTCTTTGCGAGGTGTGCGTCCGCTTCCGCTACCTTCTCCCATTCCCCTCGCTTTCCCATCGATTTGACCACGAGATCCGTGAAGATCGGGCCACCCATGGCGTTACCCCATAACAGTTGGTCTTCATGCTCTTGTGCTTGAGTGGTCAAGATCCTTGTGACGACAAGCGATGGACTTGCGTCATGTTCACACATTAGGAGTTCTTGATCATCTTCCACTTGTTGCCTTGCTATTGCTTCCTTGACACGGGCATCAAATTCATCTTCACTCAAGTACTCTTCGTCGCCATTGTCATGGATGAACAACACTTTCTTGTTTCCACACTCGACCGACTTGTGTCCTTTACCTCCACACTTGTAGCATTCACCGTTGAAAGGTGCATCACTCTTTGCTTGTTTGCCACTTGGGGGAAGTTTTCCTTGAGGAAGTGTGGGCTTGAAGGAAGGCTTGGAGGTACTTGAGGAGCTTCCATTGAGGTTTGTTGCGTAGCGGTTGAAGCTTGCTTGTAGGTGAAATACGTCTTGGGCTTGTTGTACTTGATGTCATCTTGCACTTGACGTTCAACCTTTGTTTCTATGTGCACAAGCTCAACCATGTCGTTGTATGTTTGGAACTCGACGATGCGCTTGATTGGGTGGTTCAACCCAATAAGGAAGCATGCCATAGTTTGCTCCATGCGCTCGTCAATGTTGGCGTGAATCAAGTTGAGTTCCATTTCCTTGAAGTACTCTTCCACGGTCTTTGCCCCTTGAAGAAGCGATTGAAGGTTGTTGAAGAGGTCACGCGTGTAGTGCGCGGGGATGAACCGGGATCTCATGTGAGCCTTCATGTCATGCCAAGTTGTGATTGGCGGCTCTTGTCTTGCATCCCGAGCAACTTGAACTTGTTCCCACCAAAGGTTGGCGTAATCATCAAACTCGAGCGAAGCCATGGCAAACATCTTCTCTTTGCTATAATTGTGCATGCGGAAGATCTTGTTGACTTTGAGTGCCCATTGGAGGTATTCTTCGGGGTCATTGGATCCGGTAAACTTTGGCATTGTGAACTTGAGCTTGCCAAAAGTTTATTCATCATTGCGGTCATTCCGACGAGCTTGCTGACCTTGTTGATGATCTTGTGGTTGATGCGGTGAAACTTGGTTCTCGTGACCTTGGTGAGGAGCTTGCTCTTGATGTTGTTGTTGTGGAGCTTGCTCTTGCTCTTGGTGCGGTTGTTGACGATGTTGGGGTGCTTGGGCCTCATGAGGGTGTTGAGGATGTGGAGCCCAATGACGCGGTTGTTGATGATGATTAGGCACATGGGCCTCACGATGAAGATCATGGTGTTGAGCCTCTTGACGTGGTGGGCGTCACTCAACTTGTACCACTTGACGCTCCATGTTTTGGTGTGGTGGAGGAGGCGCCTCGGGATGACCATGGTGTCGTTGTTGACGTTCATGACGGTGATGACGAGGAGGAGGATCTTGTAGAGCTTCACTTCGATGACGATCTTGATTCTCCAAATTGGAGTCATCACTTGTTGTGGCAAGTATGTGTCAGGGTTGATGGTGGTAGACTTGCGGTTCTTCTTGTGGTTGCTCATGTTGAATTAATAGTGCCCTTGCATGATGACGGTGTGCTTCTTGCCTTCGTGGCCTTGAAGAGAAATCACCATCGTAGCTTGACGTTGAGGCATGCCGTGGGGAAGGTACATAGTTCAAATAACTTCCATCTTCAACCATGGGGGCATCATTGCATCTTGGAACACTTGCATGAAGATCTTGTTGAAGAGGTGCGTGACGACGCGAAGAACTTGAAGAGCTTGATGTGTGTGAACATGGTCTTACCATTCCATCAAAAAGGCGTCGAAGATTGTCGTTTGTTTCGGCGACGGAGTGTTGAAGTGCTTCATTTTGATGGCCAAAGTTGTGATGCATTGCGTGCATTTTTCGTTCTAGGCCGTCGAAGCGATTGTCGATGTTCTTGAACTCGGCTTGCGTCTCACCAAATTGTTCATCTTGTCGCGTCTCAAGGGCTTGGCAACGTTCACAGAACTCTTGTCGGACAATGAAGTGACTTGCGCGCGTCATGTATGGTCCATGTTCTTCTTCTTGAGGGGGTGGTTGGTTCGACTCACCATGCCTATCCATCATGCAAAACACACAAGTATTGCATATGGAAGTGGAATATGGTGGTGTTAGCCTTGTACCTCACCTTGGGGATTGCACCAAACTAGAAACCACAAGTAAGAGCTATAAGCGTGCAAAGTGGAATCGCAAAGAAAACTCACACTAAAGAAAGAACTAACTCTCAGAAGCTGTGGGTGGAAGGTTAGGATTGTGGTAAACCAAACAAAACGATCCAAAGAAAAGGTTATTGTCAAACGTGGTAGAGAACCAAAAGATCAAAGCAAAAAGGAACGACCTACAAAACACAAAGGTACACACATGTGGAGACGGATATGGTTAGCACGACTATGAAAAAGAGCACAAAAGGTCCTAACAAAGACTACGCTCGGTGTCGTGCCAACGCAAGGAGAGACCACAACTTGTTCGCCAAAAGAGAAATAAGCAACGGATTTGTGCACCTGCCTTGGTCGCGCTCTTTTTCTCTCTTTGCTTACAAGCTTGAGACTCTCTTTGTATTGGAAGACTATGTATCTTTCTATTTTTCTTTTGCTTTTTCTTTTTCTCTTTTTTTTGATTCCTTTTCTCCCTTTCTATACTACTATGTTAACTCTTGTATTTGCTCTCACACTCTCACTTTCCAAGGACCAGTGCACAATGCTTAGGCAAACACAAAATGAGCTGCTCTCATAGGATAGATACACACAAGGAAGAAGGGTTAACAAGGTAGGGCAAGTTATACCTTTGGTATTGACGACTTCCTACCGGTGTAGGGGAATGTTGTTCGAGTGTCGCGGTGTCGAAGAGCGCAGTATGTAATGACTTGCAGAAGCTTGTTGTTAGGGAGGCGACATGCACGCGAAACATGAACAAGCCAATACTAAAATTAGCGAATAAAAAAAGGGGGTGAAAAAATTTTGTGTCGGGCAAGAGCGGTAGTACCGCTCAAAATGTCCGGTAGTACCGTTGTGATCAGCCGGTAGTACCGCTCGTTTTGGAGGTAGTACCGCTTTGCGGATTCCTAGGCGCATGGATCTCGAACTTGAACGCACAATCGGCCCAAAAATCCTCAAATTGGCGGAAAACTGAACAAAATTGGGGCTAGGGACACACAAAGAAGGTAGATCGATACCCCAAGCAACAGATCTATGGACCAAAACCACGAAAAATGCACCAAATCCAGAGATCGATCTAAAGGCAAATTTGGGGCTCTTTTTTGGGGATTTTCGAATTTTTGGTGGATAGAAGAAAATTTTGTGGGGGAAATCATGAGCAACGAAGCTCTTGATACCAATATGTTGAGGGAAAACCTCTAGGGTGGCCCGATCTTTCACGATTCCCTTTCAAATCGAGGATGGAGTGCGGGGAGAGGAGGGGAGGATGAACACGACAAATGCACGCACGAAGAACGCGATGAACACACACACGTATAACCATGATACACACCAATAGCTCACGCCAGCGGTGACCGGTCCGGCGCAATCCCTAGGATCGGCGTCGGGCGGAGGACTCTCTCTCGAACCGGCACGGCGAGATGGGAGACTCGGTGAGATCTTGACGTCTAGGCAAAGGGATTCCGATGCCTAGGCCTTGTACAACGCGGAGGCACGATGCAAACTCCAACGAGGTTTGGGATATTTGGTGCTTTTTGTCAAAGGAGCACGAGGCAAGAACTAGATAGATCCACAAGGGGTTTCCACTAATTCCAAATATCATGCATGGGGTTTATAATAGAGGTGGGGAGCTATATATAGGCCAGCCACAAAGTCAGGGGTAGTTTAGGCAACTAAAGTATCAAAAGGGGGCATTATAAGGCCAAAAGGATGAGCTAGAGCGCGCAGGCCCTGGGGTGTCTGGTAGTACCGGTCGGTTGAGCGGTAGTACCGGTCAGAAGCGGTAGTACCGCTGGAAGGGTGCGGTAGTAACGGAGTGGGCAGAAGTTTTGGCGTGAGTCTTCAGGTGCACGCGGTAGTACAGCTTGCTGAGTGCGGTAGTTCCGGTGGGATCTCGGGCTTCGGGTCCATCTCTCTACCCGAGGCGGTAGTACCGCTGTACATGAGCGGTAGTACCGCTTGTGTGGTAGTACCGCTTCCAGGAGCCGGTAGTACCGCGGTCTCCTGGCAGCTGTTGGTTGCTGTGTCGCTCCTGCGGCTCGTGTCTTCGTACCTGATGATGCATAGTGTCGGGATGTGAAGTAGCAAGCCATCTAGGGGTGTATCGAAGTCACATGAGTACAAGAGCGAATTTACATTAGCTTGGAGAAGCTTGGCTCGAGCATGAGTCATGGGTCCACTTGGGGGACTTGGTGGTGTAGATGTAGGAGCGTCCGTAGGACGGGCTGCATCATAGGATGTCAAGTTTGGGCGTTGAAGCTTGGTGGCGTGGAGGAGAGCTTGCTCTTGGTGCCATTTTGGTGGTGGCACGAGTAGTCGAAGGTACCATATGATGGTGTTGACGGAGGTCATTGGCGTGCCTTGCCAAAGGTTGATGTAGATGGCACACTTGATCATCCACATGACGCTCGCGACGATTCTTCTTATCCTTGGCACTCTTCTTTTGATGGTGGTGCCTTATTGAGCTTGGTTGAGCATTATGGATGGTGCTCAACATGTATTCTCCGTCTTCATGGCAAAGATGCCGTGAACGATGTCTTGTATCCTCTTGATGTTGGCAATGATCTCTAGAGGATGTATGTCGATGAAGATTCTTGCCTTGTGGCACCTTGTGTGGAAGATGATGTTTGGGCGCCACTCTTCTTGGATAGATGGCACTTGATGCCTTGGAGGTAGATGCACTTGACGCCTTAGAGATGGTCGTTCTTGGCGCCTAGGAGATGGTGGTGCTTATGGCTTGGAGGTGATGGCGCTCGTCGCCTTGGCGATGGTGGTTCATGGCACCATGTAGGTGGTGGTGCTTGACGCCTTGGAGGTGGATCATCGAAGTAGGTGATGCCCTTTAGTGTGGCACGCTTGGCCTTGAAGGTCGTGGTTTCTTGATGATGCATCTCCGCTAGCTTAGCGTAGTAGTCCTCCATATCCAAGCGGTGGAGGTATTCTTCATGGCTTATGGAAGAGCCCTAGAAGTGGGTGAAGCTCGCCATGTCCTCCATGATTGGTGAGGCATCATCGTTGTAGCACTCGAAGTCATCCATGCTTGGGGAGTCGTTGTTGATGTAGTACTCCATATCACCCAAGCATGTGGAGCTATTGTCGGTGTGGTGCTCCATGCATGAGGAGCCATTGTCGATGTAGAGCTCCAATTCCTCCATGCTTGAGGAGCCATAGTTGATGACGTGCTCCATGTCTTCCATGCATGTGGAGTCATCATAGGTGCAATGCTCCGGGTCCTCAAAGCATGCGGAGCCATTGTCGGTGTAGTGCTGCATCATATCCTCTATACTTGTGGAGTCGTAGTTGTGGTGGCTCATCATGGATTCTTCATAGATATCATCCTCGGTTCCGGAGTCCCTAGACATGATTCACAAGACCAAGTGGTGTATATGGAAGTGGTAGGGGTTAGGGATGCAACGTTAAACCTTACTTTACCTTGGAAGATAGTATCATGCAAGTGGCAACGCTTGAGAGCAATCAAAACCAAGCAAAGTGAAGTTGGAACACCAAAACCAACTAACCACTAAAAACACACACACAAAGCTTATGGTGGATGGGTATGGAAGGTGGCATGTCAAGAACCAATCCGAAATCGAGAGGTTGTAATGGCTAGTAAAGAACCACGATGATCACAAAGCAAAACTAGTCAATCCACAAGATAGGAATTATATACAAGGAAACACACATGGTGGGATAAATGGGACTTGTGCGACGGAGAAAGTGAGCTAAGAACCAAATGATTACCTAGCGAAGACTATAAGCTCGTGTCGCATAAGTGCAAGGAGAGACGCTAGTTTGATTGCAATAAATTGGTGGGCTACAAGATATGCACAATAAGTACCACCTATTTGATGTTCATCGAGCTTGCACTTCCTATTCTATGAGGCACTTGTTTCTTTCTTTTACTTGTTTTTCTTTTTCTATTTTTTTCTTTTCTTTTTTTTCTTTTTTGCACCTGCCCCTTCCTTGTGCCAACAACTATACAAGATAACTATATGAGATAGCGCGCTCACAACTTTTGCTCAGAATTCTACAAGGTATGAAATGTGCATATCCCAAGCAATCATAGAAGGAACTAGTCTCAATAGGGGTTTGTTGAACGCAAAGATAATGTAGCTCACAAAGGAAAGTAAGTGGGGAGAAGTCGCAGAATTTTTATACCTTTCCCACCGATCTTCACCCTTTATTGGTGGATTCCGCCTTGCTCACAGAATTTGGATGGAGTAGCTAGCATGAACTATGAAGATTATGATGTAGAGCTCTTTCTCCTCTTCAAAATGAGCGAAAGTACACCAAAATCCGAGTTCGTATGCACAAGTTGTGCTCAAAAACGTGAAATAGATTTGTTGTCTGCAGGGGGCGGACATTCCGCGGCGCGCAGGCCGGACAGTTCGGCTGGGGCGGATATTCAGGTTCGTTTAGGCCGGAAACTCCGGTGAGGCGGATAGTCCAGTCCGTTTAGGCCGGACAGTCCGGTCCGGTCGATTCCAGAAGTTCCAAACCACGAACGGGACGAGTTTTGGCGGAAAAACTCGAACCAAAACCTCAAATTGATGGGGGGATCAAGGAATTAGGCTATGGAAACACAGGGGAAGGTAGATCAACAAGTTTAGCAAGTAATCAACGGATCAAAACGCACTCAAATCATAGATCGATCCAAAACACGAATTGGGGCTATTTTTGGTGGAATTTTTTGAATTTATGGGAAAAAGATCAAATCGATGAGGAATCCGTGGCAACCAAAAGCTGCTGATACCATATGATATGGGGTAACCCCGTGGGTGGCCCGATCTTCATGGATCTCGTGGTCAAATCGATGGGAAAGCGAGGGGAAAGGGAGAAGGTAGCGGAAGCGGACGCACACCTCGCGAAGAACACGATGAACACACGCAAAACTCACACGATACAACGATGATTGCTCTCACCGGTGGCCACCGGTCCGATAGAATCCTCGCAAGGAAAGATCGGTCAACGTGCTCCCGTCAATCCCAAGCGGAGAGGGAAGAACACCTTGGAGAGGGTCTTGACAACTATGCTCACGCACTAGCAAATGTAGGCCTTGTACAATGAGGGAGGCGCGATGCAAACTCCAACGAGGTGGTGACGATAGTCGATCCCCTTTGGTAGAAGGGGATGCGGCAAAACTAGAGATTCCATAGAGGGGGTTGTCTTTAGTCTATCATCTATGCCTAAGGGATACAATGAGGGGTGGGGGCTCTATTTATAGGCCAACCACAAGTTCAGGGGTAGTTTGGGCATAAAACTAGGGTTTGGTGCGGAATAGAGGGATACATGGGCCAAGGGCCCAGATGTTCGCTCGCAGGCCCATCACTTAGGCCAGACAGTCCGGGTCGGGTGGACCGGACAGTCCGGGGTGGCCTGACACTCCGGGTAGAGTCCGATGTAGCAAACAGAATGTTCGCGCCAGGACGGGGCTGGGGTAGGCCGGACACTCCGGCTGGATCTGGCCGGACACTCCGGCTGGATTGGAGCAGACTCTCCAGGGCGATGATGGCGGAGACTCCGGTTCTGGAGCTGGCTGCACCTGGACCGTCTTCTCTTTCAAGCCTTCGTCTTGTCGGGCTTGGTGCTTTGGGCTTCCTCCCATGCCTCCGTACTTTTTGGTGTGAACCTACCATGGATATGGGATGGAGTATGAAGTAGTATACCATTCAAGAGGGTAGGAAGTGGGTTCGCATAGAGGATTGGATTCACCTTTGGAATCCATGACGACTTGGCATAAATTGGTGACCATGATGTGGTAACGACCGAAGGTCGGGTTACATCACCTATGCCTCTATCTTACTCTTGCATCATTGAGTCGCGATTTCATTAAATTGAATACTAAGTATTACATAGCCTTTACTTTTAAACCCCACTGAAGCTTATACCTCAATCCCATGAGCCATTATTGCAGGAGATGTTTGAGCCATGCGAGTTGTAGAATTGGATGTGTAGGGTTTGTGCGAGTCTTCGGATAACGAGGTACCTTAACAACTTAATCTGAGTAGTAATGGGATAACTAATGAAAGAGGCATCGGTGAGCATTATCTGCTATTTGGTTCTTTAAGCTCACTTGTGTCCCGTAGCCCCAAGTACTTGATTCCTGTTCCTTGACTATTTGTACTATCCACATACATTAGACCCTATGGATCTCCCTTTGCCTGAGCTTGATTCGCACTTTATTTCTTGGGGCCACAAAGTAGTTTGGGGCTTTGTTACTATCCTGTACTTATGCCATGCTTTACTGCTTTATTTACGATTGCGCGTGGAGCGCTTGTACTGTTTTGGAATGCGGAGTGTTTTCACGGTATCGACAAGCCCAATCACACTTTCGGGTTCCCAATCGTTTACGGCCATTAACGGAAACCTTGGGTCCATCTCGGAGCCAGCCAACTTCGTTGCGGGTAGCTTAGTGGGGTGGCCGCCTGAAATAATTTATGAATCATGTGAATGCATTGTCATGAGGCATCGTTGCGTTTTATTTGGTTCTTCTCAAGGTTGATCCTGTGTGTGTTGCTATTTGTGCACCCCTGTAGGGTTAATCTTTCTGAAAGCTATGTCCACGGTTATGGACGACTTGGAGCACATTTTCTCGATCATAGACAAGCATAACTAAAGTACTGCCTTTAATCTGACTAAGACATGACTAGTAAACAGTGAAACACTCATGGAATTGTTGATAAAATTGCCAATGGATGGGTGGCTCTTCCGCCTTCTCATCGGTAAGCGAGAAGGAGGGCGAGCAAGGTTTAATTATGCTGATTATATAACTATTGTTACTAATTAACGGATGTCTGTCCATCTCTGGTTGGGTGGATGTGTAGCAAGTCTCTATATAACTTTGTAGATATTATCTTTCGCTGCAATTGCGTCACCCCTAGATTGTTCCCTTTAGATGCATTAAGAATTGTTGAGTACCCCTAGGGTCTCACATGATAAATATTTGGTTCAGATGGACAGGTATACTCTCAAGAAGGTTATTGGGTTGAGGAGACTGATAATGGTGGCAACAACTGTCCGGTGTACAGATTTCGAGGAATGGAGATCCATGAGATCTATGGGCGGGATGTGCTTATTTTCAGGGCATCTTATGCCAATTTGCTTCTTATCCGTGCCCAGATCATGTGTTCCGCTTCCGCTTGCTACTATGTTGATTGATTTCTAAGGATGTATCATATACTATTATCTCTATCTAAGATATTTGGATCTTCCCGTATGGCGTTGAATATTTATGTTTCTATTGTTTCTAGATGGTGTGACTCTGATGTCTATTGTAAGTTGTAGACATACATACTCATTTGTGTATGTCGTGGTCGTGTTACCTGTCGCTTACGCTGCTCGCTCTAGTCCTGTTGTTCTTCAAAGTGAATAGGGTGGTCAGCCGGTACCGTGCCCTGCTTCGCTTCGACGGGCCTACACGTGGGTGGCCTTGGGTCTCCGCGGTAGAATCCCTTATCCACTTTTGGGTTCATCCGGGCTTGTGCTTAGAGCGTAATGCCCGAGGTATTACAATTGGTATCAGAGCCATTCCGCCCTTCAGGGTCTCAGCTAGATGGTCGTTGTCACTCTAGAAAATATATTGGTAGATATGTATACTAGGGAAAAACTAAACGTGAGAGTAGGACTACTTCCATTTTTCTTCTTACACACCCACCCACCCTTATTTGGTAAGGAAGTGTAAAGTTTGTCTATTCTCTTCTAAAAATTCAAACTAGGATTCACGTGTTTGGGGTTTCCGTAATACCATAGGATGTGTGTGTTAATTCCTTGTCTATCTATTGCATCCAACCTTGTTGTCGCATCTACCTTTGGTTATCAACTATTGGTACATTCCATACCGACAGGCTTTTGTGTAAACCGATGGGATATGTGTTACTATTTGTTAACCGATGCGATCTGTGTTACTCTTTTGTCATCTTTATCTATTTTGGATCCGACGAAGTGTTTGCATCACCTCCTTGTTTCTTCCGAAGCTCCAGGAATTCTGCTTGTCAAGATCTTCAGTCTGTTTTTGGGAGTTGGGTTGCATAGTTTTCCTATTCATGTGCGAAGTAATGCTTTGAGTGCGGAATGGAGTCATGACCATACCACTACTCTTGTCATTCTCTCTTGTACATTGAATTGGTAGATTAATGTGACCTCACTCATACCATGGAAGTTAGAAGTGGTGATGAGGATATATTCTATGAATATGATGATTCTAATTGTCTCAGCTGGAAGGAAATATTAAGTCTAACCAGTAATTTATACAAGATTAATTCTTTCCTAGTTGGAATTAATGTTTGTGATAATCGTAATTTTATACTACCTAAGTTATTGCACTGTGTGTGATTACTAGGTTTGTTGATAACACAAGCATTGCGCGAGGAGGAGAAGAGATGCATCAAGGGGAACCAGGCGTGTTGATCACCAATGTGTGCACGAGGGAGGAGAGGGAGGCAGGCGCACTAGAGGAGATCAAGCAACGTTGAGGAAGTCACGTGGCGTGCTAGTACACTTTTGAGGTGCACCATGATGTTTGGCATGCGTGCCAAGTAGGCCGAACCCATCTATGGGTCGGTATGTATCAGCTTGAGTCAAACCGGGTCGGTTTGGGCCAAAATAAGGTTGGTTTTAGGCCTGGTTTGTGGGGAGCTCGCCCCAACCTCTATAAGTATTCCCATAGCCGCCGCAATTAGTGTTAGACCATGTTTAGATTAAACCAATACTTTTTTCATTGAACTGCTGCAAGCATTCATCTGAAATTATATGTTCCTCTTTGATTCGATCAGGAATATCTACCATACCTCCACTTTGATTCGATCTAGAGTTTTATACTGAAAGTTTTTGTTTTTTCTGCTATTCCATTGGGAATTGGTAGATTGCAAACCGCTTCGTGGTTGGCGGCTACGTGCGCAAGTGTGTGAAGTTGCGAATACCATCTGGGTTGAGATTTGTTGCATTGGCAATGGGGAACAGCCGATGATTCACAACATCCCACAAGTTATCTCCATTACATCCACCATCATCTACGACGTGCTCAACGAGAAGATCGGGCCACCCCTTATATTCTTGGTATCAAATTCTCAGGTTTACTCGGTGAGCAATTCATCCCATAGATTAGTTGTTTTTGTCCTATACAGAAAAAGCCACACGCAAAGATTAGGGTTCATAGTTCTTTGCCATAGCCTAGATAACACTGTTCGTGATTTCTTGTTGCTGATCATAGTCCTTTTGTGTAGCCTTTCTTCTAAATCCGAGTCATAGTTTTTGTCTAGTTTTTGTCTGTTTTTATTCAGTTGTCGGAGTCCCTAGACTGTTTCTAGACTGCTTCTTCTGTTCTTGAGGCCGTTCGTCGTGTTCTTGAGTCTTAGATCTACAAGATCTGTTTACCTTTGTAGTTTTGGAGTTGTAGATCCGTTTAGAAAGAAAGAAAAAAAAGCAATATGATCGTGATCTGTACGTGAGTCTCTTCACGTTTCCAACAAGTAAAAAAGATCGCTAGCCTCGCTTGACCACAGACGAGTCTCAGCCTTTGCGTGAGCTGCCTCACAAAAAAAAATCCATTGCTGTGTCCACGCCTGGGGACAGACCAGTCTGTGCTAGTACGAGAAAAAAATTCTGCCGCCATCCTGCCGCGGCAGGGTTTTAGGCCGTTTTTCTGTCGTGGCACAGACCAATTCTCAGGTCAATTTTTTTTATTTTTTGTTTATTTTTTTACTAAGTCCACATAGCGTACCTATCCTTGTGAGCCTTAGTAAGCCTTTCTTAGTGTCTAAAACTATCCTACGAGACTAGCGTGCTTAGTGCTCTGCGGGCTGCTCAGTTTAGCAATATTGTGCCCGTTTCGTTGAGACATTGCTAGCGTATCTCCTTGTGCATTGCAACACGAGCATTACTCTAACATATATCAATTTTTGAGCTCTTTTTTTTATAATTGCAATTGCCCCATTTATCTCCACCGTGTGTGTTTCCGTGAGTCTGTGTCATACGATCAGCACTAGGATTTCTGAATTGGTATTGTTAGGTATCCATACCAAGATCCACAATATACCCCTGGTTGTCGTGTGATAGTTTTCATCCTCGGTATTCGCTTCATCACATTCGTGCATGTTCTGCTCATACAAGTTGGTAAGCTATCCTAATTCACTTTGGAACGGTAAGATCCACAGTCTTTCTAGTTTTGAGTGAGTTGAGAGTTACCACCATATATATGCTTTGCTACCACCTCCTTTGTATTAACTAACAATGGAAACTGATTCTTTGAGGTTTCCATTACCATTGAAGTTTCTTTGCAGCAACTCCTTTTGGGAGGAGGATGCTGGAGTGGCACCTACTTCGGGTTTGTTCCACTTCATGGCAGACATCAATGGTAGACATGCTGCTATTACCATTGATAATTATTCGTTAATGAACTTGGCTAGTGTTAAGGTTGTTGAAAAGCTACAGTTGCATACATATTCAAAAACTTTTCCATATTTGTTAGCTACTTCTGATCATGCACTACAAGTTAGTCGGCACACACTGTTTCCTCTCACCATTTATGGCCATACTGAATATATTCGGTGTGATGTAGTTCCCAGAGCGTTTAATTCCTGCCATCTTATGCTGGGAAAACATTGGTGTGATCAATTTCAGGTTGTTTTTGATAATGGTTATTCTGATCCTTCCATATTTTGGAATAGGAAGCACACATGGTTAGCACCTAGTACCATTAAGCAATTTCAGGAGATTAGGTGTCAAAACTTACGTCCACCTACAACCACCATAATAAAACTCCATGTTGATCCAGAAAAACTAAGAGTGGGAGTTGATGAGACTTATGAGGTTTCTACTAACATGATCATCTCTTCTCCTAGTGTTGTGTCTTGTGATAAGCAGGTTGCTTTTGAAGAAAGGGAACAGCAAGTGGTACAACTTGCGTCATCATTTGAGAAATAGGTTCCAATACCTACTATATCTGAGGAGGATGACACTGCTAATGGTACTGATTTGGGTATGCAACCAGCCAATGAGGCTTTCGGTCAGTCTATTCCTTTGCTAGTTGATTCTTGTGACTTGACAAGCACACAAATTTCAGCACCATGTGATGCTTTGCAAAATCTGAATTTTAAGCATGTAGTAGTGATTACACATAAGGAAGTGCTTGCTCCACCTTCTGATATTTTATATTCTATTATGCTAAATGAACCTATTAGATTGCATTGTGCTTTGAATAAGATTTATGAAATTTCATATCTGAATTCTAGCACCTATGCTCCTTGTTTCACTTTTCATCTAAGTGGTGAATATAGCATGAATGATTGTTTTCTGGTGGACCACATATGCATTACTTGTGATAGTCTTGCTGATTTCGATCTTAATGTTTTTAGTCAAGTATGCGATGTGCAAATTTCTGATTGCTTTGGGAGAGTAGCTCATGTTCCAGATAGTATGAATATACATTCTGCTCTAGTTGATATTGAGCAGCCAACAAAAGTAACTTTACCTATGTTGGTTAGTTCGGTATTTCCTAGAATTGGATGTGATTTATCATATTCTTGTTGTCTGTCCCACGCATTGATGCCTAGTTGTACTGAGTTTTGCTTCACTTATATTTGCAAAATAAGTTGCTTCTTATATATTGGGTATAATACTGAACATAAAAATGATTGTACCAATGTTTGGTTATCTACTTGTTATACATATCAGAGTAGTGCAGTTGAAGCATGGTATCCACTTTCTAATGATTTGCATTTTCTAGGTCGGGTTGATTTGGCTACCATGAAATTTGATCATAGATCATCTGTGAGAACACTAAGTTGATACTGAACAATAAGAATATATACATATGTGTTTTTCTTTGTGATCCTGACTATATGGACTTCACTTATATCTACAATTATGGTTACTATTTGATGCAATGGTCACTTCTTCCAAATGTCAAGTTGTGTTACATGTTTGCATATTGTAATTTGGGAATATTCATTGTGTTTTCTAAAACTGACATCACAGGTTATAAATACATCTATTTTGTGTACACGTTATCCTTTTTGTTTCTTTCATTTTCCGCTTATCCAAAGCCGAGGATGGCTTTTCATGAAGAAAGGGAGGATGATGAGGATATATTCTATGAATATGATGATTTTAATTGTCTCAGCTGGAAGGAAATATTAAGTCTAACCAATAATTTATACAAGGTTAATTCTTTCCTAGTTGGAATTAATGTTTGTGATAATCGTAATTTTATACTACCTAAGTTATTGCACTGTGTGTGATTACTAGGTTTGTTGATAACACAAGCATTGCGCGAGGAGGAGAAGAGATGCATCAAGGGGAACCAGGCGTGTTGATCACCAATGTGTGCACGAGGGAGGAGAGGGAGGCAGGCGCACTAGAGGAGATCAAGCAACGTTGAGGAAGTCACGTGGCGTGCTAGTACACTTTTGAGGTGCACCATGATGTTTGGCATGCGTGCCAAGTAGGCCGAACCCATCTATGGATCGGTATGTATCAGTTTGAGTCAAACCGGGTCGGTTTGGGCCAAAATAAGGTTGGTTTTAGGCCTGGTTTGTGGGGAGCTCGCCCCAACCTCTATAAGTATTCCCACAGCCGCCACAATTAGGGTTAGTCCATGTTTAGATTAAACAAATACTTGTTTCGTTGAACTACTGCAAGCATTCATCTCAAATTATATGTTCCTCTTTGATTCGATCAGGAATATCTACCATACCTCCACTTTGATTCAATCTGGAGTTTTCTACTGAAAGATTTTGTGTTTTCTGTTGTTCCATTGGGAATTGATAGATTGCAAACCGCTTCGTGGTCGGTGGCTACGTGCGCAAGTGTGTGAAGTTGCGAATATCATCTAGGTTGAGATCTGTTGCATTGGCAACGGGGGAACAGCAGGTGATTCACAACATCCCACAAGTTATCTCCATTACATCCACCATCATCTACGACGTGCTCAATGAGAAGATTAGGCCACCCCTTATCAAGTGGCCTTTATCTCTTGATACTTCTACTTCCGTCCTTGTTTTCTGGAGTGTTCTCTCGACGAACGTGATCAATAACCTCTAGTTGGTGATCTCGTCTATTTCAACATGGAGAGAAATCTTCAATGATTTGGTAGAAACAAATGCAAAATCTTCTCCATCTACTTCATGTTACCGGAGCTTGACATCATCAAACAATATGGATGGAAGATATATCTGAGTTCAATTGTCAAATCCTTTTCCTTGATAAAGCCAGTTATGGTTGATGCCATCAATCGCAAAATTTATTGCAATAACCTCATGGTTAACAAAAGTAATAAGCATCTCTACAATACACTCAAGATCTTCAATATTCAACTTCTTCCTCAGGATTCGACCAAAAACTCGTGTCACTCTTTCTCGTGGAGATGAATCCGTGCACCTAAATTGCGTGATCCTTTGGGTTCTTACCGGCGCAAGAAGAAGCTAATCCGAGAAGTCCTCAATTACAATCTTTCCATGGATATCAAAGAACTCTATTGTTGGAAGGCAATATTGTTCTCCAAACTTCATTTCTGTAAAATCTAAGGGAAGAAACAATGCTATTTTCATAGTGGTTGATAACTTCTCCAGGTCGTTCTTTCCTTCTGGCGACACAAAGGATCATCTTCTCTTGCCGTTTTGATCTTTACTCTTATCGAAACGTCATATCCTTTAGGTTGAAGTGAGAAGTTTCCATTCCTTTTGCTGAATCATCTTCCATCAGCTCTCTCAAAATTCTCTATGGTTGCAAATGTCATATTACATCTCTTTGGTATCCAAGGAAACTTTATCCTTGATACATCGTCTTTTCAAAATTCTTTCAAGAAGTGGTTATATTCTTTTATCGTGCTTCTCGAGAGCACTAGAGCTATGTTCATCCTACCTTCCTTGTTCCATGACAATCCTCCATTGCTTTAGTCCCTTGTTTCCTAGAAGCAAAACGCAAGACTCGCAACAACTCTAGCAAGTTTTGTAAGGTGTAATGGTCACACCATTCTGTTGTTCATCAATTTGGGAACGCGAGGATCACCTTCGTTCCGAACACCCGCCTCTCCTTGTGTCTTTTTCTTTTTTCTATGAATCTCAGGGCGAGATTCTTATTTAATGGAGGAGAGTTATAGCATCCCAATTGTCTAACAACTGTAATTCTACTTGCCTAGTCTATATTGCTACTTCCTACATATCATTTATTGTATCATCATGATCGCATGTTCATGTCATCATGCCATATTGCATTTAAGCATCGTCATGCCATCATGCATCTTTTGCCAAAAACTATTTTCCAAAAGCTACCTTTATTCACTAAACACTCCTTTTTTCAAACTATAAACCCCGATCCTCTTGGATATTTATTTGTCTAGAACATATTTACAACTGTTTGCTTTAAACAAAGTAAAATAAATATATATGCAAAACCTATTTTATTAAATCCACCAGAAGAGGCAGCGAAACCCGTAAGCCAAACCACCTACCATCCCGGCAGACCCGACCCAGACCACCTGACCTTCTGGACCAAACCCTAGCCTAAAACTAGTCCCACCCAAAACCTAACCTAGTAGCTGCCTAAACTACCCCACAGTCGCTAGCCACTACACCAACCGACCCGCCCCAGCCCAGGACGCGCGACACGCCAACGGCCCGACCCGCCACCTCACCTCACCCTGGCCCCACCTCTCGACACGAGTCCTGGCCCTGCCTCGCCTCGTGTCCCACCCGCATAACGCGATCCCCAGCCGAGCCCCGCACCCTGCCCGACCTGGTCAACCCTCCCTGACCGCACCGACACAACCACCCCAATCGATCTCCCACCTTCCGTAGCGACCGCATCCCAGCCCTACCTCGCGAACGCGGTGCCCTCTCTGCAGCGCGCTCCCGCCTCTCACCCTCGTCGACCCCGCTCGTTCCCGACGCCGGCTTCTTCCAGTGGCGCCGCCCCGCTCGCCCGTCCTCAACCTCCGGCCGGCCGCGCGCGAGCCCAACCTCGAGCTTCAAGCTCGTCCGCGACCCGCCTTTCTCGGCGGCGCCGCGTCGCCCTCATCTCCTCGTCCTCCTTCGCCCGTGCGAGCGCCGCCGCCCGCCTTCTCCACCTCCGGCGGTAGCCGCGCTCCTGCAGCACCACCCCCGCCGCCGTCGAGGCCCACCTCTCACCTCACCTGGACCTGCGCCACACTGCGACATGGACATCCCCAACCGTGGCCGCCGTCCTAGGTCGACCTCCTCGCCCCTTCAAGTCCCTCTGCCGCCCAGGACTGCGCGTCACAGCCAGGCTCCGCCTCGCGTGCCTTCCGCGGGCGCCGCCGTACGCCGTCCCCGACCGCGTGTGCTGTTCCCTCGAGCCATGACCAAGCACTGCGCCCTTTCCCGTCTTTCCCTCGTCGCGCCCCTACAGCCCATCGTCGACCTAGACTTCTGTACGCCTCATATGCTCGTGCCCATCGCTGACGGCCATCTGACGCTCGATACCGGCCGACGTGCTGTCCTGGTAATGTGAAGTGGTGATGGTGCTGTATGTCTCGATGTGGTTTTGGTGTTCAATTGTGGTGATATTGCTGCTGAGAGAAGAAGTGGTGATGTTGACTCGGTTGTTCGAGATCCTAGCGTTGGACAAGATCGACAGGAATTCCGACAAGACAAGCTCTTCGGTACAACATGAGTGACCAAGTTCGACATGAATCTCAAGATCGGCTCATCCCCGATCTTTTCCGGTGCGAAGATCTTCCGAAGACCGATCTCACCGATCCGGAACCCGAGTCCTCCATCATGAACGACAAGTCCACATGCACGGACCCGTTGTCCGAAGGTCATCTACACAAAACGCCAAGGTCTCCTTCAAGATCCGAAGCCCAATCCAAAGTCTAAGACCGAACCATCTCGAACCCCAAGATCTTTCTTGGAGAAGTGCGACCTCTAACTATCCGAGCCCCTCTATTTTATAAATTGCCATCTATATAAATTGCTGCATATTAAATTGCTGTATATTAAATTGTCCATACTTGCATACACATTATTATAGGTTAAATAGGAATTCATCTAAATCTAAATTAAACATAGAGGCTATATGCGGGCTATTCTAGACTTATGGCTCTATTTAAATTTGTGTAGCAAACTGATGCTATTTTTTTTCTTGTTAAGACTACATTTAAATTGCGGGTACCTAAATAAAATGAACCATCTAATTAATTGTCGTGGTTTTGCTTAATATTGCTAGTTGCATCGCATCTTTGCCATGCCACGTGTCATACATACATCATATCAGTATTATAAAAATAGCAAGGAATATGCAAGTAAAACTTGACTAAATAAATACTAAAGTACTGAATTCTTACTCCCACACCTCATCTATGTCACGCTATGTTATACCATGCAATTGTGCACCATTCCATCATGGCATACCTTGTTTGCTTGTTGCATATGTTTTATATGATTGTGTACGGTATTTATTCTGGCCCTTGTGTGTTTAGTTTTTATCCGGATAGACGTTGAGCAAGGGAAATACTAGGAGCCCTAGGAGTATTACCCGGATCCTTCTTATTCTGCAACAGAACTGCCAGGCAAGCAATTCCCCATGCTTGCATACATATAGTACATATGCTTCTATCTTACTCTTGCATCATTAAGTCACGATTGCATTAAGTTGAATCCCAAGTATTGCATAGCCTTTAATTTTCAACCCCACAGAAGCTTGTACCTCAATCCCATGAGCCATTACTCCAGGAGTTGTTTGAGCCATGCGAGTCGTAGAATTGTATGTGTAGGGTTTGTGCGAGTCTTCAGATAACGAGGTACCTAAACAACTTAGTCTAAGTAGTAATGGGATAACTAATGAAAGAGGCACAAGTGAGCATTATCTGCTATTTGGTTCTTTAAGCTCACTTGTGTCCCATAGGACCCCGAGTACTTGATTCTTGTTTCTTGACTATTCGCACTACCCACATATGGCGCCAGATCTGGAATGCGGAGTATTTTCGCGATATCGACAAGCCCAGTCACACTTTTGGGTTTCCAGTCGTTTACAGCCATTGACGCAAACCCTGGGTCCGTCTCGGAACCGGCCAACTTCGGTGCGGGTAGCTTAGTGGGGTGGCCCCTGAAATAATTGATGAATCCTCTAAATGCATTGTCGTGAGGCCTCGTTGCGTTTTATTTGGTTCTTCCCGAAGTTGATAGTGTGTGTTGCTATTTGTGTAGTCTCTACAGGATAAATCTTTCTGAAAGTCGTGTCCGCGATTATGGACGACTTGGATCACAGTTTCTTGATCATACACAAGCATAATTAAAGTACAAACTTTAATTTGACTAAGACATTACTAGTAAACAATACAACACTCATGAAATGGTTAATAAAATTGCCAATGGGCGTCTCTTCCGCCTTCTCGTTGATAAGAGAGAAGGAGAGCGAGCGAGGTTTAATTATGTTGATTATATAACTATTGTTACTAATTAACGGGCATCCGTCCATCTCTGGTTGGGCGGATGTGTAGCGAGTCTCTATAGAACTTTGTAGATATTATCTTTCGCTGCAATTGCGTCACCCCCAGGTTGTTTCCTTTATATGCATTAAGACTTGCTGAGTACCCCTAGGATCTTACACGATAAATATTTGGTTCAGATGGACAGGTATACTCTCAAGAAGATTACTGGGTTGAGGAGACTGATAATGGTGGCAACGACTGTTCGGTGTAGAGATTCCAGCGATGGAGATCCATGAGATCTGTGGGCGGGATGTGCTTATTTTTAGGTCATCTTATGTCAATTTGCTTCTTATCCGTACTCGGATCATGTTTTCCGCTTCTTCTTGCTACTATGTTGATTGATGTCTGAGGATGTATCCTAAACTATTATCTCTATCTAAGATATTTGGATCTTGTCTAGCGTTGAATATTTCTATTTCTATTGTTTCTAGATGGTGTGACTCTGATGTCTATTGTAAGTCGCAAACATACCTACTCATTTGCGTATGTCGTGGTTGCCTTACATATCACTTACGCTGCTCGCTCTAATCCCGATGTTCTTGAAAGTGGATAGGGTGGTCGGCCAGTACTGTGCCCTGCTCTGCTTTGATGGGCCTACACGTGGGTGGCCTTGGGCCTCAGCGGTAGAATCCCTTATCCACTTTTGGGTTCATCCAGGCCCGTGCTTAGAGAGTAATGTCTGAGATATTACACCGGGACTCTAGTCGGAAGCGTCAACAGAATAGCAATCTAGTGCTGACAGGAATAATAGGTGCCCGCCGGAAATATCGGCACCAGATCTAGTGCCACCGGACTTATTGCCGGAATTACCGTCTACGCACAAATCTAGGTTTGATGCCCTGGAATATTCCTTTTACTTACCCTTTTACCTAGTTTATCCCCCAAACTACCCCATACTTGTGGCTGGCCTATAAATAGAGTCCCCCTCATGTATCCCTAGGCATAGATGATAGAATAAAGACACCCTCTTCGTGGAATCTCTAGTTTTGCTTCATCCCCTTACCAAAGGGGACCGACTATCGTCACCACCTCGTTGGAGTTTGCATCGCGCCTCCCTCGTTGTATATGGCCTTAGCATTGGTGCCCTTTTTCAAGACGTCAAGACCCTCTCCAAGGTGTTCTTCCCTCACCGCTTGGGATCGAGGGAGCACGTTGACCGATCTTTCCTTGTGAGGATTCTATCGGACCGGTGGCCACCGGCGAGAGCAATCGGCCTTGTATCGTGTGAGTTTTGCATGTGTTCATCTTGTTCTTCGTGAGGTGTGTGTCCGCTTCCGCTACCTTCTCATTTTCCCCTCTCTTTCCCATCGATTTGACCACGAGATCCATGAAGATCGGGCCACCCATGAGGTTAGCCCTCAATAATAAGCCTTAGCTCTTCACCTTGTTATCTTAGCTTTCATCTTGCGAAAAACTACAGCATGTTTCTGATGAGGACATCCCTACAATTACACCTACCCCAATGACTACTGAAGATGCTACAACTGTTGCAAAAAAGGATCAGTCCAATGAGATTAGAATTGGACCTATTACAAGAGCTCGTGCTAAGATACTTGAACAAAAGGTGAATTTATTCCTAAACGAATCTGGTACTTTGATTGATGAGAACTTTATACTGCCTAAATCTACGCATTTATGTATGATCAGGTTCATTGGAGAAACAAGCATGGCGCGAGGAGCAGAAGGGCTACAAGATAAGTCCAACATGATGATCACCCAAGGATGCGTGAGGGAGGAGCGGGAGATAGGCGCAATACAAGCAAGGGAGATCATCAAAGAGAAGAAACATTTAATTCGGACAGATAGAAGTCCTGAAATTGAAACAGACGTGGATTCCTCATACGAACTCCAAATCAAGAAAATAAGCACTTGTTGGATAGATAATTCCAAGATCTTTCCAATGAGTGCTTCCACGTCTCAAGACCCCGGATAATCCGGCCCCCACACCCTGGACAATCTGGCCCTACTTTGGAGATTCTGCTAAGGACTTCGGCGCAACATTCTGTCCCGGGGCAGATATTTGTTCGGACTTTTCCCCCAGATAATCCGGCCCACTTAGACCGGATAATCCGGCCCTAAAAGTTTCCATCAGATCCGGACGGATCTGAATGTATCCGACACGTTTTCGTTTTGCGTTTTTCGGATGTTCCGGCGACCATATAAGCCTGGGAACGCCCTCTAGTTTAGGTTAGACCACGTTAAAACTATTTTGGAGTTGTTTCTTTCACAGAACCTTTGGAATTACCCCGTGATCGATTTTACCAACTATAATTGAGTGTGATCTGTTGTTCCATCGGGAATTAGTAGATTGCAAACTACCGTTCGTGGTCGACGGCTGCGTGCGCAAGAGCATGGTGTTGTGAATATCCTACAAGGTTCAAGAGCTGTTGCATTGGCATTAGGTATCGAGCGGGAGAGTTCATAGCTATAGGATAGTTATCTATCATCCACCATCATCACCGCCATCTGCTTACTGAGAAGATCAGGCCACCCCATATCATCTTGGTATCAAATTTCCAGTGTTGCCTTGGTAAGCATCCACAAATCCATGCATAGATTAGTTCGTATTTTTCGTCCTATCCATAAAAAGCCTTACAAAAAGATTTGCCATAGACTAGATTGCATCGTTTTCGAGTTTTAGTTGCTGATTGTATCTTCTCGTAGATCCGATCTACAGGTTTTTCCTCGTAGGAGTCTAGTTTTTAGTTTGTGTCTAGGTTTAGGGTTTGATCTTGTTTTCCGTCGTGTCAACCATCACCGTGTTCCGCAAGTTTTCCTCGTTTGTCCGAGTCCACATACCATAGACACAGCCTATCTACAACATCCGTGCCTAGGAACGTACCCACGATACTAGTTGCTTTGCTCCGACAGGCTGCTCATTAGGGTTTTGAGGTGCAAATTTTCATCCAGATAGACCGGATTATCCGGCCCCCAAAAACCGGAATATCTGACCCCTAATTGCTCAGAATTGTTGCATCACGTATTGCATTGTATCGGATAGTTGAAAAATCAAAAAAAAAGAGAAAGAAGATAAAAAAAGTTGTTAAAAAAAGAGAAAAGAAAAGAGATACAAAAGTAAACAACAAAAGGGAGATATCAAGGTTGATTGGAGGACTAGTTTTATAATAGCACTAGTAGATTGAGCAATCTTGTGCCTGTTCTATTTAATCTATTACTAGCGTCTCTCTTGTGCATTGCAATATTCCTTTCCATTGCTTTGCCACATTTATCTCCACCGTGTGTGTTTCTTGGGTTTTTGTACGATAAGCACTAGGACTTGTTTGCAGCGTAGATAGGATACCATACCTATAGCTCCACCATAAATAACATGTGTGCTCTGTGATCGTTCTCTATACCTTTGATATTCACTTCATCACATTAGTGCATACGTCTTTGATTTTGTTTGGTAGATCATCTCTATTCACTTTGGAATGGTAAGATCTCATTTCTTATTAGTTGTGAGTGAGTTGTGAGAGTTTCCACCATATAAATTTTGATTTTTGCACTAACCTACTAATCATGTATTCTAGTGATGGTGATGTTCTGTCGCAGAAAAAAGCATGAGGAGCTTGTTAATTGGCGTGAATATGAGGCTTTGAAGTCCCACTTGACACGTGTGTTTACTCACACGACAGATGCCATTGACAAGAATATTCAGGACATGAATCTGAGATTGGATCACAATGTTGGCGCGGTCAATACTATTCAAACGCAAGTGGCTACACTCAATGTCAATGTCACCACTTTGCAGCGTTCCATTGAGGATTTGACAGCCGCCATACATAGAAGGCAGGAACCTCAACATGACGATGCCTTTGATGACTTTGATGAGGGTAGCGCGGCTGATGCTGCTCCACATGTTGGCAGGGGACGTGCTATTCTCCCTGTACATGCACCTGCTCATGGCCGTGGGCTTTCTCCTCTTGGGCGCGCTCAACGTGTTCCCAACCAAGCTGCTGATGATGGTTTGGGCAAGCCAAAATTCTCGATTCCCAAGTTTGATGGTTCCGTTGATCCTGAAGATTACCTCACATGGGAGTTGAAGATTGAGAAGCTTTGGCGCTTATTTGACTATCTAGAAGACAAGAAGGTCAAGCTTGCAGCATCTGAATTTGATGGTTATGCGTTGCGTTGGTGGGATGCTCTTGTGCAGCATAGAAGGGAGGACAATGAACTTCCTGTGATGGATTGACGCGAGATGAAGCAAATCATGCAGGCTTGTTTCGTACCAACCAATTATTTGTGGTTAGTTTTTGATAAATTGACGCAATTGAAGCAAGGCACCATGACAGTTGATGAGTACTACATGAAGATGGATATGCTTATGCAGTGTGCTAGAATTCGTGAGTCCATTGAGATGACCATGCAGCGACTCCTAAACAATTTGAAATTACCGATCAAGAGCATTGTTTGTCATCACAAGTATGAGACTATGAATGATTTGTTGCATCATGCTAGAGAGGCCGAATCCTAGTTGGCAGAAGAGGCGAAGTCACGTGCTCGTTTTCCGTCCTCCAGCAGATTTTCGGCCAGATCTACACCTCCCACTGTCACGACACCAACTGCTGCTCCTTTTACACCATCGGCCAAACCAGCAAGTACACCTTCATTTGGTTCTAATGCTCGGAAACCCGCTGCTCCTGCTGCTAGCTCGGGTTCCAACATGTCTACTGCACGTACTCATGATGTGGTGTGCCATACTTGTGGAGGTAGAGGACACTACAAGAAGGATTGTCCCAACAGTAAGGTTATGTTTGTTAACAAACAAGGCGAAGTAGAGAGTGGAGATGAAGCTTCTGATGATGATATTGATGATGGCGAGGATGGTGCTGATGCATATCATGAGCATGCACCAACTATTGTTGTATCTTCACATATACTTAGTGTGCAACCGGTTGAGGAATCCAGCGTTGCAACTTGTTCCAAACAAAAGCTCTAGTTGGACCTAACAAGGCTTGCAAGGTCATTATTGATGGTGGTAGCTGCAGAAATCTTGCAAGTAAGGAACTATGTGCCAAACTAAATTTGACATACTTATCTCATCCCAAGCCATACTATATACAATGGTTGAGCAACAATGGTGAGATGAAGGTAAATCATATGGTATGTGTGAATTTTCAAATAGGGCCATACAAAGATTCTATTGATTTTGATGTGGTTCCTATGACTGTTTATCACCTACTATTGGGTCGGCCTTGGCTTTATGATCGCCATGTGCAACACAATGGCCGAGACAATACATATCACTTGGAATTCAAAGGGAATAAGATTACTATGCAGCCAATGACACCACAAGATATTGTGAATGATTCTCGCCAGAAGATTGAGGTGAACTTGAAGGAAGATCCTGTAGCTCGGCGAGATTGTGTGACAGCTGTTCCTGATGTAATCGAGCCTAAATTGAGTGATATAACGAAAAGTGAGAGAGTGCCTAGGTTATTGATATTAGCCACCAAGGAAGATATGAGAGAATTTCGTGAGGATCCTACAGCCATGCCACTTATGCTCATGTATAAGGGTGAGGTATTGGTTTCTAACGACATGACCCATGTTTCTCTTGGTGTCTCTTCTATTTTGCAGGACTTCGGGGATGTGTTTCCAGAAGATGTACCCGCAGGCTTGCCTCCATTGCGTGGTATAGAACATCAAGTGGACCTGATTCCTGGCGCCACACTTCCCAACCGTGCACCTTACAGGACTAATCCCGAAGAAACTAAGGAAATTCAGAAGCAAGTACAAGCGTTGCTGGATAAAGGGTACATTCATGTTTCTCTTAGCCCTTGTGCTGTTCCTGTTATTTTGGTTCCTAAGAAAGATGGTACATGGCGCATGTGTGTTGATTGTAGAGCGATTAATAACATCACTATTCGATATCATCATCCTATTCCATGCTTAGAGGATATGCTAGATGAATTGAGTGGTGCTGCTGTTTTCTCTAAAATTGACTTGCATAGTGGTTATCATCAAATTATGATGAAAGAAGGGGAAGGGTGGAAAACTGCTTTCAAAAAAATTGGCTTATATGAGTGGTTAGTTATGCCGTTTGGTCTTACTAATGCACCTAGTACATTTATGCGATTAATGAATCATGTTTTGAGAGATTTTATTGGTATTTTTGTGGTTGTTTACTTTGATGATATACTTATATATAGCCACAACGAAACTGAACATTGCACTCATATTCGACAAGTTTTGCAAGTGTTGCGTGATAATAAATTGTATGCTAATCTTGAGAAGTGCACATTTGCAAAAGATAAGGTCATATTCCTAGGATTTGTTGTATATAAGCATGGAGTAGAGGTAGATCAATCTAAAACTGAATCAATTCAGAATTGGACTACTCCCATGAATGTAAGTCAAGTGCATAGTTTCCACGGCTTAGCTGGTTTCTATCGGTGCTTTGTGAAAGATTTTAGCACCATTGATGCACCTTTGAATGATTTGACAAAGAAAGGTGTTCCTTTTGTATGGGGCGCGACCCAAGACATTGCATTTGATACATTGAAATGATTACTTACTTCTACACCATTACTTGCATTGCTTGATTTTTCAAAGCAATTTCAAGTTGAATGTGATGCTAGTGGTATAGGCATAGATGGCGTTTTGATGCAAGAGGGTCGGCCTATAGAATATTTTCTGAGAAATTCACGGGTGCTCGTTTGAATTATTATATCTATGATAAAGAATTGTATGCACTTGTTAGAGTACTTGAGGTTTGTCAACATTATTTGTGGCCAAAGGAATTCATCATACATTCTGATCATGAAGCATTGAAATACTTGAAAGATCAATCAAACTTGCATAGAAGATTAGCTAAATGGGTTGAGTTCATTGAGTCTTTTCCTTACATCATTAATTATAAGAAGGGAAAAGAGAATGTTGTTGCCGATGCTCTATCTAGGAAGAACATGCTATTAACCAATCTTGATGTTAAAATTCCTGGATTAGAAGCTATTTGTGCACTGTATGCAACTGACCATGATTTTGCTGAACCATATCGTTTGTGTGCTCTTAGAAATGCATGGGATAAGTATCATATACATGATGGATTTTTTTCGAGCTAACAAACTATGTATTCCAGAATGTCGTTGCGTTTGTTCTTAGTGCAAGAATAACATGATGGTGGTTTGATGGGTCACTTTGGGCATGTGAAGACGTTGCTCATGCTTGCTGATCACTTTTATTGGCCCAAGATGAGGTGTGATGTGTACAGATTTGTGAGCCGATGTATTACATGCCACAAGTCAAAATCTAAGTTGAAGCCTCACGGTTTGTATACACCTCTCTCTGCACCTACTACTCCATGGGAAGAAATTAGTATAGATTTTGTGCTAGGTCTACGTAAAACTCAGAGAGGTCATGATTCTATATTTGTGGTAGTGGATAGGTTCTCTAAGATGACTCATTTTATTGCCTGCCACAAAAGCGACGATGCGTCGCATGTTGCTAACCTGTTTTTCAGGGACATCGTGAGATTACATGGGAGTACCAAAAACGATTGTTTCTGACCGTGATGTGAAGTTCATGAGCTACTTTTGGAAGACCTTATGGGGGAAGCTAGGAACGAAGCTGTTGTTCAGTACTACATGTCATCCCCAAACAGATGGTTAAACGGAGGTGGTGAATCGAACATTGCCATAGCTGCTAAGGACCATGATTAAAAAGAATCTGCGGGAGAGGGAAGAGTGTTTGCCACATGTTGAGTTTGCTTACAACAGGGCGGTGCATTCAACTACTCAGCTTTGTCCTTTTGAGGTGGTGTATGGTTTCAAGCCATTGACGCCACTTGATATGTTGCCTCTGCCATTACATGAGAGAGTTGATATGGAGGCATCAAAACGTGCTGATTATGTGAATAAAATACATGAGAAGACGCGAGAGGATATTGAGAAGAAAGGCAAGAACATTGTTGCTGCAAGGAATCAAGTAAGGAAAGAAGTGTTGTTCGAGCCTGGAGATATGGTTTGGGTGCATCTATGCGAGGATAGGTTCCCACTACTTCAAAAGTCCAAATTGAAGCCACGTGGTGCTGGTCCTTACAAGGTATTAGCCAAGATTAATAGTAATGCCTACTAGGTTGATATACCTATTGAGGAGTTTGGTGGAGTTAGCAACAACTTCAACGTTGCTGATTTGTCACCATATGTTGGAGACGACCTTGGAGCATTGAGGTCGACGCCTTTTGAAGGGGGGAGATGATGAGGACATCCCTACAATTACACCTACCCCAATGACTACTAAAGATGCTACAACTATTACAAGAAAGGATCAGTCCAATGAGATTAGAATTGGACCTATTACAAGAGCTCGTGCTAAGCTACTTGAACAACAGGTGAATTTACTCCTAAACGAATCTGGTACTTTGATTGATGAGAACTTTATACTGCATAAATCTATGCATTTATGTATGATCAGGTTGGTTGAAGAAACAAGCATGGTGCGAGGAGGAGAAGGGCTACAAGAGAAGCCCAACATGATGATCGCCCAAGGATGTGCGAGGGAGGAGCAGGAGGAAGGCGCAATACAAGCAAGGGAGATCATCAAAGAGAAGAAACATTCAATTCGGACTGACAGAAGTCCTGAAATTGAAACGGACGTGGATTCCTCATACGAACTCCAAATCAAGCAAATAAGCACTTGTTGGATAGGTAATCCCAAGATATTTCCAATGAGTGCTTCCACGTCTCAAGACCCTGGATAATCTGGCCCCCACACCCCTGATAATCCGGCCCTTCTTTGGAGATTCTGCTAAGGACTTCGGCATGACGTTCTATCCCGGGGCGGATATTTGACCGGACTTTTCCCCCGGAAAATCTGGCCCACTTAGACCAGATAATCCGGCCCTAAAAGTTTCCATCAGATTTGGACGGATCTGACTGTATCCGACACGTTTTCGTTTCATGTTTTTCGGACGTTCCGGCGGCCATATAAGCCTAGGAACGCCCTCCAATTTAGGTTAAACCACGTTAAAACTATTTTGGAGTTGTTTCTTTCATAGAACCTCTGGAATTACCCTGTGATCGATTTTACCAACTATTATTGAGTGTGATTTGTTGTTCCATCGGGAATTAGTAGATTGCAAACTACCGTTAATGGTCGACGGCTGCGTGCGCAAGAGCGTGGTGTTATGAATATCCTACAAGGTTCGAGAGCTGTTACATTGGCATCGGGGATCGAGCAGGAGAGTTCATAGCTACAGGCTAGTTATCTATCATCCACCATCATCACCGCCATCTGCTTACTGAGAAGATCGGGCCACCCCATATCAGTTTCTTCACATCATCATCAGATGATACATCAATGACGACGGCCTTAGTTTCACCAACCTTGTACGCATCCTTTTAGCCTAAATTAGCCATTGCACTAATTAGAATGTTTAGTTTTTATGCCATACACAGTAGTGCCAGTAGCAACAATTTTAGAACCTGCTCATATATCTCCCTAGCCTTCATCCTACCTGCCCCGAAGAGTAAATACAAGAATTAAGTTAGCATACAATTCTAATTAGTGAATTATTACGAGAATCAAATTTAGCGAGTAAAACAAAAGGGCGCTTCTAGTGAACTTGAGTGAGCCTTTGACGTAAGCAGCAACGTCGATGTGCGGACCACTAGATTGAGTATAGATGTGCTACCATAGAACAAGGAGGCGATGCATCAAACTAGAATGATGCAGTATCTAGAGAATAAAACTGTGACACAGAACTAACAGCAACATCGACGCGGTGACCTAGATTGAGCACAGACGTGCTACCATAGAATAAGGAGGCGACAAGTCAAACTAGAAGAGGAGTTGACACGGTGAAAGGGCGATAGGTCGAGGATCACTTACACGTCAGTTTGCAGCCTCCGCTGGTGCGTCATCACCGGGGAGGGGATTTGGTTGTCAGCAGGGAGGGGAGAAGGTTTTTTGTAGCATGGATTTGGGGGAAATGGTGTGGGATTTGGGAGTGTCATGGATAGGAGGGGTTTTTTTATAGCTGCTATGATAGGTGGGTCCCATGCGTGAGCGGTTTTGGTTCACACAGGCATTGTCTGCTAGGTTGACGAATGGGTCCCACGCAGACTGAATAACAACACAATTTTTCTACCACAAAAAGAGCTTATGTTTGCCCAATTTTGATAGATAGAATAATAGCATAATGTTTTGACTAATTTTCCCAAGTATATAATGAATAACAGGTAGAGTAACCATTAATTCCCCATAGAGAAGGACATTCATATTGATCAGGTCATATGCATGCCCATAACCATTAGTTCAAGCATGCAACACAAAGTATGCACACACGATCATTAGTTCAACACAAGCATACACACATGAATGCACACATCCATCAATTCAAGCATGCAATACAAAGCATCCACACGATCATCGGTTCAACACTCCACCACCATAGGCTGGAACTACTCTTCACTAGTATCATCTTGTACTTCATCTTATTTTTCACTTCAATACTCCTCCATTGTGTCGTCTACTTTAGGCTCACTGTCAACTTCCTCCTGTTCAATATCTTTACTTTTACCTTTGATACGCTCGAACACTGATGCATATATGATGCGGCCTCCATTGATAGAGGGTCGACGTTTCCTGAAAAGCAGAGCCTCAGATATAGTCTCATCGTCAGAGCCTACAAACTCTTGGTATGCTACAATAGGATGTGCCAGTCATGGGTTTTAAGTCTCGTGATCTTGCATGTAGGAACACTGACACATTTTACAATGTTTGAACAAAACCCATCAGGAAAAGTGCAGTCCCACAAATATTGATAGAAACTCATCTTCTACTCCTTATTCAGGTAATATGATGCATATGGAGAGAAAAGGTCCTTCTCTATGTCTGTTGGTTGCACCTGTAGATCTCGCCTAATTCCTAGGGCTTCACAATCATACCTAGCCTTCAAGGTCTCCTTATACTTCCCGTCAAGTTCTAGTGTGCCAATCAAGTTGTCGGGGATGTTTTTCTCGATGTGCATCATGTCAAGATTATGCCGAAGTTTCAATGATGCCCAGTAAGGCAAGTCCTAGAAACCATGCCGCTGGTTGCAGATTAGTGAAACATCTGTCCGCTTCCTCTTTTTTCTCCTAGGATCACTTCCAACTCCCAGTTTGAGATGCCTAACCTTCTCCACCTCAGCTTGTAACTCAACTGCAGTAAATTTTCCTAGCTTCGAGTGGTCATCATGAATGCCAGCAAGCTCCGTCTCTCGCTGCAAGCGGTGGTGCTTAGGGAGGAAATGATGGTGCCTAATGTAGCATATTTTGCTCTATGGATTTGGACAGAGGATTTTTGTCATAATGCAGGCATGCATGATATGCTTTTTTGTACGCCTAGACATAGTGTTGCAAGGTGGGTAGTCATGGGTACACCAAAGAATCGTTGCACGAAGATCAAACATTTATTTTTGAAATGCATCGTAAGAGCTGTTGCAAATCGTCTAGTAGAGGCTCCATAAAGAGATCAAAGTCCTTTCTAGGACTTGATTTACCAGGGATTAGAAGGCAAATCATGTAGGTTGATGAATCCATACAATCCCATGGTGAAAGGTTGTACGACAAGGAAAATATAGGACACATACTGTAGCATGTTCTCTTGCCATAAGGATTGAAGCCATATGTGGCGAGTCCAAGCCTTATGAGGGCTAGCTGAAAAGTCCTGCCATGTTCTATCAAAATTCTACCATACTTTGCCATTAGCCAGATGACTAATTATATCAACTTTGGGCATTCTCTTTAACTTGTGCCACTGCATGTTCTCCGCTGTTTTCCTTGAAGAAAACAATCTTTGCAGCTGTGGTGCCAAAGGAAAATGACGCAAGACTTTGACAGCCGACGACCTTCTTTATGGTTGTTTCCACCTTGAGGCACCAAACTCAACGCAGTTGTCCAGGTTGTCATTCTTCTTCCAGAAGAGCATGCAGTTGTTTTTGCACATGTGTATGCTGTCATAGGAAAGTCCAAGCTCGTCCAGAGAAGTTTTTGCTTCATGGTATGATCTCGGCAGGGTATTGGGCTCCGGTAGTGCGTCGGCAAATAGCTTCATCCAATCATCAAAAGCAGTGTTGGTGATCCGGTGATATGACTTGCAATGAAGGAGCTTCACAACAAATGCAAACCTGGAGTGTTTACTTCCCGAACAACTTTGCAAACAAATTTCTCATGTTTACCATGAGTTGGGACATTAGCAGTAATCTGCTCTGCAGTTAATGCATCGCCTGCTTGCTTAAGGTCTTGCAATATATCTGGACCGATGTGACCTCCATCATCATCGCCTGCATCATCCGTATACATATCGTCATTGTCATCACCGACATGACCACCATTTTACCATCATTGTTTTGATTGAGTGCATCTTCAATAATAGCAAGATCAAGTGGCTCTCCATGTTGTATCCACCTAGTATACGTGTGCGACATGCCACTGATGAGTAAGTGGTGATAAATATACCCTACATGTAGAGTTTTCTGGTTCAGGCACTTACGATAGGGGGCATGGAACCTCTACATTCTCGCCATATCCCTCCTTGACAAATCTGGCAAACTCTTTCAGGGCATCTTTATAGGGTTCAATAAGCTTTCTGCCATGAACAATCCAACTCCTATCCATATGTTGAAAATTAAATAAACAAATCACACTTTTAGAATAGGCTAGTGATTTTTAGAACAATTTTCTTTACAATGAACAATCTAACTCATATCCATGTGTTGAACAATTAAAACAACCAATCTCATTTTTAGAAGAGACTAGTCATTTTCAGAACAATTTACTTTATCATGAACAAATCCAACTCCTATCCATCTGTTGGACAATTAAACAAACTAATCACATTTCCATAATGGACTAATCATTTTTTAGAACAGTTTTCTTAACAATGAACAATCAAACTTATATCCATGTGTTGAGTAGTTAAACAAATTATTCACATTTTCAGAGAAGGATAATCCTTTTTAAGAAGAATTTTTTTGTACCATGAACAATCCAAGTGATATCCATGTGTTGAGAAATTAAACAAATTAATCACATTTTCATAGCAGAATAATCCTTTTTAAGAAGAATTTTCTGTACCATGAGCAATCCAAGTGATATCCATGTGTTGAGCAATTAAACAAATTAATCACATTTTCATAGCAGAATAATCCTTTTTAAGAAGATTTTTCTTTACCATGAACAATCCACATGATATCCATGTGTTGAACAATTAAACAAACTATTTTTTTACCTAGTAGACACGGAGATGAGCAAGTTGAGCATGGAGATGATGCACGAAAGGGGAGCTACCATGGTGCGCAGAGACGCCGGCCGAATGGGGAGTCCTAGCGGTCAGCCTTGGAGTGCGGACGCCAACATGGATGCGGAGACGGTGATACGTCCATTTTGCATCACTATTCTATATCATAATTTACTGTTATTCATTGATATATTTCATGTTAAGAGATGATACTTATGTTATTTCATATGTTTTTGCATGGTTGATGACTTTTGGAGTATGGACCATTGAAGTCTGGAATCTGATGGAAAAGGTGCTATTTGGAGGTGAAATTCGCGAAGATCAGAAAATTCCAAAAAATACATGGAAAATTCTATTTTCCAGAAGACGAAGGATGCTAGAAGGGGGAGCAGAGTTGGGCCACAAGGGGCCCACACCACCCCCTGCGGCCAGGGTTTGGAGTATATTATCCCCACGAAACCCTAAGTCTGGGGGAGCGACCACAGAAAGATTCCGCCGCCTTTGCGGGGCGGAAAACTATAGAGAGAGAAAGAGCTCTCCGGCAGGTAGAAATCTGCCAGGGAAATTCCTTACCAGAGAGGGGAGATCGTCACCATCAACACCACCATCAAGCTGGACTTCATCGGGATCATCATCATCATCTCCATCATCATCTCCATCACCACTTCATACCGCTGTAACAATTGGGTTGAATCTTGCATAGTTCTTAGGGGAAACTTTCCCGGTATTGATTACTTGTTGTAGTTGATGCTATTGAGTGGAACCATTGAACTATTGTTATGTTCAGATTGTTGCTTATCATTATATCATCTCTTATCTTGATCCATATGATGTCTTGTGAGTAGTTCGATTAGTACTTGAGGACATGGGAGAATTCATGTTGTTAGTAGTAGAATTGTGTTGAGAAAGATTCAATAGTTTGCTATTTAAGTTGTGGTGTTATTCTTCTAGTGGTGTCATGTGAACATGGACTACATGACACTTCACCTTTATGGTCCTAGGGGAATGCATTGTGTATTTGTCTACTAATCGTAGGGGTTGCCGGAGTGACAGAAACCTAAACCCCCGTTAGGAAACCTTTGCACAAGGGATGTTAGGATCTCAGAGCTTAAAGCTGTGGTTAGGTTTCTATCTTAATTACTTTATTGTACTTGCGGATGCTTGCAAGGAGTATAATCACAAGTATGTATTAGTCCTAGGAAGGTCGGTGCATTAGCAAAGGTTCACCCACACAACACTTATCAAACTAAAGAAGATTAATCAACTATATGAAGTGAAAGCACTTGACGATATTTCCGTGTGTCATCGAGAACGTTTGGTCATCTTAAGTAATACAACCGGCCTGTCCTTTGCTAAAGAAAGGATTGGGCCACTTGCTGCATTTATTATTATTGTCTTTTATTTACTCGCACTTTATTTACCTGCGTTATCAATAAACCCTAAAAATCCGTTTGCTAAGTATTTTTAGAGAATTCCTGCTCCAAGCCACTCATCAACACCTTATGCTCCTCGTTGGGTTCGACACTCTTACTTATCGAAAATACTGCGATACTCCCCCTATACTTGTGGGTCACCAAGACTATTTTCGGGTGCCGTTGCTGGAGAGTGAAGCGCTATTGGAGAGTGGAACTGGTAAAGGAAACTTCTGCTGTGAGTATTGTTTAGTTCTGTTAGTTACTTTATTCTCGATATGGATAATTCACTTAGTTTCTTATTTCGTAATGCTACTACCACTACTAAGGTAGTAGATGAACCGCCACCTGCTAAGATTGGTACTTTTAAAATACCTACAAGAATTGTTGATCATGTTATGGATAAATACTATTTTGGAGATGGAACTATCCATCCCGGTGATCATTTACTCTTTATACATGAATTATGCAGGTTGTTCAAGTGTGCAGGTATCACAACAGATCAAGTCAAGAAGAAGTTATTCTCATTATCACTGAAAGGAAGAGCTAAAGAATGGTACAAGCTGCGGAAGAATGGTCAAGCTCTTGAATGGGAGGAAGTAATACCTCTCTTTTATTCAAAATTTTATCCTCCTAGTGAGATTCATAAAGATCAGAATCAAATATACAACTTTTGGCCTCTTGATGGAGATATTAGAGCTCAAGCTTGGGGGAGATTGAAGTTACTAATACTCAAATGTCCTATTCATGAGCTCCCCAATAATATTATTATCAATAACTTTTATGCAAGGCTTTATCTTCATGATAAGGATCTATTGGATGCTTCTTGTGCTGGATCATTTACACGCATGGAAGAAGAAGCTAAATGGGATCTTCCTAACAATGCTTTGTAGCAATTTTTGGAAGACCACGATAGTGAGATCTTCATGGAAGAAAGAAGTGAGATTGACGAGATTCTCTGTCGTCAACCTAAGATGCTTAAGAATAACTTGCATGTGGAAGATTTGGGTACCACACTACCATCTGAAGCCTTTACCTGACGATCTTAAATATGCTTACATTGATGATAAAAAAACATATCCTGTTATTATTAGTTCTAAACTTTCAGGGAAGGAAGATGCAAGATTATTGGAAGTATTGAAGAAACATCGAGGAGCTATGGGCTATACACTTGATGAGTTAAAAGGGATTTCCCCTACTATATGTCAGCACGCTATCAATATAGAACCCGATGCAAAACCAGTGGTGGAACATCAACGTCGTTTAAATCCTAAGATGAAGGAAGTGGTAAGAAACGAGGTATTAAAACTCCTTGATGCTGGTATTGTTTATCCTATTGCTGATAGTGAATGGGTTAATCCTGTTCATTGTGTCCCTAAGAAAGGGGGAATTGCTGTTGTGCCTAATGAGAATAATGAGATTATCCCCCAAAGAATAGTAGTAGGTTATAGGATGTGCATTGACTTCAGAAAGGTTAATAAAGTTACTAAGAAAGATCATTACCCACTACCTTTTATTGATCAAATGTTAGAAAGTTTATCTAAAAAGACCCATTTTTTCTTGATGGATACTCTGGGTTCTCTCAAATTGCTGTTAAACAACAAGATCAAGAAAAAACTACTTTTACGTGCCCTTATGGAACATATGCTTATAGGCGAATGCCTTTTGGTTTGTGTAATGCTCCTGCCACTTTTCAAAGGTGCATGTCTGCTATCTTTCAAGGTTTTGCAAAGAAATTGTGGAAGTATTCATGGATGATTTTTCCGTCTATGGAACTTCTTTTGATAATTGTGTGCACAACCTTGATAAAGTTTTGCAGAGATGTAAGGAAACTAATCTTGTTCTTAATTGGGAGAAATGCCACTTCATGGTCAATGAAGGAATTGTCCTTGGGGATAAATTTTTTGAAAGAGGCATTGAAGTTGATAGAGCCAAAGTTGAAGCAATTGAGAAAATGCCCTGTCCTAGGGACGTTAAAGGTATTCGTAGTATCCTTGGTCATGCTGGTTTCTATAGAAGGTTTATTAAAGATTTCTCCAAGATATCAAAACCCCTTACTAATCTTCTCCAAAAAGATGTACCCTTTATTTTTGATGATGATTGTAAGGAAGCTTTTGAAACTCTAAAGAAAGCTTTAACTACCGCCCCTATTGTCCAACCACCTGATTGGAACTTTCCCTTTGAGATCATGTGTGATGCTAGTGATTTTCCTGTAGGTGCTGTTCTTGGGAAATGAATAGCTAAAAAGTTAAATGTTATCCATTATGCTAGTAAGACTCTTGACGCTGCTCAAAAGAATTATGCTACTATTGAAAAAGTGTTCTTAGCTGTTGTTTTTGCTTGTAATAAGTTCAGACCTTATATTGTTGATTCAAAAGTTATTGATGTAGCCCAACATACGGAAACCACCTTTGGTCCACATCATGCCACGCTAATCATCACTCCAAAGGTGAACTCCTTCCATAATTTGCCTTTCGTTGGTTATTATGCGAATGGAATCCTACTTGAGACAAATGCCCTTGATGTTACTAGGTCCATGAACATGATGCCAAGAAGATGCAGCAAGGATGGCCCTGGAGCCAAGACACCCAAGCAAGAGGCCTGGAAGAGAAGACGTAAGAAGCTGCTGAAGCAGGACCGGAGTCTCCGCACCAGCAGACCAGAGTCTCCGGTCTACCACACCGGAGTCTCTGGCCCGTCTCCGGACCAAGACCCGAACTAACGCCTAGGACAGTCGGTGACCCCCTCCGGAGGTTGAACCAGAGATCAACCGGAGTCTTCGGTACAGAGTGGAGTCTCCGGACCGCTACACCGGAGTCTCCGGACCGAGCATCGTGGGCCTGCGCGCCTCAAGCTGGGCTTGGCCCATGTAACGCCCCAAACTCCCTGTTTATGCCTGTTTTACCCCTAGCTAGTGGCTGCCTGTATATATGCCCCCACCCCTCCTTGAAACCCTAGAGATGATGATGAATTGAGGCATGTGCCTAACCCTAGATGGGAACCCGCTCTCAATAGTAAATCTATGAGTTGTACAAGGCCTTGGAGTCGGTGCCCTTCTCCAAGTTGTCAAGACCCTCCTCAAGTGTTTGGTCTGTCCCTATCAACGATTCTAGTAGTTCTAGGTCTCTCCCCTTTGGGATTCTACTTCGTTGCTACTCTCTCCTTGGTTTGGATTCTACCATCCGCTTGCCAATATCTCTTTTGGTGATTCTACCGCAAGGTCTCTCGCCAAGGATTCTATTGGATTGGTTGTTCGAACCAATGGGAGCAAATCGAATTGGGTGTGATTTGGCGTGTGTTTGTATCTTTACCTTGCATTAGAGTAGTGTTCATCGTGTTTTCCGTCACTTCCGCCTCAAATCCATGAAGATCGAGCCACTCCAAGGGTAAATCCATAAGGAGACCCATAACTGTTACCATTCATACTGATCATGCTGCTATTAAATACCTTATGACGAAGAAAGATGCTAAGCCTAGGCTTATTAGATGGGTGTTGCTTTTACAAGAATTCGACCTACATATTGTAGATAGGAAAGGTGCTGAAAATCCTATTGCTGATAATTTATCTCGTTTGGAAAACATCTCCTTTGATCCTATGCCTGTTAATGATAGTTTCCCAAATGAACTGTTGGCTGCAGTAGGGGTAAGTTCGCGAGGGAGTCCTTGGTATGCTGATTTCACTAACTTTATTGTTTCCAAGTATTTGCCTCCAACTTTTTCAGCACAACAAAGAAGGAAGTTCTTTTACGATTTGAGGCATTATTTTTGGGAGGACCCACATTTATATAGAGGGAGTAGATGGTATTTTATGCAAAGATGTGTTCCATAATTGGAACAAAAGGAGATATTGTGGAAATGTCATGGTAGTGCCTATGGAGGACATCATGCAGGAGATAGAACCGCACAAAAGGTTCTACAATCAGGTTTTTACTGGCCTACCCTTTTCAAAGATGCAAGAAAATTTGTCCTATCATGTGACGAATGTCAATGAGTTGGTAATATTTCTAGACACAATGAAATGCCTATGAATTACTCTCTTGTTATTGAACCATTTGATTGTTGGGGATTTGACTTTATGGGTCCTTTCCCCCCTTCAAAGGTTATACTCATATTCTTGTTGCTGTTGACTATGTTACTAAATGTGATGCAGCCCATCCTACGGACGCTCCTACATCTACACCAACAAGTCCCCCAAGTGGACCCATAACTCGTGCCAAAGCCAAACTCCTACAAGCTAAGGTGAACTCGCTCCTCTCCTCATGCCAATTTGATACATCCTTGGATGGTGTGCTACTTCATGCAACTACTCTATGCATCATCAGGTACGAAGCCCCAACACATCACCAAGATGGAGAACAAGGAGCAGAGCATGAAGCCGAAGTCGCTGGAGCTGCTCAGACCGGAGTCTCCGGTCTGCGTACACCGGAGTCTCCGGCCCACCAAAGTATTCGGCCTAAAGACCTCGGAGACTCCGGCCTGTGCTCCAGTATGACCCCTCGAACCAGGCACTGGGAAAATCTGTATACCCCTCCGGGGGTTGGTCCGGAGACTACACCAGAATCTCCGGCCTAGACCGGACTCTCCGGCCTGCACACCAGACTCTCCGGACTGACCGACGTCACGCATGTAAAAGGCCTTTGGGCCTTTGGCCCATGTACCCCTTAGTCCACCCAGAACTTGTCTTTTATTCCTAAAGTACCCCTGACTGTGTGGTTGGCCTATATATAGTCCCCACTTCTATTGTAAACCCTAGGCATGATATTTGGAATTAGTGGAAACCCCTTGTGGATCTATCTAGTTCTTGCCTCATGCTCCTTTGACAAAGGAGCACCAAATATCCCAAACCTTGTAGGAGTTTGCATCGTGCCTCTACATTGTACAAGGCCTAGGCATCGGAGTCCCTTTGCCTAGATGTCAAGATCTCACTGAGTCTCCCATCTCGCCGTGCCGGTTCGAGAGAGAGTCCTCCGCCCGATGCCGATCCAAGGGATTACGCCGGACCGGTCACCACCGACATGAGCTATTGGTGTGTATTGTGGTTTTGTGTGTGTGTGTTCATCGCGTTCTTCGTGCGTGAGTTCGTCGTGTTCATCCTTCCCTCCTCTTCCCGCACTCCATCCTCGATTTGAGTGGGATTCGTGAAAGATCGGGCCACCCTAGAGGTTTGCCCTCAACAAAATGGGTAGAAGCCATACCTACGAAAAGTGCTGATGGTGAGACCTCTTTGACAATGCTTAAGGATATTATCTTTCCTAGGTTTGGAGTGTGTAGATATCTTATGACTGATGGAGGATCCCGTTTCATTCATGGTGGCTTTTGAAAGACCCTTGCCAAATATGATGTTAATCATAGAATTACTTCAGCTTATCATCCCCAAACTAGTGGGCAAGTAGAACTATCAAATAGAGAAATTAAATCCATTTTGCAAAAGACTGTTAATATATCTAGGAAAAATTGGGCTAAAAAGTTGAATGATGCTTTATGGGCTTATAGAACTGCTTATAAAAATCCTATGGGAATGTCTCCTTACAAAATGGTCTATGGGAAAGCTTGCCACTTGCCTTTAGAATTAGAACACAAAGCTTATTGGGCAGTGAAAGAACTTAATAGAGACTTCAAACTCGCTGGTGAGAAAATATTATTTGACTTATGTTCGTTAGACGAGTGGAGGAGTGAAGCATACGAAAATGCTAAACTATTTAAAGATAAAGTTAAAAATTGGCATGACAGGAGAATTCTTAAGAGAGAGTTCCATGTTGGTGAGAAAGTTCTATTGTATAGGTCTCGTCTCAGATTTTTGCAGGAAAACTACTCTCAAAATGGGAAGGACCATTTGTTATTGAAGAGGTGTATCGTTCAGGCGCAATAAAAATTTCTTCCTCAAAAGATAACACTACACAAGTGGTGAATGGCCAGAGACTCAAGCACTATATTTCTAGAGATTCTTATAATGAAGATATTGATGCTATTCAAATGGTGACTTTGGAAGAATTTATTAAATACCAAGTTCAGAGACCTGAAGAGTCCGTTTTCGAATAGGTAACAGTTCTGGTAAGAAAAGGTCCGCGGAAAATCTGTCAAGTTATATTTTTGCAGTTTTTATCCAACAAGGAAGGCAACGAAGCGAAGGAGGGACGGAAATGGAGCCAGGGTGGCTCACACCACCCCGTGGCACGGCCCCCCTAGCCGCGCCACCAGGTGGTGTGGCCACCCCGGAGCCCGTCTCCGACCTGTTTTCTCCCAGTACTTTCCTTTTGTTGTAAAAATTCGTAATATATAATCCCCCGGATCCCTCGAGGTTCGTATATCGTGTTCTCATTGTGTTTTTGTTTCGATCTGTTTCTGCCAGGAACTATTCTTAAAAGTTTAGAGGCACAATGGTCTCCGCCAACGATAAGGGCAAGGGGCCTACAGAAGAGGATCTCCAAGACTCTGAGTAGGAGGAGGAGATCGATAGTAAAGTTGAAGAGGAGGCAAAGGAAGACCAGTATCCGCACACCAGCACCACCATTGCAAGCATTGGAGTGGTGGTAAACCCTGTCAAGTTCAAAAGGACTGCACAGATGTCCACCGAGGGAAGACTCCACATCATTGCTTGGCTTCATGGTCACCTTCTCCATGCACCAAGAATCCTTTCCATACCCTTATCCATGAGCATCAATTCCAGAATATGCCAAAGGAGAAACTACCCTCCAATTGGGATATGCCCCGTTCTAACCATGCAGGAAAAGAAGACTACAAGGAGGAAGAGTGGGGAAAGAATTGTACGAGCTGGGATTCACAACCCGACATGATCATGAACCACATTAAGCACAACTCAGAGTTGATTCGTACTCTCACCTTCGAGATTGAGGATTTGAGGAAATTGATTGAAAAGCTCATTGAGAGAACACCACCACCACTAAAGGAGTAATTCGTCATCAGGTTTTGGCATCCCCTTGGTTTGTTCCAAGCTTGGGGGAGTGTCGCGGTATCACATCACTATCTTTTATCTTTTTACCCTTCAAGTAGAGTCATATCATGAATAGAGAAGTTATCATGTAGGATGGTTTGCATTATGGAAGGGTCCCTCCTCTCGTTAGATATCTATGTATCCCTTGGTGTGAGTTTCCGTTATGGAATATTAATGAGAAGTTCTATGATTCACTCTTTTGCATGTCTTATATTAGTTTTCAATTTATGTTATATGATTGATCTTGTTATTAGTATTGGTATCACTTTGGGATCATTGAGTTAATTTAGTTGGTTTTGGCAAACCTGGCTCGGTTAGTAGCAACACTATTATGAGAAAGATAAAAAGCACTCTTAAAGAAATATAATTTCATCATCTTTCTTTCTTGATTTTCTCATAAGCTTAGTATTCTCTAGTTAAGATCTTTTGTGCTTCCAAGGAAGATTGCATGTTTGTTTTTATCACTTGTATGTTTGTTTGTTTCCTTCAACTCTTATGCTTGCTACCCAGCCTTGCTAGCCAAAAACCTGTACCGAGAGGGAATGCTTCTCGTGCATCCAATCCTTAAACCAAAACATATGACATTTGTGTCCACCATACCTACCTATTAGCATTATTGCTATTCCAAGTAAATTCATGTTTTTATCTACCTTCCGAATTAAACTTGTGATGTGGAAATTAGTGATTAAAGCTCTCATGAACTTGATGGCACACTTTACTTTCTTGCATTTAATAAACTTGAACCATTGTGTCCATCTATGTTGCTTATATGCTTGCACTTTATAAGTTGTGAATTAGCAGAACCATGCTGTCATGGGGAACGCTTTCAACATTGCACTTATTATTCAGTTGATATTATGTTCTTTTGCTTATGGATCCCAGTGGTGTTAAATAAAAGTGGAGCTTGTAAGCTCATGGAGTTTGTATGTGTGTTAGAGAAACGCCTGGGCGGCTAGCCTAAGCCATGCCTAATCATGGTGGAAACTTGCAGCATAACCATAGTGGGCATTCTATGAAGCATCCTCAATAAAGACCTATGCAACTAGCAAATAAAAAGATCGCTGAGATGCTCATTGTCTGTTGCCTTGCCATTTTGATATGGGATAGCTCCTGTATCATGGGGCAAGGGGTACCCCGTTGGCGGTTGTCTATGATACACATGTACTTAAAATGATAAGAACTTACTCGTGCTAAAGTTGAGTAGCATGAGGTTTGGTACTTGTAAGGAAGGGGCATGAGATTTTCAACTTATAACTTGTCAAACATATCTTCATATTTGTGTCTCTTTAACCTTAATCACCTCAACATGCTTATGATAGGGGCAATGAGACCTGAAAGCTAATAAGTACCATAATTTTTGGAAGCTCTTTATGAAACTTGAAATCCCTGCTTCCCTTTGCGAAGGGCCTATCTTTTTACTTTTTAGTTGAGTCATTACACCTATTCCTTTCTATCTCAGCAAGTATTTTGATTTATTGTGTTTCATTCATTCATATGATGATTTATTCAATCATGTTTCTTATGTTCCTTGTTTTGCACATTGCTCTTATCTTAGTGAATATTACTTTGAAAGCTATCATTGAAAACCCCATTATGTTTGAACTCCTGCAAATTGTTAACTATTCTTCGACCAAGAGCAAAGTTTGACATTACCAATTATGATTTACCTTGTGTATCTTTATTGTGTTTCCTTTACTTATTGCCAATTAAGTTATCTAATAGTGAGTTGTCTTCTATTATGATTTGTGTATTGATGAATGTGATGCTCCTTGTCCGTATTCTTTTATCGACTCTTCACTCCATAAACCCGAGGTCATGTTTATTGAGCTCAGTTTTTGCTTGGGGACAACCGAAGTCTAAGCTTGGGGGGAGTTGATACGTCCATTTTGCATCACTATTCTATATCATAATTTACTATTATTCATTGATATATTTCATGTTAAGAGATGATACTTATGTTATTTCATCTGTTTTTGCATGGTTGATGACTTTTGGAGTATGGACCACTAAAGTCTAGATTCTGATGGAAAAGGCGTTGTTTGGAGGCAAAATTCGCGAAGATCGGAAAATTCCAGAAAATACATGGAAAATTCTATTTTTCCAGAAGATGAAGGATGCGAGAAGGGGAGCGGAGTTGGGCCATAGGGGGCCCACACCACCCCCTGGCGCGGGCCACCCCTGGCCGCGCCACCAGGTGGTGTGGCCACCCTGGCCCACTCCTGGCTCTCCCCTTTGGCGTATATTATCCCCACGAAACCCTAAGCATGGGGAGCGACCATAGAAAGATTCTACCACCTTTGCGGGGCAGAAAACTACAGAGATAGAAAGAGCTCTCCGGCAGGCAGAAATCTGCCAGGGAAATTCCTTCCTAGAGAGGGGAGATCATCGCCATCAACACCACCATCAAGCTGGAATTCATCGGGATCATCATCATCATCTCCATCAGCACCATCATCACCACTTCATACCGCTGTAAAAATTGGGTTGAATCTTGCATAGTTCTTAGGGGAAACTTTCCCGATATTGATTACTTGTTGTAGTTGATGCTATTGAGTGGAACCATTGAACTATTGTTATGTTCAGATTGTTGCTTATCATTATATCATCTCTTATCTTGATCCATATGATGTCTTGTGAGTAGTTCGATTAGTACTTGAGGACATGGGAGAAGTCATGTTGTTAGTAGTAGAATTGTGTTGAGAAAGATTCAATAGTTTGCTATTTAAGTTGTGGTGTTATTATTCTAGTGTTATTCTTCTAGATTGCTGCATTTATTATTGTTGTCTTTTATTTACTCGCACTTTATTTACCTGCATTATCAAAAACCCCTAAAAATCCATTTGCTAAGTATTTATAGAGAATTCCTGCTCCAAGCCACTCGTCAACACCTTCTGCTCCTCATTGGGTTCGATACTCTTACTTATCAAAAATACTGCGATACACCCCCTATACTTGTGGGTCATCAGACGGCGAATGAATAGGAGCTCCAACACCACAGCATGTGGTAGACCGGCAAAGGCAGCGGTGCCCTAGCCGTCGCCACTGCATGTGGTGGACCGAATTTCTGATCTAATTTCGAAATCTCCCGGGTGGAGTTTAGGTGAGTGGTGAGTCCCACAAGTCAGCGAAAGAAACTTATCTTGTCCAGCTGACATGTGGGGTTCATCATAGGTGGACCCACCGTTCAGGGACCTCTTGGTTGTTGGTTCGAGACCTAGAGGTGTCTATTTTATTGAATTTCTTTAGACTTTATTTTGGCTTCATTTTGTCAGAACCAAAGAGGCACGTAGAGAGAGTGGACAAGATAGGTGCAGCTCTTCTAGAGAGAGAGAGCATGCCTCATCGCTGCCTCTGGCGAGCTTTCTTCGGCAGCAGGCGCGTGATATATATATTCTCCAATCTCCTACGAGCTTACTTCGCGTGTAGGTGCGCGGCGCGCTTCCCGATCTCACGTGTTTTCTCGATGAATGCAGGGGAGCTGCAGCATCCACGGGCACATGCGACGACGGTGGAGTGAGGGATGCAATCGGCCATGGAATAACCAGCGGCGAGGCTCTCCAAGAGCGGTAAGAATCCCCTTCACCGGAGTATAACTGGAGGCAAGGATCTTCAACAACAGTAGCTCGATGAATCTGTAGGGTTTTCAGAGCTGCATATATAGTACTAGTTCTTCATTGAATCCATAGTGTTTTCTCTACGATTGCTTCATCAAATCTCTTGAGTAAATCTAGGAGCTGCAAAAAAATATTGTAGATTTTGTTGGGTTGAATTTATGTAGATTTTTTTGTTGGTACAATTTATGCTGAGATGTTATTAATAACAATCTTCAATATATGTATGCAAAACTACATATTAGTGCAGTATGCACATCATTAGTTGCATTTTTGTAGGATATCTATGTAGAACTGCAGACTAGTTGTATTTCTACATATATATAGTACTAGTTGTAGTTAGTAGTATATATACTAGATAAAGTACAATGTAATTAGTATCATTAATATTCCTAGATTGGGTATAAATATCATAATTTTCCTCGCTTGGATAACGTAGTTTTTTCTCAAAAGATCATTGCTACATATTTAGAGTTTAGTTTTGATATTTTGATTTACACTAGTAATAGTGTTCAGACATGATATTAGTAACATTATACCATTTATTTTGACAATCGTAGTAGTGTTCATAGATGATATTAGTAACAACATATCATTTACTTTCCTGATATTTTGTAATTTTTGTGTTCAGAAAAAAGGAATATGGCTCAAAGCGAATGTGTAACATGTCAGCAACAACCTCCCTAGTGTGGGAGTGGAAAACTAGACCTAATGATGTATTTTCGAATGAGGGTGAGATCACCCTTTTTGTAGAGGGATTTTAAGTATTCTTGATTGCCATATACATGTGCATATTTAGATGTTGCTAATCTTATTTTAAATTCCCATATATATTGATTTATGTTCATGATATTATAAGTTTTTTCTGTTTCACAAATTTATCTAGAGTATTCCTTGTTGTTTGGCCGAGCGTATGCAACAATTTTCTCTTGGTCCACATCTGAACTGGATCCTTGCTTGGAGTGACCTCCGTGATCAAGACAGAAGAATTGATGAATACTATTTCTATGTGTTGTATGATGAGATTTTGGGAGGTCGATAACATTATGTGGGCCATATTGGAGGGGGTTGTGTGCAGCTTATAACATTAAACAAAGTGATTGATATGGGCATGAAAGAGGAGGTGAAGCCTAATTTCAGGACTCCACCAAGCTAGGTGATGCGGGCACATCCCAATGATGATTGGCACGCCAAGACGACCTACGATATGTAATGATAAGTCTAAGATTGTGTCAAATATTATTGCTATGTTATTGAGTCCGAGTCTAGGTTAGGTTCGAGTCCATTTGTGTGTTCGGTTTAGGTCTATCCAACTGACTAGTTGCAGGCCTACTATATAAAGGAGCTAGCCACCTAGGGTTTATGGGAGTTCAGTTGTTTAGTCTAAACATATATTGTGCTCCACCGTGTACAATCCCTCCGGGGACGGTGATACCGTTATCAGATTATTATTGCTGCAGAGGTTCTTGTGTTCATCAAGGATTGTCATGCTCAGGTTTGAGGCGTGGTGATCTTCATCATGTTACTTGCTGGATTCGTTCCTCTTCTTTAGGTGACGTTCATCGCGTTATTGGGAGATCATCTATCTGGTTGACTCACCGTGAAAGATCGGGACAAATCTATAGGATCATCGGCTTGATCCGTATCAGGTGGTATCAGACCTCTCGTTGATCACAGCGTGTTTTTGGATTATCTGTGGACTATTTTTGTACAAGTAGTTTATAGACCAGTTTGTTTGGAGAAGAGATTGAGAGGCGAGTTCTTGAGCTAGCTTTTAATCGATCAGAGGCAGATCCGACCGTGAGCTATTTGGTTAGTTCCGATCAAGGCAGCTGGGAATCTGCTGGTTTTATTTGATCGAAGACTAGAAGATCGGTGTTGATCACGTCTGCTGATTTCTGTGGTCTTCGATCCCTCCAAGCTGCGAGGCAGAGAGATTCCCAGAAGTCCAGGGCATCCACAATCGCTACTTTGCCTGCTCAGATCCGATCGAGGTGATAGCAGGAAAAAAGAAGGAGAAAGGAGGCGTCCGGTCACGTGGCATCGCGACAACCACTGCCCCGCGTGATCTTCGCTCGCTACAGATCCCAGAGTCCATCTGCTCCATGTTCTCAGATCCGATCGGTTCCCAAAAAAAGGACCAGCCGCCGTACGAGTCGCGGCGTGGGTCGTTGCTAGTCGTGCTGCTCGTGAGTTTCCTGTTGGACAAAAAAATCGCCACCGCCGCTCCTTTTGGTCGTGAAGTAATTGGGCTGGCAAATTGATTGGACTAATTTTTTTTCCATCGTGGTGGGACTCAAGGAGATTAAAAAAAGCCAACGATCCTATCTCCAGCTGATTCACGTACGAGTTCCTTCCATACAGATCGATCAATATTTTCTTTTTCCTTTCCGTATCGCGAGTTGCACACACCAATTTGTCGCGTGGACTCATGAAAAGAAAGAAAAGTGCAGATCTTGATTGATCCTGTTCCGTGAGAAAAGGCAGGAAGCAAGCTGTCCAGTTTGACTTCAATTGGGTAGATTTTTGTTCCGTTTTCTCGTACATGAGGCGCGCTTAGTTGAAAAAAAGGCAAAGCCTATCACTACAGTTCGGATCAGTTCTAGCTCACGTACTGAGAGTCCTCCAGGTGAAAAAGTAACACAAATTTAGTCTGCTTCCGCCGAAAATTCAGGGATGGTTTCAAATACTGATTTGCAGTTTGCCGACAATGTTCTTTCAGCACGAGACGTCTACAATGATTATCTAGATCTGAAATTTTTTGTACGCCGTGATTATAGTAAATTGAAGTGGAAGCTCTTACATACTGCAACACCGACAGAATACAAGTTATGGGAAGAGACAATGCAAGCTGGTTTTCACTTATGTGTTGATCTTTCTTTAGATCTGCAGTTTGACGACAATATTGCTTTTCGTCTTGCAAAAAGGCGTGAGGATACGCGAATTTGGCGGTGGTGGGATATGGACACACATACTCGAGGTGTCTTAAAGAATACTGTTTGAGAGGACTACAAAAAGTTTTTACGTGCTAAATTTTTGGCACCATCAGAGATAGAGGACAAGGTGATTGTTCCGGAGGATATTGTACCATAGAGTTGGCTGAATTTGCAACTCAACAAGGTACAAGGCGATGCTTGCATGACAGTTGACAAGGGCCAGCGTTGGAATTTATTTCAGGCGCACTGTATGATCAAAGGCAAAGCATGCAAGTTGATTATTGATGGAGGAAGCTGTACTAATGGCATTAGCAAGGCAATGGTGACAGCGTTGGGATTTTCCACATGGCGTATTCCTAAACCTAAGCATCTACAGTGGTTTAATAGGTGCGGTATAGTGAAGGGAACTCATAAGGTGCATGTGCCATTTACAGTTGGTGATTATGTTGATGAGATTGAGTGCGATGTGTTGCCACTAGAGGTATGTGGGCTGTTACTTGGTCATCCATGGCAGTATGATCGCAATGTTACACATGCTAGAAGAGCAAATACATATTCTTTTGTGCATGGTGGCAAACAATAGACTTTGAATCCTATGCAGGATGATCACATAAAGTCTGATGTGGAGCTAGTGGTACATAAGGAGAAGGTGCGCAAGGCTAAGCCAAAATCTGGGCTAGCTAAGGAGCAGGATGGAGATCATGATGCACAGTGCGACAATGTTGATATTGTTTCAGCTATGCATGTAGATGACAAGCCAGTGGAACTTGTTAGTGACAAGCCAGTTAAAGTGCATCCTCTTATTGCTGAGAGGAAGGATGTTGCAGCATGTGTTCAGAAGGTTGTTTGTGTTGGCATGGGTGTTCAGACAGATGATAGGTGTGCTCCTAATGTTCCAGTGCATGTGGTGAAGCGGGGTAACAAGAGCAGTTTTGTTAGCACACCTGTGAGGCGTTTTGTTGGGACAGTTGTGCGGATGCATAGAGGCAAGGATGGACATGTTCGTCAGTTGTGTGGTCCAGGCATTACTCATCTTATGCCAGGTCGTGAAAAGAAGGTCCATGTTCAGCAACCACGGGTTCCAACAAGAGTTGAGAAGAAGAAGACCGTGGCACCTAGGTCCAAGCTCGTATGGAGACGCAAGGTGGTGCAGGCGCCGAGGGCTGTATCAAGTCGAGCAGGCCAAGAGGGAGGATGTGGGGAGGAAGGCAAGCAAGACTTGAAGATGGCGAAGACGCGTGAAGCGATTGTTCATATCACGCCACCTTTCCGACCCGACCCGCAAGCGTTGGGGACAACGCTTCTTGAAGGGGGGATGATGATATGGGCATGAAGGAGGAGGTGAAGCGTAATTTTAGGACTCCACCAAGCTAGGTGATGCGGGCGCATCCCATTGATGATTGGCATGCCAGGATGACCTATGGTATGTAATGATAAGTGTAAGGTTGTGTCAAATATTATTGCTATGTTATTGAGTCTGAGTCTAGGTTACGTTCGAGTCCGTTTGTGTGTTCGGTTTGGGTCTATCCAACCGACTAGTTGCAGGCCTCCTATATAAAGTAGCCTCCCACCTAGGGTTTAGGGGAGTTCAGTTGTTTAGTCTAAAAACTATATGTGCTCCACCGTGTATCATCCCTCTGGGGACGGCGATACCGTTATCAGATTATTATTGCTGCGGACGTTCTTGTGTTCATCAAGGATTGTCGTCCTCAGGTTTGAGGCGTGGTGGTCTTCATCATGTTACTTGATGGATTCGTTCCTCTTCTTCAGGTGACGTTCATCGTGTTATTGGGAGATCATCTATCTGGTTGACTCGCTGTGAAAGATCGGGACAAATCTATAGGATCATCGGCTTGATCCGTATCAGTGATGTTATCACATTTGCATACGATAGACTAGACAGGTGCTTTGTTGTTGAAGTGTCAAATGCTGATAATGATGCAGCCCGTCCTACGGACGCTCCTACATCTACACCACCAAGTCCCCCAAGTAGACCCATGACTCGTGCTCGAGCCAAGCTTCTCCAAGCTAAGGTGAATTCGCTCTTGTACTCATGTGACTTTGATACACCCCTGGATGGCTTGCTACTTCATGCCCCGACACTATGCATCATCAGGTATGAATACACGAGCCAGGGGAGTGACGCAGCAGCCAACAGCTACCAGGAGACCGCGGTACTACCGGCCCCTGGAAGCGGTACTACCTCTCATGGACGGCGGAACTACCGCCCCGGACAGAGAGATGGACCCGAAGCCCCAGACCCCACCGGTACTACCGCACTCAGCAAGCGGTACTACCGCGCGCACCTGAAGATTCAAGCCAAAGCCTCTGCCCGCTCCGGTACTACCGCACCCTTCAAGTGGTACTACCGGATCAGACCGGTACTACCGCTCGACCGACCGGTACTACCGGACACCCTAGGGCCTGCGCGCTCCAGCTCGGCCCTTTGTCCTTGTAACGCACCCTTTTGATACTTTAGTTGCCTAAACTACCCCTGAACTTATGGCTGGCCTATATATAGCCCCCACCTCTATTGTAAACTCTAGGCATGATATTGGAATTAGTGGAAACCCCTTGTGGATCTATCTAATTCTTGCCTCATGCTCCTTGACAAGGAGCACCAATATCACAAACCTTGTTGGATTTTGCATCGTGCCTCCGCGTTGTACAAGGCCTATGCATCGGAGTCCCTTTGCCTAAACGTCAAGATCTCACCGAGTCTCCCATCTCGCCATGCCGGTTCGAGAGAGAGTCCCCCGCCCGACGCCGACCCTAGGGATTACACCGGACCGGTCACCGCTGGCGTGAGCTATTGGTGTGTATCATGGTTTTGTGTGTGTGTGTTCATCGTGTTCTTCGTGCGTGCGTTCGTCTTGTTCATCCTCCCCTCCTCTCCCCGCACTCCATCCTCAATTTGAAAGGGAATCGTGAAAGATCGTGCCACCCTAGAGGTTTGCCCTCAACATATTGGTATCAAGAGCTTCGTTGCTCATGAATTCCCCAACAAAATTTTCTTCTATCCACCAAAAATTTCAAGAATCCCCAAAAAAGAGCCCCAAATTTTCCTTCGGATCGATCTCTAGATATTGTGCTTTTTTCGTGGTTTTGGTCCATAGATTTGTTGCTTGGGGTATCCAACTACCTTCTCTGTGTGTTCCTCGCCCCAACTTTGTTCCGTTTTCCGCCAATTTGAGGATTTTTGGGCCGATTGTGTGTTCAAGTTCGAGATCCACGCGCCCAGGAATCCGTGAAGCGGTACTACCGCTAAAACGAGCGGTACTACCGGCGAGCGGTACTACCGGTTGATCACAGTTGTACTACCGGTCACCAGTACTACCGGACATTTTGAGCGGTACTACTGCCCCTGTCAGACAAGAAATTTTTCACCCCCATTTTTGTTCGCTAACTTTTGTTCGTGTCTCGCGTGCGTGTCGCCTTCCTAACAACAAGCTTTCGCATCTTCTATACTCTGCGCGCTCCTCGACACCGCGACACCCGAACACCATCCCAAACACCAGTAGCAAGTCATCAATACCGAAGGTATAACTTGCTCCACCTTGTTAACCCTTCTTCCTTGTGTGTATCTATCCTATGAGAGCAACTCATTTTGTGTTTGCCTAAGAATTGTGCACTTGCCCTTGGAAAGTGAGAGTGCGAGAGCAAATACAAGAGTTAACATAGTAGTATAGAAAGGGAGAAAAGGAATCAAAAAAAAGAGAAAAAGAAAAAGAAAAAGAAAAATAGAAAGATACATAGTCTTCCAATACAAAGAGAGTCTCAAGCTTGTAAGCAAAGAGAGAAAAAGAGTGCGACCAAGGCAGGTGCACAAATCTGTTGCTTATTTCTCTTTTGGCGAACAAGTTGTGGTCTCTCCTTGCGTTGGCACGACAACGAGCGTAGTCTTTGTTAGGACCTTTTGTGCTCTTTTTCATAGTCGTGCTAACCACATCCGTCTCCACATGTGTGTACCTTTGTGTTTTGTAGGTCGTTCCTTTTTTCTTTGATCTTTTGGTTCTCTACCACGTTTGACAATAACCTTTTCTTTGGATCGTTTTGTTTGGTTTACCACAATCCTAACCTTCCACCCACAGCTTTTGAGAGTTAGTTCTTTCTTTAGTGTGAGTTTTCTTTGCGATTCCACTTTGCACGCTTATAGCTCTCACTTGTGGTTTCTAGTTCGGTGCAATACCCAAGGTGTGGAACAAGGCTAACACCACCATATTCCACTTCCATATACAATACTTGTGTGTTTTGCATGATAGATAGGCACGGTGAGTCGAGCCAACCACCTCCTCAAGAAGAAGAACATGGACCATACATGACGCGCACAAGTCACTTCATCGTCCGACAAGAGTTCCGTGAACGTTGCCAAGCCCTTGAGACACGACAAGATGAACAATTTGGCGAGACGCAAGCCGAGTTCAAGAACATTGACAACCGCTTCGACGACCTAGAATGACAAATGCACCCCATGCATCACGACTTTGGCCATCAAAATGAAGCGCTTCAACGCTCCGTCGCCGAAACAAATGACAATCTTCGACGCCTCATCGATGGAATGGCAAGACTACGTTCATGCGCATCAAGCTCTTTAAGTTCTTCGCATCGTCATGCACCTCTTCAACAAGATCTTCATGCAAGTGTTCCAAGACGCAATGATGCCCCCGTGGTTGAAGATGGAAGTTCTTCGAACTATGTACCTTCCCCACGGCATGCCGCAACGTCAAGCTATGATGGTGATTTCTCTTCAAGGCCACGAGCAAGGCAAGAAGCACACCGTCATCACGCAAGGGCACTATTGATCCAACATGAGCAACCACAAGAAGAACCGCAAGTGCAACCGCTAGTCTACCAACATCGACCACGACACATACTTGACACAAGTGATGACTCCAATTTGGAGAATCAAGCTCGTCATCGACGTGAAGCTCTCCAAGATCTCCCTCCTTGTCATCATCATCATGAACGTCAACAACGACACCATGGTAATCACGAGGTGCCTCCTCCACCACACCAAAATATGGAGCGTCAAGTGGTACAAGTTGAGCGACGCCCACCACGTCAAGAGGCTCACGACCATGATCTTCGCCGTGAGGCCCATGTGCCTAATCGCCATCATCAACTGAGGAACAAGCCTCCTCTTCGTCATCCACCGCGTCATGAGGCTCCACATCCTCAACACCCTCATGAGGCCCAAGCACCTCAACATTGCCAACAACCGCGACAAGAGCAAGAGTAAGCTTCGCAACAACAAGCGCAAGAGCAAGCTCCGCAACAACAATATCAAGAGCAAGCTCCTCAACAAGGTCGCGAGAACTAAGTTCCACCGTATCAACCACAAGATCATCAACAAGGTCAACAAGCTCGTCGCAATGACCTCAACGATGAAGAAACTTTTGGCAAGCTCAAGTTCACAATGCCCAAGTTTACTAGATCCAATGACCCCGAAGAATACCTCTCATGGGCACTCAAAGTCGACAAGATCTTCCGCATGCACAACTATAGCAACGAGAAGATGGTCACCATGGCTTCGCTTGAGTTTGATGATTATGCCAATCTTTGGTGGGAACAAGTTCAAGTTGCTCGAGATGCAAGCCAAGAGCCGCCAATCACAACTTGGCATGACATGAAGGCTCACATGAGATCCCGGTCCGTCCCCGCGCACTACACGCGTGACCTCTTCAACAACCTCCAATCACTTCGTCAAGGGACAAAGACCGTGGAAGAGTACTTCAAGGAAATGGAACTCAACTTGATCCGCGCCAACATTGACGAGCGCATGGAGCAAACTATGGCACGCTTCCTTATTGGGCTGAACCACCCAATCAAGCGCATCGTCGAGTTCCAAACATACAACACCATGGTTGAGCTTGTGCACATAGCAACAAAGGCAGAACGTCAAGTGCAAGAGGACATCAAGTATAACAAGCCCAAGACATATTTCACCTACAAGCAAGCTTCAACCGCTACGCCAACAACATTCAATGGAAGCTCCTCAAGTACCTCCAAGCCTTCCTTCAAACCCACACTTCCTCAAGGAAAACTGCCCCCAAGTGGCAAACAAGCAAAGAGTGATACACCTTTCAACGGTGAATGCTACAAGTGTGGAGGGAAAGGACACAAGTCGGCCGAATGTGGAAACAAGAAGGTATTGTTCAACCATGACAATGGCGATGAAGAGTACTTGAGTGAAGTTAAAGTTGATGCCCGTGTCAAGGAAGCAATGTCAAGGACTTTTCACCCTACCATGGAGATGTTCAAGATGATAACCATGAAGAGTCGAGGACGACTCTTTCCCAAGGGGGGAGCTGATGCAGCCCCTCCTACGGACGCTCCTACATCTACACCACCAAGTCCCCCAAGTGGACCCATGACTCGTGCTCGAGCCAAGCTTCTCCAAGCTTAGGTGAATTCGCTCTTGTACTCATGTGACTTCGATACACGCTTGTATGGTTTTCTACTTCATGCCCCGACACTATGCATCATCAGGTATGAAGACACGAGCCAGGGGAGTGACGCAGGAGCCAATAGCTGCCAAGAGACCATGCTACCAGCGGCCCCTGGAAGCGATACTACGGCTCATGGACGACAGAACTACCGCCCCGGACAGAGAGATGGACCCGAAGCCCCAGACCCCACCAGTACTACCGCACTCAGCAAGCGGTATTACCATGCGCACCTGAAGACTCACGCCAAAGCCTCTGCCCGCTCCGGTACTACCGCACCTTTCAAGTGATACTACCACATTAAACCGGTACTACCTCTCGACCGACCGGTACTACCAGACACCCCAGGGCCTGCGCGGTCTAGCTTGGCCCTTTGGCCTTGTAACACACCCTTTTGATACTTTAGTTGCCTAAACTACCCTTGAAGTTGTGGCTGGCCTATATATAGCCCCCCACCTCTATTGTAAACCCTAGGCATGATATTGGAATTAGTGGAAACCCCTTGTGGATCTATCTAATTCTTGCCTCATGCTCCTTGACCAAGGAGCATCAATATCACAAACCTCGTTGGAGTTTGCATCGTGCCTCCGCATTGTACAAGGCCTAGGCATCTGAGTCCCTTTGCCTAGACATCAAGATCTCACGGAGTCTCCCATCTCGTCGTGCCGGTTCGAGAGAGAGTCCCCCGCCCAAAGCCGATCCTAGGGATTGCGCCGGACCGGTCACCACCGGCGTGAGCTATTGGTGTGTATCGTGGTTTTTTGTGTGTGTGTTCATCGCGTTCTTCGTGCAAGCGTTCACCGTGTTCATCCTCCCCTCCTCTCCCCGCACTCCATCCTCAATTAGAAAGGGAATCGTTAAAGATCATGCCACCCTAGAGGTTTGCCCTCAACAGATAATGTTGTCAAACCTTGTGTTATGGGTCTCCTTGTGGATTTACCCTTGGAGTGGCCTGATCTTCACGGATTTGATGCAGAAGTGGGGGAAAACACGATTAACACGATGAACACAACTCTAATGCAAGGTAAAGATACAAACACACGTCAAATCACACCCAATTCGATTTGCCCCCGTTGGTACGAACAACCAATCCAATAGAATCCTCGACGAGAGACCTTGCGGTAGAATCACCAAAGGAGAGATCGGCAGGCGGATGGTAAAATCCAAACCAAGGAGAGAGTAGCAACCAAGTAGAATCCCAAAGGGGAGAGACCAAGAACTACTAGAATCGTTGATAGGGAGAGACCAAACACTTGAGGAGGGTCTTGACAACTTGGAGAAGAGCACCGACTCCAAGGCCTTGTACAACTCATAGATTTACTATTGAGAGGCGGTTCCCATCTAGGGTCAGGCACATGCCTCAATTCATCATGATCTCTAGGGTTTCAAGGAGGGGGTGGGGGCATATATATAGGCCAGCCACGAGCTAGGGGTAAAAGAGGCATAAACAAGAAGTTTGGGGTGTTACATGGGCCAATCCTAGCTTGAGGCACGCAGGCCCACGATGCTCGGTCCAGAGACTCCAGTGTAGCGGTTCGGAGACTCCGGTCTGGACCGGAGACTCCGGTCGATCTCCGGTTCAACCTCCGGAGGGGGTCACAGACTATCCTAGGCGCTGGTTCGGGACTCGGTCCGGAGACGGGCTGGAGACTCCGGTGTGGTAGACTGGACACTCCGGTCTGCTGGTGCGGAGACTCCGGTCCTGCTTCAGCAGCTTCTTGCGTCTTCTCTTCCAGGCCTCTTGCTTGGGTGTCTTGGCTCCAGGGCCATCCTTGCTGCATCTTCTTGGCATCATGTTCATGGACCTAGTCACATCAAGGGCATTTGTCTCAAGTAGGATTCTATTCGCATAATAACCAACGAAAGGCAAAGTATGGAAGGAGTTCACATTTGGAGTGATGATTAGCATGGCACGATGTGGAACAAAGGTGGTTTCCGCATGTTGGGTTACATCACCTCCCGCCGCTTTAAAATGAGTCGACCTCGACGATGTTCGTTCATCATGCAAGGAAGGAGGTGTGTCCTTGGCCTTGTTCTTGTACATGGTCGGATCACCGATATCGAAGCCATTCTCAAACTTGGTGAAGAGCTTGTGAAACTTCTTTCCATCATGTTGTGGTTGGAGATCTTGTAGCCTTTTCCTTGTAGTTGGTGGTCTATCTTGGGTACCTTTCAAAACCGACAACAAAGAGAGAGAATTGTATGAATGATTGTTAGTATGGATCACACTCAAGTCTCTCTTCTCACATTTTGTGTCTTGTGTCGTGGCACTCATGATTTTTCCACTCATTTTTGGCTTGTGGCACTCACTCTCTTGATGGTGGTTCACTCTCTCACCACTCATCTCACAAGGGTCCTTAGCTTTCTTTGTCTTGTTAACGGGTATCATGTTGGATGCGATGACTTGGCTAGGCGTCATGGGTTGGAGCACAAATTTCTTGTCGTTCCACTTGAAGGAGTATTGGTTGGTGGAACGACTATGTATTGCTCCTCTATCGTATTGCCATGGCCTTCCAAGTAGTATGTGGCACACAGGCATTGGCACGACATCACACTCGATGGTGTCTTCATATGGTCCAATCTTGAAGGAGACGTGGACCTTTGATGTTATCTTGAGTGCTCCATTGTCATCAAGCCATTGGACATGGTAGGGGTGAGTGTGCTCTATGCATTGCAACTTGAGTTTCTCACAAAGCTCCGTACTTGCGATGTTTTGGCAACTACCTCCATCAATGATCACTTTTATGGACTTGCCATCAATTCCGGCACGAGTTTGGAAGATATTGAAGCGTTGGTCATCTCTTGGGATGGATTTTGTCATCGATATTTGAGCTATGACAAGTGTGGGGCCCAGATCATGCTCGCATACAAGTGTGTCATCCTCTTCCATTGTGGCTGTCCTTGCAATAGCTTGTTGAGGGAGAGCTTCATATTCCTCTTCACTCACGGAGTAGGTTGCGCCATTCTCATCTGTAAGCATCACCTGTGAGTTGGTGCACTCATATGACTTGTGACCTTTCACGCCACACTTGAAGCAAGTGACTTGGCTATCCAATGTCGTGTTGGAGGAGGGTGCTATCACGGTCTTTGCTTGCTTGGATGAGCTCGTTGCTTGGTTTGTTGGCTTTGCGGGAGTATTTGCATTGATGGACGCAAAGTATGACTTGGGCCTCTCGTATGCATTCTCCTTTTGCAAGTGTCGCTCAGCTTTGGTAGCTTGATGGCGGAGCTCTGTGAGGTTCTTGTACGGTTGAAAGTCAACAATCTTCCTTATTGGGCGGCTCAAACCATTGAGGAACCTTGCTATGGTTTGCTCTTCGAGTTCTCTCACATCAGCTCGCACCATGGTTTTCTCCATTTCCTTGTAGAACTCTTCAATTGACTTGGTGCCTTGTTTTAAATTTTGTAGCATGTCGAAGAGATCTTGTCGATAATGCTCGGGGATGAAGCGTGTGTACATTACTTCCTTCATCTCGGTCCAAGTTTCAATTGGAGGTTCCCCATTATTCTCGTGGTTCTTTTGGAAGTCTTCCCACCAAACATTTGCATAGTCCTCAAACTCAAGGGATGCCATTGCAACTTTCTTCTCTTCGGAGTAGTTATGGACTCGGAAGATCTTGTCAACTTTGAGCTCCTAATCAATGTATGCATCGGCATCTTCTTCTCCCTTGAACTTGGGCATAATGAACTTGAGCTTCCCAAACTTGCCCTCTTCATGTTCACGGTGGTAGTTGCAGTGATCTTGCCTTATGCTCGCTTCACTTGGTGCACGTGGTGGTGGAGGAGGAGCTTGATTTTCTCGAGGACACAGTTGAGGAGGAGCTTGATGCGCAAAGTCTCTTCTACGCCTTTGCTCGGGATCATTTGCATTCATTTGTTGTTGATGACGATGGTGGGGTTGAGCATAGCGGTTGTTGCGTCGTGCGTGGTGTGCATCCTTGTCATCATCACTTCTATCCCATTGTGGTGCTAGATGAACTTGTTGTTGATGGCGATGGTCATGGTTCGGGTGTTAGCGCCTATCAACGTGGTTGTGTTCACCATGGCGTTCTTGCTCTTGGGGTGGTGGTGGAGCTTGTTCCATAGCTTGTTGTGGAGGGCAACCATGTTCTTCTTGGTGTTGCGGATGCGCCTGGTGATCATGTTATCGATGACATCTTGCATGGTGCGGTTTTTGATGTTGTGGCTCAACCACTTATTCATGGCGATGACGAGCTTGATGTTCCCCATTGTGGTGGTGGGGTTCTCCATGATGAGAATGGGAGCGCGAGGAGTCGCCATGATGACTTGAGGAGCGCGTGCGAGACGAACTTGACGAGCTTGAATGGTGTCCAGGACGGTTGCTGAGGTTGGCAATAGCTTGGTGAAGAGCTTGGAATGGAGCATTGTGCTCCACTTGGCGTTGCCGATCACAGTAGTCGAATTCTCAAAAAGTTTCATCAAGCTGGTTTTCAAGCCTCTCAAATTGGGCATTGAATTCTTGGCGTTGCACCCATAAGTTGTGGCGCGTGTTAAAACCATCTTGGTTGTTGAAGTTGCCATCTCTGCTTTCTCCGCATTCCCTAGACATGTTGTTTGACCACAAGTGAAACGAGGGTGGTATTGGTGGTAAGGTATGTGCTACCTTGCCTCACCAAGTCAAAAATTGGAAAGGTCGTTCTTGCCGAGAGAAAAGGGAATACACAAGACACACACACATAAAGGCCTATGGTGGATGGGTAGGAAGGTGGATAGCAAATGGAACAACCAAACGAAAAGGTTATTGTCAAAAGTGGGTAAAATCCAACAAAAACAAAGTCAAAGGAAAAGGTCAAAAAGGGTGACGAGAACCTACCACTATACACACACGGTGGAGATTAATGTGGCTAACACGACTATGAAAATGAGCAACAAACAAAATTGGTCCTAACAAAGACTAATGCTCGGTGTCGTGCCAACACTAGGAGAGACTGTAGCCCATTTGCCAAAAGGTTGAGAAGCAACGGATTTGTATGCTTGCCTTGCTCTTGCTCGCACTCTTGCTTAGAAGCATTGGACTCTCTTTGTATTGGTATCTTTCTCTTTTTCTTTTGCTTGGAGGCTTTTTTTGTACCTCTTTCTTTGCTATGCTATGGAGTCAAGTTTTTGCTATTGCCTCTACACTATGACTTATGCAAGAGCAAGCACACAATGCTTCAGCAAACACAAGATGAGCTACTCTCGATAGGTTAGGTAACACACAAAGGAAGAAGGGGTTAACAAGGGTGGTGCAAGTTATACCTTGTTGTGATGTCGCACTTGCAACCATTAGTAGAGGGATGGTTCGAGTTCCGTGGTGTCGATGTCGAGTGCGAGGTGTTGCGGAAGCTTTTGTTAGTTGACAGACACGCACACGAAACACAAACGTCAAAAGGAAATCAGTCGAAAAGGAAAAGGGGTCAATTTTTTTGTTAGGGCCGGAGACACCGGTGTTGGTGGTCAGGACACTCCGGTTATGGCCGGAGACTCCGGTCTTGCGGTCCAGAAACTCCGGTCTAGGCTGGAGACTCCGGTCTGCTAGTCCAGAAACTCCGGTCTGGAGGTAGCCCGATGAACAACTCGTGTTCTTGAGCGGAAATTTGGCCCTTGAACCCTCAAATCCAGAAACTTTCGACCAAATTGGGTTGGGAAACGCAGGGCACAAGTAGACCAACTCCCAAAGACAAGTTTCTATTGGACTAAAACCACAATCAACTCACCAAAACAAGAGATCGATCCAAAAGAAATTTGGGGCTAAATTTTTGGTATTTTTCAGTTTATGGTGGAAATCGAAGGGCGAAGTCAAATCCGTGGCAAGCAAAAGCTGCTGATACCAGTTGTTATGGGTCTCCTTGTGGATTTACCCTTGGAGTGGCCCGATCTTCACGGATTTAAGGCGGAAGTGGGGAAAACACGATGAACACAACTCTACTGCAAGGTAAATATACAAACACACGCCAAATCACACCCAATTCGATTCGCTCCCATTTGTTCGAACAACCAATCCAATAGAATCCTCGGCGAGAGACCTTGCAGTAGAATCACCAAAGGAGAGATCGACAAGCGGATGGTAGAATCCAAACCAAGGAGAGAGTAGCAACCAAGTAGAATCCCAAAGGGGAGAGACCAAGCACTACTAGAATCGTTGATAGGGAGAGACCAAACACTTGAGGAGGGTCTTGACAACTTGGAGAAGGGCACCGACTCCAAGGCCTTGTACAACTCATAGATTTACTATTGAGAGGGGGTTCCCATCTAGGTTTAGGCACATGCCTCAATTCATCATCATCTCTAGGGTTTCAAGGAGGGGGTGGGGGCATATATATAGGCCAGCCACGAGCTAGGGGTAAAACAGGCATAAACAGGAAGTTTGGGGTGTTACATGGGCCAAGCCCAGCTTGAGGCGCGCAGGCCCATGATGCTCGGTCCGGAGACTCCGGTGTAGCGGTCCGGAGATTCCGGTCTGTACCGGAGACTCCGGTCGATCTCTGGTTCAACCTCCAGAGGGGGTCACAGACTGTCCCAGGCGCTGGTTCGGGGCTCGGTCCGGAGACGGGCTGGAGACTCCGGTGTGGTAGACCGGAGACTCCAGTCTGTTGGTGTGGAGACTCCGGTCCTGCTTCAGCAGCTTCTTGCGTCTTCTCTTCCAGGCCTCTTGCTTGGGTGTCTTGGCTCTAGGGCCATCCTTGCTGCATCTTCTTGGCATCATGTTCATGGACCTAGTCACATCAAGGGCATTTGTCTCAAGTAGGATTCCATTCGCATAATAACCAACAAAAGGCAAAGTATGGAAGGATTTCACCTTTCGAGTGATGATTAGCGTGGCATGATGTGGAACAAAGGTGGTTTCCGTATGTTGGGCTACATCACCTTGGGTTGATCAAGACTAGTGTATGTATTGACTTCTTTGCATTCAATTGTTTTTCTTACACACATTGACTAGTTTCTTAATTATGTTTCTTACACACAAACTTTCTTCAATTTCATATGCATGATCAGGGTGTTATAAGACCAAAGATTGTTGGAAGGTGACACTAGAGAAATCCATATGTCAGCACCCATGTAATGTCAGTTACTCTGAAATGAATTCCATATCTTGGGCATTCTACAAGGAGTTTATAAGAGATCTGGGCGAAGATGAGGTCTTTGAGATCCCTCGGTTCTTGGTGCACCACGAAGATGATCTTAATCATATGGTTAGTTAATCACTTTTTCCTTTCTTCTTATTTTGTAAATTTATCTGGGTGGTCAGTTAACTAATATTTGTTATATATTTTTGTTACTCAGGATATCCCTTTGAGATGCACGAGGGAACACCAAATCCCAAAGAAAGTGTTATATCGTCTATGCATGAAGAATAATTGTGGCGAAGGCTAGATAATATTGGGGTGATATAACATATCAGAAGTATATGAGGATTGCATTAAGTTCACTAATGACTGGCCTGAATTCTATGATGAAAACAGATTTTTCATTGATGATCTGCTCATCGTCTAGGTCAAGGTGATGAGGCGCCATATTAAGCTGATTATTGAGGTGGTCACCGGTCCAGTAGAGGAATAGGACGATGCGGAAGACAATAGCGACGAGCAACATGAGGAGGACGAAGATGAGAGCGTTGGCTCTATGATGTCGGTTGTAGCTCAGAACTTTTGAATAAATCATCAGAATTTAAATTTCAAGAATGCATGATCTAAAACTTTTGAGTTGGCATATGTTAAACTAGCAAATCTCTTTTGTTCAAATATCTTGGGTTGTACCAACTTCATTCTTTTGAATTATGAAAGAGAAAATATAAATGTTTTCTCTCAATTTCTCGCATAGAACAATGCACAACTAATTCCATATTCTCGCAGGAACAGGTCCCACTTGTTGAACCGGTGCTGACACTGCCACGATCTCCACGTAACGTCGACGAGCTCTTGAACTCTCGCTGAAGTTATTCATTACTTCCACATATCCATGATGTCTGGAGTTATTCATTAGATCTTCTTCCTGGCATGCTTCTTGTTCTTCTTCTTGCATTCTTCGTCACAGGCATTTCCATGCAAGTATTTCCTTTCACCCACTATTTCCTTGCAGGCATGGGCGATGGGAAGCGCACAAAAGACACACTTCATCCTTGCCCACGGAACCATGACTTTGACGGTGGTGTACACAAATGATGAAGCGACTTAGAGACAACTCTCGCCAGGTATGAGAAATTGCTTGAGAATGAGAAGTCCAAGTTCGTGGGGCTATACTTGGAGTACACCCATGCAAATAAGCAAAAACATCCTTCACAAGAGATCTCCATCATGCAAATCTTCATACGTGAGTAGGTTCTCATTTACCACTTCTGCAGGTATGTGAAATTTAAATTTGAGATCACCACTTCTGCATCACTAGTTCCCTTACATCCCGAAAACTCTCTAACTGCAGGAGTAAACAAACTGAGAAGCATTAACCGACTCTAGTCGAGTTCTTGTGTAGGAAAGGGATAACTTTCGTTAGCATGGATATCAAAAATGAAACAACTATGCTTGCCCATGCGTTGATAAAAATTCCACATGGGTACCACATAAACATCCAAAATCTGTACAAGATCAAACCATACCCACACAAGGATGGAATGGGTGATCTGGAAGCAGAAATCATCGACAACTCCTATGCAGAATTAAAGAAATTGAAGTGAAGTGAGCACAACTACTGGGAGTGAAAGCCGATGACCTAGGTGCACCTCGAGTATGCAGCAAGAGACGCCTACAAGAAGTACGAGTTGTACCGTAGGCTCATTACCATGAAAGATGGGATGGTTCAGGGGATTTTCACGACACAGCTATGCCCTAGTTGCAAGCAAGCCTGGCAGAAGAAGCACGAGGAGGACGGAAAGCGGTATCAGCAGGAGCAGGAATCTTGTAATGGTGGAGAAAACAAGCGGTTGAAGGGGAAGCAAGTCAAGGATGACAACGAGTGGCGATAAATTATGTGTTTGAACTAGGTCGGTTTTATAGTTTATTTTGTCTAGTATTTTTGGGATGTAAAGTTCAGTTTGGGATCTAAGTGTTGGAAGGGGGAACATGGATCAAACATGCATGTACAATACAATTCAGTTTATTTTGTGTAGTATGTGTTCAGTTTTAGAGATCTTTCACGCATTTAGTTTGAGAGAACATTTACTATATGTGTTCAAATTATAGTTTGAACTAGTATATGTTCAGTTCAGTTTGGGAGATTAGTTGTCATTTTGTGTATATAGTTGTAGTTAACACATGTTGGAATCCCTCCAGATCTTGCATCTTTCCCTAGAATATGTACAAAAGTATGATGGGATAATAGACAATATATATAGGCCCTTGTTGGCGAGCATGTTCTCACGTATATCGATATGTGCATTCATGCACGCTATAGCGTGATGTGGACTACCCGTATCGGGTCAATCAGAGGGGATCCTCTTTGAGATCTTGGGCTCAAACTAATTTGATCTACCATGTTGTTATGACCTAAACTAACCAAAATAAGGATAAAATTCCATTGTTTAACCCTCATGTGGAGAAATCTAGGGGGTAGATCTGTGGGGCCCACGATCTAGGGTTTCGTTGAAACCGAGCACCGAAGCATCGGAATCCCTCCAGATCTTGCATGTGTCCCTAGAATATGTACAAAAGTACATGTGGTGGGTTTTTGAGATAGGAAATATATATCTAGGCCCCTGGTGCGAGCATGTTCTCACATATATCGATATGCGCAATAGCGTGCGTTGGACTATACCCTCGTCTGGTCAATCGGAGGAGATCCTTCTTTGAGATCTTCGTCTCAAACTTTGATAGACCATGTTTCTATGACCTAAACTAACCAAAATAAGGAAAAAATTGCATTGTTTAACCACCATGTGTCGAGAAATATATGGGGGTAGATCTGTGTGGCCCATAGTCTATGGTTTCGTTGAAACCGAGCACCGGAGTGTCAGTATTCCTCCAGACTTGCATGTGTCCCTAGAATATGTACAAAAGTACGTGTGATGGGTTGTTGAGATAGGAAATATATACCTAGGCCTCTGTGGGAGCATGTTCTCACATATATCGATATGTGCAATAGTGCGCTAGATAATACCCACGTTAGGTCAATCTAAGGGGATCCTTCTTTCAGATCTTGGTCTCAAAACTTTGATCGACAATGTTGCTATGAACTAAACTAAAAACATAAGGATAAATGTCCATTGTTCAACCCTCATGTGGAGAACTCTATGGGGATAGATCTATGGGGCCCACGGTCTATGGTTTCGTTGAAAACCGAGCACCAGATCAGCGTCGGAATCCCTCCAGATCTTGCATGTGTACAGAATATGTACAAAATTGTAATGCATTGTTGATATAGGAAATATCTCCCTTGGACTATATGCATGTAATAGCGTGTAATAGCGTGCTGGACTATATATGCATGTAATAGCGTGCTGGACTATATACACCCGCATCGGGTCAAATCTGAGGGGATCCTTCTTTGAGATATTTGGTCTCAAACTTTGATCTACCATGTTGCTATGACCTAAACTAACCAAAATAAGTAGATAAGTCCATTGATCAACCCTCATGTGTGGAGAAATCTAGAGGGGTAAATCTGGGAGGCCCATGATCTAGGGTTTTGTTGAAAACCAAGCACTAGAGTGTCAATTATCAGATCTCGCATGTGTCCCTAGAATATGTACAAAAGTGTGATGGGTTGTTGAGATAGGCAATATCTCGGCCCCTGGTGCGAGCATGTTCTCACATATATCGATATGCGCATGCAAAGCGTGCTGGATATATACCCGTTTCGGGTTGGAGGGGATCCTTCTTTGAGATCTTGGTCTCAAACTTTGAGCTACCATGTTGCTATGACCTAAACTAATCCATTTTTCAACCCTCGTATGGAGAAATTTAGGGTTTAGATCTATGAATCCCATGGTCTAGGGTTTCGTTGAAAACCGAGCACCGGAGCACGTAGGAATCCTCCAGATCTTGCATGTGTCCCTCGAATATGTAAAAAAGTCAGATGGGTTGTTGAGATAGACAATATATATGTATATCTAGGCCCCAGGTGCGAGGATCACATATATATATATATCCATGTGATGATCGATAAGCACAATATATAGTGTGTTTGACTACCAACGTGTCGGGTAAATTGGAGGGGATCCTTCTTTGAGATCTTGGGATCAAACTTTGATCTACCTTGTTGCTACCTAAACTAACCAAAATAAGGATAAAAGTCCATTGTTCAACCCTCGTGTGGAGAAATCTAGGAGGTGTGGGTAGATCTATGGGGCCCACTTTATAGGGTTTCGTTGAAAACTGAGCACCAGAGCGTTGAAATCGCTCTAGATCTTGCATGTGTCCCTAGAATATGTACAAAAGAGTGTGATGGTTTGTTGAGATTTGCAATATCTAGGCCCCTGGTACGATCATGTTCTCACATGTATCGATATGCGCATCCAATAGCACGATTGTGCTTCTATACCCGTGTGGGGTCAACCGGAGGAGATCCTTCTTTGAGACCTTCAGCTCAAACTTTGATCTTCCTTGTTTCTATGACCTAAATTAACCAAAATAAGGATAAAGTCTATTGTTCAACCCTCATGTCGAGAAATCTAGGGGTAGATCTGTGGGGGCCATGGTCTAGGGTTTCGTTGAAAACCGCCGGAGCGCGTCAAAATCCTCCAAATCTTCCATGTGTCCCTAGTATATGTACAAAATTGTGATGGTTTGTTGAGATATACAATATATATATATATCTAGGCCCCATGTGCGAGGATCACAGATATATACATGCGACGATCGATATGCACAATATATATAGCACGCGCTGGACTACCCACGCGCTGGGTCAATCAGAGGGGATCCTTTCTTTGGCTCAAACTTTGATCTGCCTTCTTGCTATGACCTAAACTAACCAAAATAAGGATAAAAGTCCATTGTTCAACCCTCTTGTGGAGAAATCTAGGGGGTAGATTGGTGGGGCCCACACTCTCTAGGGTTTTGTTGAAAACCGATTACCGGAGCGTCAGAATCCCTCCAGATCTTGCATGTGTCCCTAGAATATGTACAAAAGTGTGATGGGTTGTTGAGATAGGAAATATCTAGGCTCCTGGTGCGAGCATGTTTCTTACATATATCGATATGCACATACAATAGCGTACTTGTGGACGCTATACCCTGCGTCGGGTCAATGGAGAGGATCCTTCTTTGAGATATTGGTCTCAAACTTTGAACGACCATGTTGCTATGACCTAAACTAACAAAAATAAGGATAAAAGTCCACTGTTCAACCCTCATGTGTGTAGAAATCTAGGGGTGGATCTGTGGGGCCCATGGTTAGGGTTTCGTTGAAAATCGAGCACCGGAGCGTCAGAATCCCTCCAGATCTAGCATGTGTCCCTAGAATATGTACAAAAGTGTGTGATTGGTTGTTGAGATAGGAAATATCTAGGCCCCTGGTGCGAGCAAGTTTCTCACAGATATCGATATGTGCATGCAATAGTGCGCTTGTGGACTCTATACCCCGTGGTGGGTCAATCGGAGGGGGTCCTTCTTTGAGATCTTAGTCTCAAACTTTGAGCGACCATGTTGTTATGACCTAAACTAACAAAAATAAGGATAAACGTCCATTGTTCAACCCTCATGTGTGGAGAAATCTAGGGGGTAGATCTGTGGGGCCCATGGTCAGGGTTCCATTGAAAACCGAGCACCGGAGCGTTGGAATCCCTCTAGATCTTGCATGTGTCCCTAGAATATGTACAGAAGTGTGTGATGGGTTATTGAGATAGGCAAAATCCAGGCCCCTAGTGCGAGCATGTTCTCACATATACACAATATCTATGTATATCTAGGCCCAGGTGCGAGGATAACAGATATATCCATGTGATGATCGATATGCACAATATATATAGCGCGCACGATGGAATACCCACGCGTTGGGTTAATCGGAGGGGATCCTTTATTGGGCTCAAACTTTGATCTACCTTGTTGCTATGACCTAAACTAACAAAAATAATGATAAAAGTCCATTGTTCGACACTCTTGTGGAGAAATCTAGGGGGGTAGATTTATGGGGCCCACACTATCAAGGGTTTCATTGAAATCAAGCACCGGAGCGTCGGAATCCCTCCAGATCTTGCATGTGTGCCCAGAATATATACTAAAGTGTGATGGGTTGTTGAGATAGGAAATATCTAGGCCCCTAGTGTGAGAATGTGTCTCACATATATCAATATGCGCATGCAATAGCGCGCTTGTGGATTCTATACCCCGCGTCGGGTCAATCGGAGGGGATCCTTCTTTGAGATCTTGGTCTCAAACTTTGAACGACCATGTTTCTATGACCTAAACTAACAAAAATAAGGATAAAAGTCCATTTTTCAACCCTCATGTGTGGATAAATCTAGGGGTAGATTTGTGGGGCCCATGGTCAGGGTTTCATTGTAAACGGAGCACCGAAGCGTCGGAATCCCTCCAGATCTTGCATGTTTCACTAAAATATGTACAAAAGTGTATTGGATTGTGTAGATAGGCAATATCTAGGCCCCTGGTGCGAGAATGTTCTCACATAATGCATATATATCGATATGCGCATGCATGCGCAATATATAACGCGTTGGATACCCGCGTCGGGTCAATCAGAGGGGATCCTTCTTTGAGATCTTGGTCTCAAACTTTGATCTACCATGTTGCTATGCCTAAGCTAACAAAAATATAAAAGTCCATTGTTCAATCCTCTAGGGGTAGATTTGTACGATCTATAAGGTTTCATTGAAAACCGAGCATCGGACCATCGATCGAAATCCCTCCAGATCTTGCATGTGTCCCTAGAATATGTACAAAAGTGTGATAGGTTGTTGAGATTGGAAATATCTAGGCCCCTAGTGCGAGCATGTTCTCACATATATAGATATGCGCATGCATGCTACGCACAATAGCACACTGGATATACCCGTGTAGGGTCTAGAGGGGATAGATCTTCTTTGAGATATTGGTATCAATCTTTGATCTACCATGTTGCTGCTATGACCTAAACTAACCAAAATAAGGATAAAATTCCATTGTTCAACCCCTACGTGGAGAAATCTAGGGTGGTAGATCTGTGGGGGCCATGGTCTAGAGGTTTCATTGAAAACCGAGCACTGGAGCATCGGAATATGTACAAAAGTGTGATGGGTTGTTGAGATAGGCAATATATAGGACCCTGGTGCGAGCATGTTCTCACATATATCGATATGCGCATATGCATGCATGCAATATAGCGCGCTAGCTGGACTACCCACGATCTGGTCATTTGGAGGGGATCCTCTTTTGAGATCTTCGCTCAAACCTTTGATCTACCATGTTGTTATGACCTAAACTAACCAAAATAAGGATAAAAGTCCATTTTCAACCATAATGTGGAGAAATCTATGCGGGGGTAGGGTAGATCTGTGGGCCCCGCGGTCTAGGGTTTTGTTGAAAACCGTGCACCAGAGCGTCAGAATCCCTCCATATATTTCATGTGTCCCTAAAATATGTAAAAAAGTATTGTGATGGGTTGTTGAGATATATAGGAAATACCTAGGCCCCATGTTTCTCACATATATCGATATGCACATGCAATAGCGCACTACTGGTCTCTACCCACGTTGGGTCAATCGAAGGGGATCCTTCTTTGGAGCTCAAACTTTAATCTACCATGTTGTTGTGACCTAAATAAACAAAATAAGTATAGAAGTCCATTGTTTAACCCTCATGTGGAGAAATCTAGGGGTAGATCTGCGGGGGCCACGGGCTAGGGTTTCGCTGAAAACAAGAGCACCAGAACATTAGAATCCCTCCAGACATTGCATGTGTCCCTAGAATATGTACAAAAGTGCGATGGGATGTTGAGATAGTAGACAATATATATGTATATATAGGCCCTAGGTGCGAGGATATGTTCTCACATATATATCCATGCGACGATTGATATGCACAATATATATAGCACGCTGGACAATGTACCCAGGCCGGGTCTATCGGAGGGGATCCTCTTTGAGATATTGGGCTCAAACTTTGATCTACCATGCTATGACCTAAACTAACCAAAATAAGGATAAAAGTCAATTGGCCAACTTCAATTGTGGAGATATCTAGGGGGGTACGATTTGCGGAGCCCATGGTCTAGGGTTTCATTGAAAACCGAGCACTGGAACACCGGAATCCCTCCAAATATTTCATGTGCCCCTAGAATATATATATGTACGAAAGTATGATGGGATGTTGAGATATATAGGAAATATCTAGGCCCTCCTTGACACGGTCGATAACATGTTACACTTATTATAGATATCAATGCCATTATATGTGCATATCGCAACTCCCTATGTGTCAGGTCAATCGGAGGGAATACTTTGAGATCTTGGGCTCAAATTTTTGTATACTATGTTGCTATGACCTAAACTAACAAAAATAAGGATGATAAGTTCTCTCCCGCTCTGATATATATATGCTAGGGCTACATACAATTTTGTATGGATGATTTCCGACGTGCTCTCATATGCCTTTTCGAGCAAAATCATAGATAGTGGCCCTAGTAGATCTACCCGTTTGACTAGCTTTCTACCATGTTTTAATCATATTTTGAATATTATCTAAATTTGAATACATTATCCAAAATAATTTTACCTCTCATAAGATCATTATACGAATATTATGTCACAAATCAGAATATAAAGTAGTAGTCCACATTATTGCTTTTTTCAAGATCTATTCATCGATAATTTATAGTTTTCTTCACCAGGGCCTTTTAGTGAAGACTTTTTAAAACATAATTAATTTATGTGTACCCTCCATCATGCATCTGATGGCCTGGACACCAACCCCAAATTTTCAGGTCTGGTCCTCTCGCCGACACGAAATTTGGCGCCAAACGCGGGAGAGTTTCTACCCAAACAAAATTTTCTCGCGGTACAATTACCTTTCATCCCACCTACATAGCGCCACCCAAACATTCTCCCAAAGGTCATTTATGCAATATATTCAAAACCCTTTTTATCCCGTCGCTGAAATGAGACAGGTCTAAATTTCCACACCTCCCTCGGCACCGTCCCTTCTCCCCTCACCCTCCTTGTCATCTCCCTAATACCCTCATCGATGTTTGCCCCTCCTCATGGTCTCTGTCCGTCCCTCTAGTAGTAACATCTCCATCACCCTAGCCCAAACCCTAGCCCCTTCTCACCATCCAGGTTTTCCACCATGTCGTCGACCTCACCGGTCGTCCACCTCGCAGACACCTCGCTGACCTTGTCTACCACCTCATCATACACTTCACCAGCAAAGTCGGCTGACTCGCTGTCTACCTCGTCATCCAGCTCACCGTCCAGCTCGGCGTCCACCTCTCTGACAAGGTCCATCACCACACTTACAAGGCCCATCTACCTCGTCGTACACCTCGTCGCCCTCCTTGTCGATGAGGTCTGCTACCTTGTTGTCCATCTTGATGCCACGTGCCAAGGGTCACCGTGAGAAAGGCGGTATCAAAAAGGCCCTATAGCCTGTAAGCAAGGAAACATGCTCATGCTCGATGCTCATTTTTTTTACTTTGGCTGTGAAATGTTGTTCATTATCCTATTCATGCCACCAATTTACCTATTTTGGTGCAGTTAATCTCTCTTATTTGTTTTCATGTGAAATTTCTTGTGATTTGGGTTGCATTATCCTGTTTGTTGCATTAGTTTAACTGCTTCATGACATGTCTGATGACCAGAGTATAGATTGTTCATAGTTGTCTGTTTTACATGATGATTGCTATTGAATAATCAACATCGTAAGTTATATTTTGTTCAATTTCCTATTTAATTGCATGAAAGATGCTTATCATTCTTATGTTTAATTGTCCTGCCATGCTTATTATTAAAACCAATTGATTAGTGAGATTAAGAGTATACGACCTATGATTAGTTTACATACATATAAAGTTTACATTAGATTGGTTGTTCCATTGGTTTTGGTGCTTCATCCTATGTCTTTTGATCATAGTATAAATTGCTCATAGTGGATTGTATTACATGATGATTACTATAGAACAATCATCAGCATAAGATATATTTTGTTTATTTGCATGATAGTTGCTTATCCTACTTATGTTTTATTATGCTTATCATGTTTAACTGCATGTATACTATTTTGGCTTATGATTTGTTTGCGTGTGATAAAGGTTGCATTATCTTGCTTTTTTGCATTAGTTTGGCTACTTCATCATATGCCTTATGATTAGTCTGGAAATTGCTCATAGTGGGCTGTCACATGATGAGTTCTATAGAACGATCAGTACCATAGGTTATATTTCCTGTTTAATTGCATTATTGATGCTTATACTGCTTATGTTTTATTGTCCTTTCGTGCATATTATCTAACATTTCCCTGCTTATGTTTATTTGTCCCACTCTTATTATTATTGCAACCAATTGGTGAATTTTCCATCTTGTTTATCATCTTGTCTCTTGCATTACTTTGGCTGCTTCATCGTTAGTCTTATGATATGAGAGTCAGAGTAGAAGTTCCTCATAGTGGACTGTTGTACATTATGATTAGTATAGAACAATCAATACCATAGGTTATATTTTTATAGCTTACTTGGAGTTGTTTATTCATGATAGAACCACAATTACATCCCATGGAAGAAAGATGGCTAGAAACTCCATGGTAGGAAGACAACAGCCCAAGACAAGCAGGCAGCTGCCCCAGGCAAGCAACCAACTCGCCAAGGAAAGCACATTATGTTGTTTGAATGGAACTTATTATATGGTAAAACACTAACTCCACATTATATGTTTGTAGATGATTTTTGCCATCATCCTCTGAAGACACTGTTACACATGATGATCCTCAAATTGTGTTGAGGTAAAAAACATGGGGAAGCAGCTTGAGAAGATGTCCAAAGGAGGAAACCCTCCATTTATCAATCTCTAGGAAATAAACCAGAGTGAGCAAATATTGCTTCCAAGTTCGCCACTGAGTGTGCAAAAATAGTCAGGACTGGTATGCCTATCTTCCCTCACTGGAAAGAGTAAAAGGAGAGGCCGAATGTCAGAGCAGAGTTCTATGATAGAGTTTTAGTATGTTATGTGACTCAACTATCACTTTTCTTATCATTATTGTTCATGCAAAGGTTGATGCACCATGTTTTATTTTAGCAAAAGTTTTTCATGGATGCATCACGACCAGAGGTGCAGGTTGTTTGCAATGATCAGTTAATGAGGCACTCAATAATTCAAAGGCATCTCCCGAAGAAGCAGTTTTTTAACCCCTTCCCATGAAATGAAGTAACAAGGATATCTCCTGTTGAACACATGAACATTATGGAGTGGTGTAAGCTTGTTGATTCTTGGGCTGACCCCAAGAACCAGGTCAAGTCTTGTCTACTCAACTTCCCCCATGTCTGTGATTAACTAGGACTGCCTCTTATACTCTATGCTCTCTCTTTGTATAGGCTTGTTGTATAATAAACAAGCACACTAGAAATAAACAACCTTATCATAGTGATGTGTATTTCTATGACAACCGAGGCTTCTCCCATCACAATGTGAAAAAAGTGACGATAAGCCCTACAAAATATTTTCCATTTTGTCATCTTCGTAAATTTCAATGCCATATTTGTCTCTGAAATGAGTATTATCCTCTTGTAATTTGCTGGCTATTTCTAATGTTCGATTCTATTCCTAAAACTCATAGGCAACCATGGAAAGCAAGATGGCGGCTTATGCTATAGAAGATGTCACTTAGTGTAACATCCCAGCGTTTAGGAACTAACGAATGGTAGAAATAGAAAATTGTGCATACACATGCATTCATCTGTAAAATTTGGGGTAAAATTTTCGCCAAATAAAACCCTGGGGGATTAGAGTTTCTTTCACTTCTTTGAGTTAGGGATTAGCTCTTAGAAGTGTTTGTTATGAATTCTGACATGAACCTTAGGAGACATTATGAATTTGGGTGAATAATTTGAATTCAACTTTGAAATTTGAATAAGTTTAAATAATTTAAATTAGATTAGTGAATTATAAGTGTTAGAGTTTATTTGCATTCCAAAAAGAATTTAGTTGTTCTTATTGTTTGAACATTAAGAAATTATCAAATTACAAAGGAAATGGACAAAATACAAGTACATAATTTAAATAAGTCTTTCTTATTTCTTTCCTTTATTCCTCAAACAATAAATGAACACATATATATATATTGAAGAAAGTACTTTACAAAGACAATAAGGAAAATAAAATCTTTATTAATATTACACACACATTACATTGTGTTTACAAAAAGAGGAAAGGAAAAAAGATTACAATTAAAAGCTAACAGACTAAACCTAGTCTAAATCTTCCTGAGCTTCACTTAAGTATGTACCTGCAAAAGAGACAAAACTAGAATAAAACAAAGTGAGGGTTAGTATTAGAATACTCTCAGTCATGAACAGTGAAGTGTAGTATTTCCTAACATCACAAAGTCTATTCTTTTCAAAGAAGGGACAAAACCATCAAATGTAGAATATGGTCTCGCCTCAGTACAACTTCATTGACAAAGGGGGCAAGTTTCACCAGGGATGGAATTAGGAAAAAGATGGGGAGTTCAAAGTCCAAAGCATTTGAGCTCATCCACAGCCAACAACAGTGAATCTTCTCACACACCAAAATGCATGCATTGAGGTGTCGACGGCAGGGAAGTACGAGAGTGGTTTAAAACCAGTAGCACAGTGCAAAGGAGGGCTTTGCCACTCATTTTCATAGAGCCAAGCATAGTTCATCATAAGCCACACATGAACACACAGGTTCTTGCAAAGCTGTCACAAACACAACTACCTTTCAGCATAACAAACCTAGGAAAGCATCATCCAAGATGGTGACCTGAGGAGAGGGTGGAGTGAGGTGGAAAACAAGGTTACAAGGGACCTGAAGTACCAGTTGAGAAAGATCAAGCCAAGGGGAAGGAAGCAACAACAACAAGCACAAAGCTACAAGGGTACAAACCAACCCTTTTGAATCAAATATTTATTTCTGACATGTTCATATATGCTATCATGGATCTGATCTTACAAGAGCATGGTGAACACATGAATAAGAAGCATCAAGTAGAAAACTTGTGGTTTCTACCAAAGGTGGTCTCGGACTAGCATCACAGACCAATGGATCTAGTTCTAACTAGATTTATACCCATCACACTGCTGGTACAGGTCACATCCCAACTGGGTAGCACCTCTGTACCAACAGGTTCATCTATATCTATTAAAATCATATAATCACCTTCCTAAGTGAATTTAGGAATCATATTAGACGTTTGATTTAGAAAAGACAATGAATATAATATTGTCTATCATTAAGCCAAAGTTGATAGAGACCATTAAGTAAATCATCTTCCTATAAAACAAGATAGGAATCAATCATCTTTCTAAATCATCTCTGCATCAATTACTTCCTCATGAATCACAGAGCCAGTTTAGCTTTAGGAACTTAAGATTTACACAGTAGCAGGAGTAAATCCTGAGGCTAAGAACATCAGTGCTTCACAAGCAAATATTAACATCACCTCAATAGAGGGCATCCCAACTTTAGTATCATAGTGAGTGACAACCCAACAAAATGAAATCACATCCACTATTGTATAAGCATCCACATACAAATGAAGTACACATTCGCAGAAGGTTCTCTGACTATGAATAGAGTGGCAACAACATATTCAGCAGAGTACTAACTGACAGAAAGAAGAGCAACATGCTAGGATCATTAGGGTGCAATAAGTACCACTAGCAGATTAACACCCAGAAGAATATCACTTGTAGGATGAACTAGAAGAATTTAACTGAACATCACTCCAGAGGGTATGCACCCTAGGTTCAGAGATGAACCCTAGACAGGGGATAATCACAGCAAGCACACTTGACATGGCAAGGTAGATAGAGCACGAAGAGGAGCACAAAGGGGGAAGCACATTTACCCGAGATCCTAGCAAGAAGTTAGAAGAGGAAGCTGAGGAGTGGCTGGCGGCGATGAAGAGGCAGCGGCATGGGGAGCACCCCCGGAGGGGCGCTGCAACCTGCGCCTACAGCGCGTCAGGAGCAGCTGGAGGAGAAGGGCGAGCGCTGTGAGCAACCCAGCACGGTGTCGACGAAGCACCGAGGCAGCCGAACCCTAACTCTAGCTTGGGTAGGGATCAGCATGGACGGGAGAAGACCCCATCAACAAATTAGCTCGGACATGACCGTGCGGCGGTGTCGACTTGGTAGTCTTGCACCGCGGCGATGGCCACGGCGGCGGGGCCAGGTCGGAATCGAGCGCAACGGTGTCGGCATCGAGCGAGGCGAGAGCTAGAGCAAGATGAAGAAAGAGGGGAAGAGAGAGCGTGAGCGTGGGTGCACTGGGCCGGTGGGCTGCCCAGTGCCGCCCAGGTGGTCCTTTGACCAGGCCGGGTGGGCCGGGTCTAGTTGGACCAGGCCAGCCCAGTGGGTCGGGCCCGTATTTTAAAAGACCTATCTAAAAATATATATTAACAATTATGCCCCTCAAACAAAAACACTTCTAGAAAAATAAATAAAAATCCTAAAAATACAACTAATATATCTATGAACTCATAAAAATGTCCTGTAATCAAGAAAAATAATAGATACTCCCTCCGTTCGGAAATAACTGTCGTGACGGCAATTATGAAAAAAAACCACGTTATTTTTGCCTCACGCTCCTCCGTCCACGGCCCAGTCCCGTCCTCGACCCCGTCTCTTCCTCCCCCGTCCCCGACCCCATCCTCCCTGCCCCGATCGCTTCTCCTCCAATCTGCCCCGCCCCTCGATTGCTTCTCCAATCCGCCCCGCCCCCTACTGCTTATCCTCGTCGCCACCGTCCATGCCCCTTATATCGTCGCCGCCATCCCTGCCCTGCTGCGCCAATCTGACATCCCCATCCCGTACCAAGTGCTAGCTCAGAGAACCGCCGTCCTCGTCCCATGATCCCCTCGAAAAAGGTTGATTTTTTTCGACGGGAGGACAAATTCCGGCCGGATCCAGTGGCCACAAAGATGGATCCGATGACACGGCTTCCCCTCTTGAATTCGCCGTCGAACTTCTTGCCCGCGTTTCCAGGGGCAGTAGCTGTATGTGGGCGAGGATGTGGTGGCCACCAAGACACGACCGGCAGAGGGACGTCGCCCTCTACGCGTAGCTCCAGGTCGCCATCCTCATTCTTCATCGCCGCCAGCGGTGCACTGGTGAGGAGATGACGGCCACCGATGCTCCAGGTCCGCTTACCATATCCACCTTGCACCTTCCTCTGATGCAATATTTACCTTTAACTCGTGATGATGTGCTTACAGCTATTGATAGAGGAGACAAGGATGCCGTCTCCTTTGATTCAAATCCTGCTAATTATTGGGTATGCTATTGACGAGGATTCAAGTCTTATTATTGTTTACGTACATCAGAATCTGAGAAAGTTAGTTCCACTGAGTAAAGATGATGTTGCGCTAATAGTCGGAAGGCCGAAGAAACTCCACTGAGAAAGTTAGTTCCCTATATTGGTCACATACTAGCAGTACATTCTGCACTTTGCTTGAAGTAATTGAGCATGTTCACCAAAAACTGTTCTGAATGGTGTCTTCTTAAACTATCAAATCAGTGTTGACAATTGCTGTTTAAACTACTCATTATATTTTTTGCGCTTGCTTGTCAATTTGGTAATTGGAGAACCCATTATGACACTCCATGAGTATTTGAGTATAAAAAAAAATTATAAATTTATTTAGATGTTTGTCATTTAATGTGGTATTGATCTTTTGAAACTTGAAGAGGGTTCGACTAGTTTTGTGAACAACTAGTACTCCACCATGAGAAAATGCTAGCATTGGTAGATCTTACTCCATTACCTTGAGTATTTTCCGTAGAATTTGGATGGATATATCATGTCACATGCACACACACAACACACACATAAGAAGGTCTACTGATTGGTTTGATCCTTGTAGGAATCCCTTCCTAAATTGTTCTTGCTCTTGTACTGCTAGTACTCGTAGTACTGCTAGTGTAAATTTGTTCTTGCTCCTGTACTTATTCACCTAGTTCTTGCTGGAGTAGTATTATTCATGTATCCCTACTACTGTTGGAGTATTGCTTCTCCTATAAGGGCTTGGGTTTGTGCAACTAGCCGAGCGTCACAAGATAGACAATTAGGCAGTGTTCCTTCTCTTTGCAATCCTTCTTTATTCATGTGGGTGTGTTTGTATCCATTGCCTCCTTCTTGTTTCATAGTCTATATCATAACGTCCTGGAGTGTCAAGGAGCTTCGAGCCAGCTTGTTGACGTCGTAGTTCTCGTATTCTTGCTCCACAACTACAATCAGCTCCTTGATGTTTTGAGGTGCTCTGTCATGGGTGAGGGTCTGAATAGACCTAAAGAAGCACAAGTCTAAGACGTTCATATCTGGGCTATTCGGAGGTTGCTGGATCAGCTGAATGTCCAGGTCAGTCTGTTCTACGGCATGTCGAAAAGCCTCGTCATCAGCCAGAACATGGGGTTTAGCATTATCCTATTGAATAAAAATGGTTCTTCCTTCATCTTCATCGGGCCACACTTCCTGGATAGCAGGAATCACTTTCTCGCACAAATACTCTCTCATGACATCTCGGGTAACAGTCATTGATTTCAGTTCGAGAGTCCCCCTTTCTCTGTATTTACTCTTTCTAACAGCCGGGATCTCTTTGACGAAAGCCCACATGCCAATCTTTCCATTGAATGTTACAACCCCATCTTCACCATACCTTGGTTTGGCCACAGCCGTGAGAAACATCACCTTCCCAATGCTATCCTTAAGCTGCACGGCGCGCAAGGGTTCAACTCCTTCTTTGTGTAGATAGTAGGTGTTCTTCTTGCATGTCATGTTGAACCATTTCTCGTCGATGTGGACTACGTTGTCCATTTCCTTGAAGATGGGCAATGGAGATGTCAACCGGTTCTCATCGAGCATAGAGATGCAGAATTTCAATCTCGCAATCTTATTAGCTGGCTTCAGAAAAGGCTTCAAGCTGCTAGTGTGGCGCCTCACCTCACCCCACTTGAACCTCGAGTGTAAGGTTGAGCAGCATACACCCAATGACCTTGCTAGACCTCGAAGCGTCCTCCTTCTATTCAGCTGGATTGTCATTATCCTCAACAAACCAAGATCTTTTCTTTTTCGACCACTTCTACCTTTCTTTTTGTTTGAAATGTCAACATCTTTAATTTCTTTACCTTCTGTAAGCTGTTTCCGTGCGTCTTTCCATATTCTTTCAATTGTTCGTAGACTTGTATTCAAAAGGCTTGCAACGAGCACCTTGTCCTCTGTTTGAACCGCGCCATCTCTGCTCTTGATTAGTATCAAAGCAAAATAAGCACCAAATCTTTGCTCATCTGTCAGGTTTACTGCGTTTCTTCTGATTGAATGATCAACACCTGCAATGAGGAGCAAAAGATAATGCAAGTAGTACTAGATCATGCATGTAGTACTATATCATGTTTGCTGTTATTACCCGCTTCTTCCTCATGATTTTCTTCCTCCTCATGCACTGCTTCCTCATGATCTCCAGGACTGAAGTTGAAATCCAACAACACATCTTCACTTGTAAAACATGTAGCAAGAGAACTATAAACAGTGGGAAGAAGAGCAGTAGAGCAAGGCATCAATTATTCTTTTACGAGTGCTGTAAATAAGATCCTCTGGTCAAATTTACAATAGTGAAAACTGGACTGCTCTTGTGTAAGTTGTGATATATATCTCATCTGAGATAGCTACATAATGTTTTCTCCTAACATTCAGCTTCTTGATCAGGTTGATGTGGAAGACAACCCCAATTATGATATTTTTCTTTCTTGTCCTGATGCATTTGATGGATCCTCCGGGCTTGTGGTCTTTCACTAGAATGTCAAGAATAGCAGTGCAATTATGATATCTGCTTTGCTTGGTCTTCTTCAGTGGTCCAGTGCTTTGGCACATGGGTGAGGCATCATATTGTTTCAGTTTTCTCGTACGTATATGATTGTCCTTCCATTATCTTAAGGCATATGTTTTCCCTGAAACAAAAGCATGTTTTCATCCGTGCTTAGGCACTTGTATGGGGCATATTATGCAAATTCACTCCCTAGGATATTTGCAATGTTGGTCCATATATATCTTGCATGTCTGTCAGAGTGAGCTGAGCTGCTCACATTGCTCAGAGCAGCTTGCAAATTTTATTCGTAGATAGTAAAACTAGAAAATGAAGATAGGTAGTGAATCGACTGTTCTCCTACTAGTAAGTATAGTAACAGTAACAATAATGTACCCCTAGAGAAGCAACAATTTGGTACTGTAACAGTATTTTTAATGCCTGAGAAACAACAAGAATAACAAGCTGTTCAAGTTTTTCCATAATCGTACTTGCAGTTTGATAAGCTTCTGGTACTTCTTGTATGATGATGGTGTTTTTGTCTTGTTCTTCAGGAGTACCTTCTTGTTCAGCTAGAGTATAATTCTACTCTCCAAGTACCATGCCGGCGATGTGCCGATGATGGGAGCCAGCCAGCTGCACTGCTGATGATGGAAGTCGGCAAAGTCTACAACTGCTTGTCTGATGAGAGTTGCAGAGGCCGATGGTCTCCGGGGCACCACCGGAGGACTGGGACACGAGGGGTGCCGATGTAACACACACCTGACCAGCCTGATGTGGAGAGGATGATGGCAGAGCACGCACCTTACCAACCCGACATGGAGAGGCTACCGGAAGAGCATGCACCTTAGCAGCCCGACGTGGAGAGGGCACTGGCAGAGCGCGCACCTGACCAACCTGGCGTGGAGAGACTGTCGGCAGAGTGCGCACCTGACCAACCTGGCATGGAGAGGTTGCCGGCAGAGCACGCATCTGACCAGCCCGACACGGTGATGGCGCTGGCAGAGCGTGAACCTCACCAGCCCGACGCAGGGAGGCTACTGGAAGAGAGCGGACTTCACTAGACCGACGTGGAGAGGGCGCTGGCTGAGCGCGCACCTTACCTGCCCGATGCGCATAGGTGGACATGGCTTCAGCACAGAGGAGATGGTTTGCGCGTATGTGCTTGCCGGAGCTGCCGGGGATGCTGCAAGTGCATGTATTCTATGTGCTTGCAACGAGCAGGGAGGCAGAGGTGTTGGTGATGGGAGCAAGGAGGCGGAGGTGATCGATCCCGGCTATCAATCAGTGGAGATGGCGATGTTGACCATGAACGGAGATGGATTGGGAGCTGACAGACCTAGCGACCATGAGCGGAGATGGATTAGGAGCTGACGAGGACCTGGCGATTGATTGGAGCTACTGCACCTTGGGGATGGATCGGAGATCAAAGCTGTTGGGCCTAGGGATCGAGCGGATCTCACCGCCTGGGGATCGAGGGATTCGTTGTAATTTGAATTTTGGAGTATGTTGTCTTTCTCTAATTCTAGGGGTGTGTATGTATAATGGACTCAGTTCAAATAAAATATCCCTACGACAGTTATTTCCAAACGGAGGGAGTAGAATTTTAGGTAATTAAATTCAGAACTATTATTATGTATATATACCTTTTGGAATTTTAGAAAAATATATAAAACACTTAAAATTGAATAAAATTCACTTTTAAGATCCTAAATAGTTATACTAATACAGAAAAAAACTAGTTTGTATCTTTGTAAAACAAATCTAGTGTGAGAAAAATAAAGTCTTTATTCCTTAATGGAATTTTAAGAAAATATTTAAAAGAGTTAAAAATTAAACTAATTCATTTTTAAACTCTTCGAATAATACTAGTCATTATTAAAATACTAGATATAATGGTTATGATAATTTAAAATACTTTGAGTAATACTTTCCTTTTATTGATTAAAGAAAATAGTAAACCTTTATAAGGTGGGTAAAACACAAAAATAAGAAAATAATAAACCATTGCATGACATTACTACACATTGCATATTGCTTCTTTAAATATTGTCCTTACCAGGCAATAATGGTCTTCTATAGAAACCCAATGTAACACCCCTAGTTTTAATAATAGCAATTAGGGTTTGATTTGTGCATATCATGAGCATCATATTCTTTAAGTAAAATACATGGAAGAGAAGAAAACACTAAAACCCTAGTTCCCTCCCTCTCTCAAATCAACTCAAAATGGTTTTTATTATTTTGAAAACTACTAAAATGTTGGAGCCCAAATGGATTAAAAGGGCCTCACAATATTTGAATAGTTTTACAAAACCCTCTGGTATTTTTCAAAATGTTCAAAACAGAAAAGAGTTTGAAAATACAAACAAAGAAATAGAAAACATAATTGGAAAAATGTTCTACAAGAAAACAATGTGCAGCCAATAGCAAACTAGCTCAGCAGCCCATATCTCTTCTCTCCTCTCTTCCGCTCGCATGCAGCCACCAGTAGCCTGTCGCCTTGCTTTGCTGTGGCCCGTTTGCAGCTAACCTGGCAAAAGCCAGCCCACCTTGGCCCGTACCCATTTGCCTGCGTCGCCTTTCTTCTTCCTCGCGAGCGTGACAAGTAGTTGCGTGCCCGAGCCTCTGCCATCGATCATTGCCGATGCGCCGCCGCCTGCGAGGAGGAGGAGGATAAGAACAGCCTCGCTCCTCTCTCTCTCCCATCCCCTTTTCTCCCCGTCTCGCTCCCTCTGCCATTTTTCCCCTTCGGCCCCGAACCCTAGCCTCAGACCTCGCCGGTGCCCCGCTAGTTCCGGCCACCCCAAGCCTCACCAGATGCCCAGGAGAACCGCCATGATCGCCTTGTCATACTTCTGTAAGGAATCGAGCCGGGGTGCTATCAGTCGAGCCCCACGACGTCGTCTTCCCCATCACCGACAGAGCTTGCCACCGTCCGTGTCGTCGCTCCCGACCTCACCTCGCCCCCGCGACCCCTCTGCTAGACTCCCGGGGAGCGCGCGGTCCTCATGGACCTCTTCGATTCGCCCCTTCCTCTCTGGTTCACCACAGCACCGTGCACCAACCCTCACCGCCGTTGTCCGCCGTTGCAGCCACTGTTCCGGCGACCTTTTCTGAGCGGTGCCACCACTAATCGGTCCGCCTCGGCATCCTCTTTCCAATGCCCCTAACTGCGCTAGTCCGCATCGCCCCTAGCGCCGGATTCGACCACCAGCTGAGAGCAACTCCATTGCTGACATCAGCATGATGCAATAAGTGCCTTTTAACCTTATTAAATGTTTTCTGTAATTGTTTTATTAATTGAAAATGCTGACAGGTGGGTCCCTTACATCAGGTTTTATTATTTTTGGAAATGTTTTCTGAAATTAATAAAAGTCTGACATGTGGGTCCAGGTTGTAAAATAATTGAACAAATCCCAATTTTTTTAATTGTTTTAAAAATGATTTAAAAATGGATTAAAATTGGAAAAAATCATAACTAATTCATTTCAAATCAGAAAAATATGTATAATATACCAAAATGTTCAGAAAAATGAGATCTACACAATATAATCATAATCGTGCATTGTTTAACAACTTCAATTGCAAGTTTAATTAGAAGAATCAATTGAAACCCCGTAGGTGACTCTAAAGTTCCCCCTGTTCTAGGGTTTGTACCCCTCGGACCCTGTTTAAAATGACCAAGCATGCAATAGGGTTCATTTCTATACAATTTAACTTGTCATACCGTCATCATTACTTGAGCATTGCACAAATTCCATGTGTTGATTGTTGCCTTCCTTTCTGGTGTTTCTGTTTCTTCTCAGTAGACCTCAGAGTTGATGTGAGCAACGATATCAAGTTCAAGAATGAAGACCAAGATTAACACAATCAAAGAGAAGTACTTGATCAACGGTGAACAATCTCAAGTAGATGAATACTGAAGTTCTATATCTGAGTATCAACAGGCAAAGGCAAGCATAGCCCCACACATGATAAAATCCTATGCTTTCAAAGTATTTCATTCTTGCCATGTGCATACGATTCTAAAGTCATTCTTCGATAGATAGAGTAATCCTATCTCATGCATGTTACCTTTGTAGCCTATATTCCCTGATCCACTGCTCCTAGCATAACCAGGGTTTGGCTTTGTGAGCTTCGCTAGAGCTATTTATATCTGTTGTGCTTAGCCAAGCTTAGTTGTTACCGCTGGTCCATCCGATTGATGAATCAGAGCTACAAATGAACCTAGTTGGACAGGAGAACATGGTATGATCAGAGATGAAAGTTAAACATGCTAAGGCTTGTATGGGAGGCCATGAGGGTTGTGGTTTCTGTAGTCCCATACTTGCCACCACTAGGACCCGAGTTCTTGCCTTTGGACCAAGACCGAGTGTGCAACCACACGGGGGTTTATGGGGACCCCCTTGACCCCAGCTTGCGTAGTCTGATCCATGAGTCTGTAGTTTGAGATTTGGAGTTGGCATCTGCATATTTGGATGGGTTGAAGATGGTGTGTCAACACCCGGATTTTTAATCCCCGATGCCCGTTATGCCATACCTCGCAATCCCAGGATTACCATTTTTGCGAGACATAACGGATTGGATATCACAGTACATCATCCATTACAAACCATACATAAGGTTCTTACACAAATAAGGATCTCATGATCCAGTCTTAATACAACAAGCAGCAGAAATAAAAGATAGCATAGCGGTGGGGTCCATCTTCAGGGGCACATGCAATGCTGACGAAGGAAGATAGTCCTAGTTATCATAGCCGTCCTGCTGACCATCATCTTGATAATCTCCTTCATAGTCTGGCCATGATAATAGCCAGAGACAAAAGCCATGAGTACTCTTTAAGTACTCGCAAACTACCACTAACAAGTAGTATAAATCTAAGTTAAAGTGCTAACTCTATGTTTAACTATAAAGTTAACTTTGAAACCTAAGCTGAGTTCTGAAGCAAAGAAAGATAAAGTAAAGTCCTACAATCACTTAGGTTGGGAAGCTATTTTCCTAAACACAACCCTGTTGTGGTCAAGTCAAGATTCATCATTCTTTTCAAAGTAGTTAGAAAACATCTAACAACGAAACAGTATGGCCATTCCAACTGTCCATAACCACGGACGCGGCTATTCGAATAGTTTGACACTCTGTAGAGGTGGTACACTTTCACCACAAGATTCGATACATCTGTCAGGGATAACCCTAAATCATCATACTTAGTATGCAGATAATCAAACATAACCTTCCCTTTACACACCCTAGTATAAGCACCTCTCCTATGAGCATGGCCTCCCAACCATGACCATCAGTCATCTTGGGCACTGCATAGGTGGACAACATTGAGAGGTAGCCTCATCTCAAACCTCTCCCGTGAGGGAACTAATACTAATGCATATAAATTTCCAGCTAAGCCTTACCCAATTCAGGTAATGTGGTTGTACGGTAAATTTGGAATGGTATCGCATCTGAATCCAACCATCAGTTTTATAAAAGGGTTAAGGCTCATGCCTCAACACTTTCATCAACATCAATCCTTTGTGTTTCTCAACACCTGTCAAAACATCTCAATAGAATGACTCATCATTCCAAGGTTTCCATAATTCATTTTCACCAAGTGTTCCCATCTAAAGTGACTCAAGTTTTTGATCTACTATAACTACTAGGTTAAGAGTGTTCACTAAGGTGAAAAAGACGGGTTCAATCTCATGCCATAGAATGACATCTACAGGGTTCTAAATAGGTCAAGTTTTATACCTTTTATGCTACCTTCAAAACAAGTAAAGAACTTTGTATAACCTAAGAAGGGTAAAACTTGTAACTAGGACTTGGGGTACTATTAGTTAAATAAGGGGGGGGTGTGATCAAAGCATGCTTAAGGCATCTTTGCTAAACCATCTAGTTTGATTCTAGTTTGCTAAGTACTACACTGGCAAGTGCTAACTTGCAAGGGTTAAACTTGGATAGTGCTAGCTTGCTAATAGTAGCTGGCATTGTTAATGGTGGCTTGCACTTAGATAGTGCTAACTTGCTAATAGTAGCTTGCCTTGGTTGGTGCAGTGGTTGAAGTTTTCTTCTTCTTCTTCTTCTTGGTAGAATTCCTCCTCCTCGAGAGCTTGGTCGGTACTATCGTATATAAATACATAGGGAGTGCACAATCACCAACAATACTTAACTAGGCTAGATATCATTCTAAGACACACAATGGATGATCTATTATCATCACAAGCATCACAAGTTTAAATCAAAAGTTTCCTTCTTTTTATTTTAGAAAAGTAATTTCTACTCATTGAAAAATTAACTAAAATTTAATATTCACCACCAAAATATGGGATCATGTGGACACATGTCCTCACCACATATTCTAACATGTGGGAATGAGGTTTAAGGGTTGGATCAATATTACTTTGGTTTAAGTTCATTATTTAATGATTTAAAGTGACTAGAAATGCCTATATAGCATTATTTTGGTACTAGTCCAAAGTCACTACATGTAAACCTTAATATTATTACATATTTGGATAGATATGGTGAAATGTGATTTTTGGGAGTTGGAATCAACTCAAAAGCTAACTTGGTTGATTTTATAAAAATGTTGCAAGTTGCAAAAGCTTCTGTCTTCTTATTTTTATTAGGAGAGATCTATAACTCTAATTGAATTAAATCCAATGGGCTTGGATAGATCATCTGAATACCTTTCAGACAAAATTGGTTTCATGCAATTTGGATTTGTAAAACTCACAGAATTGATTTTTGAAATACTGGACATAAACTAGATTTAACTAAAAAAGAAAAATCCAGATTTGAATCGGTGGGCTAGTGCGGGAAAAGGAATGGGCCGGCCCAGTGGCGCTCCACGGCGCGGGGCTCAGCTGACAGGGGGGTCTCGCGTGTCAGCGGCACTTAAAACGCGAAACGGTACGCATGCTGTGGGCCGTGCGATTAGAATAGGAATCTACGGCTGAGGGTCGTCGTCGACGACGAAGAGGTCGCCGGCGAGCTCGAACCCTAGCGGCTCGGTGGGGGTCTGCTGGGGGCATACCAGGGCTCCAGCGGGGTCGGCGAGGTGGGTAAACGACGTGGAAGACGACGGCGAGGCGAGGCATGGTCGCGGTGGAGCTTGGGGAGGTCGAAATCAACGGCGCCCTTCTCCTCCCGAGGTGGCGGCTCCGGCTCCAATTTCGGCGAGCTGCTGCTCCACTTTCTCCGGCTGGATGTGGGTGAGGTTTAGAGAGATGAGGGGAGTGGAATGGTGTGGAGAAGAGAGGCTAGGGAGTGCTCCTTTTATAGGCTCGACGGTGAGACCGAGCGGGATGGGCGGTCGACGGTGACGACATGGCTACGGCGAGGTAGAGGCATGGCTGGGGGTGGCGATCGATGGGCGGTTCCCTGGCGGTGCTCTAGAGCTTAAATGCGGCCGTAGGGACGGTGGCACGCGGTCGGGGCGAGGTGGCGCTCTGCGTGGCAGAAGCGGCAGTGTCCATGGCGCGCGGTGGCTATGGTGTGTTGGGCGGCGAACGGGCGTGTCCGTCGTGTTCCCTGTGTCGTGGCGGAGCGGTAGGCGCGGGCTGCGGTCGAGCGGCGGCTTGTGCACGCCTGCCGGGTGCGGCGCTCTGGCGTGCGCTCGGCATGGTGCGGTGGCACTGGGCGCGGTTTGTGCTCGGTGGTCCACTGCACTCCTAGGCTCGGGCAAGGGACAGGGGGTGACGGTGAGCTGCTGGCTACCTCCTAGACATGGAGAGAGAGGGGGAGGTGGTCTGTGGGGGTGAGAGCAAGGTTGGCCGGCGAGGCATGGCTTGGCCTTGCCACTAGGGTGTAGGGGATGGGTTGGTAATGGCATGGTTTGATCAAGTGGAGACAGAGGGAGTGTTTTGTGGTCAATTGGGTGGCAAAACCCTGTAGAAACAGTGAGCTAGCTACTTGTGCTTGATTCTGCCTGCCATGTGTTTGATGAAATGGCCGCATGAAAATTCTTTTGGAATTTTGAGTTCAAAATTTTTGAGTGATATCCCCTAGTGCTAGGCAGTCTCTGGTTGCAAGGGTTTTGAAAGTGGAGCTCAAATAGATGGATTTTGAAATAGGGGTGTTCTATGCATATGCATTAGATTCAATTTTCCAATGCAATTTAAAATAAGTAACATGATGTTTTTAGCAGACCCAAAGGTGGGACTTGGTACCTCATTATGTGTACTAGCAAGGGGTACAAATATCAAGAATTGTTTCTATTAAAATTTGAGTACTAGGAATAGCCAAAGTAGGCATGAGAGTTAAATTTGCCAAAATGACCATTCCTCCTTTTTAATTCTTTTTGATTTGATTTTCTTTAGGAAAAGTTTGGGAAAGATGTAAATGATGTTTAAATCACCTAAGAAACATTTTACAAGCATTGGATCACTCAATCATGGCAATTCAAACAACTCCTAAATTAAATGCACACATATATGAATACTTTCATATTAACTTTGGAAAAGTTTTTGTTAACCCCAAATTTGATTGATTTGATCTTGATAATCTTGGATTGAAGTTTTGGGATGTTACATGGTGCATCATATAGGACATGGTCGGGTGAAGGGTGCACGACACTGAAACTGGATCCCGGTACACAGAGTCGCGGACCTCCTCAGAGTATGGCTAACTGCCGCAGCAGGGAGCCCTTCTGGGTGACTCATGGATGAGGCAAAAGCAAGGGAAAGGTTTTGGTCGATCACCCTCTGTCAACGCACCAAGGAAGTGTGTCAAGTGACGTTAAGAGTCAGTCGGCACGTGTGGGTAAAGTTGTGCACCCCCTGCAGGGTTAAATAGTTTCGAAAAGCCGTGTCCACGGTTATGGACGACTTGGTGACCAGATTCAAAGATCATAGAGAAATATAACCTAATCATAAAACTTGGCAGGTAAAGTGTGTTTAAGGATGCTTCCTCAGGGATCGAGGGGGTGATCCTAGATGGTTGGTTCAACTGATAAAGTTTCGGTGGATATCATGAGATGATTAAGTTAGAGATATTGCTTTCTTATCCCCTTTTAAAATGATCTATTTAGTCGAGCTCTTCTCCTCCCTCTTGTTTTACAAACAAAGATAGCTTTATGCAAAATAGCTCCACCAGCCATAAGTTTTGCGAAGTACACCCTGTACTCACCCTTGCTTCGTTGATACTTTTGCAGCAGGTAAGTGTTACCACAGAAGATGAGTTTGATATGGCATCGACATTGACGAGTAGTTTGGGGTTCCCAGTTGGCAGTCTGGAATCTATGGATTGAGATGTCATCGTTATGCTCAGGCCTCTTAGGCCATTTGTTAAGTTTTCTATACTTAATAGCATAATTTGCTTTCCATTGTTTGATGTTTGTGGTTACTGACCTCTGCTTGTAATAATTTGGTTATTCGCTCAGTTATGAGCTTGTTGTGATACTTTTGTGTCGTAGGGTCACTGTAATGTTACCGATTCTTTCTCTGTATGCTTCTGAGATTTAGGTTAGGCTTATACCAGACAGAGGTCTAGGATTTGTCTAGCCCTAATCTCGGGGGTGTCACAGGTTCTGGTATTAGAGCAATATCGTCCGTAGGAAAACCTTGATATTGGTCGATGTTGAGTCTAGTGCTTGTGAAAACTATTTTGAAAGCTGAAAAGTATTTGCAAAAACTCTAGTATGTTTCTTTTTCTCCTTATCCAGTTTCAGTCTAACTCTGGGTCATCTTATCTTGTGTTGACTTTGGAAAAAGTTTTGCTATACCGTCTCTTATTTCAAAGCTGAGGTGCCTTTTAGGAATGTTGGTCCTTGACCAACTGAACTAGTGTTGAGTTCTCCAGAGTCAGTTGTGTGTGTGTTCCTTGTTTCCCTTTGATCTTCTTCAGTTGAGAGATTCTTTTCCATCATGATGTCTCTATCTTTTGGTCCCACAACATCATGTTGATGGTTCCAAAGTGTCTGCTCTAGGTCTTGAGGTTTCCTTTCACCTCGTGAGCCTCCTTTTCATTTGTTTGGGTACTTTAGAAGTTATTTCCTCTCTTGGAAGCTACCTTGTGATTACTACCTTGTGGTACCCTTTGTTCTACTAAGATAGCAGTTAGTCCTTTCTCGGGTTTTAACCCTTGGACTTGAATCAAAGATCCCTGATTGTGCTAAATTCTAGTTGTGAATCTGGTACATGAAGCTAATCTTTAACCCAATATCCATTTTGTTGATCCTTGTTGATAATGTCCAAACATTACCTCAGGATGGCTAGTACCTTCTAGTATAGCTTTCAAGCTTGTGGTTATTGTCATTATTTACTTGTCACAAATAAGGACTTTCCCTACCACATGCTATGGCATATGTTCTTTAATGGAACCAAATAGATCACGACAAGAGTACTCCTCGTGAGTCTCACTTGTATACTCGTGACTCTGCCACACCTCTCCCTTCTACGCATTGGTTTTCGGAAGAATGCTAAACTATGCCTTTACATCTCGGGATTCTATCCTGAGCATGTTTTCTTTCCCTTGTTGTTTCTGACCTTTGTCTACCAGTTGGTAGCCAAGTAGTAAATGTGCATCCGTGTCTTCCGATGTAATATACTCTTGTGGTCCGTCTAGACAAACCATTTCGGAATGTTAGGAGAAACAAACTCTAGTACCTCGTCATTTCTAGGACTAGGTCAAAGTGTTGTAAGTCGCAGATCAAAAGGCGTTAATTAGCTTCTGCTATGTTCTACCTTAAAGTATAACACTCTTATATACTAAGAGGTAGTGTTGAGTTTCATGATCCTCTTAAAGAAGTGATGCTCCTACATATTCTTACCCACTCTTCCTTCGAGCCTTCGTGCTCGAAAATGATGCATGTGCGTAACAATGTGGCCATCTGAGATTCTTAGCAATCCTTATTGCTTTGGACCTCAACAAGGACATTTGTGTCATTCCAAGCATGATGGTTAATATATCACTAAGCAAACGATGATTGTGCCACCAATTCTGCTATTCTAGTACACTCTACTCGGTCAAAGAGTTAGGCTTGTGCCAAAACTCTGAGACTACGTCTTCTTTCCTTACCAAGCAAGTTTCCTCTCGAACTAAATGACATATCGGTGGTTCGTGATATTCTAGATGTCTACTAGAAGTATTGCCATGTTTCCACATGACCATGTTTTGTCAAGTTCTTGAGCAATCAAGTTCTCTGAACTGCTCCTTTCTCCAAGGATCTGTACTAGATACCCTTGAACTAGTTGGTTAAGCTTAAACAACAACTAGGAGAGTTGTAAAGACAAAAGTTCCATCTGACTTCATCTTAAAGGGATGTCTAGTTTTGTTCGTGCTGAAGAAGGATAGTGTTTCCTTCGTAGAAATGTTATCGTCCCTACCTTTGGTTTGATTCAGGCTATCGTCAAATCAAACTCAGTCCTAGGGACTATCCTGATGGTGTATCTATTTGTGATGTTTCACCTAGGTACATCTTCATGTTCTTTGGTATGACCAATATTGTTGTTCTGTTCATACCACATATGAGTCCATATTCGTGGAGTATTTGGATAAGTTTGTTATTGAGCCCATCGATGATATTCGTATCTTCTCCATGCTAGATTAGATTCATATGGAACAGTTAGCGGTAATGTTGGAAACTTTTGAGAACCATCTTCGTGTTTTATCGAAACATGTGTTCTAGATGTTAGAAGTGACCTTCTCCGGTTCATGTGCAAAATTTGAAAGTTGTTGAAGTGGATTCGAGAAGATTTATTCCTATTTCCTCGGGAATCATTTCAAGTCAGTCAAGCATGTGTGAAATATTATTGATATGGTAGGTTGATACCTTTCCATCTCGAGAACATCCTCGGAGCATGCTAAGCTACTAATGATTTGTCATGGAAGAGAAGAAGTCCTACAAACTTCAGTATTTTCCTAAATGTTCCCAACAAGGATATAATTGTGTTTCGTTGCAATCAATTCATGTAGGGGCAATTACCTTTTGATAACTTGTTAACACATGGGTTTTGCAACCTAGCTCATTCATTTGGAGCTTGACATTGTAGTCCATGGCTTGAGAATCTAGTAACTTTACCTTTGTGGTAAATGTTGCAACCTTTCTATTCGGACATGCTGAGTCTGAAGTATCCTTCCACCTAACCAGAGTTGAATCTCAAGTAGAAATGATGGTTAGTGTTCATCAAGATTTTTGACGTAGGTCTCTTTGAAAATCCGACAAAATTGATGTAGTGGTTGACACAATTAGCCGTAAGACCTCTTGTCACATTATCCCGATTCAGCAATAACAACCACTCTTCATGAGGCATCTTCTATGATTTGTTATAGGAATTATGCTTATGGTTTCCTTTGTATCCGAAGTCCGACCTTTACTTAACGTCTCATGTCCCGAACATCAAGGAGAACATTTAAAGTAGAGTTGATAAATGTCTCTCGATCGTTCCTCCAGACCCTTTTATGTTGGCAAGCATCTTGGTGTGTCAAGTAATTGAAGTCTGAGAGTGAAGTTTCTTTTTCCTCGTGTCATCGGGAATCTTCTTATATATATTCATCTTAGTGGTGTGAAGTGATATCATGATCTCTAGTAAAGATTTTGATAAACCTAGATGAATAAAAAGTATCCTTCGGTTCGTCTAACATGTTCGAAGAGCAACTATGATTTTGGTATTCGTCAGTTCCTTTTGTTACATGTTCTTTGTGACTCTTATGAGTCCTCTCCACTAAAACAACCTTTCTGTATTGACCTTCTGTTGAATGAAGAGTGATCCTTCTATATCAAAATTAGTTCAATAGCTTGGTTATCCGTATCTCTATACCTTGGAAGCTCTACCTACGTGGTTTAGTAGAGGTTCCTTTTCGAAGTCTGTGGTCGTGTTCTTTCCGTTCTATGCTCTCCTTTTTAGAAGCTTAAATTATTCTAAAATTCCATGGTCTCAATCCTTATGAAGACCAGCTATCTAACAACTTGAAACCATCCCCTTTTGTTTCTCTGTTACCTTCACGTGTTTTATGCTCGTTGCCTCCAGAGATGTTATGAAACATCTATCTACGATTTGACCATGAGATACTCAGTTGTGGTTTGTGTCTTCCCTCTCTCCCTTAGTGTGTGCAGCTACCCCAAAGAAATGAATCATCATTCATTCATTCAATAATGGTGGCATGGATCAACCTCTTCGAGGAGATCGTTGAAGTCCAGTGTAACCCTGTTTCTTCTATCTTCCTACCTAGGAATATAAGGACGAGATTCTATTAAGGGGGATAGAACTGTAACACCCCTAGTTTTACTAATATCAATTAGGGTTTGATTTGTGCATATCATGAGCATCATCTTCTTTAAGTAAAATGCATGAAAGAGAATAACACCCTAAAACCCTAGTTCCCTCCCTCTCTCAAATCAACTCAAAATGGTTTTGATTATTTCGAAAACTACTAAAATGTTGGAGCCCAAATGGATTAAAAGGGTCTCACAATATTTGAATAGTTTTACAAAACCCTCTAGTATTTTTCAAAATGTTCAAAACAGAAAAGAGTTTGAAAATACAAACAAATAAATAGAAAACATAATTGGAAAAATGTTCTACAAGAAAAAACTGTGCAGCCAGCAGCAAACTAGCCCAACAGCCCATCTCTCTTCTCTCCGCGTTGCCGCTCGCGCGCAGCCGCTAGTAGCCTGCCGCCTTGCTTTGCTGCAGCCCGTTTGCAGCCCAGCCTGGCAAAAGCCAGCCCACCTTGGCTCGTACCCGTTTGCGTGCGTCGCCTTTCTTCTTCCTCGCGAGCGTGACAAGCAGCTGCGTGCTCGAGTGTCCGATGTCCATCCTTGTCGACGCTGCGATGCATGCCGCCGCCTGGGAGGAGGAGGATAAGAACATCCTCGCTCCGCTCTCTCTCCCCATCCCCTTATCTGTGCTTAGCTGTCTTGGTGGAGGTTCACCATAGTTGGTGGTGGCTTCCAGGCAGAGCTGCTTACAGAGTCTTCGAAAGGCTACCCGGACTGTACTTGTGGTAAACCTCTTGGGGGATCGTGTCTTCATACAGGGTCACGGAGAAGGGCATCGATTGGCTTGAGTCGTCTACCGGATAAGGGGTGGCCCGATCTTCTCAGCAAGCATTTGTCGATGATGATAATGGTGGATAGATAAATAGCCTGTAGCTATGAACCCTCCCGCTCGAACCCTGATGCCAATACAATAGCTCTCGAACCCTATGGGATATTCACAACACCATGCTCTTGTGCACACAACCGTCGACCACGAACGGTAGGTTGCAATCTACTAATTCATAGTGGAACAATAGATCACAGTCAATTGTAGTAGTATAATTCGATCACAGGGTAATTCCAGAGGTTCTTTGAAAGAAACAACTGCAAAATAGTTGAAACATGGTCTAAACCCTAACTAGGGGTCGTCCCAGGGCTTATAAGGGCGGCTGGGGCGGCCAAAAACCAAAACTAAAAGCAAACGATTCAAACTTATACAAGCCGACTCGAACCAGATTCGGTCGCCGGCCGGACATTCCAGAGTATATCAGCCGAACAGTCCGGTAAGGCCGAACACTTCGGGTGGAGTATGCCAGACAGTCCGGTTTGGCCAGAAACTTCAAAGTTTCCGGTTGGTGTCCGGGTGGTGTCCGATTTGGTGTACTGATTGTCCGCATCAAATCTTCTCTCGGGCAGGTCGGACACTCCGGGGTGTATTGGTCGGACACTTCGGTCTTGGCAGCTCCGTTGGCCTTCGTCTTGATGATCTTCTCTTGCGCCTTCCTCCCGCTCCTCCCTCGCGCATCCTTGGGCGATCATCATGATGGGCTCCTCTTGTAGCCCTTCCCCTCCTCACGCCATGCTTGTTTCTCCAACGAACCTGATCATACATAAATGCATAGACTTAGGTAGTATAAAATTATCATCAACTAAAGTACCAGATTCGTTTAGGAGCAAATTCACCTGTTGTTCGAGTAGCTTAGCACGAGCTCTTGTAATGGGTCCAATTCTAATCTCATTGGACTGATCCTTCCTTGCAACAGCTGGAGCATCTCCAGTAGGTGTAATTTTAGGGATGTCCTCAGCATCTCCCCCCTTCAAAAGGCATTGACCTTGAGGCTCCAAGGTCTTCTCCATCATATGGTGATAAATCAGCAATGTTGAAGCTGTTGCTAACTCCACCAAACTCCTCAATAGGTATATCAATCGAGTAGGCATTATCACTAATCTTGGCTAACACCTTGTAAGGACCAGCACCACGTGGCTTCAATTTGGACTTCCGAAGTTGTGGGAACCTATCCTTGCATAGATGCACCCATACCATGTCACCTGGCTTGAACAAAACTTCCTTCCTTGCTTGATTCCTTGCAGCAGCAATGTTCTTGCCTTTCTTCTCAATTTCCTCTCGAGTCTTCTCATGAATCTTATTTACGCATTCAGCATGTTTTGATGCCTTCATATCAACTCTCTCATGTAATGGCAGAGGCAACAAATCAAGTGGCGTCAATGTCTTGAAGCCATACACCACCTCAAATGGACAAAGCTGAGTAGTTGAATGCACAACCCTGTTGTATGCAAACTCAACATGTGGCAAACACTCTTCCCACTCCCGCAGATTCTTTTAAATCACGGTCCTCAGCAGCTGTGACAATGTTCGATCCACCACCTCCGTTTGACCATCTGTTTGGGGATGACATGTAGTATTGAATAGCAGCTTTGTTCCCAACTTCCCCCATAAGGTCTTCCAAAAGTAGCTCATGAACTTCACATCACGGTCAGAAACAATCGTCTTAGGTACTCCATGTAATCTAACAATGTCCCTAAAAAAACAGGTTAGCAACATGCGACGCATCGTCGCTTTTGTGGTAGGCAATAAAATGTGCCATCTTAGAGAACCTATCCACTACCACAAATATAGAATATTGACCTCTCTGTGTTGTAGGTAGACCTAGCACAAAATCCATACTAATGTCTTCCCATGGTGTCGTAGGTGCAGAGAGAGGTGTATACAAACCATGAGGCTGTAGCTTGGAGTTCGACTTGTGACATGTAATACAACGGCTCACAAATCTGTAGACATCACGCCTCATCTTAGGCCAATAAAAATGATCAACGAGCATGAGCAATGTCTTGTCACGCCCAAAGTGACCCATCAAACCACCAGCATGTGATTCCTGCACTAAGAACAAACACAACGATGATTCTGGAATGCATAGTTTGTTAGCTCTAAACAAATATCCATCATGAATATGATACTTATCCCATGCGTTTTTAAGAGCACACAAATGATATGGTTCAGCAAAATCATGGTCAGTTGCATAAAGTGCACAAATACTCTCTAATATAGGAATTTTAATATCAAGATTGGTTAATAGCATGTTCTTCCTAGACAAAGCATCAGCAACTACATTTTCCTTTCCCTTCTTATACTTAATGATGTAAGGAAAAGATTCAATAAACTCAACCCATTTAGCTAATCTTCTATGCAAGTTTGATTGAGCTTTCAAATACTTCAATGCTTCATGATCAGAATGTATGATAAATTCTTTTGGCGAAAAATAATGTTGCCAAACTTCAAGAACTCGAACAAGTGCATACAATTCTTTATCATAAATAGGATAGTTCAATCTAGCACCACTAAGATTCTCAGAAAAATATGCTATAGGGGGACCCTCTTGCATCAAAACGCCACCAATACCTATACCACTAGCATCACATTCAAGTTCAAATTGCTTTGAAAAATCAGGTAATGCAAGTAATGGTGCATAAGTAAGCAAACGTTTCAATGTATCAAATGCAATATCTTGGGCTGCGCCCCACACAAATGGCACACCTTTCTTTGTTAAATCATTCAATGGTGCAGCAATAGTGCTAAAATTCTTCACAAAGCACCTATAGAAACCAACTAATCCATGGAAACTACGCACTTGACTCACATTCATGGGAATAGGCCAATTCTGAATTGATCCAATTTTAGATTGATCTACCTCTACCCCATGCTTAGATACAACATATCCCAGAAATATGACCTTATCTTTTGCAAATGTACACTTCTCAAGATTAGCTACAGTTTATTATCACGTAACACTTGCAAAACTTGTCGGATATGATTACAATGTTCAATTTCGTTGTGGCAATAGATAAGTATATCATCAAAATAAACAACCACAAAACGACCAATAAATTCTCTCAAAACATGATTCATCAATCTCATGAAAGTACTAGGTGCATTAGTAAGACCAAACGACATAAGTAACCACTCATACAAACCAAATTTTGTTTTGAAAGTAGTTTTCCATTTATCCCCTTCTTTCATCCTAATTTGATGATAACCACTACGCAAATCAATTTTAGATAAAATAGCAGCACCACTCAATTATCTAGCATATCCTCTGAGCGTGGAATAGGATGACGATATCGAATAGTGATGTTATTAATAGCTCTACAATCTATGCACATGCGCCATGTACCATCTTTCTTAGGCACTAAAATAACAGGAACAACACAAGGGCTAAGATAAACACGAATGTACCCTTTATCCAGCAACGCCTGTACTTGTTTCTGTATCTCCTTTGTTTCTTCGGGGTTGGTCCTGTAGGGTGCACAGTTTGGTAATGTGGCGCTAGGGATCAAGTCAATTTGATGCTCAATACCATGCAATGGAGGCAATCCTGCGGGTACATCTTCTGGAAACACATCGCCAAAATCCTGCAAAACAGTAGATACACCAAGAGAAATAGGGGTCATATCGTTAGAAACCAATACCTCGCCCTTATACATGAGCACAAGTGGCATGGCTGTAGGATCCTCACGAAACTCTCTCATATCTTCCTTGCTGGATAATATTACTAGACTAGGCACTCACTCACTTTTTGTTATATCACTCTTTTGGAGCTCTATTACCTCATGTACAGCTGCAACACTCTCTCGTCTATCTATAGGTGCTTCCTTCAAGTTTACTTCTATCTTTTGACGAGACTCATTCACAATCTGTTGTGGTGTCATTGGTTGCAAAATAATCTTCTTGCCCTTGAACTACAAGTGATATGTATTGGCACGGCCATTGTGTTGCACATGGCGATCATAAAGCCAAGGCCGGCCCAACAATAGATGGCAAATAGTCATAGGAACCACATCAAAGTCAATAGAATCCTTATATGTCCCTATCTCAAAATTCACACGTACCATATGGTTTACCTTCATTCACCATTGTATGTAGTATGGCTTGGGATGAGGTAAATAAGTCAAATTCAGCTTGGCGCATAACTCCTTACTTGCAAGATTTCTGCAGCTACCTCCATCAATAATTACCTTGCAAGCTTTGTTAGGGCCAACAAGTGCTTTGGTTTGGAACAAGTTGCAGCGCTGAGAATCAACAATAGGACGCAAGCTACGGGTACGTGGAGAAACCACTATCGTAGGCGCATGCTCAGGGAAGGCATCCATACCCTCATTGTCATATCCATCGTCGCCATAAGTATCAACATCATCTCCACTCTCATACTCTCCTTGTTCATTGACAAACATCACCTTGCGGTTTGGACAATCTCTCTTGTAGTGTCCTCGACCTCCACAAGTATGGCATTCTACATCGCGAGTACGTGTAGTTGACATATTGGAACCCGAACTAGTAGCAGGAGCAGCCGGAGCAGCGGGCTTCCTAGCATTGGAACCATAAGAAGACATGGGAGCAGGCTTGGCCGATGGTGAAGGGTGGCTAGCAGCCGCTGCAGGCGGCGTCGTAGATGGTGGCGGTGTAGACCTTGCCGCAAAACGACCAGTAGACGGAAACCTCGCACGTGACTTAGCCTCTTCAGCTAACTGTGATTCGACCTCTCTAGCATGGTGCAATAGCTCATTCATAGTCTCATACTTGTGATGACGAACAAAGATCTTGATTGGTAACTTCAAATTGTTGAGGAATCGCTTCATAGTCATCTCAAGGGATTCACGAACTCTAGCATGCTGCATAAGCATCTCCATCTCCATGTAGTACTCATCAACTGACATGGTTCCTTGCCTCGATTGTGTCAACTTATCAAAAACTGATCGTAAGTAGTTGGTGGGTACAAAACGAGCCTTCTTAATTTGCTTCATCTTGCGCTAATCCATCACAGGAAGTTCATTGTCCTCCCGTCTATTTTGCACAATAGTATTCCACCAGCGCAAAGCATATCCATCAAATTCTGACGCTGCAAGCTTGACCTTCTTATTTTCTGGATAGTCAAACAAATGCCAGAGCTTCTCAATCTTCAACTCCCATGTGAGGTAATCTTCAGGATCAAGTGAACCATCAAACTTGGGAATTGAGAATTTTTGCTTGCCCAAACTATCATCAGCAGCTTGGTTCTGAACGCGTTGAGCACGCCCAATAGGAGCAAAACCACGGCCATAAGCAGGTGCAGCAGCAGGCACATGTGTAGGGGGATTGGCACGTCCCCTGCCAAGATGTGGGCTAGCATCGGCCGCACTACCCCCATCATAGTCATCAAAAGCATCATCATGTTGGTGTTCCTACCGTTGCTGTAATGCTTCTATTAATGCCTCAATGGAACGTTGCAAAGTGGCGACGTTGACATTAATTATTTTCACTTGTGTTTGAATAGTATTGATTGCGCCAACATTCTGATCCAATGTCATTTGCATATCTTGGATATTCTTGTCAATGGCATCGGTTGAGTGTGTCAACACATGCGTCAAGTGGGACTTCAACCCCTCATATTCGCGCCAATTAACAAGTTCCTCATCCTTCTTTTTCTGCGACACAACATCATCATCACTAGAAGACATGATTAGTAGGTTAGTGCAAAAATAAAAATCTTTTTGGTGGAAACTCTCACAACTCACTCACAACTGACAAGAAAGGAGATCTTACCATTCCAAAGTGAATAGACATGCTTTACCAAAACGAAATCAAAGACTGATGCACTGATGTGATGTAGTGAATATCGAGGGTAAAGAGAACGATTACAGGGCACACGGGTTATTTAAGGTGGAGCTGTAGGTATGGTATCCTAACTACACCGCAAACAAGTCCTAGCGCTGATCGTATAAAACCCAAGAAACACATATGGTAGAGATAAACGTGGCAAAGCAACTTATGAAAAGGAATATTGCAATGCACAAGAGAGACGCTAGTAAAATCTCAAAGTAAACAGGCACAAGATTGCTCAATGTACAAGTGCTACGATTAACTAGGCCAACAATAATGCACAGTTTGATATCTCTTTTTGTCACGCTTGTAGCTCTTTTCTCTCTTTTTTTATATACTGATTCTCTTTTTTTGATTTTTCAACTATATGACTCAATGCAAACGAGTGCAGCAATTTATAACAAAACTGGGCCGAATAGTCCGGTTGATGTGCGCCGGATACTCCGGTTGGGCCGGATAGTCCGGTGTGTTTTGGCCGGATAGTCTGGTTTTGCCTGTCGAATTTTTTCTGCACTCCAAAACTAATGAGGATATCCCTACAATTACACCTACCCCAATTTCTAATGAAGATGTTCTAATTTCAAAGAAGGATCAATCCAATTAGATAAGGATTGGACCAATCACAAGAGCTCATGCTAAGCAACTAGAACAACAGGTGAACTTGTTTCTTAATGAACCTGCTGTTTTAATTAATGAGAATTTTATACTACCTAAGTCTTTGAATTATTGTATGATCAGGTACTTAGGAGAAGAAGGCGTAGCACGGAGCGAGGAGCTGAAGGAACATGGCGTGTTGATCAATGAAGAATGTGCGAGGGAGGAGAGGGAGGAAGCGCAAGAGGCTGTTTGAGACGAAGATCAACCGAGAGAGAAAGTTCTCTGCCGCGACAGAGAAACGCATCAGTTCTCTGCCACGGCAGGAAAACCGTGTGAAAGTCTGCCACGGCAAAACTTGTGGCCGAGCCACTTGTGGCCGATTTGTATCCAGGTTGGGTGGAACCAACTCAGTTCCCCCATAGGCCGCTACCCCCTGAACTCATAAATAGATGGGGGCGCCGTAGATTAGGGTTTTAGACCACGTTAAAATATTTTGGAGTTGATTCTTTCATAGAACCTTTGAAATTACCCTGTGTTCGAATTCTACAACTATAATTGAGTGTGATCTGTTGCTCCATTGGGAATTAGTAGATTTCATACTATCGTTCGTGGTCACGGCTGCGTGCGCAAGAGTGTGGTATTGTGAATATCCTACAAGGTTCGAGATCTGTTGCACTGGCATCAGGATCGAGCGGGAGAGATCATAGCTACGAACTAGTTATCTACCATCCACCATATCATCGACAAGAGCTTGCTAAGAAGATCGGGCCACCCCTTATCAGAAACCCTAATGAGCAGTCTGTCGGAGCAAAACAACTAGTCTCGTGGCTATGTTCCTAGGCACAGATGATGTAGATAGGTTGTGTCTATGGTATGCAACAAAGGTACGCTATGTGGACTTGGACAAACGATGAAAACTTGCGGAAAATGGTGATGGTGGACACGATGGAAAACAAGATCAAACCCTAAACCTAGACAAAAACGAAAACTAGACTCCTACAAGGAAAACCTGCAGATCGGATCTACGAGAAGATACAATCTGCAACTAAAACTCGAAAACGATACAATCTAAGGCTTTTTCTGATATGGGGTGGCCCGATCTTCTCAGAAAGCTCTTGTCGATGGTAATGGTGGATGATTGATAACTAGTGCGTAGCTATGATCTCTCCCACTCGAACCCTGATGCCAGTGCAACAGATCTCGAATCTTGTAAGATATTCACAACACCACACTCTTGCGCACGCAGCCGTGACCATGAACGGTAGTATGCAATCTACTAATTCCCAATGGAACAACAGATCACACTTAATTATAGCTGTCGAATTTGAACACAGGGTAATTTCAGAGGTTCTATGAAAGAAACAACTCCAAAATATTTTAACGTGGTCTGAAACCCTAATCTACGGCGCCCCCATCTATTTATGGGTCCAAGGGACGGCGGCCTATGGTGGAACCCGAGTTGGTTCCACCCAACCTGGATACAAACCGGCCACAAGTGGCTCGGCCAAGACTGGCTCTGCCGTGGCAGAGTCCTAGTCGGTTTTCCTGCCGCGGCAGCCTGCCGTGGCAGAGAAACGAGGCATTTGTCTGCCGCGGCAAAGAACTCCCTCCTCTTGTTGATCTTTGTCTTGGATAGCTCCTTGTGCTTCCTCCCTCTCCTCCCTCGCGCATTCTTCATTGATCAACACGCCTTGTTCCATTTGCTCCTCCCTCCTTGCTATGCTTTCTTCTCCTAAATATCTGATCATGCAATAGTTCAAAGACTTAGGTAGTATAAAATTCTCATTGATTAAAACACCAGGTTCATTAATAACAAGTTCACCTGTTGTTCTAGTAGCTTAGCACGAGCTCTTATGATTTTTCCAATCCTTATCTCGTTAGATTGATCCTTCTTTGCAATTGGAACATCTTCATTATCAATTGGGGTAGGTGTAACTGTAGGGATGTCCTCATCATTTTCTGTATAGGATTAAAAAGATGAACTAATCTATGGATGGATTTGTGGATGCTCACCGAGTAAACGAGGAAATCTGATACCAAGATGATAAGGGGTGGCCCAACCTTCTCAGCAAGCACTTGTCGATGATGATAATGGTGGATAGATAAATAGCCTGTAGCTATGAACTCTCTCGCTCGAACCCTGATGCCAATATAACAGCTCTCGAACCCTATGGGATATTCACAACACCACGCTCTTGCGCACGCAGCCTTCGACCACGAACGGTAGGTTGCAATCTACTAATTTCTAGTGGAACAACAGATCACACTCAATTGTAGTAGTATAATTTGATCACAGGGTAATTCCAGAGGTTCTTTGAAAGAAACAACTCCAAAATAGTTTAAACGTGGTCTAAACGCTAACTAGGGGTCGTCCCTGGGCTTATAAGGGCGGCTGGGAGGCTAGAAACCAAAACTAAATGCAAAAGACTCAAAATTATACAAGCCGACTCGGACCAGATTCGGTCGCCGGTCGGACATTCCAGAGGATATCAGCCGGACAGCCGGTAAGGCCGGACACTCCGGGTGGAGTATGCCAGACAGTCCGGTCTGGCCGGAAACTTCAAAGTTTCTGGTTGGTGTCCGGGTCGTGTCTGATTTGGTGTACTGATTGTCTGCGCCAAATCTTCTCTCGGGCAGGCCGGACACTCCGGGGTGTATTGGCCAGAGACTCCGGTCTTGGCAGCTCCTTTGGCCTTCGTCTTGATGATCTTCTCTTGCGCCTTCCTCCTACTCCTCCCTCGCGCATCCTTGGACGATCATCATGCTGGGCTCCTCTTGTATCCCTTCTCCTCCTCGCGCCATGCTTGTTTCTCCAACAAACTTGATCATACATAAATGCATAGACTTAGGTAGTATAAAATTCTCATCAACTAAAGTACCAGATTCGTTTAGGAGCAAATTCACCTGTTGTTCGAGTAGCTTAGCACGAGCTCTTGTAATGGGTCCAATTCTAATATCATTGGACTGATCCTTCCTTGGAATAGTTGGAGCATCTTTAGTAGGTGTAATTGTAGGGATGTCGTCATCACAACCTGTGAAGGCTGATGGGCATAGTTTTTGATAATAAAATCAATGTTTGAAGAAATGTTTCCAAAAACTGCATAGTACCAAGGACTTATAGTCTGAGGTGCTAGTTAGAGCATCAAACTTCCCACCGTGCATATAATGAATTTGTTGGGTAACGTTGTTACTCACTCTTTCCTTTGAACCCCTTGCTAGACTTTGAGGAGCAGAAGGATAACCATGGGTATGCTACAGAAGTCCAGAACGACGTCTACTATGAACAGCCGGACCTGTCCGGTGGAATCGAAGGGGTGGACTATGGGATACACTATGGAGCTTAAGACAACGAGTCAGAGTAGTTGTCAGGTCGGAACGTAGTTATCTATGTTGAGCCGAGCAGCACGAACCCTATAGAATAAGTTGTTGAGCTCACGTCTTTCTTATCTATAACATCCTCGCCTGATAAGGCCGAGTTCCTGTGTATAGTGCCAATCCCTGGATCGGTTCACTGGCACACATACTACAGATGAATACCATAGAACATAATAGTGCATCATTATTACATCGAATGATCCAGAATTTGTAATTATTACATAGTGCTTAGCTCAAAGGCTAACTCAAATAACAAAGTAGCATACGGAAGCATAAACAGATAGTAGGCTCCATCTTCAATTGTGCCACAGGCGAACAACTGTTGAGTGGAGTACCGCGGCCTATTCGATCACTCAGAATCGGTATAACCTACAACATGAAATGTAGCAGCCCCGAAGGGTCAATACATGGAATGTATGGCAAGTAGCACTAAGGTAAAAGAGACAATGCACCTAGCATCTACATGCTTATTTGGCTAGTGGAGCTGTGGCTAGCTTGCACTTTTGAAACACATTTATCCTACTTTCATAAACCATTTGATTCACAGCAACCCATTAGGTTCTCCCATTAAGTTTTAGTAATTAGGAAATAAGGATGAGTGAGAATATGTCATAGCCTCAAGATCAAGCAACTCAATCGTCTGTAACCAGGGACACGGCTAAGTATTTAGTTTTACACCCTGCAGGGGTTTGTACACTTTACCCATATGACCTGGCCAACCCGGCTCATACCACCACACTCATATTGTCTGATGATAGGGAGAAGACCAAGATGAGACCTTTCGGGAAGTAGATCTCCAAACCCCACTATGCACCGGTCCCAACCTACCATTCACTACATCTCTGGCTACGTTGGGTTCGGATCACCACGACCTACTAAGTCCAACCAGCCACCCATTTCTTACTGGCACATGGTTCCACATGTAAGCTACTATAACAAAGAGAACCAATCCTTCTCAGTACCCTGGGCGGCATTCCCCACCATTATCCACACTCCGTTGACAATCCAACCATTCCGCCCAAGTAGTTCATTAACATTATGTTGTTTTAGTTTGAAACAAACACAAACTTCACCATAGTGTGATCCCTTCCCCCGTCTTCACATCAGGTCTAAGCACATCTACTAAATGGGGCTCAACTACAAGGAAATCCTACCACAAATATATAGGATATAGCATAGCATAGTAATTCCTACACAATAACTACAGAAATACACTACACATGCATAAGGGAAAATAGTAGGACAATGTATGTACAAAATTAGCATCTACTTGCCTTGATAGTTGTTGGAGTTGTTCACACACTCGTTACAATCATAGATGTTGCACTCCTCGCAATCTATCGATCAAACAATTGCAATACATAAAGAACCATACACAATCATAAACAAATGCACAAATGCATCCATGACAATTTAATAAAAGTTTCAATAGTGTATTTAGGTTCTCTGATTATTATACTTATAGATGACATGCAAGGAATGATTTTTAATGCATTAAAACCATTTATTGCATTAATTAGACCCATTTAATAGGCTTTATTCAATTTAATTGAGATTCTGTTGTAAACAGTGTAGTTAATTTTTGTTAAACATACTCTTGGATGGAGGTTTCAATTTAGAGCCAGGAGCAAAAGGATTCAGGTCAAAATAGTTTATAGATCTTTTTCTAGAATTAAAATACTACAAAATTCCTTTTAATGTGTGAAACATTATATGTACTGTCAACTTATAAATTTATTCCAGAATCATGTTCTCTACAATTTTGTGAATCCAGGGGTATATCATTTGTATTTTTCTGCGTTGTATTTTATTTTCTGTGCATTAATTGCTCCAAAAAGGGTATTGATCCATTTAAATAATCACGACAAATACTTACAGTAAATATCTGATACAATTACATATTAATATTCTACACAAGATTGTGAGTCCAACGGTATATTATATGCTATTTATGGTGCTGTAGATATTTTTATATGAAATTTACAAGTTATAATCATTTTCTGCTATTTTTATTAAATTTCTGAAAATCCGCTGACTAGTCAATGCTGACGTGGCGCTGACTGGACCCTTGACCGGTCAGCGGTCCACTGCGACGGTCAAAGCGCGATCAAGGCCGTTGATCCGCGATCGAATGGTTGGCACAGAGCGTGCCTTGATGCTCACCAGCGTCGGTTGTCGGCGGTGCAGGCGATGACGGGGCGCCGTCTCCGACAGTCTTCATCGACGGCGGGCTGGTCCAAGACGAGAGGAGGAAGGCGGCGGTCTTAGGGGTAGTGACGACGTGGCAGGGGGCTCCCTCGGGTGGCGGTGGCAGTCGGCTGAAGCGGCGCGGTGGCAGCTGACTACGGCGACGATGAAGGTGGCGACGGGGCGGGCTCTGACGCGGTGGCTGGAGGCTCTCCAGCCGTCTCCGGCGAGGGCGAGGTGGTCTACGAGATGCGGGCGGCCTCTTTGAGCATCTTGGTGGCCACTAAGGGCTGCTTTGCTTCCTCGGGCGGCGGTGGTGGGCGGCTGGAGCGGCGCGGCTCCGGTGGTGCTCCGGCGAGCAACCCGATGGCTCCGGGCGTTCTGCAGAGAGGGTGAGGTTGGTGAGGCGACATGGCGCAACACGGGGAGAAAAGTAGCAAGGAAAAGGAGGGTGCGGGTGTTCGGAAAAACCTCGCGTTCATGCTCAGTTACGGCGGCAGACAGCGGCGGCGGCCAGCGAGATCGCGAGCTCCCGATTCAGTAGCTAGGGTTCGGAAAAAACAAAAAAAATGAAGAGGGGCGATGCGGAAGGGTTTATAGGGGAAATTTCATGCGGAGGGCAGGAAAATCGGAACCGAATCAGGCGAAAATGATGGTGGTCGATCGGGGTTCGTCCCGTGTTCGTGTTGGACTCAGGACAAAGGAAGGGGACGACCATGGGGTGGGTCCCTCTAGTCAGCGGCACAGAGGAGGGAAGCTGGCTGGGGCGCGTTGCTGGGCTGTTGGGATGCTGGCGGGCCTAGCCGCTGCGCTCGCTGCTGCTCTGCGCTGCCGCCTGCTGCTGCTCCCAGCGCTGCGTGCGGGGTAGATAGGCGGGCTAGGTGGCTGGGCCGCTCGGGCAGGGTGGCCGGGGTTGGGTAGGTTAGTTTTCTTTTTTTATTTGTTTTTATTCTTTTATTATTCTATTTCTTTAATATCTTTTGCAAAACAGCTCCAAATGAATTGATTTTTGTTTCTGAATTTTTCTAAAATTCTATAGATCAACATAGGATCATTTTTGGCACTAATATGTCTACTTAAAAATAGTGATTTCACAATCCATGTGCATTCCTTTTGTAGATGCATTTTAGTAATCCAATTTAGGGTTTAAAACTAGTGTTTCAATCCAAATATTTCATGAATGCAACTGATGTCGTGCCAATACAATGCAAATGCAGATTTTTTTTCTACTCCCAATTTCTAAAATCTTGGGATGTGACATTATCGTTGTGTCTTTCGTTCTTCCGCTGAACTTATTAAGTTGTATGGTTTGTAAGTTTGAATATTTCAAAGATCTCGATGTTTTGGTATTGTAATAATATGTGTATGCTTGTAATCTGGACCCGCAATGTTTCTGTTATACCACTCTGAGGGTAATATTTGCGGAATGGTGTTCCATGAGTGTTATGTCAACGACTATAGTATACTACAACATGAAGTGGTATGCTGGGTCACCGCACTTAGGCAGAACAACCTCCTTCCACCGACGTTGTCCACTATGTGTTGTCGCAGGACATCAGCATCTATTCTTCAAGATCAACCAAGACTCTCCTTGAAGCGCAACTCGGGGCTGAGAGAGCAGGAAATGTGATACTGCATAGTGCCATTGTGGGGTTGCAAACGGAGAACCCAGATGGCGAGGCAAAAGCCCTGAAGGAAGTGCAGGCAGTGTGGAAGAAACTATATCAGGTCCATATTTTTCATCTTCATATAATTCAATACCATGTTCGTCCATGAAATGTATACGATATGCTTGGAATTTGCTTGCTAGTTTTCTAATGTTTTCTTCTATAACTTCCAGGCACTCATTGGAAGCATGGTGACACCATCTACTATAGAAGATGTCGTGAGGATCAACCGCTTGCTTCCATTGATGAAAGCATCCATCCTTCAAGACCAACCAACTCTCTCCTTGAAGCCCAACTTGGGCTGAGAGAGCAGTGAATGAGGCATTGTGCAATAAAATTGTGGAATTGTTGAAGGAGGAAGAAGAAGAGAAACAAAAGTTTGTTAAAGACTTCCTAGAATTGCGGAAAACACAAGATCATGGGAATGCATTACTTCTTGAGGCTTTTAGGCTCGCTTGTCTAGTTTAGTGAACTGGTGGTGGATATGTGAAAACTTGTGAGTGAAAGTGAGTTAGGCTTTTGGTGAAGAAACTGATGTTGAACCTATTTTTGTGGGAACTTATGTGCAAACCTAGTTATGTGAATTTTATGTCCCCTAAAACATGTGGCCTGAAATTTCTGTCATTTGATCTAGACTATGCAATCTAGCAATGTCACCAGCATTCATCTCCGACGTAAACAAAAATGTCACGGTCGTTTAGTTGACGGAAATATTTCTGGCACAGATAGACATCGACATGGCATGCTTTCACTCATCAACATCCTTGACAAAACAGAAATGTCATCTCCTCTGCCCTGAAGAAAAGAGTCTGTCAAGCGTCGGAGATACGCGTCCAACTCTAATTGGTCCACGATTCGTGCTCAAGATTGACCATGTGATTCCTTCATATTGGTCCACGTGTCGCCCTAATGGTCGGTCACATGTAAGCTGGTCAGCTTATTGCCATGACATAAATAAAATTCGTCTCCATCAGCGTGACGTCAGAAATAGGGTGAATGGCATAATAAATGGAACGGATGACGTTAGCAAACAGTGACAGAAAAAAATGTCAGGAAGTCGATGACATCGTAGACGGCGACCATGACATCAGGAAACTTCACTGACGACTTCTCACGATGTCATTTGCCACGTGGTGTATCCCATGAAGAAAAACAACACGCGCGATTGGGCCTGGGTTGGGCCGCTCCAGTTGGCCGAGACGAAATTGGAGGAACGTCATGGACAGCCCGTGATGTTTTCATACACCAAAAACATGATGGATCCAATTATGATGTGAGGCTGATGACCTTTTTTCGTCGCAGATGGCCATCTTTGACGTATTCCCCCTCATCCACGACGAAATCAAATCGTCATGTACCGTCTAGATTCTTGTAGTGGATTTACACACGTGAATACTAAGGTTCTACTTGGCGATCCTAGAATGTATAGACATGGCCTCGGAACATGAACTGAAAGGTAAAGCATGAGTCATATGAATGATATAATGACCATGTTGATGTTCGCCTTTGAAGCTACATCATCTCACGTGATGATCGGTTTTGGTGTAGTGGATCTGGTTTGTGTAATCACCAAACCAACTAGAGGTACGTCGTTTTTGAGTGGGATTTCTAGTAGTAGTTGTGAATTGATTTGAACTCGATCTTTCATAAACTTAGTTTAAATAGTCTTTGCAAATATGTTGTAGATCATGGAACCACCTGCTTTCAATTTCAATGTTTTCATTGAGAAGGGGAAACTTAACACCAATGGTAGAAACTTTAGTGACTGGGCCCTTAATCTAAGGATTCTCCTCTCGGATGCTCAGATGAACTATATGTTAGATGTACCTCTAGTATCCCCTCCGCCTGAAGAAGCTTGCGATGATGAGAAAAATGTTGTCTTGACTCGGAATGAGGGTCACCACATGGTTCATTGCGGCATATTGTATGGGTTAGAGCCTGAGCTTCAAAAGCGTTTCGAGCACAACAATGCATATGATACAATGGGTGAATCGATAATGATTTTGGATAGCCATGTTGTCGTAGAGAGTTATGAAGCTTCTGAAAAGTTCTTTAGCTACATGATGGAAGAGAACAGCTCCATTAGAGAGCACGTACTCAAAATGTCTGGGTACGCCAATAAGCTTGTAGCTCTGGGAATTATGATTCCAAATGAGCTAGGAATTTATCAGATTCTCCAATCTCTCCCACCAAATTACAAGAACTTCGTGATGAACTATAATATGCAAGCATGAATAAGTCGCTACCTAAGCTTCTTTCTATGCTGAAAACTATGGAAGTGGAGACTAAAAAGGAGCATCAAGTGTTGACGGTGAATAAAACCACTAGTTTCAAGAAAGCCAAAAAGGGCAAGAAAGACAAGAAGGGTAACTTCAAGAAGGGGGTCAAGTTTGTTGTTGTGCATCAGAAGAAGACCAAGAATGGACCTAAGCCTAAAACTGAGTGCTTTTATTGCAAGAACATGGGGCACTAGAAGCGCAACTGCCCAAGTATTCGGCTGACAAGAAGGCTGGCAAGTCAAACAAATGTATATGTGATATACATGTTATTGATGTGTACCTTACAAGTACTCATAGTAGCACCTAGGTATTTCATACTAGTTTAGTTGCTAATATATGTAACTCAAAACAGGAGCTACAGATAAAGTGACAACTAGTGAAGGATGAAGTGACGATGTGGGTCGACAATGGATCAAAGTTTGATGTCATCATCGTCGGGGTGCTTCCACTTCATTTACCATCAGATTAGTAATAAATCTAAATAATTGTTATTTGGTGCCCACGTTAAGCATGAACATCATATCTAGATCATGTTTGATGCAAGACGGTTATTCGTTTAAATCCGAGAATAATGTTTGTTCCATTTATATGGATAATATCTTTTATGGTCATGCGTCTCTTAAGAAAGGTTTATTTATTTTGGATCTTGGTAATAATACGCATATTCATAATGTGGATGCTGGTGAGTGCATATTTGCATCATGTTTTATATTATTATTTTGCATTGTAGATGTAGGATCTTGGTATTTTACGGCGCTCGCGTGCATATTTTATGTCTGTTTCACCAGGACCAGGACAGAAGATGGATCCAATGGACACAATTCTTGGAGCAGTTGTATTGGGGAGAAAGGAGTCAAAAACAACATAAATCGTTTATTTGGGAAATATCAATAATACTAAAAGAAAACCAAAGCAGTCGAGGCACACAGACGGTTCAACGACCAACTATACGACCATAATACTTTTTCTAGCCATATAGTTGGGATCGTATAGTTCGTGTCGCCTCTACCTCTTCAAATAGTTTCACCCCGTGCAACTGGATCGGGGAGATGACATACAGAACACCCAGAAATCGCGAAAACCTCACCTCTAGAAGGCATCTGAGGGGAAACTTGCCCAAGGGATCCATCTTCGCCCTGCGCAGATCTGGGAGGCCAAGGCATCGATCTCCATCTTCATCAACCGCTGCACCATCACCACCTCCATCCATCCCATCTCATCCATCTAGATCTTGTTGTAATTTCCGTACTTGTTGTGGATTTATACAAGTATCATCTATGATTGTTTCCATTACCATTACCATGATGTTGATTGCCTCCATGTCTGAGTAGATCACTAGTTCTTGGGAAGATGGAGAAACCCTAGCATATGATTGAGATGAGATAGAAATTATTATGTTATACATTATTTTGTGTATGTGTTAATTGTCTTCATCTTGATGTTGCGAGTTGTGCACCTCCTTAATATTTGCCTCCTACGGGGACTCGATGATGGGGATTACTTGTTGGTAGACGGAGGGATGATATCACTTACTATGACTATAAATCTGTTGTCATTCTTTACATACTAACTTGGAGAATCAAGGAGAACTCATTAAGCCATGTCCGTGCCACGGGAGAAATCCCTTAATAGCGGGATAATACGATTGATGTCGTTTATTCGTCAGCTGTGGTTATGAAGGATGATGTGAGCAGCGGTTGCTGCCTATTTGTCCATATATGGAGTTCCTCCCACATACATAAATATCATGAGAATATTCATTATAATAATCTTGATTTCTTAGTCTAAATTGCTAGTGGTATATCCACCACTCCTTGAGAATGCCTTTTTCTCTATTGTAGTTCTATGTTCTTTTACACACGCAATTCTTACCTTCTGCATTAAGTTTTACTTTACTTTAATTTACCATGTTCAACCAAAAACCCAAGAAAAACTCTACTATTCTTGCATCTTAAATTTATTCCTTAATTACTTCGTTTAGTTTTAGTTAAAAGCATTTTAGTATTTTGCCTACTGCTCCCTGTGGGATCGATATCTTTATTCAAAACTAGCTACAAACGATATGTGCACTTGCAGTCATCAAGCTATTTGCTGGCATTGTTGTCGGGGAGCTTATCGCTATAACTCACTTTACTTTTAGTTATTTACTTTCGTTGTACTAATTTTTAATTTAAGTTCCAGGACCGCAACAATGGACAACACTCAGCATTTAAACCAGCTTGAGGCAGTAAGCAAAATGGGTTCGCCCATGGACGCTTTTATAACTGTCAGTAAAAGCATAAATCCAGATGGAATTGAGATCCACCCTTTATTATTTGAACTACTGCACTCTAAGAAATTTGTAGGAACCAATCAAGAGAGTCCATATGGAAACTTACAATTCTTTGAAGACATTCTCAATTCCTTTATATTCGATGATTGTAATCTTGATATGGTTAAAACCCAGTTGTTTAGACAAACTCTATCTAATAATGTTTGCGAATGGTACAGATCTTTTTGTGCAGAAGCGCCAAGGACTTGGAAGGAACTAACAACCATTTTTTCTATCAAAATATTATTCGGAAAGCAAAGCTCATAGGATGAGAGGTATTATTATTAGTTTCAAAAATAATCCTGGCAAGGGCTTGTATGAAGGATATCTAAGGTACAAAAGTTACATAGATAATTGCCCCATCATCGTTTGCCTGATTGGTTAATCACTCATACTTTTTATGGAGGGCTTAATATTGAAAATAGAATGAATCTAGACAATGCTTCTAATGGCAGCCTTCTATCTTATACTAGCTGCATTAGTAAGACCAAACGGCATAACTAACCACTCATACAAACCAAATTTTGTTTTGAAAGCAGTTTTCCATTCATCCCCTTCTTTCGTCCTAATTTGATGATAACCACTATGCAAATCAATTTTAGAGAAAATAGCAGCACCACTCAATTCATCTAGCATATCCTCTAAGCATGGAATAGGATGACAATATCAAATAGTGATGTTATTACTAGCTCTACAATCTATGCACATGCGCCATGTACCATCTTTCTTCGGCACTAAAATAACAGGAACAACACAAGGGCTAAGAGAAACACGAATGTACCCTTTATCCAGCAACGCCTGTACTTGTTTCTGTATCTCCTTTGTTTCTTCGGGGTTGGTCCTATAGGGTGCATGGTTTGGTAATGTGGCGCCAGGGATCAAGTCAATTTGATGCTCAATATCACGCAATGGAGGCAATCCTGCGGGTACATCTTCTGGAAACACATCACCAAAATCCTGCAAAATAGTAGATGCACCAAGAAAAATAGGTGATAGGGATCAAGCCGATGATCCTTTAGTTTTGTCCCAATCTTTCACAGCAAGTAACCTAGATAATAATCCTTACAATAAAGCCGATGAACGTCACCTTAAGAAGAGGAACGAATCCAGCAAGTAACGTGATGAAGATCACCATGCCTCAAACCATAGCTCGATAATCCTTGATGCACACAAGAACCTTCACAGCAAATCACTTGATATAATAAAAAACAGTATCACAGTCCCGGGAGGGATGATACACGGTGGAGCACAATATAGTTTTTAGACTAAACAACTAAACTCCCTAAACCCTAGGTGGCTGGCTCCTTTATATAGGAGGCCTACAACTAGTCGGTTGGATAGACCCAAACCAACCACACAAACGGACTCAAACCTAACTTGGACTCGGACTTAATAACATAGAAACAATATTTGACACAACCTTAGACTTATCATTACATATCGTAGGTCGTCCTGGCGTGCCAATCATCAATGGGATGCGCCCGCATCACCTAGCTTGGTGGAGTCCTAAAATTAGGCTTCACCTCCTCCTTCATGCACATATCATCATCCCCCCTTCAAGAAGCGTTGTCCCCAACACTTGTGGGTCGGGTCAGAAAGGTGGCGTGATATGAACAATTGCTTCATGTGTCTTTGCCCTCTTCAAGTCTTGCTTGCCTTCCTCACCACATCCTCCCTCTTGGCCTGCTCGACTTGATACAGCCCTTGGCACCTGCACCTCCTTGCGTCTCCATACGAGCTTGGACCTAGGCGCCACCGTCTTCTTCTTCTCAACTCTTGTTGGAACCCGTGGTTGCTCAACATGGACCTTCTTTGCACGACCTGGCATAAGATGAGTAATGCCTAGACCACACAACTGACGAACATGTCCATCCTTGCCTCTATGCATCCGCACAGCTGTCCCAACAAAACGCCTCACAGGTGTGCTAACAAAACTGCTCTTGTTACCCCGCTGCACCACATGCACTGGAACATCAGGAGCAACACTATCATCCGTATAAACACATGTGTCAACACAAACAACCTTTTGAACACATGCTGCAACATCCTTCCTCTCAACAATAAGAGGATGCATTTCAACTGTCTTGTCACTAACAAGTTCCACTGGCTTGTCATCTACGGGCGTAGCTAAAGCAATATCAACAGTGTCACACTGTGCATCATGCTCTCCATCTTGCACCTTAGCTAGCCCAGATTTTGGCTTAGCCTTGCGCACCTTCTCCTTATGTACCACCAGCTCTACATCAGACTTTATGTGATCATTCTACGTAGGCTTCAAAGTCTGTTGTTTGCCACCATGCACAAAACAATATGTATTTGCTCGTCCAGCATGTGTAGCGTTGCGATCATACTGCCATGGATGACCAAGTAATAACCCACATACCTCCAATGGCAACACATCACACTCAATCTCATCAACATAATCACCAACTATAAATGGCACACGCACCTTATGAGTTACCTTCACCATACCACAACTATTGAACCACTGTAGATGCTTAGGATCAGGAATACACCATGTGGGCAACCCCAACGTTGCCACCATTGCCTTGCTAATGCCATTAGTACAGCTTCCTCCATCAATAATCAACTTGCATGCTTTGCCTTTGATCATACACTGCACTTGAAATAAATTCCAACGCTGGCCCTTGTCAACTGTCATGCAAGCATCGCCTTGTACTCTGTTGAGTTGCAAATTCAGCCCACTCAATGGTACAACCTCATCCTCCGGAACAATCACCTTGTCCAGCTCCTTGGACTTCTCCCAAAATCTAGTGCGTAGAAATTGCTTCAAATCAGCCCAACTAGGTGTTGTTATGCCCTTTGTGGTCATCTCTTCCTTGCACCAACTAGCCACAGTCTCATCCACACACCGGTGTGCAAGAACAAATTCAGTGCGACCACCAAACTTGGAATCGATCGAACGACATTTGGCGAAACCATCATCCATGTCAGACCTCCAAGATCTAAACTCCGCATATGTGGGAGAACTGTCCAACTTCCATTTTATTTCTGCAGAATTAAGTGACAATCCACAACAATAGTAGTATAGTCAAAGTATACATCATCCGCTCTGTCTATCTTACAATCTTCCTTTGCTATTCCCATATTAATTCTGGACAAAATTCCAGCCTGGGTTTCGGTCCAAATTAGTGCAGCAGCAAGGCGCCTGGGCGAGCGATCCGGCTCGTACAGGTCCTGATAATCCAAACGTGAAGCTAACGTTCCTAGGCAGACTTCTCACGAGTGATGTGCCAGTCACGGGATGGCCTCGATCAGGCACACGGGAGGAAGACTCCTTCCTTTTCACGTATAGGAGCAGGTGCGTCAGGCATATGCTTCAAAGTCGGACGCGCGAGGAGGACTCCTGATGGGCCGGCCCACACTGGGAGTTGGAGTGCAGCAGGGCGGTTTCCGTGGTCGCCCAGGGCGAGACCGAGCGATCCCCCGATCTTGCAAGGGCACGGGGCGAGATCGAGGTGATGCGATCGCTCAGTTACTTTTTTAACTTGGCAGCTGCCTTGGAGCGCTCCGTACGGCCAGGCGAAGAGTTCAGGCGGCACGGAATTCCCTTCATTGGATCTGGCGGCAGCTAGCCCCTTTTTTTTAACTGTGGAACCGCTCGGATCAACTCGATCGGATCTGAGAAAAAAACTACCGACAGAACTATCGATCCGCGATCAAAGGAATACACGGCGATGACGCCTGCCTCCCTCCTTCCTTTCCTAGACTCCACGTACCAGCTGCCTTGATTGGATCTAATCAAAACGCTCCAGGATCCTGTGATTCCGATCTAGCCCAAGAACTCGCCTCCCAATCTCTTCTCCAAACAAACTGATCTGTAAAACTACTTGTAGAAAAATAGTCCACAGATGATCCAAAAACACGTTGTGATCAACGAGAGCTCTGATACCACCTGATACGGATCAGCCGATGATCCTATGTTTTGTCCCGATCTTTCACAGTGAGTCACCCAGATAATAATCCTTCCAATAACACCAATGCACGTCACCTGAAGAAGAGGAACGAATCTAGCAGGTAACGTGATGAAGATCACCACGCCCCAAAGCATAGTTTGATAATCCTTGATGCACACAAGAACCTTCGCAGCAAATCACTCGATATAATAGATAACGGTATCGCCGTCCCCAGAGGGATGATACACGGTGGAGCACAATATATTTTTTAGACTAAACAACTGAACTCCCTAAACCCTAGGCGGCTGGCTCCTTTATATAGGAGGCCTACAACTAGTCGTTTGGATAGACCCAAACCGAACACACAAACGGACTCGAACCTAACTTGGACTCGGACTCAATAACATAGAAACAATATTTGACATAACCTTAGACTTATCATTGCATATCGTAGGTCGTACTGGCATGTCAATCATCAATGGGATGCGCCCGCATCACCTAGCTTGGTGGAGTCCTAAAATTAGGCTTCACCCCCTCCTTCATGCCCATATCAATAGGGGTCATATCATTAGAAACCAGTACCTCACCCTTATACATGAGCAGAAGTGGCATGGCTGTAGGATCCTCATGAAACTCCCTCATATCTTCCTTGGTGGCTAATATTACTAGACTAGGCACTCTCTCACTTTTCGTTATATCACTCTTTTTGATCTCTATTACCTCATGTACAGTTGCAACACTCTCTCGTCTATCTATTGGTGCTTCCTTCAAGTTTACTTCTATCTTTTGACGAGACTCATTCACAATCTGTTGTGGTGTCATTGGTTGCAAATTAATCTTCTTGCCCTTGAACTCCAAGTGATATGTATTGGCACGGCCATTGTGTTGCACATGGCGATCATAAAGCCAAGGCCGTCCCAATAATAGATGGCAAACAGTCATAGGAACCACATCAAAGTCAATAGAATCCTTGTATGGCCCTATCTCAAAATTCACACGTACCATAAGCTTTACCTTCATCTCACCATTGTCACTACACCATTGTATGTAGTATGGCTTGGGGTGAGGTAAATAAGTCAAATTCAGCTTGGCGCATAACTCCTTACTTGCAAGATTTCTACAGCAACCTCCATCAATAATTACCTTGCAAGCTTTGTTAGGGCCAACGAGTGCTTTGGTTTGGAACAAGTTTCAGCGCTGAGAGTCAACAATAGGCTGCACACTAAGGGTACATGGAGAAACCACTATCGTAGGCACATGCTCAGGGAAGGCATCCATACCCTCCTCGCTGTCATATCCATCATCGCCATGAGTATCAACATCATCTCCACTCTCATACTCTCCTTGTTCATTGACAAACATCACCTTGCGGTTTGGACAATCTCTCTTGTAGTGTCCTCGACCTCCACAAGTATGGCACTCTACATCGTGAGTAAGCGCAGTTGACATATTGGAACCCGAACTAGCAGCAGGAGCAGCCGGAGCAGCGGGCTTCCTAGCATTGGAACCATAAGAAGACGTGGGAGCAGGCTTGGCCGATGGTGAAGGGTGGCTAGCAGCCGCTGCAGGCGGCGCCGTAGATGGTGGCGGTGTATACCTTGCCACAAAACGACTAGTAGACGAAAACCTCGCACGTGACTTAGCCTCTTCAGCTAACTGTGATTCAGCCTCTCTAGCATGGTGCAATAGCTCATTCATAGTCTCATACGTGTGATGATGAACAAAGCTCTTGATTGGTAACTTCAAATTGTTGAGGAATCGCTGCATAGTCATCTCAAGGGATTCACGACCTCTAGCACGCTGCATAAGCATCTCCATCTCCATGTAGTACTCATCAACTGACATGGTTCCTTGCCTCAATTGTGTCAACTTATCAAAAACTAATCGTAAGTAGTTGGTGGGTACAAAACGAGCCTTCATAATTTGCTTCATCTTGCGCTAATCCATCACAGGAAGTTCATTGTCCTCCCTTCTATTTAGCACAATAGTATCCCACCAGCGCAAAGCATATCCATCAAATTCTGACGCTGCAAGCTTGACCTTCTTATCTTCTGGATAGTCAAACAGACGCTAGAGCTTCTCAATCTTCAACTCCCATGTGAGGTAATCTTCAGGATCAAGTGAACCATCAAACTTGGGAATTGAGAATTTTGGCTTGCCCAAACTATCATCAGCAGCTTGGTTCTGAATGCATTGAGCACGCCCAATAGGAGCAAAACCACGACCATAAGCATGTGCAGCCGCAGGCACAGGTGCAGGGGGATTGGCACGTCCCCTGCCAAGATGTGGGCCACTACCAATATGTCCTCATCAAAAGCATCATCATGTTGGTGTTCCTGCCATTGCTGTAATGCTTCTGTTAATGCCTCAATGGAACGTTGCAAAGTGGCGACATTGACATTAATTGATGTCACTTGTGTTTGAATAGTATTGACTGCGCCAACAATCTGATCCAATGTCATTTGCATATCTTGGATATTCTTGTCAATGGCATTGGTTGAGTGTGTAAACACACGCGTTAAGTGGGACTTCAACGCCTCATATTCGCGCCAATTAACAAGTTCATCATCCTTCTTTTTCTGCGACACAACATCATCATCACTAGAAGACATTATTAGTAGGTTAGTGCAAAAATCAAAATCTTTTTGGTGGAAACTCTCACAACTCACTCATAACTGACAAGAAAGGAGATCTTACCGTTCCAAAGTGAATAGAGATGCTTTACCAAAACAAAATCAAAGACTGATGCACTAATGTGATGAAGTGAATATCGAGGGTAAAGAGATAGATTACATGGCACACAGGTTATTTAAGGTGGAGCTGTAGGTATGGTATCCTAACTACACCGCAAACAAGTCCTAGTGTTCATCATATAAAAACCCAAGAAACACACACTATGGAGATAAACGTGGTAAAGCAACTTATGAAAAGGAATATTGCAATGCACAAGAGAGACGCTAGTAAAATCTCAAAGTAAACAGGCACAAGATTGCTCAATCTACAAGTGCACCGATTAGGCCTCCAATAATGCACACTTTGATATCTCCTTTTGTCACGCTTGTAGCTATTTTCTCTCTTTTTTATATACTGATTCTCTTTTCTTTTCTCTTTTTTTGATTTTTTAACTATATGACTCAATGCAAATGAGTGCAGCAATTTATAACAAAACTGGGCCGGATAGTCCGGTTGATGTGCGCCGGATACTCCGGTCGGGCCGGATAGTCCGGTTTTGCTTGTCGAATTTTTTCTGCACTTTCCTATAGTTACACCTACCCCAATTGCTAATGAAGATGTTCCAATTGCAAAGAAGGATCAATCCAATTAGATAAGGATTGGACCAATCACAAGAGCTCGTGCTAAGCTACTAGAACAACAGGTGAACTTGTTTCTTAATGAACCTGATGTTTTAATTAATGAGAATTTTATACAACCTAAGTCTTTGAATTATTGTATGATCAGGTACTTAGGACAAGAAGGCGTAGCACGAAGCGAGGAGCTAAAGGAACATGGCATGTTGATCAATGAAGAATGCGCGAGGGAGGAGATGGAGCAAGCGCAAGAGGCTGTTCGAGACGAAGATCAACCGAGAGAGAAAGTTCTCTGCCGCGGCAGAGAAACACAACTGTTCTCTACCACGGCAAGCTACCGCGGCAGGAAAACCGTGTGAAAGTCTACCACGGCAGAACTTGTGGCCGGTTTGTATCCAGGTTGGGTGGAACCAACTCGGGTTCCCCCATAGGCCACCACCCCTTGAACTCATAAATAGATGGGGCACCGTAGATTAGGGTTTTAGACCACGCTAAAATATTTTGGAGTTGATTCTTTCATAGAACCTCTGAAATTACCTTGTGTTCAAATTCTACAACTGTAATTGAGTGTGATCTATTGTTCCATTGGGAATTAGTAGATTGCATACTACCGTTCATGGTCACGGCTACGTGCGCAAGAGCGTGGTGTTGTGAATATCCTACAAGGTTGGAGAGCTGTTGCATTGGCATCAGGGATCGAGCGGGAGAGTTCATAGCTACGGGTTAGTTATCTATCATCCACCATCATCACCGCCATCCGCTTACTAAGAAGATCGGGCCACCCCATATCATCTTGGTATCAGAGCGCTGGGTTTACTCGGTGAGCAATATCATCTTGGTATCAGATTTCCAGTGTTGCCTCGGTAAGCATCCACAAATCCATCCATAGATTAGTTGTTTTTGTCCTATACTAAAAAAGCCACACAAAAATATTAGGGTTCGTAGTTCATTGCCATAGCCTAGATAACACTGTTCGTGAGTTCTAGTTGCTGATCGTAGTCCTTTTGTGTAGCCTTTCTTCTAAATCTGAGTCGTAGTTTTTATCTAGTTTTCGTCTGTTTTTCTTCCGCTGTCGGATTCCCTAGACTATTTCTAGACTGGTTCTCGAGTTCTTGAGACTGTTCATCATGTTCTCGAGTTTTAGATCTACTAGATCTATTTTCTAGTTGTTTTGGGGAGTTGTAGATCCGTTTTGAAAGAAGAGAAAACCGATCATAGTACGTGAGCTTCCTTCACGTAAAAGCAAGAAAAAAACGATCGGAACTTCCTGTACGTGAGTACCTCATGTTAAAAAAAATCAGATCTCTAGGCTCACGTCTTACCGCAGACATCTCTGTGCTCCTACGTGAGCTTCTCACGTTCACAAAAAAAACCGAAAAAAATTTCGGACCCTCGCTGCACCGTAGACAAGTCTGTCCTCATACGACAAATTTTTGTGTTTGCCGACATCCTGCCGCGGCAGGATTTTGGGCCTTTTTTCTGCCGTGGTAGAGACCAATTCTCAGGTCAAATTTTTTTCTTTTTTTGTTTATTTTTTTACTGAGTCCACATAGCGTACCTATCCTTGTGAGCCTTAGTAATCCTTTCTTTGTGTCTAAAACTATCCTACATGACTAGCGTGCTTAGTGCTTTATGTGTTGCTTAGTTTAGCAATATTGTGCCCGTTTCGTTGAGACTTTGCTAGCGTCTCTCCTTGTTCATTGCAACACGGGCGTTCCTCCGACATACCTCAATTTTTTGAGCTCTTTTTCATAGTTGCAATTGCCCCATTTATCTCCACTGTGTGTGTTTCCGTGGTTCTTTGTCATACGATCAGCACTAGGACTTGTTTGCGGTGTAGTTAGGATACAATACCTACAGCTCCACCATAAATAACCTGTGTGCCCTGCGATCGTTCTCTATACCTTTGATATTTACTTCATCACATCAGTGCATAAGTCTTTGATTTCGAATTGGTAAGCATCACTATTCACTTTGGAATCGTAAGATCTGCTTTCTTATCAGTTTTGAGTGAGTTGTGAGAGCTCCACCACCAGATTTTGTTTTGTGCACTATTGTACTAATCATGTCTTCTAGTAGTGTTGATGTGATGCAGAAAAAGGATGCAGATGATTATCCCTTTCCATTACAATCCTACTGCAGCAACACATTTTCGGAAGAGGAGTCAGGAGTAGTACCTACGTCGGGTTTGTTCCACTTCATCATAGAAATTAGTAGTAGACAAGCTGCTTCTACCATTGATACTTGTTCTTACATAAATTTGGTTAGTGTTGAGGTTGTTGAAAAGCTACAATTATACACAAGTGCTTTAAAAAAACCATTTATGTTAGCAACTTCTGGTCATGCACTACCTGTTACTCAGATCGCATCTGTTCCACTCACCATTTATGGCCCTAGTAGGGAGATTTCTTGTTTTGTCGTTCCTAGAGCGTTTAACTCTTGTCATATCATGTTGGGAACAAAGTGGTGTAATCAATTTCAGGTTGTGTTTGGTAGTGCGTGTTCTGATCCTACTATCTTTTGGAATGATAAGCACACCTGGTTAGCACATTCACGTATTAAGCAATTTCAGGAGATTAGGCGTCAAAACCTGTGTCTACCTGTAACTACCAACATAAAACTACATGTTGATCATGTCGTAGAAGAACCGAGAGTGAGAGTTGATGAGACAAATGAGGTTTCTACTAATGTAATCATCTCTACTCCTAGTGTTGTTTCTTGTGATATCCAGGTTGCTTTTGAAGAAAGGGAGCCGTCTATTTTACAACCTGTATCACAGGACTATGCATTGTCACTTGTGGAGGATGTTTTAGTACGTACTACAACTAAGGAGATTGTTGATAACATTGGTACTGATTTGGATCTTCAGCCAACATGTGCGACATATTGTGAGTCTTTCCCTTTACTGAAGCCTCCTTGTGATTTGCATTGCACTAATATTTCAACATCATGTGATAGTTTACCCAATACAAATTTTGATCATGTGGTATCGATTAGACATAAAGAAATACTTGCTCCAATATCACCTACTGATATTGTGTATTCCATCATGCTAAATGAACCTATGAGTATGAGTTGTGCTATGGATAAGATTTCTGAAATTTCATTTCTGAATTCTAGCACATATTCTCCTTGTTTCACTTTCATTCTGATTGGTGAATATAGCATGCATGAAAATTTTCTTGTGGATCACATATGCATTAATTGTGATAGAATCGCTGAACTGAAACATGTTGTTTTCAGCCATACATGTTGTGTGTCGGCGACTTCGTGTTGTGGGATATATGGTAAAATTTGTGATAATATGAAACTAAAGTCAGATCTAGTTGATATAATGCATCCAACACAAGTAATTTTACCTATGTTGGATCGTTGTAATCTTGCTAGAATAGAACCCAAGTTTTCATATTCGTTGTCTAGTTGTGCTAATGCTTTATACTTCACTTATATTTGCAAATTGAGTTGCATTTTATATACTGGACAACATGATCATGTTTATAATAATCAAAGTAGCGCTGTTGAAGCATGGCATGAATCATATTGGTTTTCACACATATTGAATTGGTTTGATCTTGTTCACAAATTTGATCATAGATCTTCTTTGAGAAAACTGAATTTAATATTAAACAAGAAGACTATATATCTATTTGTTTTTCACCATGATCATGATTCTTTGTACTTCACTTATACCTGCAATTTAAGTTGCTTGATGTATACTGGACATATTTTTTATGCAACAACAATAATACAACGTGTTATATATACATATACTTTGTGTACACGTTGTTCTTTTTGTTTCTTCCACTTTCAGCTTACCCAACGCCGAGGACGGCTTTTCTTGAAGACAGAGAGGATGATGAGGATACAATCATGGATCATGTTGATTTCAAGTGTTTGAACTAGAAAGAAATATTGAGCCTCGTTGAAAAATATCACAAGGTGAATTCATTCCTAGTTGGACATGATACTTTGATTTATAAGAGCTTTATACTACCTAAATCATGGTGTTATTGTTTGACTAGATTTGGCATCTATCGGACTAGCGCCAGCGGGAGGAGAGGGAGGAAGGCGACCGAGAGATGGAAGATGCATTAGGAGGCAATAAGGAGAGCAAGCATGAGATATGTGGCGCGCTAGGATACGTTTGAGGTGCACCATGACATATGGCATGCGCGCCAAGTAAGCCGAACTCATCTATGGGTCGGTATGTATCAGTTTGAGTCAAACCCGGTCAGTTTAGGCCAAGATGTGGCTGTTTTTAAGCCCGTTTAGAGGGGAGGACGCCCCAGCCCTCATATAAACCTCTGTAGCCATCACAATTAGGGTTTTAGACCACGTTAAAATATTTTGGAGTTGATTCTTTCATAAAACCTCTGAAATTACCCTGTGTTCGAATTCTACAACTATAATTGATTGTGATTTGTTGTTCTATTGGGAATTAGTAGATTGCATACTACCGTTCGTGGTCACGGCTACGTGCGCAAGAGCTTGGTGTTGTGAATATCCTACAAGGTTCGAGAGTTGTTGCATTGGCATTAGGGATCGAGCGGGAGAGTTCATAGCTACATGCTAGTTATCTATCATCCACCATCATCACCGCCATCCGCTTACTGAGAAGATCAGGCCACCCCATATCAAATCCACTTAAGGGAAACTTGCTGCTCTTCTACAAACCTCTGCACTTGGAGGTCGAACAACTATCTACAAGAATAGAAGTGCGGAGACATCAAGCTATTTTCTGGCGCTGTTGCCGGGGAGGTAAGGTAAAAGATACTCACATCCTCCGGTGTGAGTGCTCGAAGTTATTTCCTTTAGATTCTGCAATTTTGTCTTTTTGTTTGTTGTTTTCACTAGTTAGGCTTAATGGAAAACAATAAAAAAAATAGAGAGCTTTATAGTATTTATCTTGAGTTAGGACATGAAGTGTTTGAAGAGAAAATTTAAAAACCTATGGAACTTTATTTGCGTGCTAATAGCAATGTTACTAGTATGAATTCTTTGAACACCATTATTGCTAATGCTATGGAAAAGTCTAAGCTTGGGGAAGCTAGTTTTTATGAAAATGATCTTTTTAGTCCCCCAAGCACGGAGGAGAAAATTTACTTTGATGATACTATGACTCCAATATATGATGATTACAATGATGAATATGATATTTTCAGTCCACCTACTATTGAGGAGAAAATTAATTATGATTACAATATGCCTCCTATATTTGATGATTATGGTGATGAGAATAATAATGATAGCTATTTTGTTGAATTTACTCCCACTAAAATTAATAAAAATGACTATGTTTATGTGGGGAGTATTAATTCTTTTATGCATGTGGCTCATGATAAGAATGTTTCATATGATATTTATATTGTTAATTTTATTCATGATGCTACTGAAAGTTATTATGAGAGAGGGAAACATGGTTTTATGTATCTCAACAATATTAAGTTTCCCCTCTTTATGTTGAAAGTCTTGAAGTTGCACTTGTTTTGCTTTACTAGGCTTGTTGCTTTGTGCTTTCATGACTTGTTTCTTTACAAGATTCCTATGCATAGGAAGTGGGTTAGACTTAAATGTGCTTTGAATTTGCTTCTTGATGCTCTCTTTTACTTCAATTCATATTTCTTATGTGAGCATCTTCTCAAAATATCATGCCTAACTTAAAGGCGTTAAAGAAAAGTACTTATTGGGAGATAACCCAAAAGTTTTAAATGAGTCTTGGAAGTTATTACCTCTGTAATAACCGCTCCTTATCCTTTTTATTTGTTTTTTGTGCCAAGAGTAACCTCTAATGAGAGAGAAGTAATGCTTGGGAAAGTTGCTGTCCCGAAACAGATTTTTGTGCTTCACTATAAAAATTCGTGTAAAATCTCTGTAGGTCTGTTTGAGGCGTGAATTTTTCTTCTACTGCCCCAGGTTGTTACCCAAATTTTGTTAGTTCAACACTTTTTGATTTGTGCAACAGAAGGTCTTCGAAAAAATTGGTTTTTACCTGCTGGTCTGTTTTGATAGATTTTTGCCATTATTTGCATTTGCTTCTTGTTGGTTCCTTTTTGAGTTCTTTTGGGGAATTGAGCTTTTTGAGGGAAGTGCTACAGTAGCTTGTGTTTTAATGGAAGTTTTATTTGTGTTGAAAATGAACCCAAAGACTTATTATCTTGAGTGCACTAATGTTGCTAATAAAGATTGCGTGAAGTTTTGTATGAAGGAAAAATTTCAGGTGTATGGAGAGAATGATGTAATGAGATGAAGAATGGACTAAAGCTCAAGCTTGGGGATGCCACCCCGTGTCACCCCAAGAAATATTCAAGAGGTACAAGCGTCAAAGCTTGGGGATGCCCAAGGCATCCCCTTCTTCATCAATAAAAATCCCAGGTCTCTTCCAAACACTTCATTTTTATTGTTCCATGCACAGTTGTGTTGTTCTTGGAGCGTCTTTCTTTTCGTTTGTGGTTTTCTTTTGCTTGGTTTTTTTAGTTTGCTGAATAAATTGGTTGGACCCCCTCTTTCATACATTGGTTTTTAAATAGTTTGGTTTGGATTAGAAAAAAGTAGGAAAGTTCATGCTTAAGTGGTAAAGAGAGCTTGTTATTTACTGTGGCCTATGCTTTGTCATGCCATGCCTGATATTGTTTTGGCTTTATGCTTAGTATTCTTTGTTGTAGCATGACATGTTATAAACAATTGAGATTTCTTAATGTGCCTCTGAAGAATCATGCGTTGTTTTAGCATATTAAAGCATAATATTGTGGTATTCTCCTTTGATGCTTTATTTGGGTTGACTTGGCGCATGCTCAAACCATGTTATGACTATCCCAAGTCACCGTAACCCTTTATGATCTGTTAGTTTTCAACTTGTAGTATCACTTTATGCTTTGATTAATGATGTTTTGTCACTCTGCATGATTATGGCCATTATTGCTCTCTTAGTCGGTCGCTCCCAGTCTTTTGCTAGCCTCCATAACCAAGTATGAGTTCCACTCATGCATCCAACTCCTAAAACCAAGTTATTCCAAAGAGTCCACCATACCTACCTATTAGCATATGCTATTCCAAGTATATTCATGTTTTTATTTACCTTCCGAGTTAAACTTGTTATAATAAAACTAGTGATTAAAGCTCTCACGAACTTGATGGCACGCTTTACTTTTCTTGGCCTTAATAAACTTGAACCATTGTGTCGTCTATGTTGTATATGCTTGCACTTATATGTTGGGGATTAGCAGAACCATGCTGTCATGGGGAACGCTTTCAACATTACACTTGTACTTTGTACCTAGTTGATATCATGCTCTTTTGTCTATGGATGTCGTCGTTGTGAAATGAAAGGAGAGCTTGTAAGTCCATGGAGTTATGTATGTGTGTTAGAGAAACGCCTGGGCCGCTGGTCTAATCCATGCTGTCCTGGTGGAAACCTGCAGCGTAACCATAATGAGATGTCTATGAAGCATTCTTCTTATAAAAAAGAGTGGGATATTGAGAAAAAAGCAAAAAGAAAAAAAAGATATGAGAAAAGAGGAAAGAGAGAAAAAAGCACCATTTTCCCATGGTAAATAAGAAGATTGTTGAGATGCTCGTTGTCTGCTTGCCTTGTCATTTTGATATGGGGATTCTTCCATATCATCGGGCAAGGGGTACCCCGTTGGCGGTTCTCTATGATACACATGTACTTACTATGACAAGAACTTATCGGTAACTAAACTTGAGTAGCATGAGGAGCGGTCCTCGTATTCAAGGGACATGAGATTTGCAACTTATACTTTGTCAAGAATATACTCCATAGTTTGTTCACTTTAACCTTAATCACTTCAAGATGCTTATGATAGGGGCAATGAGAGCTGAAAGCTAATGAGTACCATAATTTTTGTAAGCTCTTTATGAAACTTGAATCTCTACTTCCTTCTATGAAGGCCTTTCTTTTACCTTTATGTTGAGTCTCCACCTTCTATCTTTATGCACCTACTTTGAGAGCATAGTGGCCATTCTTAGTTCTATGTGCATTGTCCCAAGACTTGTTGATTGATGCATAACTTTGATATTGCTTATTCTTAAACTACTTGTATCTAGTCACCCTTATAAACTTTGAAGGTGTCCTATGCATTTATGTTTGCTACTCTATGAGGGACAAGCTGAATGCCACTATGCTATGTTTTCTTTATGTGAAACAAACAAACGTCTTGCAAAGCATTGTTATCCATGAATCTTTTGTTTGTGCCTTTTCATGTTGCAACATAGTTGCTATGTCTTATTGTTAGAACTTTGTCTTTCATGCTATGTTGAAGTACTATGATCCCAGCTATCAATGTTTTATAAATGCCTCGATCAAGTCTATGATGGTGCATGTCACCTCAAAATTATTCTTTCTTTTTATCACTTACCTACTTGAGGATGAGAAGGAGTTAAGCTTGGGGATGTTGATACGTTGCAAACGTATCTATAATTTTTGATGTTCCATGCTTGTTTAGTATCTACTTTCTTCTGTTTTGTCTACATTTGGAGATACTTTTATGCATTTTCTAGAACTAACCTATTAACAAGATGACATACTGCTAGTTGCCTGTTTTCTACTGTTTTGGGTTCTAGAAAGTCAGAAAATGAATATTCTCAGAATTGGATGGGACAAAAGCCAAAGTCAATATTTCACTAAGGGGAACACGGAGCCAGAAGACGAGATTTAGAGGGGCCAGGGGCCAGCCACAACATAGGGTGGCGCGGGTCCCCCTGGCCGTGCCACCAGGTGTTATGGTCCCCTCCGGCCTCCACCGACCTTGCCCTTTTGCCTATAAGAAGCCTCCCGATGCAGAAACCCTAAATCGTCCAACCTCCAGCGACAGAAAGTTCCGCAGCGCCGCCACCACCAAAGGGGAGATTCGGGGGACAGAAAGTCTCTGTTCCGGCACCCTGCCGGGATGGGGAAGTGCCCCCGGAGCCATCTCCATCGATCTCCACCACCATATCCATCACCGTTGCTGATTCCCATGATGATGAGGGAGTAGTTCTCTCTCGAGGCTAAGGGTTCTATCGGTAGCTATGTGTTCATCTCTCTCTATGCATGATCATATTGTGATCATGAGCTTTGTAATCAAGTAGATCTACCTTGCTACTCAAGTGCTTTAATAGATCTCTGCTCTCCCCATGTGTGTGAAAGTGACAGCGTGCACACCATGGTGGCACTTAGGCTAGAGATTACAAATACTTGTTATGAGTTATATTTGGAGTTGGATGTCTTTATGAAATTGTGGTGTTTGTTGGAACCATCTAGTGCTCAAGGTGACACTCTAGGGTTATCTAGATGAGAAAGGCTTACTTTGAGGTGTGCTGTTATAGTTAGAGTGTCCAACCGGAGAGTAGTTTAGAGTAGTATCATAAAGAGAAGATATTTATATGAGAGTGTTCAGTAGCAAAAGTATGATCCCTAGGCCTTGTTTCTAAGCATTGAAACTTCGTTTGCAACTAGATTTGTTACATGTTTGCTTGCTTCCATCTTTATTTCAGTTTGCCTTTAGTCTCTTCACGCCATCAAGCTATTTTCTAGCACCGTTGTCTTATATCTATACCACTTGTATTTCACTATCTCTTCGCCGAACTAGTGCACCTATACACCTGACAAGTGTATTGGTGTGTTGGGGACACAAGAGACTTCTTGTATCTTGATTGCAGGATTGCTTGAGAGGGAATACCTTTGACCACTTCCTCCCTGAGTTCGATAAACCTTGGGTAATCCACTTAAGGGAAAACTTGCTGCTGTTCTACAAACCTCTGCACTTGGAGGCCCAACAACTGTCTACAAGAATAGAAGTGCGTAGACATCACACCCCTTATCATCTTCTATCAGATTCTCAGGTTTACTCGGTGAGCAATTCATCCCATAGATTAGTTGTTTTTGTCATATACAGAAAAAGCCACACAAAAAGATTAGGGTTCATAGTTCTTTGCCATAGCCTAGATAACACTGTTCGTGAGTTCTAGTTGCTGATCGTAGTACTTTTGTGTAGCCTTTCTTCTAAATCTGAGTCGTATTTTTTGTCTAATCTTCGTATGTTTTTGTTCCATTGTCGGAGTCCATAGACTGTTTCTAGACTGTTCCTCCTGTTCTTGAGGTTGTTCGTCGTGTTCTTGGATTTTAGATCTACTAGATCTATTCTCTAGTTGTTTGATTTGGGGTTGTAGATCCGTTTAGAAAGAAAGAAAAATAGCAATCCTGGTCATGATCTGTACGTGAGACTCTTCATGTTTCCAACAAGTCAAAAAAAAGATCGCTAGCCTCTCTTGACCACAGACGAGTCTCGGCCTTTGCATGCGTGAAGCCTCCGGTAAATAAAATATCGGACCCCTCGGCTGACCACAGACAAGTCTGTCCTCCAGCGAGAGATTTTTTCCCCTGCCGACATCCTGCCGTGGCAGGATTTTAGGCCGTTTTTCTGCCATGTAGAGACCAATTCTCAGGTCAATTTTTTTCTTTTTTGTTTATTTTTTTACTGAGTCCACACAGCGTACCTATCCTTGTGAGCCATAGTAAGCCTTTCTTAGTGTCTAAAATTATCCTACGAGACTAGCGTGCTTAGTGCTCTGCGGGCTTCTCAGTTTAGCAATCTTGTGCCCGTTTCGTTGAAACATTGCTAGTGTCTCTCCTTGTGCATTGCAACACGAGCATTACTCCGACATATATCAATTTTTGAGCTCTTTTTTTATAGTTGCAATTGCCCCATTTATCTCCACCGTGTGTGTTTCCGTGGGTCTGTGTCATACAATCAGCACTAGGATTTCTGAATTGGTGTTGTTAGGTATCCATACCAAGCTCCACCTTATACCCCTGGTTGTCATGTGATAGTTTTTGCCCCTGGTATTCGCTTTGTCACATCCGTGCATGTGCTTCTCATACAAGTTGGTAAGCTATCCTAATTCACTTTGGAATGGTAAGATACATTGCCTTCTTTCAGTTTTGAGTGAGTTGGGAGAGTTCCACCATACACCATTTGATGCAGCCCATTCTACGGACGCTCCTACATCTACATCACCAAGTCCCCCAAGTGGACCGATGACCCATGCCCAAGCCAAGCTCCTTCAAGCTAAGGTGAATTCGCTCCTTGTCTCATGTGACTTCGATACATCCTTGGATTGCTTGCTACTTCATGCCAATATCTTATGCATCATCAGGTACGAAGCCCATGAAGAGGTGCCAAAGGAAGCAGCCAAGCCATCGCAAGACGTCGTGGACCAAACCGGCGCCAGGGTCGGCGGACCGGAATTCTAGCCGGAATTTCCGGCGCACGCTCCGGTGGACCGGACCAGCGACCAGAAATACCGGCGCACGCCAAAACCTTCCGGCGACGACTGAAAGGGGCTTCTGTGAGTCATTCCGGTTTCGACCAGAATTTCTGGTGGTGATCGGAAATTCCGGCACCGATTCCGGCACCGCCGGACTTATTGTCGGAATCGCCTCCCGAACGGCTACCTAGGTTTGATGCCCGAGAATATTCCTATTTCGTCCAGTTTTTACCTTTTATGCCCAAACTACCCCTGAACTTGTGGTTGTCCTATATATAGTCCCCCACCACCATTGTAAACCCTAGGCATGATATTTGGAATTAGTGGAAACCCCTTGTGGATCTATCTAGTTCTTGCCTCATGCTCCTTTGACAAAGGAGCACCAAATATCACAAACCTTGTTGGAGTTTGCATCATGCCTCCTTGTTGTACAAGGCCTAGGCATCGGAGTCCCTTTGCCTAGACGTCAAGATCTCACCGAGACTCCCATCTCGTCGTGCCGGTTCGAGAGAGAGATCCCCGCCCGACGTCGATCCTAGGGATTGCGCCGGACCGTAGCCGCCGGCGTGAGCAATTGGCTTGTATCGTGTCTTCGTGGTGTGTGTGTGTGTTCATCGTGTTCTTCGTGTGTGAGTTCGTGGTTCCTCTCTCTCCCTCACCCCCACACCTCCTCCGCCTCGATTTGAAAGGGATTCGTGAAAGATCGGGCCACCCTCGAGGTTAGCCCTCAACATATTAGTATCAAGAGCTTCGTTGCTCATGAATTCCCCCACAAATTTATCTCCTATCCACCAAAAATTTGAAAATCCCCAAAAAGAGCCCCAAATTTTCCTTCGGGTCAATCTCTAGATTTGGTGTGTTTTTCGTGGTTTTGTTCCACAATCTATTTCTTTGGGTACGGATCTACCTTCCTAGAACCTTTTCCCAGCCCAATTTGGACAAATTTCCAAAAAAATGACCGATTTGACTTTTGGAGTTTGTCACGAACTCAAACCGGCACCAGGATCGGCGGACCGGCCCAGCCGCCAGAAATTTCGGCGACAGTTCCGGCGAACCGGAATAGCCACCGGAATTTCCGACGCCACCGGTTTGGCCGCTGAAAGTTCTGTTTAGACCATTTTTTGTCCGTTTTCCTCTTGTATTGTTCTTGTTTCATGTGCGTGCCGCCAAACTTACTTTAAGCTTCCGCAGCAATATTCACATACCGCGCTCATCGACACCACAACACCGAACATCATCACCAACACCGGTAACAAGTCATCATACCAAAGGTATAACTTGTTCCACCTTGTTAACCCTTCTTCCTTGTGTGTACCTATCCTACGAGAGCAACTCATTTTGTGTTTGCCTAAGCATTGTGCACTTGTCCTTGGAAAGTGAGAGTGAGAGAGAAAATATAAGAGTTAACATAGTAGTATAGAAAGGGAGAAAAAGAATCAAAAAAAAGAGAGAGAAAAAGAAAAAGCAAAAGAAAAATAGAAAGAAACATAGTCTCCCAATACAAAGAGAGTCTCAAGCTTGTAAGCAAAGAGAGAAAAAGAGCGCGATCGAAGCAAGTGCACAAATCCGTTGCTTATTTCTCTTTTGGCGAATGAGTTCTGGTCTCTCCTTGCGTTGGCACGACACCGAGCATAGTCTTCGTTAGGACCTTTTGTGCTCATTTTCATAGTCGTGCTAACCACATCCGTCTTCACGTGTGTGTATCCTAGTGTTTTGTAGATCGGCTCCTATTTGCTTTTGATCTTTTGGTTCTCTACCATGTTTGAGAATAACCTTTTCTTTGGATCGTTTCGTTTGGTTTTCCACAACCCTAACCTTCCACCCATAGCTTTTGAGAGTTTTAGCTTCCCTTATTTAGTGTGAGTTTTTCTTTGCGTTTTCACTTTCCAAGCTAATCGCTCTCACTTGTGGTTTCTAGTTCAGTGCAATCCCCAAGGTGAGGAACAAGGCTAACACCACCATATTCCACTTCCATATACAATCCTTGTGTGTTTTGCATAATGGATAGGCATGGTGAGTCGAGCCAACCACCTCCCCAAGAAGAAGAACAAGGACCATACATGACGCGTGCAAGTCACTTCATCGTCCGATAAGAGTTTCGTGAACATTGCCAAGCCCTTGAGACGCGACAAGATGAACAATTTGGCGAGACGCAAGCCGAGTTCAAGAACATCGACAACCGCTTCGATGGCCTCGAAATACAAATGCACGCAATGCATCACAACTTTGGCCACCAAAACAAAGCGCTACAACGCTTCGTCACTGAAACAGATGACAATCTTCGACGCCTCATCGACAGAATGGCAAGGCCACGCTCACGTGCATCAATCTCTTCAAGCTCGTTGCGTCAGCATATTCCTCTCCAACAAGATCTTCGTACATGTGCTCCAAAACGCAATGATGCCCCCGTGGTTGAAGATGGAAGTTCTTCCAACTATGTACCTTCGCCACGGCATGCCGCTACGTCAAGCTATGACGGTGACCTCTCATCAAGGCCACAAGCAAGGCAAGAAGCACACCGTCATCACGCAAGGGCATTGGTGATACAACAAGAGCAACCACAAGATGAACCGCAAGTCCACCACCATCACCCGCGACACGTACTTGACACAACAAGTGATGACTCTATTTTGTAAAATCAAGCTCGTCATCGACGTGAAGCTCTCTAAGATCCTCCTCCTCATCATCATCGTCATGAATGTCCGCACCGACACCATGGTCATAACGAGGCGCCTCCTCCACCACGCCAAAACTTGGAGCACCAAGTGGTCCAAATTGAGCGACGCCCACCACGTCAAGATTCTCAAGACCATGATCTTTGCCGTGAGGCCCATGTGCCTAACCAACATCACCAACCGAGGAACGAGCCTCCCCTTCGTCATCAACCGCATCAAGAGGCTCCACACCCTCGTCACCATGAGGCCCAAGCGCCTCAACTACGTCAACAACCGCGCCAAGAGCAAGAGCAAGCTCCACAACAACAACATCAAGAGAAAGCCCCGCAACAGGAGCACGAGAACCAAGTTCCACCTCCTCAACCACAAGATCATCAACATGGCAACAACCGCTACCATGACCGCAATGGGGAAGAAACTTTCGGCAAGCTCAAGTTCACAATGCCCAAGTTCACCGGATCCAATGACCCCGAAGAATACCTCTCGTGGGCACTTAAGGTCGACAAGATCTTCCGCATGCACAACTATAGCAACGAAAAGATGGTCGTCATGGCTTCGCTTGAGTTTGATGATTACACCAACCTTTGGTGGGAACAAGTTCAAGTTGCTCGTGATGCCATACAAGAGCCGCCAATCACAACTTGGCATGACATGAAGGCTCACATGAGATCCCGGTTCGTCCCCGCGCACTACATGCGTGACCTCTTCAACAACCTTCAATCGCTTCGTCAAGGGACAAAGACCGTGGAAGAGTACTTCAAGGAAATGGAACTCAACTTGATTCGTGCCAACATCGATGAGCGTATGGAGCAAACTATGGCACGCTTCCTTATTGGGTTGAACCACCCAATCAAGCGCATCATCGAGTTCCAAACATACAACACCATGGTTGAGCTTGTGCATGTCGCAACAAAGGCTGAACGTCAAGTACAAGAGGACATCAAATACAACAAGCCCAAGACGTACTTCACCTACAAGCAAGCTTCAATCGCTACGCTAACAACCTTCAATAGAAGCTCCTCAAGTACCTCCAAGCCTTCCTTCAAGCCCATACTTTCTCAAGGAAAACTGCCCGCAAGTGGCAAACAAGCAAAGAGCGACACACCTTTCAACGGTGAGTGCTACAAGTGTGGAGGCAAAGGACGCAAGTCGGCCAAATGTGGAAACAAGAAGGTATTGTTCATCCATGACAATGGCGACAAAGAGTACTTGAGTGAAGATGAATTTGATGCCCGAGTCAAGGAAGCAATGGCAAAGCAACGAGTGGAAGATGATCAAGAACTCCTCATGTGTGAACATGACGCAAGTCCATCGCTTGTCGTCACAAGGATCTTGACCACTCAAGCACAAGAGCATGAAGACTAATGCTCAAATATCTTCCAAACACGAGCCGACATCAATGGCAAATCTATCAAGGTGATCATCGATGGTGGGAGTTGCCACAACCTTGCTAGCACCGAGTTGTGTGAGAAGCTCAACATCACCCTCCATCCACACAAACACCCCTACCACGTGCAATGGCTAAGTGACCAAGGGTCTGTTAAGATCAAGCATACCGTATCGGTCTCCTTCGCCATTGGTCCTTATAAAGACACGGTGGAGTGCGATGTGGTCCCTATGACAGTTTGCCACATGCTTCTAGGTCGACCATGGCAATTTGACAAGGCTGCTCTACATGATGGTCGCACTAATGTATACACTTTCAAATGGCTAAACAAGACATGTGTTTTGCAACCGATGACTCCTAGCCAAATAATTGGGAACAACGCAAAGGCTTTAGCGAGGGCGCAAAGCACAGCACCTCCTTGTGAGAAGAGCGGTGAGAGAGAGAACCACCTCATAGTGAGTGAGAGCCACAAGCCAAACTCGAGTGGAAAAACTAAGAGTGTTGTTGAGGGCAAACCTCTAGGGTGGCCTGATCTTTCACGATTCCCTTTCAAATCGAGGAAGGAGTGCGTGGAGAGGAGGGGAGGATGAACACGACGAATGCACGCAAGAAGAACGCGATGAACACACACACCCAAAACCACGATACACACCAATAGCTCACGCCGGCGGTGACCGGTTCGGCGCAATCCCTAGGATCGGCGTCAGGCGGAGGACTCTCTCTCGAACCGGCACGGCGAGATGGGAGACTTGGTGAGATCTTGACGTCTAGGCAAAGGGACACCGATGCCTAGGCCTTGTACAATGCGGAGGCACAATGCAAACTCCAACGAGGTTTGGGGATATTGGTGCTCCTTAGTCAAGGAGCATGAGGCAAGAATTAGATAGATCCACAAAGGGGTTTCCACTAATTGCAATATCATGCCTAGGGTTTACAATGGATGTGGGGGACTATATATAGGCCAGCCACTTAAACAGGGGTACTTTAGGAATAAAAGACAAGTTTTGGACGGACTAAGGGGTACATGGGCCATAGGCCCAAAGGCCTTTTCATGTCTGGCGATGGTCGGTCCGGAGAGTCCGGTGTGGTGGACCGGAGACTCCGATCTGGACCAGAGAATCCGGTGTAGTCTCCGGACTGGCCTCCAGAGGGGCCTTCAGATTGTCCTAGGGACCAATTCTGGGGGCAGACCGGAGGTGGGGCCGGAGACTCCGGTGTCTACAGGCCGGAGACTTTGGCGGACCCGACACTCCGGTGTGCGCAAACTAGAGAGTCCGGTCTGAGCAGCTCCAAGCAGCTCCTGCTTCATGCTCTGCTCCTTGTTCTCCATCCTTGGGTGCTTGGTGATGTTTCGAAGCTTCGTACCAGATGATGCATAGGGTAGTTGCATGAAGTAGCATACCATCCAAGGAGGTATCAAATTGGCACGAGGAGAGAGCGATTTCACCTTAGCTTGTAGGAGTTTTGCTCGGGCACGAGTCATGGGTCCACTTGGGGGACTTGTTGGTGTAGATGTAGGAGCGTCCGTAGGAAGGGCCGCATCAGCTCCCCCCCCCCCTTGGGAAAGAGTCGTCCTCGACTCTTCATGGTTATCATCTTGAACATCTCCATGGTAGGGTGAAAGATCCTTGACATTGAATGTATTGCTTGCAAGGTACTTGGAGGTCGGTATGTCGATGATGTAGGCGTTGTTGTTCATTCGTTTGAGGACCTTGAAGGGACCATCTCCTCTTGTCTTGAGCTTGGAGTCATGTTCCTTGGGGAAGCGGTCTTTGCTTAGGTGTATCCACAGAAGGTCACCTTCTTCAAAGATCATCTCCTTCTTGTCCTTGTTTAACCTTGAGGCTTGGCGAAGGACTTTTAGTTCGATTGTATCTCTTGTTTCTTCATGAAGCGTCTTCATAGCTTGTGCACACTTCTCGACGTCCATGTTCGTGCGCTCATGGAGAGGTAGTGGTAGGATGTCGAGCGCGGTGAGGGCTCGAAACCATAGATGATCATGAATGGACTCATCTTAGTTGTTGAGTGCTTGGCTCGATTGTAGGCGAACTCGGCGTGGGGAATGCATTCCTCCCAATCCTTCAAGTTTTTCTTGATCAACACACGTAGGAGAGTTCCGAGGCTTCGGTTGATAACCTCGTTTTGTCCATCGGTTTGAGGATGCGACGCGGATGAAAAGAGGAGCTTGACGCCGAGCTTGGCCATGAGGGTCTTCCATAAGTATCTCATGAATTTGACGTCGCGGTCGGAGACGATTGTCCTTGGCACGCCGTGAAGACGGACGATTTCCCTGAAAAACAGATTTGCAACATGTGAAGCATCGTCGGTCTTATGGCACGGTATGAAGTGTGCCATTTTGGAAAAATGATCCACAACAACAAATATAGAATCATGACCATGCTTAGATCTAGGCAATCCTAACACGAAATCCATGCTAGGGTATGAGGAATAGGCAATGGCATATAAAGACCATAAGGGTTAGCTTGCGACTTAGCTGGAACACATGTCGTGCATCGTTGAACGTAGCGCTCCACGTCATGCTTCATCTTGGGCCAAAAGTAGTGATTGGAGAGCATGTCCAATGTCTTGTCGCGGCCAAAGTGACCCATGAGGCCTCCATCATGAGATTCTTGCAGGAGCAAAAGTTGAAGCGACGACTTCGGAATGCATAGCTTGTTTTGTTTAAATAGAAAGCCCTTTTGCAAATAGAAATAATCAACTCCTTTGTCATTAGAGCACTTTGCGAAAATTGGTTCAAAGAACGGGTCGGAAGCATACAAGGATTTTACTTCCTCAAGACCTAACACGTTGATTTCATGTCTCGTAAGAAGGCTTGTATGTTTGCGAGATAATGCGTCCGCAACTACATTATCTTTGCCCTTCTTATACTTGACAATGTACAGAAAGACTCCATGAACTCAACCCACTTAGTGTGTCTCTTGCTCAAGTTAGCTTGGCCTTTGAGATATTTCAACGACTCGTGGTCGGACTGTATGATCAATTCCTTGGGCCAAAGGTAGTGTTGCCAAACTTGAAGGACACGAACTAAGGCAAAAAGCTCTTTGTCATAAATCGGCTAGTTAAGGCGAGCACCATCAAGTTTCTCGCTATGGTAGGCTATAGGACGTCCGTTTTGCATAAGGACTCCTCCAATGCCAATACAACTAGCATCACAGTCTATCTCAAAAGTTTTTGTGTAATCCGGTAATGCAAGGAGAGGTGCTTCGGTGAGCCTCTTTTTAAGTTCATCAAAAGCTTTTTGTTGTGCTTTGCCTCACACGAAGGTGACATTCTTTTTGGTCAATTCATTAAGGGGACAAGCAATGGTTGAAAAATCTTTCACAAAGCGACGATAGAAACCGGCCAACCCATGAATACTTCGAAGTTCACTCACATTTGTTGGGATGGGCCAATCGCGTATGTCCTTTACCTTGGAAACATCAACTTCAATTCCCTTCGAAGAAACGACAAATCCAAGAAAAATCAACTTGTCTTTAGCAAAAGTGCACTTGGGAAGATTAGCATAAAGATTTTCATGTCGAAGGATTTGCAAAACTTCCTTGACATGTGTTATATGGTCCTCAAGTGATTTGCTATAAACAAGAATATCATCGAAATAGACAACACTTTTTCCAATGAGAGAACGCAAGATATGATTCATTAGACGCATGAAGCTGGATGGGGCATTAGACAAACCAAAGGGCATAACCAACCATTCATAGAGACCAAGTTTGGTCTTGAAGGCGGTTTTCCACTCATCACCTTCAGCCATGCGTATTTAATGGTAACCACTACGAAGATCAATTTTCGAAAAAATAGTGGCTCCACACAACTCATTAAGCATGTCATCGAGACATGGTATGGGATGTCGATAACGCATAGTGATAGCATTGATTGGACGGCAGTCCATGCATAACCGTAACGTATCATCCGTCTTTGGAACAAGAATCACGGGTACGGCACTTGGACTAGTGCTAACTTGGATCAAACCTTTGGAGCCGAGTTGGTTGATTTGATGTTCGATCTCCTTCGTCTCCTCCGGGTTCGTGCGATAGGCGGTGCGGTTGGGAAGTGGTGCACCGGGGATGAGGTCAATGCGATGTTCGATGGCGCGAAGAGGAGGTATTCCATGTGGAAGCTCTCCGAGGAACACATCCTTGAATTCCTGCAAAACACTCAACAAAGATGGAGGAACATTGGTTAATTCGTTAGTTCCTTGTGCTAGTCCCTTGCAAAGGAGGACATAGTGCAATGTAACATCCCAAATTTTGCAATTACAGATGTTACTAGAAGCATGCACCATATCATTGCATCATGGCATCACATATCAAAAATTTGCAACAGGTATTTTCTCAAACCCCATAGTCAATTATAGACAAAAGGGGTAAAAAGCTTTTAACCTTTTTAACCACCAAAATCTTTGCAAAAGGGTTATTTTATAGTCCTATTCTAACCCTCTCCTTTTTACAAAATTTTAGAGACCAATTTCGTCTAATTCGGAGTCCATTTGCAAAAGTTATTAAACAAAAAGCAAAACAGAAATTAATAAAAGAATAAAAAAACACGAAACCTAACCTAATCGGGCCGGCCGAGCCAGCCCAGGGGCCTATCTACCGCGTGCGCCAGCGAGCGAGCGGCGCGTAGCGCAGCCGCCGCCCAGGCCGACCCAGCAGCCCGCCAGCGCCCATGCCGCGCCAGCGCCCGCTGACAGGCGGGCCCCGCCCGTCAGTCGCCGCCTCCGAGTCCGGCTCGGCCACGCCGCCGCCGCCGCCTCAGAGATAACCGCCTCTGGCGAATCCAGAGCAAACTCCGCGACTTCCACTCCAAGTCTTTCTGCCTTTAAATAGCCCTCAGCACGCTCTCCTAGAACCCTAATCTTTTTCCGCCGCCACCGCCACCGAGCACCGCCGATTTCTCGCCAGAACCCCGCCACCGTCCGTCGCCTCCGGCCGTCGTCCGCCGTCGCCTCGGAGAAGGAGGACCGCCGCCGCCCTCGGGAACGGGACCGCGAGGAGGAGCCGCGCGCCATCTGCCCCTCCGTCTCGCCGGAGGAGCACCGCCGTCGCCGGTCATCGCCGTCGTCCGCCGCCGCCTTCAGACGCCGCCGCCACGGTAAGCCGCGCCGCCACCTTCATCTCCGACCGTCAGATCTAGATCTGACGGCCCCCAATCGGTCAACCGGCCTGGCCAACCGTGTCGCACCGCGTGGCAGCGCCACGTCGACGCCGCGTCGCCACCTTCTGTAGAAATTTGTCATATCATGCTTAGGGTGTTTAGATCTGTCTCGAGATAGATTAGAGTTGTAGATCTAGTTTTAAGCCTGGTTAATTAGGGTTTTATCCAAAGTACCTAAAATCTATGGAAAATCGATTCTAATGGCATCCCCAACTCAACAACACCCCTGGTTAAAACCCTTGGTCGAAATCAAATCCACCCTTGCATATTACCATGTTGCATGCATGCATATTTGACTTCGTGACTTGTTTTGTGCAAATTGTGATTGGATCCTTGTTTGCTTCGTTAGATTGCTCGGAGTGCGCTGAGGAGTATTGGTGTGTAGATTTCTTCTCGGATCAAGGCAAGTTACACCACTGTTCATATTAATGTCCCAATTTTGACTATGCATGTTTTACACTTCAAAATTCTGTAGTATGCACGTGTAGGATTTTGGTAGGTTTTTCTTAGTACTATTTTGCTAGTGCGGTTTTGTAGTATGCCATGAGTAGCTCTTTGCTTAGGAATTTCCATCCCAATAGGTTATCCTATTTTTGTAAGTTATGCTGGCTATGCTATATACTTGTACATATCAAGCGCCGTTGGGAGGGTTCGAAAGACTCAAACATTTTCTAAGTATGAGAGCTCTCTCGAGCGAACTTTTCTTCTCAAAACCCCCTTCAAAATAAAACTAAGTTTTCCTTCTGGGCGGAATGGTTGTCGGGTCAACGAGTGGGATTTTGGTGGAGGACGGCCGCCCAGGAATCAAAGAAGTCTGCCATGTTTCAGAATTCATAAGGTTCCCGTGCAACCACAATACATATGGGCTCTGTCTTGGCTTAGTACTGAGTGGGAAACCTCACCGGGGTACCAATATTTGGAGGTTCTTGGCACGGTTGGATCCAGCTGGTAGAGGGGCTACTAAGGGAAGGCTTCGCCATGGTCTTGTCTGTAAAAGGACTTGATCGTGGATTGTGGGGAAGTGCACAACCTCTCGAGAGTATTGCAATCTAGTCGATCAGCCGTGTTCACGAAAACAGAACAACATTGAGCATCTGAAGGATGGAGCCTCTGGAAGATCTTCCTCTCTCTCTTTTTCCAAGCTTACGTTTTATAAACCCCAGGGTGTGAGTAATATCGCCATTGGGTGGGATTTTGGGAACTTGGTGCGTAATATCCAAGTGCTAGGTTGATCGGGCACATGGTGAGTAATGTCCATGTGTTCCATTCGACCCTATACTATTTATCAAAGTTTACAAAGTAGGGAAAACTTTCTTCCTCTTTTCTTATTACATTGATAAAATTGGATTTACGCAAATGAACCCCAGAGCCTACTCTCAGCCTTGCATGTAGAGATAGTCTTACTCTTTCCTTGGTGTAATTTGCCAATACATTCAAAGTATTGACCCAACTTGTTGGCTGCACGTCTTATGTGCAGAATCCGAAGATTGAAAGGTGCGTAGGGATCGCGGGTCTTCACGCAGCTAGCCTGAGGCGTTGATGGAATCAAGTTTTATTTAGTTTCCGTTGTTTTATTTGAGCTAGCTATAAGCTATGCAAGTTGTAATAATTATACTCTGGATTATTCGTGTAATAATGACTTGTGTTTTACATGATATTCATCGACTGTGAAGTGCTAGCTATTGATCCAGGGACTAGCATGTTAATCACAGGGACTTAGGATCCTTAACGATCCGAGGTCACAACAGATGGTATTAGAGCACAAAGTTGCATGTAGGACGTGACCCCTAGGATTGGTAACCACCTTTACCATGTGTGTTTTTGCTTTCTATATCCTTCTAAGTTATTTGTACTCTTCTAGTATTTTCCTTCCTTATCACCTTGTGCCTAATTTTCTCTCTCCTAACCTAAAAGATGACGGCCTTCTACTACGACACCGCCGAAGACATCAAGTGCCTGCGCTTCAGGGAATGCCTTCTGGACATCATCAAGACACTGCAGTTACCCATGCCATCAATCAAGGGAAGCGGGTTGAGGAAGATGCACAAGGAAGGATGCTAGGCGATTGAAGTCATCCAACTAGGGCGCAGTCAGACAGAACCCAAGACAGAGGCCATTGTGCTCAACGTCACCAGTGACTCCAAGGAGAAAGGACTTAGCATCAGCTTGCAGGAACTCATTGGACGCCTTTGCGGACGCCACCATGAAGAGGTTGAAGGCCACTACATCAAACTCTTTGGAAGACGTGATGAGAAGGGAGTTCCAATCGAGTTAACCTTGGAGGAAAGGAAGACATGCAAGCGTCGAAGAATCCAATATCAAGACTTGGAGTTCCACATCAATGACCTTCAGAAGGGGAGCTGCCTTGAGACCATGAGGAATGACGAGCTATGTGCCCTAGTCAAGGAGAAGGACGAGAAGATCGAGGAGCTGGAAGAGAAGATCAAGTCTCTAGGAGGGGAACTCACCGCCCAAGACAAGAGGTTCGCTAATCAAGAGAAGAGGGTGCAAGATAAGAACAAGAGGATTAGGGAGCAAAGTCTAGTGCTCGCAAAGAACGATATGGAGTTCAAGAACCTTGCCACCATGTTGAAGGACCTACGAGCAGCCAAGAGGAGCTTGGAGGAGAAGATCACGCCTGTGACTATGGGATCAAGTTTGATCAAGAAGCTACAGAAGGAGAAGAAGGAACTCCAAAAGAGGCTGGAATCTGCTACCCAGGAGCTGCAGGGGGTGAAGGAACTTCAAGAGAGGCTCGAAGCTGCTACACCGGAGCCACAGGAGGTGAAGGAACTTCAAGAGAAGCTTGAAGCCACGACGAGGGACATGGAGCTATACAAGTCACTGCTGGAAAAGGAAGGCTTCATTATTGAGGATGAGGAAGTGGATGATGAGTACAGTAGTTGGACCACCTTTAGTTCTATAGTCGAACGTTATTCGCGATTGTAATGAGTACCAAAAATCTTATATTGGTTAGTTAAACTTGGTTGAGTGTGTGGATTTTTGTGCTATGTGTGCCTTGCTTTTCTCGTGTGCCTTTCTTGTTTACATAAGGGTAGGAGTTTATTCCTTAGGCTTTCTATCTATTTCTTAACCTGCCTCCCAAACCCTCCAGATGGCAAGACGTGGAAACAACAACAACATGCCCCCAGAGATAGCACAACTTCTGAACTCCCAGAATCAGTTGATCCAACTCCTCACTCAAAACATGCAAAACAACAACAACAACCCGTCGCCCCCACCGCCCCAACAGGATCGCTTGACTTGGTTCTTGAGGTTGAACCCTCCAACTTTCTCAAGTAGTTCTGAGCCAGTTGTGGCAGACGACTGGCTCCGCACCATCAACAAAAAGTTAGACACCGTCCAAGTTGTTGGAGCTGATAGAGTGCGCTTTGCCGCGCACCAACTTGAGGGACCAGCTGCCGAATGGTGGGATAACTACCAGGTCACCCACCCCGATATTGAAGTTATCACCTAGAACCAGTTTGAAGCAGCCTTTCGTACCCATCACGTAGCCGCGGGAGTCATGTCACTTAAGAGACGTGAGTTCCGCGACTTGAAACAGCTACACCGCTCTGTCTCCGAGTATGGGGACCTTTTCAACAAGCTGGCACGTTATGCACCTGATGATGTATCCACTGATGCCAAGAGACAGGAGGAGTTCTTAAGGGGACTTAATGATGAAATATCTATTCAGCTTGTGGCTCTAAAGTTTGATAACTATCAGGAACTTCTGGGCAGGGCAGTTGTGGTTGAAGCAAAGCAAAGGAGTATAGAAAACCGTAAGAGAAAGTCCGTCTCACACAAGCACAACTCTACCCCATATCAGAAGCAACGCACTTCGTCACCACCACCCCACAACCACAATGGTCATCGCCATGGAGGACATAACCACAATGGCCATAAACACCGCAATGGAAATGGCAATGGGAAGGATCTGAGTGAAGTGACATGCTTCAAGTGTAACAAGACAGGGCATTATGCAACTACTTGCCCCGAAAAGACGAAGAATGGGAATGGTACTGGAAACAGCAACGGACACAACCATGGCAATGGTAATGGAAATGGGAAGAAGCCGAATCCGTTCGTCAAAGCCACAGCGAATCATGTCTCCATGGAGGATGCTCGTGAGGCACCTGACTCTGTGATTGGTAAGTTCAAGCTTAACTCCACCCCTGCAGTTGTTCTTTTTGATACTGGTGCATCGCATTCATTCATATCAAGGGTATTTGTGGATAGAGGCAAGATACCTACGGAGACTATTAGTACTCCCCTAAGGGTAAGTTCTCCTGGAGGAGAAATAGTGGCAAACTCTGGATGCCATGGGTTAGAACTAAGGATTGGGGCGCACACCTTTCCCACCAGCCTAGTCGTTCTGGAATCACAAGGCTTAGACATAATTTTGGGCATGAATTGGATGACCGAATATGAGGGAGTCATTGATTGTGCCAAAAGGACTATCGCACTCACGACTCCGGATAAGAAAAGGATTCGCTTTAAGTCAGCTTTCGCACTCGAAGGAAGTATGGTGAACTCTCTTAAGGGGGTTAGCTTGGAGGGTGTGCCAATTGTGAAGGAGTATCCAGATGTGTTCCCAGAAGAATTGCCAGGGATACCTCCCGACCGGGACATCGAGTTTCTCATTGACTTGATGCCTGGTACTGGACCAATAGCAAAGAGACCGTACAAGATGGATGTGGATGAGTTGAAGGAACTTAAGAAACAGCTTAGAGAGCAATTGGACAAAGGCTTCATTCAACCAAGTGCGTCATCTTGGGGAGCACCTGTCTTATTCGTGGAGAAGAAGGATAAAACTAAGAGACTAGTCGTAGATTACCGGTCGTTGAATGAAGTGACAATCAAGAACAAGTACCCTCTACCCAATATTAACGACATGTTTGACCAATTAAAGGGAGCTAGTGTATTCTCTAAAATGGATCTCCGATCAGGATATTTCCAGCTAAAGATCCGGGAACAGGATGTACCCAAGACAGCTTTCACCACGAGATACAGATTGTATGAATACACCATGATGTCGTTTGGCTTAACCAATGCCCCTGCATACTTCATGACCATGATGAACAAGATATTCATGGAGTACTTGGATAAGTTTATTGTGGTATTCATTGATGACATACTCATATACTCCAAGGACGAGAAGGAACATGAGCGGCATCTGTGCCTAATCATGGAAAAGTTAAGGGAACACAAGTCGTATGCCAAATTTAGCAAATGTGAGTTCTGGTTGAAAGAAGTAGGTTTCCTTGGTCATATTGTGTCGGCTAAAGGTGTTGTCGTGGACCCAAGTAAGGTAGCTTCCGTGACAGAATGGGAGTCTCCTAAGAATGTGGGTGATATTAGGAGTTTCCTGGGCCTTGCGGGATATTACCGAAGATTCATTGAAAACTTTTCCAAAATAGCAAAGCCTATGACAGAGTTGCTGAAGAAAGAGAAGAAGTTCCAATGGACCGAGGCATGTGAAGCAAGTTTTCAAGAGTTGAAGAAACGCCTAGTAACAGCACCAATTTGTGTCTCCCTGACATCCAAAAGGACTTCCAGGTCTATTGCGACGCTTCCCGGCAAGGACTTGGTAGTGTACTGATGCAAGATGGAAAAGTAGTGTCTTACGCCTCTCAGCAACTTAATAACCATGAGAATAACTACCCCACGCACGATTTGGAACTAGCATCAGTTGTGCATGCGCTCAAGGTATGGAGACATTACCTAATGGGCAAACATTGTGATGTGTTCACGGATCACAAGAGCCTTAAATACATCTTCACTCAAAAGGAATTAAATATGAGGCAAAGGAGATGGCTTGAGCTCATCAAGGACTATGACTTGGACCTGCAGTACCATCCTGGAAAGGCCAACATTGTGGCTGACGCCTTAAGCCGGAAGGTCTATGTAAATGGACTTACCGTGGGAGAACTTCCAAATGATTTGGTGAACAATTCAAGGACCTTAGGTTGGAAATTGTTCCGAAAGGATACTTAGCCACTATGGAGATAGTGCCAACGCTTCTGGACCAAATCAAAGAGGCCTAGAAGGGGGACAAAGAGTTGGAAGAAATAAGAGCTAATATAAGCAAGGGTAAAGTAAAAGGGTTTCACACGGATGAACAAGGAACACTTTGGTATGAGAAACGTCTATACGTTCCCGATGACCCTGATATCAGGAAGTTAATCCTTCAGGAAGCTCACGATTCGCCCTACTCAATTCATCCCGGTAATACAAAGATGTACATGGATGTGAAAGAAAGATTCTGGTGGAACAACATGAAAAGAGAAATTGTTGAATATATCTCCTTGTGTGACGTATGCAACAGAGTTAAGGCCGAACATCAAAAGCCAGCAGGACTGCTGCAGCCATTACCTGTGCCCGATTGGAAGTGGGACAAGGTAGGCATGGATTTTATCACAGGACTACCCCGGACTCGATCTGGGTATGACTCCATCTAGGTAGTGGTCGACCACTTCACAAAAGTGGCCCACTTTATTCCCGTAAAGACCACCTATACGAGTGCTAAACTTGCCAAGATTTACATGTCAAGGATCGTAAGCCTTCATGGTGTACCCAAGGGTATTGTCTCGGATAGAGGAACCCAATTCACCTCTAAGTTTTGGCGACAGCTACACGAGTCTCTAGGGACACGACTGGAGTTTAGTACCGTCTTCCACCCACAAACCGATGGACAGACGAAAAGAGTTAATCAGATCTTGGAGGACATGTTAAGAGCCTGTGCGCTAGACTATGGGTCTAGCTGGGATGATAACTTGCCATATGCAGAATTCTCGTACAATAACAGCTACCAAACTAGCATCAAGATGGCCCCTTTTGAAGTTCTATATGGCAGAAAGTGTAGGACTCCGCTGCTATGGAGTGGGGTTGGTGAACGGAGTTTGTTTGGACCTGAACTGATCAAGGATGCCGAAGAGAAGGTGAGGCAGATTCAAGACAGGTTAAAAATAGCCCAATCCAGACAAAAGAGTTATGATGATTCCAAGCGCAGGGATGTGACTTATGAAGTGGGAGACCGTGCGTATCTCCGAGTTTCACCACTACGAGGAGTTAAGAGATTCGGAATCAAGGGTAAGTTAGCACCCCGATTCATAGGGCCCTACAAAATCTTGGGTCACAGAGGGGAAGTTGCCTATCAGTTGGAATTACCCGAAATGTTAACAGTTCACGATGTTTTCCATGTGTCGCAACTAAAGAAGTGTCACCCGGAAATGGCTGAAACCCCACTAAAGGATACAGTTCCGTTGGAAGAAGTTCAATTGGAAAACGATCTCACCTATGAGGACAAACCCACCAGGATCTTGGAAACAGCCGAGAGAATTACTCGTACCAAGACTATCAGGTTTTGCAAAGTTCAATGGAATCACCATTCCGAGGAAGAGGCCACATGGGAGCGTGAAGAAGACCTGAAGAAAGAACACCCGCACCTATTTGCTAACCAACCTAAATCTCGGGGACGAGATTCTTCTTAAGGGGGGTAGGTTTGTAACATCCCAAATTTTGCAATTACAGATGTTACTAGAAGCATGCACCATATCATTGCATCATGGCATCACATATCAAAAATTTGCATCAGGTATTTTCTCAAACCCCATAGTCAATTATAGACCAAAGGGGTAAAAAGCTTTTAACCTTTTTAACCACCAAAATCTTTGAAAAAGGGTTATTTTATAGTCCTATTCTAACCCTCTCCTTTTTACAAAATTTTAGAGACCAATTTCGTCTAATTCGGAGTCCGTTTTGCAAAAGTTATTAAACAAATAGCAAAACAGAAATTAATAAAAGAATAAAAAAACACGAAACCTAACCTAACCGGGCCGGCCGAGCCAGCCCGGGGGCCTATCTACCGCGCGCGCCAGCGAGCGAGCGGCGCGCAGCGCAGCCGCCGCCCAGGCCGGCCCAGCAGCCCGCCAGCGCCCGCTGACAGGCGAGCCCCGCCCGTCAGTCGCCGCCTCCGAGTCCGGCTCGGCCACGCCGCCGCCGCCGCCTCAGAGACAACCGCCTCCGGCGAATCCGGAGCAAACTCCGCGACTTCCGCGCCAAGTCTTTCCGCCTTTAAATAGCCCTCGGCACGCTCTCCTAGAACCCTAGTCTTTTTCCGCCGGCACCACCACCGAGCACCGCCGATTTCTCGCCGGAACCCCGTCGCCGTCCGCCGCCTCCGGCCGCCGTCGCCTCGGAGAAGGAGGACCGCCGCCGCCCTCGGGAACGGGACCGCGAGGAGGAGCCGCGCGCCGTCCGCCCCTCCGTCTCGCCGGAGGAGCACCGCCGCCGCCGCCGGTCATCGCTGTTGTCCGCCGCCGCCTTCAGACGCCGCCGCCACGGTAAGCCGCGTCGCCCCCTTCATCTCCGACCGTCAGATCTAGATCTGACGGCCCCCAATCGGTCAACCGGCCTGGCCAACCGCGTCGTGCCGCGTGGCAGCGCCACATCGACGCCGCATCGCCACCGTGTCACATCACGCGCGCCTCGCTGGCCCACTCACGAGCCGCCACGTGTCGCGCGTCTCTGACCCTTTTTCCTTTTTCTTTTAAAATAGGCAGAAATAGCTCCAATCTCGTAAAATTCATAGAAATTCGAATATTAGTCCAAAAATTGCGTATAATATACCGTTGGATTCATATTTTCGAGTAGAACACAGATCTACTATAATATTACTGTTTTGCCACAGCAATATTGCAGTAGAATTAAAAGTTTAGATTAGAGTATTTTAATTCTAGAAAATTATCCGTAGCTCTGTTTTAGTTGATTCCTGTTGCATTGGCTTTGTTTTGAAAATACCTTCTGTAGAAATTTGTCATATCATGCTTAGGGTGTTTAGATCTGTCTCGATATAGATTAGAGTTGTAGATCTAGTTTTAAGCCTGGTTAATTAGGGTTTTATCCAAAGTACCTAAAATCTGTGGAAAATCGATTCTAATGGCATCCCCAACTCAACAACACCCCTGGTTAAAACCCTTGGTCGAATCAAATCCACCCTTGCATATTACCATGTTGCATGCATGCATATTTGACTTCGTGACTTGTTTTGTGCAAATTGTGATTGGATCCTTGTTTGCTTCGTTAGATTGCTCGAAGTGCGCTGAGGAGTACTGTTGTGTAGATTGCTACTCGGATCAAGGCAAGTTACACCACTTGTTCATATTAATGTCCCAGTTTTGACTATGCATGTTTTACACTTCAAAATTCTGTAGTATGCACGTGTAGGATTTTGGTAGGTTTTTCTTAGTACTATTTTGCAAGTGCGGTTTTGTAGTATGCCATGAGTAGCTCTTTGCGTAGGAATTTCCATCCCAATAGGTTATCCTGTTTTGTAAGTTATGCTGGCTATGCTATATACTTGTACATATCAAGCGCCGTTGGGAGGGTTCGAAAGACTCAAACATTTTCTAAGTATGAGAGCTCTCTCGAGCGAACTTTTCTTCTCAAAACCCCCTTCAAAATAAAACTAAGTTTTCCTTCTGGGCGGAATGGTTGTTGAGTCAACGAGTGGGATTTTGGTGGAGGACGGCCGCCCAGGAATCAAAGAAGTCTGCCATGTTTCAGAATTCAGAAGCTTCCCGTGCAACCACAATACATATGGGCTCTGTCTTGGCTTAGTACTTAGTGGGAAACCTCACCGGGGTACCAACATTTGGAGGTTCTTGGCACGGTTGGATCCAGCTGGTAGAGGGGCTACTAAGGGAAGGCTTCGCCATGGTCTTGTCTGTAAAAGGACTTGATCGTGGATTGTGGGGAAGTGCACAACCTCTCGAGAGTATTGCAATCTGATCGATCAGTCGTGTTCACGGAAACAGAACAACATTGAGCATCTGAAGGATGGAGCCTCTGGAAGATCTTCCTCTCTTTCTTTTTCCAAGCTTAGTTTTATAAACCCCAGGGTGTGAGTAATATCGCCATTGGGTGGGATTTTGGGAACTTGGTGCGTAATATCCAAGTGCTAGGTTGATCGTGCACATGGTGAGTAATGTCCACGTGTTCCATTCGACTCTATACTATTTATCAAAGTTTACAAAGTAGGGAAAACTTTCTTCCTCTTTTCTTATTACATTGATAAAATTGGCTTTACGCAAATGAACCCTAGAGCCTACTCTCAGCCTTGCATGTAGAGATAGTCTTACTCTTTCCTTGGTGTAATTTGCCAATACATTCAAAGTATTGACCCAACTTGTTGGCTGCACGTCTTATGTGCGGAATCCGAAGATTGAAAGGTGCGTAGGGATCGCGGGTCTTCACGCAGCTAGCCTGAGGCGTTGATGGACTCAAGTTTTATTTAGTTTCCGCTGTTTTATTTGAGCTAGCTATAAGCTATGCAAGTTGTAATAATTATACTCTGGATTATTCGTGTAATAATGACTTGTGTTTTACATGATATTCATCGACTGTGAAGTGCTAGCTATTGATCCAGGGACTAGCATGTTAATCACAGGGACTTAGGATCCTTAACAATCCGAGGTCACAACATGCAAGATGGATGGGTTGTTCCGAACATCTCTCATCTCACTTTTGGTGGCAAGGAGAACACTCTTAGTTTTTCCACTCGAATTTTGCTTGTGGCTCTCACTCACTATGAGGTGGTTCTCTCTCTCACCGCTCTTCTCACAAGTGGGTGTTGTGCTTTGCGCCCTCGCTAAAGCCTTTGCATTGTCCGTAATTATTTGGCTAGGAGTCATCGGTTGCAACACACATGTTTTGTTGAGCCATTTGAAGGTGTATACATTGGTGCGACCATCATGTTGAGCAGCCTTGTCGAATTGCCACGGTCGACCAAGAAGCATGTGGCAAACTGTCATAGGAACCACATCACACTCCACCATATCCTTTTAAGTACCAATGGCGAAGGAGACAGATACGGTATGCTTGATCTTCACGAACCCTTGGTCACTTAGCCATTGCACGTGGTAGGGGTGCTTGTGTGGATGGAGGGTGAGGTTGAGCTTCTCACACAACTCGGTGCTAGCAAGGTTGTGACAACTCCCTCCGTCAATGATCACCTTGATAGATTTGCCATTGATGTTGTCTCGTGTTTAGAAGATATTGGAGTATTGGTCTTCATGCTCTTGCGCTTGAGTGGTCAAGATCCTTGTGACGACAAGCGATGGACTTGCGTCATGTTCACACATGAGGAGTTCTTGATCATCTTCCACTCGTTGCCTTGCCATTGCTTCCTTGACACGGGCATCAAACTCATCTTCACTCAAGTACTCTTCATCACCATTGTCATCGATGAACAAGACTTTCTTGTTTCCACATTTGGCCGACTTGTGTCCTTTACCTCCACACTTGTAGCATTCACCATTGAAAGGTGTATCACTCTTTGCTTGCTTGCCACTTGGGGGCAGTTTTCCTTGAGGAAGTGTGGGCTTGAAGGAAGGCTTGGAGGTACTTAAGGAGCTTCCATTGAAAGTTATTGGTGTAGCGGTTGAAGCTTGCTTGTAGGTGAAGTACGTCTTGGGCTTGTTGTCTTGATGTCCTCTTGCACTTGACGTTCAACCTTTGTTGCTATGTGCACAAGCTCAACCATGGTGTTGTATGTTTGGAACTCAACGATGCGCTTGATTGGGTGATTCAAGCCAATAAGGAAACGTGCCATTGTTTTCTCCATGCGCTCATCAATGTTGGCGCGAATCAAGTTGAGTTCCATTTCCTTTAAGTACTCTTCTACGGTCTTTGTCGCTTGACGAAGCGCTTGAAGGTTGTTGAATAGGTCACGCGTGTAGTGCGCGGGGACGAACCGGGATCTCATGTGAGCCTTCATGTCATGCCAAGTTGTGATTGGCGGCTCTTGTCTTGCATCACGAGCAACTTGAACTTGTTCCCACCAAAGGTTGGCGTAATCATCAAACTCAAGCGAAGCCATGGCGACCATCTTCTCTTTGCTATAGTTGTGCATGCGGAAGATCTTGTCGACTCTGAGTGCCCACGAGAGGTATTCTTCGGGGTTATTGGATCTGGTGAACTTGGGCATTGTGAACTTGAGCTTGCCAAAAGTTTCTTCATCGTTGTGGTCATTGCGACGAGCTTGGTGACCTTGTTGATGATCTTGTAGTTGGGGAGATGGAACTTGGTTCTCGCGTCCTTGTTGCGGAGTTTGTTCTTGATATTGTTATTGAGGAGCTTGCTCTTGCTCTTGGCACGGTTGTTGACGTGGTTGAGGCGCTTGGGCCTCATGGTGGCGAGGGTGTGGAGCCTCTTGACGCGGTTGATGACGAAGAGGGGGCTCGTTCCTCGGTTGGTGATGTTGGTTAGGCACATGGGCCTCACGACGAAGAACATGGTCATGAGCCTCTTGATGTGGTGGGCATCGCTCAACTTGTATCACTTGACGCTCCAAGTTTTGTTGAGGTGGAGGAGGCGCCTCGTGATGACCATGGTGTCGGTGTGGACGTTCATGACGTTGATGACGAGGAGGAGGATCTTGGAGAGCTTCACATCGATGACGAGCTTGATTCTCCAAATTGGAGTCATCACTTGTTGTGTCAAATATGTGTCACGGTCGATGGTGGTAGACGTGCGGTTGCACTTGCGGTTCCTCTTGTGGTTGCTCTTGTTGGATCACTAGTGCCCTTGCGTGATGACGGTGTGCATCTTGCCTTGCTCGTGGCCTTGAAGAGAGGTCACCATCATAGCTTGACGTTGCGGTGTGCCGTGGGGAAGGTACATAGTTCGAAGAGGTTCCATCTTCAACCACGGGGGTGCCATTGCGTCTTGGAGCACTTGGAGGTAGATCTTGTTGCGGAGGTGCATGACGACGCGAAGAACTTGAAGAGCTTGAAGCTCGTGAACGCAGTCTTGACATTCCTTCGATGAGGCGTCGAAGATTGTCATTTGTTTTAGCGACGGAGCACTGAACCGACTCATTTTGGTGGCCGAAGTTGTGATGCATTGCTTGCATTTGCCTTTTGAGGCCATCGAAGCGGTTGTCGATGTTCTTGAACTCGGCTTGCGTCTCGCCAACTTGTTCATCTTGTCGCGTCTCGAGGGCTTGGCAACGTTCACAGAACTCTTGTCGAACCATGAAGTGACTTGCGCGCGTCATGTACGGTCCTTGATCTTATTCTTGGGGAGGTGGTTGGCTTGGCTCACCGTGCCTATCCATCATGCAAGACACACAAGTATTTTATATGGAAGTGGAATATGGTGGTGTTAGCCTTGTACCTCACATTGGGGATTGCACCAAACTAGAAACCACACGTGAGAGCTATAAGCGTGCAAAGTGGAATTGCAAAGAAAACTCATACTAGAGAAAGAACTAACTCTCAAAAGCTTGTTGGTGGTAGGTTAGGATTGTGGAAAGCCAAAGAGCCAACCGAAAGAAAAGGGATAGTCAAAAGTGGGTAAAATCCAACAAAACTCAAGTCAAAGGCAAAGGTCAACAACTCAAAAGGGTGACGGAAACCTATGACTATTTACACACACGTGGAGAAAGTTGGGATTGACACAACTATGAAAATGAGCAAACAAAATGTCCTAACGAAGACTAAGCTCGTTGTCGTGCCAATTCAAGGAGAGACCATGGATCGTTTGCAAAGAGGTAAAATGAGCAACGTATTTGTGCACTTGTCTTGGGAGCTCTTCTTTCTCTCTTGCTTACAAGCTTTGAGACTCTCTTTGGCAATGGGAGACTATTTTTATTTTGCTTTTTCTTTGTATCTTTTTATTTCTTTTGTATCTCTTTTTTTTTGCTCTCCCTTGATGCTACCTAGTCACACTTGATGTTGCTCTTGCACACTCACTATCCAAGGACAAATGCACAATGCTCCAGCAAACACAAGATGAGCCACTCTCATAGGATAGGTACACACAAAGAAAGATAGGGGTTAACAAGGTGACGCAAGTTATACCTTCGTTGATGATGAACTTGGCGTCGGTGGTGCGGAATGATGTTTGTGGGCCGTGGTGTCGATGAGCATGGGGGTTGTCGATGCGGCAGCTTGTTGTTAGTTGATGACACGCACACGGGCACAAACAAACAAGAGGAAATCAGCCAATGCAAGATTAGAGGCAATACTGTCAAAATCAGGCATCAGGCCGGAGACTCCGGGGTTTCAGGCCGGAGACTCCGGGGTTTCAGGCCGGAGACTCCGGTGTGGATAGGCTAGAGACTCCGGTGTAGGCCGAAGAATCCGGTGTAGGCCGGAGACTCCGGTGTGTAGGCCAGAGACTCCGGTCTAGAGTCAGATCGCAAATTGCTTGTGTTCTTGAGCAGAAATCCATGCCTTGGGTCCTCAAATCCACGAAAAAATGGCCAAACTGGGCTGGGAAAATGCAGGATAAAGCTGGATCAACACCTAAGACAAGGTTTGGTCGGATCCAAACCACAAGTAACACTCCAAATCAAGAGATCGATCCAAAGGCAAATATGGGCTGTTTTTTGGGGATTTCGAATTTTTGGTGGATAGAAGAAAATTTTGTGGGGGAAATCATGAGCAACGAATCTCTTGATACCAATATGTTGAGGGAAAACCTCTAGGGTGGCCCGATCTTTCACGATTCCCTTTCAAATGGAGGATGGAGTATGGGGAGAGGTGGGGAGGATGAACACGACGAACGCACGCAAGAAGAATGCGATGAACACACACACAAAACCACGATACACACCAATAGCTCATGCCGGCGGTGACCGGTCCGGCGCAATCCCTAGGATCGGCGTCAGGCGGAGGACTCTCTCTCGAACCGGCACGGCAAGATGGGAGACTCGGTGAGATCTTGACGTCTAGGCAAAGGGACACCGATGCCTTGGCCTTTTACAACACGGAGGCACGATGCAAACTCCAACAAGGTTTGGGGATATTGGTGCTCCTTAGTCAAGGAGCATGAGGCAAGAATTAGATAGATCCACAAAGGGGTTTCCACTAATTCCAATATCATGCCTAGGGTTTACAATGGATGTGGGGGACTATATATAGGCCAGCCACTTAAACAGGGGTACTTTAGGAATAAAAGACAAGTTCTGGACGGACTAAGGGGTACATGGGCCACAGCCCAAAGCCCTTTTCATGCCTGGCGATGGTCGGTCCAGAGACTCTAGTGTGGTGGACTGGAGACTCCGGTCTAGACCGGAGAATCCTATGTAGTCTCCAGACCGGCCTCTGGAGGGGCCTTCAGATTGTCCTAGGGCCCGGTTCTGGGGGCAGACCGGAGGTGGGGCCGGAGACTCCGGTGTCTTCAGGACGGAGACTTTGGCGGACCAGAGACTCTGGTGTGCGTAGACCGGAGACTCTGGTCTGAGCAGCTCCAGCGGCTCCTGCTTCATGCTCTGCTCCTTGTTCTCCATCCTTGGGTGCTTGGTGATGTGTCGAAGCTTCATACCTGATGATGCATAGGGTAGTTGCATGAAGTAGCATACCATCCAAGGAGGTATCAAATTGGCACGAGGAGAGGAGCGAGTTCACCTTAGCTTGTAGGAGTTTGGCTCGGGCACGAGTCATGGGTCCACTTGGGGGACTTGTTGGTGTAGATGTAGGAGCGTCCGTAGGACGGGCCACATCAAGTGTTCTCCTTGCCACCAAAAGTGAGATGAGAGAAGTGTGGAAGAACCCATCCATCTTGCACTACGTCCTCATTTGCAAGGGCCTAGCGCAAGGAACTAATGAATTAACCAATGTTCCTCCATGTTTGATGATTGTCTTGCAGGAATTCAAGGATGTGTTCCCCGAAGAGCTCCCACATGGACTACCTCATCTTCGCGGTATTGAACATCGCATTAACCTCATCCCTGGCGCACCTCGTCCAAACCGCGCCGCCTACTGCACGAACCCAGAGGAGATGAAGGAGATCGAACGTCAAATCAACCAACTCGTCTCCAAAGGTTTGATCCAAGTTAGCACTAGTCCAAGTGTCGTTCCCGTCATTCATCCCAAAAACGGATGATATGTTATGGTTATGCAAGGACTGTCATCCAATCAATGCTATTACCATGCGTTATCGCCATCCCATACCATGTCTCGATGACATGCTTGATGAGTTGTGTGGAGCCACTATTTTTTCGAAAATTGATCTTCGTAGTGGTTACCATCAAATACGCATGGCTGAAGGTGATGAGTGGAAAACCTCCTTCAAGACCAAACTTGGTCTTTATGAATGGTTGGTTATGCCCTTTGGTTTATCTAATGCCCCATCCACCTTCATGCGCCTTATGAACCACATCTTACGTTCTCTCATTGGAAAAGGTGTTGTTGTCTATTCCGATGATATTATTGTTTATAGCAAATCACTTGAGGACCATGTAACACATGTCAAGGAAGTTTTGCAAATCCTTTGACATGAAAAGCTTTATGCTAATCTTCCCAAGTGCACTTTTGCTAAACACAAGTTGATTTTTCTTGGATTTGTCGTTTCTTCTAAAGGCATTGAAGTTGATGTTTCCAAGGTTAAGGACATACGAAATTGGCCCATCCCAACAAATGTGAGTGAACTCCGAATTTTTCATGGGTTGGCCGGTTTCTATCGTCACTTTGTGAAAGACTTTTTGATCATTGCTTGTCCTCTCAACGAGTTGACAAAAAAGAATGTCACCTTAGTATGGGGCAAAGCACAACAAAAAGCTTTTCATGAACTCACAAAGAGGCGCACCGAAGCACCTCTTCTTGCATTACCGGATTTCACTAAAACTTTTGAGATAGAGTGTGATGCTAGTGGTATTGGCATTGGTGGAGTCCTTATGCAACATGGACGTCCTGTAGCCTACCATAGCGAGAAACTTGATGGTGCTCGCCTTAACTATCCGATTTATGACAAAGAGCCTTTTGCCTTAGTTCGTGTCCTTCAAGTGTGGCAACAATACCTATGGCCCAAAAATTTATCATACATTCCGACCATGAGTCATTGAAATATCTCAAAGGCCAAGCCAACTTGAGTAAAAGACACGCTAAGTGGGTTGAGTTTATGGAGTCTTTTCCGTACATTGTCAAGTATAAGAAGGGCAAAGATAATGTAGTTGCGGACGCTTTGTCTCGCAAACACACATGCCTTCTTACGACTAGTTCTTTGAACCAATTTTCGCAAAGTGCTCCATTAACAAAGGAGTTGATGATTTCTATTTGCATAAGGGCTTTCTCTTTAAATAAAACAAGCTTTGCATTCTGAAATCGTCGCTCCAACTTATGCTTCTCCAAGAATATCATGGTGGAGGCCTTATGGTTCACTTTGGCCATGACAAGACATTGGACATGCTATCCACTCACTACTTCTGGCCCAAGATGAAGCGCGACATGGAGCGCTACGTTCAACGATGCACGACATATGTTCAAGCTAAGTCGCAAGCTAACCCCTATGGTCTTTATATGCCATTGCCTATTCCTCATACACCTTGGTCTGACATTAGCATGGATTTTGTGTTAGGATTGCCTAGATCTAAGCATGGTCATGATTCTATCTTTGTTGTCATGGATCGCTTTTCCAAAATGGCACACTTCATACCGTGCCATAAGACCGACGATGCTTCCCATGTTGCAAATCTGTTTTTTAGGGAAATCATCCGTCTTCACGGTGTGCCGCGAACAATCGTCTCCGACCACGACGTCAAATTCATGAGATACTTATGGAAGACCCTCATGGCCAAGCTCGGCGTCAAGTTCCTCTTTTCATCCGCGTCGCATCCCCAAACCGATGGCCAAACCGAAGTTGTCAACCGAAGCCTCGGAACTCTTCTACGTGTGTTAATCAAGAAGAACTTGAAGGATTGGGAGGAATGCATTCCACACGCCGAGTTCGCCTACAATCGTGCCAAGCACTCAACAACCAAGATGAGTCCATTCATGATCGTCTATGGTTTCGAGCCCCTCACTGCGCTCGACATCCTACCACTTCCTCTACATGAGCGCACCAATATGGACGTCGAGAGGCGCGCACAAGCTATGAAGAAGCTTCATGAAGAAACAAGAGCTACTATCGAGCAACGAGTCCTTCGCCAAGCTTCAAGGTTAAACAAGGACAAGAAGGAGATGATCTTTGAAGAAGGTGATCTTGTGTGGATACACCTAAGTAAGGACCGCTTCCCCAAGGAACAGGACTCCAAGCTCAAGCGAAGAGGAGATGGTCCCTTCAAGGTCCTCAAAAGAATCAACAACAATGCCTACATCATCGACATACCGACCTCCAAGTACCTTGCAAGCAATACATTCAATGTCAAGGACCTTTCACCCTACCATGGAGATGTTCAAGATGATGTCCATGAAGAGTCGAGGATGACTCTTTCCCAAGGGGGGAGCTGATGCAGCCCATCCTACGGGTGCTCCTACATCTACATCACCAAGTCCCCCAAGTGGACCGATGACCCGCGCCCGAGCCAAGCTCCTTCAAGCTAAGGTGAATTCGCTCCTTGTCTCATGTGACTTCGATACATCCTTGGATGGCTTGCTACTTCATGCCAATACCTTATGCATCATCAGGTACGAAGCCCATGAAGAGGTGCCAAAGGAAGCAGCCAAGCCATTGCAAGACGGAGTCGCGGACCAAACCGGCACCAGGGTCGGCGGACCGGAATTCCCGCCGGAATTTCAGCACACGCTCCGGTGGACCGGACCAGCGACTGGAAATACCGGTGCACGCCGAAACCTTCTGGCGACGACCAAAAGGGGCTTCTGTGAGCCATTGGTTTCGACCGGAATTTCTGGCAGCGGCCGGAAATTCCGGCGCCGATTCCGGCACCGCTGGACATATTGCCGAAATCGCCTCCCGAACGCCTACCTAGGTTTGATGCCCGAGAATATTCCTATTTCGTCCAGTTTTTACCTTTTATGCCCAAACTACCCTTGAACTTGTGGCTGGCCTATATATAGCCCCCCACCTCTATTGTAAACCCTAGGCATGATATTTCGAATTAGTGGAAACCCCTTGTGGATCTATCTAGTTCTTTCCTCATGCTCCTTTGACAAAGGAGCACCAAATATCACAAACCTCATTGGATTTTGCATCGTTCCTCCGCGTTGTACAATGCCTAGGCATCGAAGTCCCTTTGCCTAGACGTCAAGATCTCACCGAGACTCCCATCTCGCCGTGTCGGTTCGAGAGAGAGATCCCCGCCTGACGCCGATCCTAGGGATTGCGCCGGACCGGTAGCCACCGGCGCGAGCAATTGGCTTGTATCGTGTCTTCGTGGTGTGTGTGTGTGTTCTCCATGTGTGAGTTAGCGGTTCGTGTCTCTCCCTCACCCCCACACCTCCTCTGCCTCGGTTTGAAAGGGATTCGTGAAAGCTCGGGCCACCCTCGAGGTTAGCCCTCAACACCATTTTTATTTGCACTAACATACTAATCATGTCTGAGAGTGTTAATGTGCAGACAAAAAAGGATCCTACTTATGTGGTGCATTGGAATGAATATGAAGCATTGCATGATCACTTGACACGTCAGATAGATGTTGCTATTACTAATATACAAGAAGATGCGCGTGCTGTTGATTTGGAACTTAAGGAGGCAAAAGAAGCAGCAGCCACAACTCAGGACACCATGACTGCAATTCAGCGTTCTATCGCTGATTTAACACAAGCTGTGACTACATTGCAAGCATCTGTTGATCATCAGCGCAACCAGCAACAATTTGCTGAGGAATAAGAGGGTGATGCAAGTGCTCTTGGTGACAATCATGGACATGTTGATGATGGTGTTGCAGCGGCTAATGCTCCATATCCTGGAGGCCGAGGTGCTGGTATACCTCATGGCCATGGTTTTGCACCTGTCAGTGCACGACGTACTTTTGAAAATCCTGAGGTCCAGCAAGAGGATGGGCTAGGAAAACTAAAATTTTCTCTTCCCAAGTTTGAGGGCTCGAATGATGTTGAAGAGTATCTTATATGGGAGCTGAAGATAGAGAAACTATGGCGTTTGCATGACTACACCGAGGACAGAAAAATCAAGTTAGCATCTTCTGAATTTGATGGGTATGATTTGCGTTGGTGGGATAATCTGGTGCAAACAAGGCAAGAAGAAGGTGATCCCCCAATTATTACATGGAGAACTATGAAGCAACTGATGCGTGACAGATTTATTCCGCGCAACTACATTCGTTCTCTCTATGATAAACTGCAGAGTTTGAAGCAAGGCACGAAGAGTGTTGATGATTATTATCAGGAGATGGAGTTGATTATGCAGTGTGCTAGAGTGCGTGAACAACCCGAACAAACATTGCAGCGCTTCCTCTCAAGTTTGACGTATAATATCAAGCGCACTGTTCGGCATCACCAATATCATGATATGAATGATCTCCTACATCATGCACATGAAGCTGAAGCTCAGTTGGGTGAAGAAGCCAAATATAAAGCTCGTTCTTCTACAACTAGTGGTCGTTTCACACCAAGACCAGCTAGTAGCATACCACCACAAAGTACCAATTCAGGTTTTCATGCTTCATCATCAAATAGGCCAGATACTATTATTTCTAATGCAAAGAAAATAGCAAACCCTGCAGCTAGTGGTACTGGTTCATCTACATCTATAGCAAGAAACCGGGACATGGCTTGTCGCACATGTGGTGGCTTGAGTCACCTCAAGAGAGATTGTCCTAACAAGAAAGTGATGTTGATTAATGAGGACAATGAGTATGAAACCGGTGATGATGTTGATCCTGAGTCTGAACTTTTGGATGATGAGGGTTATTCAAGTGATGGTCCTATAGATTCATATGCGACTCACTATCCGACCATTGTTTGTTTGCAGAAAGTTCTGAATGTTACGCCCAGCTATGAAAATCAGCGATGCTATTTGTTCCAAACAAAGGTTGTTGTTGGTCCTAGCAAGGCGTGCGAAGTGATATGATGATGGTAGCTGTCGCAATTTGGCTAGCAAAGAGCTTTGTGCAAAGCTGAAACTGAAGTGTTTACCGCACCCCAATATTCAGTGGCTAAGTGATAATGGAGAGATGAAGGTTATCTACATGGTGCGTGTGGAATTTCAGATTGGACCATATAAAGATAGCATCGAATTTGATGTGGCTCCTATGACCGTTTGTCATTTGTTGTTGCGCCGCCCATGGCAATATGATCGCAATGTGCAACACAATGGGAGAGCCAACACATATCATTTGAATTTTCATGGTAGAGACATTACTTTGAGGCCCATGACACCGTAACATATTGTAAATGAATCTCAGCAAAAAATTGAAGTGAATCTTGAGAAAGAAACTGAGAGAGTAGATAGACGAGAGACTACTCCTTCGGTGAGTGAGAGCCCATAGCCAAAATTGAGTGGTAAAAAGAAAAGTGAGGGAGTGCATTCCTTAATAGTGTTAGCCACCAAGTCTGATCTGAGAGAGTTTCGTGAGGATCCTAGTGTTGTACCACTTGTGCTTATGTACAAGGGTGAAATTTTAGTTTCTAATGACATGACCGCTCTCTCTCTTGGTGTTTCTAATGTATTATAGGAATTCGATGATGTGTTTCCAAGTGAGGTACCTGCAGGTTTGCCACCATTGCGAGGTATTGAGCATCAAATATATTTGATACCAGGAGCGTCGTTGCCTAATCAAGCCCCCTACCGCACCAACCCCGAAGAAACAAAGGAAATTCTGAAGCAAGTGAAAGAACTTCTCAACAAAGGGTATATTCTTGTGAGCCTAAGTCCTTGTGATGTTCCTATTATTTTAGTTCCTAAGAAAGATGGAACATGGCGCATGTGTGTAGATTGTAGAGCTATTAATAACATTACTATTCGATATCTCCATCCTATTCCGCGCTTAGAGGATATGCTGGACGAATTGAGTGGTGCTGCTATTTTCTCTAAAATTGATTTGCGTAGTGGTTATCATCAAATTAGGATGGAAGTAGGGGATGAGTGGAAAATAGCCTTTAAAACTAAGTTCGGTTTGTATGAGTGGTTAGTGATGCTTTTTGGGTTAACTAATGCACCTAGTACTTTCATGAGATTAATGAACCATGTTTTAAGGCATTTCATTGGCAAGTTGTGGTTGTGTACTTTGATGATATATTAATTTACAGCCGCAATGAATCTGAACATAGTGATCATATTCGACAGGTTTTGCAAGTGTTGCGTGATAATAAGCTTTATGGCAATCTTGATAAGTGCACATTTTGCAAAGATAAGGTCATTTTCTGGGATATGTTGCTTCTAAAAATGGAGTTGAGGTAGATGCATCTAAAATTGAAGATATACAAAATTGTCCTACTCCTATGAATGTTAGTCAAGTACGAAGCTTTCATGGTCTTGCTGGTTTCTATAGACGTTTTGTGAAAGATTTTAGTACTATTGCTGCACCTTTGAATGAACTTACTAAGAAAGGTGTTGAATTTGTTTGGGGCCCAGCCCAAGATCATGCTTTTGATGAACTAAAATGTTTGTTAACTACTGCACCATTACTTGCACTTCCTAATTTTACTAAACAATTTGAGATTGAATGTGATGCTAGTGGAATTGGTATTGGAGGTGTGCTGATGCAAGACGGTAAACCAATTGCATATTTTTCTAAGAAATTGAGTGGTGCACGGCTAAACTATCATGTTTATGACAAAGAATTGTATGCGCTTGTTAGAGTTCATGAGGTTTGGCAACATTATTTGTGGCCAAAGGAATTTATCATACATTCTGATCACGAGGCTTTGAAATATTTAAAAGCTCAATCCAACTTGCATAGACATCTTGCTAAGTGGGTTGCATTCATTGAGTCTTTCCCATACATCATTAAGCATAAGAAGGGTAAAGATAATGTGGTTGCTGATGCTCTATCTAGGAAAAATATGTTGTTGACACACTTGGACATAAAGGTTCCTGGTTTAGAGAGTTTGCATGATTTATATGCTACTGATCATGATTTTGCAGCACCATATGGTTTGTGTACTAATGGGAAATCATGGGAAAAATTCCATATACATGATGGCTTTTTGTTTAGAGCTAACAAAACTATGTGTTCCAGAATCGTCCGTGCGTTTGCTATTGTTGCAGGAATCACATGCCGACGGTTTAATGGGTCATTTTGGACGAGAGAAGACTTTGCTTATGCTCGCTGAACACTTTTATTGGCCTAAGATGAGGCGTGACGTGGACAGGTTTGTGAAGTGGTGCATTACTTGCAACAAATCAAAATCAAATTGAAGCCATACGGTTGTATACTCCGCTTCCTGCTCCTACTACACCATGGGAAGATATAAGCATGGATTTTGTGTTAGGATTACCTAGAACTAGGAGAGGACATGATTCAGCTTTTGTGGTAGTTGATCGATTTTCTAAGATGGCACATTTTATTACCTGCCACAAAAGCGACGATGAGTCGCATGTTGCTAATCTGTTTTTCAGGGACATCGTCCGCTTACGTGGAGTACCAAAGACGATTGTTTCTGACCGTGACGTGAAGTTTATGAGCTATTTCTGGAAGACACTTTGGGGAAAGCTAGGGACAAAGTTACTTTTCAGCACCACTTGTCATCCACAAACTGACGGTCAAACGGAGGTTGTAAATCGCACACTTTCAACATTGCTGCGATCAATGATCAAGAAGAACCTGCGTGTATGGGAGGATTGTTTGCCGCATGTGGAGTTTGCATATAACAGGACAGTACACTCAACAACGCAGCTTTGTCCGGTTGAGGTGGTCTATGGTTTTAAACCAATTACACCACTTGATTTGCTGCCCCTTCCACTTCAAGAGAGAGTTAACATGGAGGCATCCAAGAGGGAGGATTTTGTGAAGAAGATACATGAGAAGACAAAGGAAGCAATTGAGAAGAAGGGCAAGTACACCGCTGATCGTGTTAATCAGAAGAGAAAGGAGGTGTTGTTCCAGCCAGGTGACATGGTATGGGTGCATTTCCGCAAAGATAGATCTCCACAACAGCGCAAGTCCAAGTTACAGCCAAGGGGTGCTGGTCCATATAAAATGCTTGCCAAGATAATTATAATGCATACAAGATTGATCTTCCTACTGATGAGTTTGGCATGAGTAAATCGTTCAATGTTTCTGATTTGACGCCATATGATGAAGAAGACCTTGCAGCGTCGAGGTCGACGCCTTTTGAAGGGGGGGAGGATGATGAGGACATCCCGAGTCCTTTACCATTTTCTCCCAATGATGAGGATAATGGTGTTGCACAAGACAGGTCCAATGAAGTCAGAATTGGACCAATTACAAGAGCACGTGCAAAGCTACTTGGCCAACAGGCGAACTCAATCTTAATTGAATCTGATATTTTATTTGATGAGAATTTTATACTGCCTAAGTCTATGCACCTTCGTATGATCAGGTTTGTTGACAACACAAGTGTTGCACGTGGAGGAGAAGGAGAGTTGAAGTGAGAAGAACAAGAACTGATTTCCAATATCAGCAAGTGTGCGAGGGAGGAGAGGGAGGCAGGCGCACTAGGAGACAATGAGGAAATCATGTATGATCAAGAGAGGGATGTGGCGCACCAATAAATACACGTTTGAGGTGTTTCACGATGTTTGGCCTACGCGCCAATTAGGCCGAACCCATCTATGGGTCGGTATGTATCAGTTTGAGTCGAACTGGGTCAGTTTGGGCCAAACAAAGGCTGGTTTTAGGCCTGGTTTGTGGGGAGCTCGCCCCAACCTCTTTAAGTATCCCTATAGCCGCCGCAATTAGGGTTAGACCATGTTTAGAATAACCAATACTTGTTTCGCTGAACTGCTACAAGCATTCATCTGAAATTATATGTTCCTCTTTGATTCGATCAGGAATATCTACCATACCTCCACTTTGATTTGATCTGGAGTTTTCTACTGAAAGTTCTCGTGTTTTCTGTTGTTCCATTGGGAATTGGTAGATTGCAAATCGCTTCGTGGTCGGCGGCTACGTGCGCAAGTGTGTGAAGTTGCGAATACCATCTGGGTTGAGATCTATTGCATTGGCAACGGGAGAACAGCCAGTGATTCATAGCATCCCACAAGTTATCTCCATTACATCCACCATCATCTACGACGTGCTCAACGAGAAGATCGAGCCACCCCTTATCAAGAGGCCTAGTGATATCTTTGTGCACCGGTAGATTGAGCAATCTTGTACCTATTTACTTTGAGCTTTGCTAGTGTCTCTCGAGAGTAGTGCAACACCCTTCATAGTTGCATTGCCACGTTTTTCTCCACGCGTGTGTTTCTTAGGTATTCGTACGATCAGCACTAGGACTTGTTTGCGGTGTAGATAGGATACCATACATATAGATCCACCATAAATAACATGTGTGTCATGTGATCGTTCTCTATACCTTCGATATTCACTTCAGTGCATCAGTCTTTGATTTCGTGTGGTAGAGCATCTCTATTCACTTTGGAATGGTAAGATCTCCTTTCTTATTAGTTGTGAGTGAGATGTGAGACTTTCCACCATGCAGATTTTGATTTTTGCACTAACCTACTAATCATGTCTTCTAGTGATGATGATGTTGTGTCGCAGAAAAAGAAGGATGAGGAGCTTGTTAATTGGCGAGAATATGAGGCTTTGAAGTCCCACTTGACACGTGTGTTTACTCACACGACAGATGCCATTGACAAGAATCTCTAGGATATGAATATGAGATTGGATCAGCATGTTGAACAGTTGATACGATCCAAACACAAGTGGCTACACTCAATGTCAATGTCGCCACTTTGCAGCGTTCCATTGAGGGTTTGACAGTCTCCATACATAGAAGGCAGGAACCACAACATGATGATGCCTTTGATGATTTTTATGAGGGTAGCGCAGTTGATGCTGCTCCACATGTTGGCAGGGGACGTGCTATTCCCCCTGTCCATGCACCTACTCATGGCCGTGGGCTTGCTCCTCTTGGGCGTCCTCAACGTGTTCTCAACCAAGCTGCTGATGATGGTTTGGGCAAGCCCAAGTTCTCGATTCCCAAGTTTGATGGTTCCATTGATCCTGAAGATTACCTCACATGGGAGTTGAAGATTGAGAAACTCTGGCGCTTATTTGACTATCCAGAAGACGAGAAGGTCAAGCTTGCAGTGTCTGAATTTGATGGTTATGCTTTGCGTTGGTGGGATGCTATTGTGCAGCATAGAAGGGAGGATAATGAACTTCTTGTGATGGATTGGCGCGAGATGAAGCAAATCATGAAAGCTCGTTTCGTACTAACCAACTATTTGCGATCATTTTTTGATAAATTGACGCAATTGAAGCAAGGCACCATGACAGTTGATGAGTACTACATGGAGATGGAGATGCTTATGCAGCGTGCTAGAATTCGTGAATCCACTGAGATGACCATGCAGCGATTCTTAAACAATTTGAAGCTACCAATCAAGAACATTGTTCGTCATCACAAGTATGAGACCATGAATGAGTTGTTGCATCATGCTAGAGAGGCCGAATCCCAGTTGGCAGAAGAGGCGAAGTCACGTGCTTGTTTTCCGTCCTCTAGCAGATTTTCAGCCAGACCTACTCCTTGCACTATCACGCCACCACCTGCTGCTCCTTTTACACCATCGACCAAACCAGCAAGTACTCCTTCATTTGGTGGTTCTAATGTTCGGAAACCCGCTGCTCCTGCTGCTAGCTCGGGTTCCAACATGTCTACTGCGCGTACTCACGATGTGGTGTGCCATACTTGTGGAGGTAGAGGGCACTACAAGAAGGATTGTCCAAACAGCAAGGTTATGTTTATTAACGAACAAGGCGAAGTAGAAAGTGGAGATGAAGCTTATGATGATTATGTTGATGATGGCGAGGAGGGTGCTGATGCGTATCCTGAGCGTGCACCAACAATTGTCGTATCTTCACGTATACTTAGTGTGCAACCGGTTGAGGAATCCCAGTGTTGCAACTTGTTCCAAACAAAAGCTCTAGTTGGACCTAACAAGACTTGCAAGGTCATTATTGATAGAGGTAGCTGCAGAAATCTTGCAAGTAAGGAACTATGTGCCAAGCTGAATTTGACATACTTACCTCATCCGAAGCCATACTACATAAAATGGTTGAGCAACAATGGTGATATGAAGGTAAATCATATGGTACATGTGAATTTTCAAATAGGGCCATACAAAGATTCTATTGATTTTGATGTGCTTCCTATGATTGTTTGTCACCTCCTATTGGGTCGGCTTTGGCTTTATGATTGCCATGTGCAACACAATGGCCGAGCCAATACATATCACTTGGAATTCAAAGGGAAGAAGATTACTATGCAGCCAATGACACCACAAGATATTGTGAATGATTCTCGCCAGAAGATAGAGGTGAATTTGAAGGAAGATCCTACAGCTCGGCGAGATTGTGTGACAGTTGTTCCTGATGTAATTGAGCCTAAATTAAGTGATATAACGAAAAGTGAGAGAGTGCCTGGTTTATTGATATTAGCCACTAAGGAAGATATGAGAGAATCTTTTGAGGATCCTACAGCCATGCCACTTGTGCTCATGTATAAGGGCGGGGTATTGGTTTCTAACGACATGACCCCTATTTCTCTTGGTGTCTCTTCTGTTTTGCAGGACTTTGGGGTGTGTTTCTAGAAGATGTACCCGCAGGCTTACCACCATTGCATGGTATAGAACATCAAGTGGACCTGATTCCTGGCGCAGCACTTCCCAACCGTGCACCCTACAGGACTAATCCCGAAGAAACTAAGGAAATTCAGAAGCAAGTACAAGCGTTGCTGGATAAAGGGTACATTCGTGTTTCTCTTAGCCCTTGTGTTTTTCCTGTTATTTTAGTTCCTAAGAAAGATGGTACATGGCGCATGTCTGTTGACTATAGAGCGATTAATAACATCACTATTCGATATCGTCATCCTATTTCATGCTTAGAGGATATGCTAGATGAATTGAGTGGTGCTGCTATTTTCTCTAAGATAGACTTGCGTAGTGGTTATCATCAAGTTAGGATGAAAGAAGGGGATGAGTGGAAAACTACTTTCAAAACTAAATTCGGTTTGTATGAGTGGTTAGTCATGCCATTTGGTCTTACTAATGCACCTAGTACTTTCATGCGTTTGATGAATCATGTTTTGAGAGAGTTTATTGGTCGTTTTGTGGTTGTTTATTTCGATGATATATTCATATACAGCCACACCGAATCTGAACATTGCACTCATATTCGACAAGTTTTGCAAGTGTTGTGTGATAATAAACTGTATGCTAATCTTGAGAAGTGCACATTTGCAAAAGATAAGGTCATATTCCTAGGATTTGTTGTACCTAAGAATGGAGTAGAGGTAGATCAATCTAAAATTGAATCAATTCAGAATTGGCCTACTCCCATGAATGTAAGTCAAGTGCGTAGTTTCCACAGTTTAGCTGGTTTCTATAGGCGCTTTGTGAAAGATTTTAGCACCATTGCTGCACCTTTGAATGATTTGACAAAGAAAGGTGTACCTTTTGTATGGGACACAGCCCAAGACATTGCATTTGATACATTGAAACGTTTGCTTACTTCTGCACCATTACTTGCATTACCTGATTTTTCGAAGCAATTTGAAGTTGAATGTGATGCTAGTGGTATAGGCATAGGTGGCGTTTTGATGCAAGAGGGTCGGCCTATTGCTTATTTTTTTGAGAAATTGACTGGTGCTCGTTTGAATTATTCAATCTATGATAAAGAATTGTATGTGCTTGTGAGAGTACTTGAAGTTTGGCAACATTATTTGTGGCCAAAGGAATTCATCATACATTCTGATCATGAAGCATTGAAATACTTGAAAGCTCAATCAAACTTGCATAGAAGATTAGCTAAATGGGTTGAGTTCATTGAGTCTTTTCCTTACATCATTAATTATAATAAGGGAAAAGAGAATGTTGTTGCTGATGCTCTATCTAGGAAGAACATGCTGTTAACCAATCTTGATGTAAAATTCCTGGATTAGAAGCTATTTGTGCACTTTACGCAACTGACCATGATTTTGCTGAACCATATCGTTTGTGTGCTCTTAGAAACGCATGGGATAAGTATCATATACATGATGGATATTTGTTTCGAGCTAACAAACTATGTATTCCAGAATCGTCGTTGCGTTTGTTCTTAGTGCAGGAATCACATGCTGGTGGTTTGATGGGTCACTTTGGGCGTGAGAAGACGTTGCTCATGCTTGTTGATCACTTCTATTGGCCCAAGATGAGGCGTGATGTGTACAGATTTGTGAGCCGACGTATTACATGCCACAAGTCGAAATCTAAGCTGAAGCCTCACCGTTTGTATACACCTCTCTCTACACCTACTACTCCATGGGAAGACATTAGTATGGATTTTGTGCTAGGTCTACCTAAAACTCAGAGAGGTCATGATTCTATATTTGTGGTAGTGGATAGGTTCTCTAAGATGGCTCATTTTATTGCCTGCCACAAAAGCGACGATGCGTCGCATGTTGCTAGCCTGTTTTTCAAGGACATCGTGAGATTACATGGAGTACCAAAGACGATTGTTTTTGACCATGATGTGAAGTTCATGAGCTACTTTTGGAAGACCTTATGGGGAAAACTAGGAACAAAGCTGTTGTTTAGTACTACATGTCATCCCCAAACAGATGGTCAAGCGGAGGTGGTGAATCGAACATTATCACAGCTGCTAAGGACCATGATTAAAAAGAATCTGCGGGAGTGGGAAGAGTGTTTGCCACATGTTGAGTTTGCTGACAATAGGGCTGTGCATTCAACTACTCAGCTTTGTCCTTTTGAGGTGGTGTATGGCTTCAAGCCATTGACTCCACTTGATATGTTGCCTCTGCCATTACATGAGAGAGTTGATATGGAGGCATCCAAGCGTGCTGATTATGTGAAGAAAATACATGAGAAGACTCCAGAGGCTATTGAGAAGAAAGGCAAGAACATTGCCGTTGCAAGGAATCAAGCAAGAAAAGAAGTGTTGTTCGAGCCTGGAGATATGCTTTGGGTGCATCTGCGCAAGGACAGATTTCCACTACTTCGCAAGTCCAAATTAAAGCCACATGGTGCTGGTCCTTACAAGGTGTTAGCCAAAATTAATGACAATGTCTACTCAGTTGATATACCTATTGAGGAGTTTGATGGTGCTAGCAACAACTTCAACGTTGCTGATTTGTCACCATATGCTGGAGAAGACCTTGGAGCATCGAGGTCGATGCTTTTTGAAGGGGGGAGATGATGAGGACATCCCTACAATTACACTTACCCCAATTGCTAATGAAGATGTTCCAATTGCAAAGAAGGACCAATCCAATGAGATAAGGATTGGACCAATCACAAGAGCTCGTGCTATGCTACTAGAACAACAGGTGAACTTGTTTCTTAATGAACCTGATGTTTTAATTAATGAGAATTTTATACTACCTAAGTCTTTGAATTATTGTAGTACTTAGGAGAAGAAGGCATAGCACGAAGCGAGGAGCTGAAGGAACATGGCATGTTGATCAATGAAGAATGCGCGAGGGAGGAGAGGGAGGAAGCGCAAGAGGTTGTTCGAGACGAAGATCAACCGAGAGAGAAAGTTCTCTGCCGCGGCAAAGAAACGCATCAGTTCTCTGCCATGGCGGGCTGTCGCGGCAGGAAAACCGTCCGAAAGTATGCCACGGTAGAACTTGTGGCCGAGCCACTTGTGGTCGGTTTGTATCTAGGTTGGGTTTAACCAACTCGGGTTCCCCCATAGGCCGCCACCCCCTGAACTCATAAATAGATGGGGGCACCGTAGATTAGGGTTTTAGACCACGTTAAAATATTTTGGAGTTTATTCTTTCATAGAACCTCTGAAATTACCCTGTGTTCGAATTCTACAACTATAATTGAGTGTGATATGTTGTTCCATTGGGAATTAGTAGATTGCATACTACTATTCGTGGTCACGGCTACGTGCGCAAGAGTGTGGTGTTGTGAATATCCTAAAAGGTTTGAGATCTGTTGCACTGGCATTAGGGATCGAGCGGGGGAGATCATAGCTACGCACTAGTTATCTACCATCCACCATATCATCGACAAGAGCTTGCTGAGAAGATCAGGCCACCCCTTATCAAAAACCCTAATGAGCAGCCTGTCGGAGCAAAACAACCAGTCTCGTGGGTACGTTCCTAGGAACAAATATTGTAGATTGGCTGTGTCTATGGTATGCAACAAAGGTACGCTATGTGGACTCGGACAAACGATGAAAACTTGCGGAAAACGGTGATGGTGGACACGAGGGAAAACAAGATCAAACCCTAAACCTAAACAAAAACGAAAACTAGACTCCTACAAGGAAAACCTGCACGTCGGATCTAAGAGAAGATACAATTAGCAATTAAAACTCGAAAACGATACAATCTAGGCTATGGAAAATCTTTTTGTAAGGATTTTTTTGTATAGGATTAAATACACGAACTAATCAATGGATGGATTTGTGGATGCTCACCGAGTAAACGAGGAAATCTGATACCAAGATGATAACGGGTGGCCCGATCTTCTCAGCAAGCACTTGTCGATGATGATAATGGTGGATAGATAAATAGCCTGTAGCTATGAACTCTCCCGCTCGAACCCTGATGCCAATGCAACAGCTCTTGAACCCTACGGGATATTCACAACACCATACTCTTGCGCATGCAGCCTTTGACCACGAACGGTAGGTTGCAATCTACTAATTCCCAATGGAACAACAGATCACACTCAATTGCAATAGTATAATTCGATCACAGGGTAATTCTAGAGGTTCTTTGAAAGAAACAACTCCAAAATAGTTTAAACATGGTCTGAACCCTAACTAGGGGTCGTCCCAGGGCTTTAAGGGTGGCTGCGGCGGCCAGAAACCAAAACTCAACGCAAAAGAGTCAAACTGATACAAGCCGACTCGGACCAGATTCGATCTCCGGCCGGACATTCCGGAGGATATCAGCCGGACACTCCGGGTGGAGTGTGCCGGACAGTCCGATCTGGCTAGAAACTTCAAAGTTTCCGGTTGGTGTCCGGGTGGTGTCCGATTTGGTGTACTGATTGTCTGCGCCAAATATTCTCTCGTGCAGGTCGGACACTCTGGGGTGTATTGTCCGGACACTCCAGTCTTGGCAGCTCCTTTGGCCTTCATCTTAATGATCTTCTCGTGTGCCTTCCTCCTGCTCCTCCCTCGCGCATCCTCGGGCGATCATCATGTTGGGCTCCTCTTGTAGCCCTTCTCCTCCTCGCGCCATGCTTGTTTCTCCAACAAACTTGATCATACATAAATGCATAGACTTAGGTAGTATAAAATTCTCATCAACTAAAGTACCAGATTTTTTTAGGAGCAAATTCACCTGTTGTTCAAGTAGCTTAGCACGAGCTCTTGTAATGGGTCCAATTCTAATATCATTGGAGTGATCCTTCCTTGCAACAGTTGGAGCATCTTTAGTAGGTGTAATTGTAGGGATGTCATCATCACAACCTATGAAGGATGATGGGCATAGTTTTTGATAATAAAATCAATCTTTGAAGAAATGTTTACAAAAAGCATAATACCAAGGACTTATAGTCCGAGGTGGTAGTTAGAGAATCAAACTTCCCACCGTGCATATAATGAATTTGTTGGGTAACATTGTTACTCACCCTTTTCTTTGAACCGCTTGCTAGAATTTGAGGAGCAGAAGGATAACCAGGTGTATGCTACAGAAGTCCAGAACTACGTCTACTACGAAGAGCCGGACCTATCCGGTGGAATCGAAGGGGTGGACTACAGGATAACCTATAGAATAAGTTGTTGAGCTCACGTCTTTCTTATCGTTGTGTCTTTTGTTCTTCCGCTGAACTTATTAAGTTGTATGGTTTGTAAGTTTGAATATTTCAAAGATCTCAATCTTTTGGTATTGTAATAATATGTGTATGCTTATAATCTGGACCCGCAATGTTTCTGTTGTACCACTCTAAGGGATTTAAATATTTGCGGAATGGTGTTATGTAGTGTTATGTCAACGACTATAGTATACTACAACATGCAGTGGTATGCTGGGTCACCGCACTTAGGCAGAACAACCTCCTTCCACCGATGGTGTGCACTATGTGCTGTCGCAGGACATCAGCATCCATTCTTCAAGATCAACCAAGACTCTCATTGAAGCGCAACTCGGGGCTGAGAGAGTAGGGAATGTGACACTACATAGTGCCATTGTGGGGTTGTGCCATTGTGGGGTTGCAAACGGAGAACCCAAATGGTGAGGCAAAAGCCCTAAAGGAAGTGCAAGCAGTGTGGAAGAAACTATATCAGGTCCATATTTGTCATCTTCATATAATTTAATACCATGTTCGTCCATGAAATGTATACGATATGCTTGGAATTTGCTTGCTAGTTTTCTAATGTTTTCTTCTATAACTGTCAGGCACTCACTGGAAGCATGGTGGCACCATCTACTATAGAAGATGTCGTGAGGATCAACCGCTAGCTTCCATTGATGAAAGCATCCATCCTTCAAGACCAACCAACTCTCTTCTTGAAGCCCAACTTGGGCTGAGAGAGCGGCGAATGAGGCATTGTGCAATAAAATTGTGGAATTGTTGAAGGAGGAAGAAGAAGAGAAACAAAAGTTTGTTAAAGACTTCCTAGAATTGCAGAAAACACAAGATCATGGGAATGCATTACTTCTTGAGGCTTTTAGGCTCGCTTTTCTAGTTTAGTGAACTGGTGGTGGATATGTGAAAACTTGTGAGTGAAAGTGTGTTAAGCTTTTGGTCTAGAAACTGATGTTGAACCTATTTTGGTGGAAACTTATGTGCAAACCTATTTATGTGAATTTTATGTCCCTGAAACATGTGGCCTGTAATTTCTGTCATTTGATCTGGACTGTGCAATCTAGCAATGTCACCGCATTCATCTCCGACGTAAAGAAAAATGTCACGGTCGTTTAGTTGACGGAAATATTTCTGTCAATGATAGACGCCGACATGGCGTGCTTTCACTCATCAAATTCCTTGACAAAACAGAAACGTCATCTCCTCTGCCCTGATGAAAAGAGTCTCTCATGCATTGGAGATACGCGTCCAGCTCTAATTGGTCCATGATTCATGCTCAAGATGGACCATGTGATTCCTTCATATTGGTCCACGTGTCACCCTAATCGTCGGTCACATGTAAGCTGGCCAGCTTATTACCATGACATAAATAAAATTCGTCTCCACCAGCGTGACGTCGGAAATAGGGTGAATGGCATAATAAATGGAATGGATGACGTCAGCAAACAGCGCTAGCGGAATCTATCAGTGATGGGGAAAAATTTCAGGAAGTCGATGACATCATAGACGGCGACCATGACATCAGGAAACTTCACTGACGACTTCTCACGATGTCATTTGCCACGTGGTGTATCCCATGACAAAAAACATCACGCGCGATTGGGCTTGGGTTGGGCCGCTCCAGTTGGCCGGGACGAAATTGGAGGAACGCCATGGACAGCACGTGACGTTTTCATACACCAAAAACATGATGGATCCAATTATGACATGAGATTGATGACCTTTTTTCGTCGCAGATGGCCATCTTTGACGTTTTCCCCCTCATCCACGACGAAATCAAATCGTCATGTACCGTCTAGATTCTTGTAGTGGATTTACACACGTGAATACTAAGGTTCTACTTGGCGATCCTAGAATGTATAGACATGGCCTCAGAACATGAACTGAAAGGTAAAGCATGAGTCATATGAATGATATGATGACCATGTTGATGTTCGCCTTTGAAGCTACATCATCTCACGTGATGATCGGTTTTGGTGTAGTGGATCTGGTTTGTGTAATCACCAAAACAACTAGAGGTACGTTGTTTTTGAGTGGGATTTCTAGTAGTAGTTGCGAAATGATTTTAACTCGATCTTTCATAAACTTAGTCTAAATAGTCTTTGCAAATATGTTGTAGATCATGTGTTGAGGGCTAACCTCGAGGGTGGGCTGATCTTTCATGAATCCCTTGAAATCGAGGCGGAGGAGGTGTGGGGATGAGGGAGAGAGCGAATCCACGAACTCACACACGAAGAACACGATGAACACACACACACCACGAAGACACGATACAAGCCAATTGCTCACGCCGGCGGCTACCGGTCCGGCGTAATCCCTAGGATCGGCGTCGGGCGGGGGATCTCTCTCTCGAACCGGCACGGCGAGATGGGAGACTCGGTGAGATCTTGACGTCTAGGCAAAGGGACTCCGATGCCTAGGCCTTGTACAATGCAGAGGCACGATGCAAACTCCAACGAGGTTTGGGATATTTAGTGCTCCTTTGTCAAAGGAGCATGAGGCAAGAACAAGATAGATCCACAAGGGGTTTCCACTAATTCCAAATATTGTGCCTAGGGTTTACAATGGAGGTGGGGGACTATATATAGGCCAGCCACTAGTTCAGGTGTACTTTGGGCATAAAAGGATAAAAACTAGACGAAATAGGAATATTTCCGCACATCAAACCCATGTTGACTTTGAGACTGGGCGTTCCGGCAATATGTTCGGTCGCGCCGGACTGGGCGCCGGTTCCGGTCCGCGCCGGTAATTCTGGTCGGCTACTGGAACCGCAGGCGGAGACATGTTTCGATCGGTGCCGGTCCGTTTTGGCGTGCGCCGGAAGTTTCGGTCGTTGGTCCGGTTCGTCGGGGCGTGCGCCGGACGTTCCGGCGAGGAGTCCGGTCCGCCGGTCCTGGAGCCGGTTTGGCCTAGGACTCCGGTTCGCGTTGGCTTGGCTCCTTCTCTTGGCATTTCTTCATGGGGTTCGTACCTGAGAATGCATAAGGTATTGGCATGAAGTAGCAAGCCATCCAAGGATGTATCAAAGTCACATGAGACAAGGAGCGAATTCACCTTAGCTTGAAGGAGCTTGGCTCGGGCATGGGTCATCGATCCACTTGGGGGACTTGTTGGTGTAGATGTAGGAGCGTCCATAGGACGGGCTGCATCATCATGGCACCACCTGCTTTCAATTTCAATGTTTTCATTGAGAAGGAGAAACTTAACACCAATGCTAGAAACGTTACTGACTGGGCCCTTAATCTGAGGATTCTCCTCTCGGATGCTCAAATGAGCTATATGTTAGATGCACCTCTAGTATACCCTCTACCTGAAGAAGCTTCTGATGAAGAGAAAAATGTTTTCTTGACTCGGAATGAGGGTCACCACATGGTTCATTGCGGCATATTGTATGAGTTAGAGCCTGAGCTTCAAAAGCATTTTGAGCACAACAATGCATATGATACAATGGGTGAATCGATAATGATTTTTGATAGCCATGTTGCCATAGAGAGTTATGAAGCTTCTGACAACTTCTTTAGCTACATGATGGAAGAGAACAGTTCCATTAGAGAGCACGTACTCAAAATGTCTAGGTACGCCAATAAGCTCGTAGCTCTGGGAATTGTGATTCCAAATGAGCTAGGAATTTATCAGGTTCTCCAATCTCTCCCACCAAGTTACAAGAACTTGGTGATGAACTATAATATACAAAGCATGAATATGTCGCTACCTAAGCTTCTTTCTATGCTGAAAATTGTGGAAGTGGAGACTAAAAAGGAGCATCAAGTGTTGATAGTGAATAAAACCACTAGTTTCAAGAAAGCCAAAAAGGGCAAGAAAGACAAGAAGGGTAACTTCAAGAAGGGGGTCAAGTTTGTTGTTGTGCATCAGAAGAAGACAAGGAATGGACCTAAGCCTGAAATTGAGTGCTTTTATTGCAAGAACATGGGGCACTAGAAGCGCAACTGCCCAAGTATTTGGCTGACAAGAAGGTCAGCAAGTCAAACAAAGGTATATGTGATACACATGTTATTGATGTGTACCTTACAAGTACTCGTAGTAGCACCTAGGTATTTCATACTGGTTTAATTGCTAATATATGTAACTCAAAACAAGAGCTACAGATAAAGCGACAACTAGTGAAGGATGAAGTGACGATGTGGGTCGACAATGGATCAAAGTTTGGTGTGATCGTTGTCGGGGTGCTTCCACTTCATTTACCATTAGGATTAGTAATAAATCTAAATAATTGTTATTTGGTGCCTACGTTAAGCATGAACATCATATCTGGATCATGTTTGATGCAAGACGGTTATTCGTTTAAATCCGAGAACAATGGTTGTTCCATTTATATGGATAATATCTTTTATGGTCATGTGTCTCTTAAGAAAGGTTTATTTATTTTGGATCTTGGTAATAATAATACGCATATTCATAATGTGGATGCTGATGAGTGCATATTTGCATCATGCTTTATATTATTATTCTGCATTGTAGATGTAGGATCTTGGTATTTTACGGCGCTCGCGCGCACATTTTATGTCTGTTTTCACCAGGATCGGGACAGAAGATGGATCCAATGGACACAATTCTTGGAGTAGTTGTATTGGGGAGAAAAGGAGTCAAAAACAATATAAATCGCTTATTTGGGAAATATCAATAATACCAGAAGAAAACAAAAGCAGTCGAGGCACACAGACGGTTCAACGACCAACTATACGACCGGAATACTTTTTCCAGCCATATAGTTGCGGTCGTATAGTTGGCGCCGCCTCGCCTCTTCAAATAGTTTCACCCCGTACAACTGGATCGGGGAGACGACATACAGAACACCCAGAAATCGCGAAAACCTCACCTCCGGAAGGCATTTGAGGGGAAACTTGCCCAAGGGATCCATCTTCGCCCTGCACTGATCTGGGAGGCCAAGGCATCGATCTCCATCTTCATCAACCGCTGCACCATCACCACCTCCATCCATCCCATCTCATCCATCTAGATCTTGTTGTAGTTTCCGTACTCGTTGTGGATTTATACAAGTACTATTCATCTATGATTGTTTCCATCACCATTACCATGATGTTGATTGCCTCCATTTCTGAGTAGATCTCTAGTTCTTGGGGAGATGGAGAAACCCTAGCATATGATTGAGATGAGATAGAAATTATTATGTTATACATTATTTTGTGTATGTGTTAATTGTCTTCATCTTGATGTTGCGAGTTGTGCACCTCCTTAATATTTGCCTCCTACGGGGACTCGATGAAGGGGATTAGTTGTTGGTAGATAGAGGGATGATATCACTTACTGTGACTATAAAGTTGTTGTCATTCTTTACATACTAACTTGGAGAATCAAGGAGAACTCATTAAGCCATGTCCATGCCACAGGAGAAATCCCTTAATAGCGGAATAATACGATTAATGTCATTTATTCATCACCTGTGGTTATGAAAGATGATGTGAGCAGCGGTTGCTGCCTATTTGTCCCATATATGGAGCTCCTCCCACATACATACATATCATGAGAATATTCATTATAATAATCTTGATTTCTTAGTCTAAATTGCTAGCGGTATATCCACTACTCCTTGAGAACGTATTTTTCTCTATTGTAGTTCTAAGTTATTTTACACACGCAATTCTTACCTTCTGCATTAAGTTTTACTTTACTTTAATTTGCCATGTTCAACCAAAAACCCAAAAACAACTCTACTATTCTTGCATCTTAAATTTATTCCTTAAGTACTTCGTTTAGTTTTAGTTAAAAGAATTTTAGTCTTTTGCCTACTCCTCCCTGTGGGATCGATATCTTTATTCGAAACTAGCTACAAACGATATGTGCACTTGCAGTCATCAAGCTATTTTCTGGCGTCGTTGTCGGGGAGCTTACCGCTATAAGTCACTGTACTTTTAGTTATTTACTTTCGTTGTACTAATTTTTAATTTAAGTTGCAAGACCAAAACAATGGACAACACTCAGCATTTAAACCAGCTTGAGGCGGTAAGCAAAATGGGTTCGCCCATGGACGCTTTTATAACTGTCAGTAAAAGCATAAATCCAGATGGAATTGAGATCCACCCTTTATTATTTGAACTACTGCACTCTAAGAAATTTGCAGGAACCAATGAAGAGAGTCCATATGGCCACTTACAATTCTTTGAAGACGTTCTCAGTTCCTTTATATTCGATGACTGTAATCTTGATATGGTTAAAACCCAGTTGTTTAGACAAACTCTCTCTAATAATGTTTGCGAATGGTACAGATCTTTTTGTGTAGAAGCGCCAAGGACTTGGAAGGAACTAACAACCATTTTTTCTATCAAAATATTATTCGGAAAGCAAAGCTCACAGGATGAGAGGTATTATTATTAGTTTCAAAAATAATCCTGGCGAGGGCTTGTATGAAGGATATCTAAGGTACAAAAGTTACCTAGATAATTGCCCCCATCATCGTTTGCCTGATTGGTTAATCACTCATACTTTCTATGGAGGTATTAATATTGAAAATAGAATGAATCTAGACACTGCTTCTAATGGCAGCTTTCTATCTTATACCTATGATGAAGCTTGGAATATAATAATAAGAATGAGGGAAGCAATGGAAAATTTTAAAGATAGGGAAAACATTATAAATAGTTTTTATGAATATGCTTGTGTTAACAATTTCCTTGCAGATGAAAGGACTGGTGCAATTACTAAAACCCTCGGTATTGATTTTTACTCAATAAAGAAAATTATTGAGAATTATGCAGGACATTTGCAGGTACCGATAGAATGGGAACCCTGTAAACCCCTCAAAGAGAAGAAGCGTGCAAGAGCGCTAATGGAAGAATTCTCCTCAGTACCTATTCAAGAGATCATCAAGAAAAGGCAAAAAGAGGAAGAACAAATAAAGAAGAGACCGAAGAAACTAGAAAAGAACCCCGAAGCTACCAATATAAATAATGTTATATTAAAGGATCTTTTGGAAGCACGGATAGTGGATGATGAAGTGGTTATGCTAGGCCGCAAAACCATAGAGTTTATCGAAGATAAGGTATGAGGTAACGAAACTTCTAAACCTATGACTCCTATATATTGTGGAGAAACTTTCTTGTACGGAATTTGTGAGCCAAACTCCACTATAAATATTATGCCTTCATCACTTTATGAGGAACTTCGCTACAATTTAAATAATCAAGATGTGGAACCGGCAGACACTATTATTAAATTATCTAATAGGACCAGTATAAAACCAGAAGGTGTAATCAGAAATATCTATGTCTTTATTGGATCACTCATGTACCCCCTTGATTTTCATATTGTCGATATGCCTCGAGATTCTTTTTGTCCTATTCTTTTAGGCAGGCCTTTTGTTTCCATAACCAAAGCTCAAGTTGATAATAAGAAGGAGACTATTTCACTGATGTTTGGAGAAGAGGAAATGACATTCCACTTTGCCAAACTAAAGAAGACGCCATATGAAGTGGAAGATATCAAGGAAGAGAAAACAATTGCCGAGCTAGCCGCAATTCATTTTAGTACTCCACAAGATGAATTAGAGAGGAGCCTAATTAATTGGGAGGAAGCATCAAATGATGAGAAGAGAGAAGACATGGATGATTACCTTGATTCAGTTCCGGAAGCACAAAATCCACATGACTATGAAGAAGTGGTAAGAAAAGGAGATGAACAACCTCCACCAATTGTATTGAAACAACTTCTAGATGATATGAGGTATGAGTTTTTAGATAATGAAAATAAATGTCCTGTTATTATTAGCAAAAATTTATCAAAGAATGAAACAAATAAACTCCTTTCGGTCTTGGTTAAGCATCGTGAAGCCTTTGGATATACTCTAAGTGATATTAAAGGAATAGATCCATCTATTGTAACACATAAGATTACCATGCTTGATGATGTTGAACCTGTAGTGGATACGCAAAGAAGACTTAATCCGAAAATGAAGGAAGTAGTAAGAAAATAGGTTATACGCTTATTAGATTCTGGCATAATATACCCTATCTCTGATAGTAAGTGGGTTAGCCCGGCTCATTGCATTCCAAGACAAGGGGGTCTTGATGTTGCTATGAATGAGGATGGTGAGCTAGTTCCTATAAGGCCTGTTGTAGGATATCGTATGTGCATTGATTTTAGGAAGCTAAACCGAGAGACACAGAAAAATCATAAACCTATACCATTCATGGATAAAATTTTAGAAAGACTTAGTAATAATTCTTATTTCTATTTTCTTGATGGTTATTTTGGATATTCTCAAATTGCCATACAACCGGAGATCAAGAGAAAATGACTTTCACTTGCCCTTATGAAACATATGCTTATAGATTAATTCCATTTGGCTTATGTAATGCAGCAGCAACTTTTCAAGAATATGTTCTAAAAATCTTTGATGATTTTGTTGAGAAGACTATGGAAGTTCTAACAAATGATTTTGTTATTTGTGGAACAACCTTTGATAATTGCCAATACAATCTAACCAAAGTCTTGCAGAGATGCAGGCAATCAAATTTGGTTTTGAATTGGGAACAATGTCGTTTCATGGAAAGAGAAGGTAAGGGCATAAGGTTTTGGAGAAGGGAATAGAAATAGATAAAACTAATATAAATGCTATAGAAAATCTAACAATACCTCAGGACATTAAAAACTTAAAAATGTTTCTGGGACATGCAGGTTTTTATAAGCATTTTATAAAAGATTTTGCTAAAATAGCTATGCCTCTCACCAACCTTCTTGATAAAGAAACTCCATTCTACTTAGATCATGACTGCATTGCAGCTTTTTAGAACCTTAAGAATAAATTAGTTTCAGCACCGATCATGCAATCTCTAAAATGGGATGAACCTTTCGAAATCATGTGTGATGCTAGTGACTATGCTTTAGGGGTTGTGTTGGGACAATGAGACGGAAAGAATTTAAATGTTATTTATTACACTAGTAGACCTCTTAATAAGATTTAGAAACATTACGCTACTACAGAAAAAGAGCTCCTAGCTATAATCTTTGCTTGCGACAAGTTTAGATCCTACATCTTTAATTCTAAGGTAATAATTCATACAAGTTTTGCGTCACCTCCTTGTGAAAAAGGATGCAAAGCCCAGGTTGATTAGGTCGGTTTTGTTACTATAAGAATATGATTTACAAATAGTAGATATGAGGGGTAAAGATAATCCGGCAGCAGATCATCTCTCTATGATGGAGGGAATAATTACTAACCCCGTACCTATAAATGAATCATTTCCGGGAGAATATTTAGCAAATGTTGAAGTTGCTGATCCATGGTATGCAGATATGCTAATTATCTTGCAACAAAATTTATACCTCTTGGTATACAAGAAATCAAAGAATGAAATTCTTTAATGATCTTAAATATTACTTTTGGGATGACCCATATCTATATCGTCATGGACCTGACAGAATGATTCGTAAGTGTGTTCCTAACCATGAAATGAATGCAATATTGAAAGCTTGTCATGACAGTCCATATGGAGGACATCATGTAGGTAAGCGAACTGTAGCAAAGGTACTTCAATCATGATTCTATTGGCCCACCTTGCTCAAGGACGCATATAGGTATGTGGAATACTGCGATGCTTGCCAAAGAAGAGGTAATATAGGTAGGAGCCAAGAAATGGCAATGAATTATAGTCTCATAATAGAACCCTTTGATGTATGGGGAATGGATTACATGGTACCTTCTGTTGAATCAAATGGTTATACTCATATTCTTGTTGCTGTTGATTATGTTACCAAATGGGTTGAAGCTATTCCAACAAGTCACGCGATGCAGCCACCTCCGTGAAAATGAGCAAGGATATCATATTCCCCAGGTTTGGAGTTCCTAGATTTTTAATCACTGACGGTGGTTCTCATTTTATGAAAGGGACTTTCACGAAAATCCTTAGCAAATACGGAGTAACTCACCCCGCTTCTTCACCATATCATTCTCAAACAAGTGTTCAAGTGGAACTCTCTAATGGAGAATTAAAGACCATACTCGAGAAGACGGTGGACAAATCAAGGAAAGATTGGTCATACAAGCTAAATGATACTCTATGGGCATATTGTACTACGTTTAAAAATCCAATGGGTATGACACCTTATAAGATGGTGTACAGTAAGGCACGCCATTTACCTTTAGAATTGGAACACAAAGCTTTTTGGGCAATCAAGAACCTAAATGATGATCTTAAAGCGGCAGGAGAGAAGTGTCTATTAGATATTCATGCTTTAGATGAATTTAGAAGTGAGGCCTATGAAAATGCTAGGTTGTTTAAGGAAAAATTGAAAAGATGGCATGATATAAAAATAGAGAATAAGACCTTTAAAAGTGAGACAAAGTGTTGCTCTATAATTCGCGTCTTAAGTTGTTTGTAGGGAAGCTCAGATCGAAGTGGGAAGGTCCCTATATAGTTGAAGAAGCTTATTCATCGGGAGCAGTGAAGCTCAAGGGAAAGACACCCTCTCTTGCATGGGTAGTGAATGGACAACGCTTGAAGCATTATCGAGCAAAAGAAGATATAAGTGCAATCACCATAGAAGTGATCACCCTAGAAGAGTTGATTGAGCAAAAATATGCAAGGGATGGCAGCTTCAAGAAAAATGGACTCTGGACAAAATAAGCAACACTACGGTCAAGCTATTGATCATAAAAGAGCGTTTCCTGGGAGGCAACCCATGCAAGGTAAAGGCTTGACTAAGTTTTAAAAGTTTTTATAAGCTTGTGTTAAAAGAGGGACATTTTGAAACTCTAAGCAATGAAGAAGGAAGATTGATAATGCTAAAATTGGTCAAAAATGTAAGCTGTTATTTTTCTATCAAAACATATTTCGTTAAGTTTCATATTAATAAAGAATCCTTGGAGAAGCAGGAAATTTTTGGTGGACACAGAAGGTTTAACGACCAACTATACGGCGGGAATAAAAATTCCGGCCGTATAGTTGTGATCATATAGTTGTTTCGATATCACCCCTTCCGTCCACGAAAGGTACTGATAGTTTAACGACCAACTATACGGCTGGAATTAAAATTCCGCCCATATAGTTGCCATCGTATAGATATCGATGCCTTTGACAAAACTATTTCCTGAGTACTGATAGTTTAACTACCAAATATACGGCGGGAATAAAAATCTGCCCGTATAGTTGCGGTCGTATAGATATCGACCCATCTCCAAAAAAATATTCGGAGTACAGAGAGTTTAACGACCAACTATACGGCATGAATAAAATTTCCGAGCGTATAGTTCCGGCCATATAGTTGGTTCCACCGTAGATGTAATCTATAGTTGGTTCATAACTATACGGCGGGATCTATACGGGTCGCGCCCGTATCGTTGCTCGTTACGAAAGGCAGCTAGGATTTTTGACCTCCCCTTTTAAAGCTGATCACACCTAACCTTTTTCATTAAGTTTTCGTAGAGCTACAGCCTCTAGCCTCGAAAAATCCTTGGCATCCCTATGCAAGCCCCTCTAACAACATCCATGTAGCGAAGCCATGCAGCCCTTCCATGTCAACAAGATCTGGAAGAAGGAAGAAGAGAAAACCGTGAAGAGGATCGAAGAAGTAGAACCTAAAGGATCATCGTCATCATCCAGCCCGGAGATCAAGCCTCTCCCAAATTGGGAGGACATGTTCCCGCAACGGATGGAGATGATGAGGCAAGCTGAGCGGGGAAAGAACAAGGATGAGTATCTCCCAAATCCCTATCGTCACAACACAGGATCCTATTATAAACCTCCTCTTGGTCCATCACCTCTTAAACCTAAGAAGGTGTGGCAAGATGAGATTCATGATAAGATCTATGAGTTGGAAAAAGCTTTGACGGCATGTGTTGAAACAATTGGAGAAGGAATTGACTCATACTGGATGATGAGTAGAGACCTTGAAAATAAGGTCGATGACATCGATGGTAGAGTTGGTTTCTTGATTAAAACTGTCTTTGAGTTGACAGACGAGAAGAAATTCCTCGAGAAGAAAATGTTGAAGCTTCAATATGACATGGCCGAGCTCAGCATCCACTTTGCAAGTATAGTTAAAGATGGACACCAAACAAGAGGGAAACACTCTTCCTACCAAGGAGGAGGAATAGGTACCAACAAGGAGTTATTTGATCCCGCTTGGCTTGATTCCAAGCTTGGGGAGATCTTTAAAGACCTTGTAATCTATCTTACAAGTTTTATATCACTATTTTGTTTTGCATTAGTTCAAACTAGAAATAAAGTTTGCATCATTAGAATTCCCTTCAGGAATAGTCGATCCCTTTTATGAAATTTCGAGTTTATTATTATGTATGGAGCGACTTTAAGTTTTTGTTTGTCTTATTAGATATATGAATGGCTTGAGTATAATTTTACTTGCACTGGATGATAGCAGTAGGAGTCTTCCACACCATTGGTATTAATGGAACATATAAAGATAATTTGATCAACAAGTCTACAGTTTGATTTACAAAGAAAATTATCTATGCAGTTAAATTGAAAAAGGAAACCTTGAACCAAGGAAAATAAAAGTGCTATCAAAATAGAGTGAGAATAAGTCGAGGTAGAATCTTCAAGTCATAAAAATGCTTCATATACAATTGGAATTTGATAATTGAGATCGTTAAACTTTGAATTCCTATATGAAGTGGAATGTGTGCCTAGCTCCTTTGCACAACACTTAAACAAAAGTGTGAGCATATAAACAAAAGAGAAGAAAAGAAAGAAGAAAAAGAGCAAATGTGCAAAGAGCAAATAGGCATACACCACTATATTGTAGGATGACAAAGAGACACTTTTGAGATTTTGAATCCCAAGTGAATATGTTAATACTAAAACACTTGGGACTACCTTGCTAACTCATTCGGTTGAACCAGATACTTTTACATTATGTTGAGATTCATCTTTTGTGAACCGTTGATCACTAAGGTGTGGAAGCCTTCTAATATTATTCGGATGGTTCGAGTAAGGTACTATTTATGAACTTATTCCTATGTATCATATATGATAAACACATGCTACAACTGCCTCATTTATTTTATCGACTCAGCTTCATGAATATGGGGATCACATCCATTAAGCTAAACTTGCTTGGGACGAGCAAGAGTCTAAGCTTGGGGAAGTTGATGAGTGCATATTTGCATCATGTTTTATATTATTATTTTTCATTGTAGATGTAGGATCTTGGTATTTTATGGCGCTCGCGCGCACATTTTATGTCTGTTTTCACCAGGATCAGGACAGATGATGGATTCAATGGACACAATTCTTGGAGCAGTTGTATTGGGGAGAAAAGGAGTCAAAAACAACGTAAAACACTTATTTGGGAAATATCAATAATACCCGAAAAAAACCCGAAGCAGTCGAGGCACACGAATGGTTCAACGACCAACTATACGACCGGAATACTTTTTTTGGCCATATAGTTCCGGTCGTATAGTTGGCGCCGCCTCCGCCTCTTCAAATAGTTTCACCCCGTGCAACTGGATCAGGGAGACGACATACAGAACACCCAGAAAATCATGATAACCTCACCTCCGGAAGGCATCTGGAGGGGTAACTTTCCCAAGGGATCCATCTTCGCCCTACGCAGATCTGGGAGGCCAAGGCATCGATCTCCATCTTCATCAATCGCCGCACCATCACCACCTCCATCCATCCCATCTCATCCATCTAGATCTTGTTGTAATTCCGTACTCGTTGTGGATTTATACAAGTACTATTCATCTATGATTGTTTCCATCACCATTACCATGATGTTGATTGCCTCCATGTCTGAGTAGATCTCTAGTTCTTAGGGAGATGGAGAAACCCTAGCATATGATTGAGATGAGATAGAGATTATTATGTTATACATCATTATGTGTATGTGTTAATTGTCTTCATCTTGATGTTGGGAGTTGTGCACCTCCTTAATATTTGCCTCCTACGGGGACTCGATGAAGGGGATTACTTGTTGGTAGACGAAGGGATGATAACACTTATTGTGACTATAAAGCTGTTGTCATTCTTTACGTGCTAACTTGGGGAATCAAGGAGAACTCATTAAGCCGTCTACATGCCACAGGAGAAATCCCTTAATAGCGGGATAATACGATTGATGTCGTTTATTCGTCAGTTGTGGTTATGAAGGATGATGTGAGGAGCGGTTGGTGCCTATTTGTCCATATATAGAGCTCCTCCTACATACATACATATCATGATAATATTTGTTATAATAATCTTGATTGCTTAGTCTAAATTGCTAGCGGTATATCCACCACTCCCTGAGAATGCATTTTTCCCTATTGCAGTTCTAAGTTCTTTTACACACGCGATTCTTCCTTCTGCATTAAGTTTTACTTTACTTTAATTTGCCCTGTTCAACCAAAAACCCAAACACAACTCTATTATTCTTGCATCTTAAATTTATTCCTTAAGTACTTCATTTAGTTTTAGTTAAAAGCATTTTACTGCTCCATGTGGCATCGATATCTTTATTTTGAAACTAGCTACAAACAATATGTGCACTTGCAGTCATCAGATGCCAAAAGAATCAAATTGAATGATGATAATGCTGCATATATGTGGCACTGCCGTTTAGGTCATATTGGTGTAAAATGCATGAAGCAACTCCATTTTGATGGATTGCTGGAATCACTTGATTATGAATCATTTGAGACATGTGATCCATGCCTTATGGGCAAGATGACTAGAACACCATTATTTGGTTCTATGGAACGGGCGATAGATTTATTGGAAATTATACATTTAGATGTATGTGGACCAATGAGTGTGTCGGCATGCGGAGGTTATCTTTATTTCATTACTTTCACAGATGATTTAAGTAGATATGGGTATATCTATTTGATGAAACACAAGCCTGAAACCTTTGAAAAGTTCAAGGAATTTCTGAGTGAAGTGGAAAATCATCGCAATAAAAAGATTAAATTTCTGCAATCCGATCGTGGGGGTGAATATCTAAGTTACGAGTTTGGCTTACATATGAAACAATGTGGAATAGTTTCACAACTAACGCCTGCCGGAACACCATAGCAAACTGGTGTTTTAGAACTTTGTAATCATATATTATTGGATATGGTTTGATCTATGATGTCTCTCATAGACTTTCCATTGTCATTTTGGGGATATGCACTAGAAACAGCCGCATTTACTTTAAATAGGACTCCTTCTAAATCCATTGAAACAACACCGTATGAATTTTGGTTTGGAAACAAACCTAAGTTATTGTTTCTAAAAGTTTGGGGATGTGATGTTTATGTGAAGAAACTTCAGCCTGATAAACTCAAACCGAAAGTGAAAATTTGTGCCTTCATAGGATACCCTAAGGAAATAATTCGGTATGCATTTTTTCTAAAGGCAAAGTTTTCATTGCCAAGAATGGATCCTTTCTAGAGAAGGAGTTTCTCTCGAAAGGTGTGATAAGTAGGAAAGTAGAACTCGACGAGGTTATTGAACCTTCCCTTCATGGTATGGCAAATAGTGCTCTGTCAGAAATGGCGAGTGGCACAGCGCCAGAAAATGTTCTGGTGTTAACTTCACCAAGTGAAGATGGAACTAATGATACTGATCATAAAACTCCGAAAGAGAATACTATTGAACCTCGCGGGTCATCTAGGACACTTGCAGCTCCTTAACTGTACGGTAATCCTGACACAAATTTCATGGTAGATGGAGGTGATGACCCTTCAACCTATGAGGAAGTGATGGTGAGTCCATATTCCAACAAATGGCTAGACGCAATGCAATCTGAAATAGGATCCATATACGAAAACCAAGTTTGGACCTTGGTGGACCTACCTCATGACCGAAAGGTTGTTGAGAATAAATGGATCTTCAAGAAGAAAACTGGCATTGATGGCAATGTAAACGTTTATAAATCTCAACTTGTTGCAAAAAAAATTTGACAAATTCAAAGAGTTAACTACGATGAGACTTTCTCTCCCGTGGTGATGCTAAAGTCAGTTAGGATTATGTTAGCAATTGCTGCATTTTTCGATTATGAAATCTGGCAGATGGATGTGAAAACCATGTTCCTTAATGGAAATATTGAGGAAGAGTTGTACATGGGACAACCCAAAGGTTTTATTGATCCTAAGGATTCTAACAAGGTATGCAAACTTCAGCGATCCATTTATGGACTGAAGCAAGCATCCCGGAGTTGGAATCTCCATTTTGATGAAGTCATCAAAGGGTTTGGATTTGTCCAAACTTATGGAGAAGCTTGTATTTACAAGAAATGAGTGGGAGCTCTATAGCATTTCAAATATTATATGTGGATGACATACTATTGATTGGAAATGATATAGAACTTTTGAAGAGCGTAAAGGATTATTTGAACAGTATTTTTCAATGAAGGACCTCAGTGAAGCAACTTATATACTAGGCATCAAAATCTATAGATATTGAATGAGACGCTTAATTGGGTTATCACAAAGTACATACCATGACAAGATATTGAATAAGTTCAATGTGGACGGAAGTAAGAAATGGTTCTTACCTATGTTGCAAGGGAAGATATTGAGTAAGACTCAAAGTCCGGCTATGGTAGAAGATAGAGAAATAATGAATAAAGTTACATATGCCTCAGCCATAGAATCTATCATGTATGACATGATATGTACAAGACCGCATGTGGCACATGATGTTAGTTTGACTAGCAGGTACCAACCTGATCCAGGTTCGGAATACTAGATAGCGGTCAAGAATATATTTAAGTACTTAAGACGAACTAAAGATATGCTTCTCGTGTATGGAGGTGAAGAAGAGCTCATCGCAAAGTGTTACATTGATGCTAGCTTCGACACTGATCCGGATGACTCTAAGTCACAATTTGGATACGTATTTCTCATGGATGGAGAAACAGTAAGTTGGAGGAGTTCCAAGCAACCCGTGGCGATGGGATCATTGACACATGAAGAATATGTTGCTGCTTCGAAGCGGTGCAGGAAGCGGTTTGGATGAAGGAGTTCATGACAGAACTTAGTGTGGTTCCTAGTGCGTTGGACCCAATGGTCATATATTGTGACAACAATGGTGCCATAGTCAAAGCCAAGGAGCCAATGTCTCACAAAAATTCCAAGCATATCAAGTGCCGATTTCACTCCATCCATGAACATGTCAAGGATGGCAATATTAAGATTTGCAAAGTACATACGGATTTGAATGTGGTATCTCCATTTACTAAAATTCTTCGGAGACTGAAGGGAATATGCCCGAGAGGCAATAATAAAATTTTATTACATTATTCCAATTTTTTGGTTGATGTTTATTTCTCATTCTAGAATTGTACTAATAGGAAACATTAATACATGTGTTTAATAAACAAACCAAAGTTCCTACTAATGCCGCTCTTATATACTAGCTTATTCATTAACATATGATCAAGGTTTCCTGAACATGAACTGTTACATGTATACACAAGTCAGAGTGGCCTTACTCAAAGGTCTCCACATGCAAGAGGGGCGGGAACTCAATTGATTTAATGGTTCATAATTGTTCATAACTAGTTTTTCTTTCTCACTACGGATATATTACTGACATGTTGTCTTTGATAATGTCTTCTTCATCCTATGAACTTACAATTCTCAGGGGATGAAGAGGATGTTGTTTGGGATTTCATTTCACCTATTACTTAATAGTTTATCTTTACCTCTATCTGACTCTCATCAGGGTCTTACTTGGTGGAGATTGTCATTAGAGGTGAGGTTTACTGTTAATGTGGAGTGTTTCTCGGTTCCCTAGTTAATGTATACTTATTTTCTTAATTATCTTTGTATCATTGCTTAGTATGGTTCTTAGGTATACAATCTATTTAGTCTTATATTAATCAATCAATCAAGGTTTAATAGGTTGTGCATAGGGTGTAGTTGATTGGTCATTGTTTGTGATGCCCCTTAATTGGGTGTACACAGATGGTAATCAAGCTTATGTGTTTGTGCTTACTTCCTATCAACAAGATCATTATTATAGATGATCTTTTGGTTCTAATTATTAATGTTAGGGCTATTTCCCTACCCTTCCCTGGACCCAGATGATCCCTAGCTATTATTTTAGCTATTCTTCTACCCATCCTAAGAGTTTCTAAGCTAAAACCTTTGTAGATTCCTAAGTTTTCTTGTGAAGATCTGTAGTGACTTCCTTCTTCTTCTTCCTCTGGTTCTTGAAGTGTTCTTCAAGTTCCTCTCTTCCTTTCTTATTTCTTTTCTCTCTTATATCTCTCTTTATCTAGTGTGTGAGTGTTTTTGGTCTAAGCTCGACCAGTGTGGTGTGAGCTCTAGGGTCTCAGGTGGTCAGCTATTTATAGTATTTCTAAGTGGTTATGGTGATGACATCTATACTATGAATTTAGGTGATTCACCTGCTTGGGCATGTGTGTAACCTCCTCTATGGTCTAACTTATGCATAGGTGGCATGTTACTTTCTATGGTTAATCCCATGCTGGCTTTAACTTATGTGAATATGTCAATTTTGGCGTATGAAACTTTTGTTTTTATAAGCAGGGGTTAGTATCAGCATATGCCTAAATAGGCATGTCAGTTTGGTTCTTATCATGTTCTAGTTTTAGAGCATAACAAGTATATTTCTATTATCATAGTAAATAATAGAGCTAGATTGTTTCGGCCGAAACTACTATCCACGTTGCCACGATTCTTTTTCTCCATGGGATATCGATGATCTTCGGCTGAAAACCATTGCACAGACTCGAAATTTTACTCCAATCTTTTGTTCTGGTGATCTTTGGCATCCGTTTTTTACCCGAAGCACGATCTGGGACGTTGACTGGCCGGCCTCATAGGACCATTGCTTGTCGTATGGTGGACCACGCATGCGCCCTTGGCCCTCCGTCAGCATATGCGGGCTGTACCGCGCTTGGTGAGAGGTGCATGGAGGACCACGTGCGCGCCCTGGGCCCACCGTTAGCATACGCGGGCAGTGCCACACTTGGTGAGAGGCGTTCCCAGCGCGATACGCCTCCACGGCCGCCGGTTTGTGGGGTCATTCCAGAGCCGACGTGGCGACGTTAGCCAATGTCAGCTGTGGTTTCACGCGGTCATGGGACCCGCTTAGAGCCCACGTGCAATGGTAGACCCAGGCTTTACGTGGTTTGTCACGGCAGCGTACCCATTGAGGGACGACATGGCACGGTGAATAGTACATGTGCACGGTATGTTGTGGCAGCAGGGCCCGCTGGAAGATGATGTTGCATCGTAGTATGTAGCTTGCCGTGGGTTATCGCGGCAGTGAGCTAAGGAAACTATGGCTGGACGCGGGTTCTCGCGGTGAGAACCCATTGTGGGTCCCATTAGCAGCCGAGTTGGCATCGTAATCCCTACCACTCGAGGTTACCGAGAGTCCGTGGTCGTGCTTCGGTTATAAAATACAATCCGCGAAACTTTTCTCTCCAGAAACATTTTCTTCTTCCGCCACCGATGTCGCTTCCTCTCGCATGCGTGGTCAGTGGCATGCCTCGGTCAGGTGATCACACCCGAAGTCAGCGCTGCTGCTGCCCACGGGCGTGAGCGGAAAGAACATGTGGTTAGTCATCGTTGTCTCTCCTCCCTCCTACCACGTAGTGGTGCGCTCGTTGTTGTCGACCTGGGTAGAAAACCGCGTTATTTTACTAGCGCGCTCTTGCGATCGTGTTACCATCCAGCCGACGGTAGCACGTTCACAGGAGCGCGGTTAGAAAAATGGTTTGTGCTTTCTGTGCACTGTGTGGGTGTTTCGTTGGCCCGTAGCCAATGGCAGGAGGTGATTGTGTCGTTTGCGGGCTATTTTTGCTTTCATGTTTTGTGTGTGTTTTTTCTTCATTTTTCTTGCGTTGTTTTCTTTCCTTTGCTTCTCCTATTCGCATTTTTCTTTCATGTTGGGCCATTGCCTACTACTGCCTTCCGCATGATCGTGCGGTTGTAGGCTTTGTTGACTACAGACGTGGCGGCGACCTTGGTTTGCTTCGGTGTTTCTTCTTGCATCTATCCCTATTTTTTCTAGGTTTTTGACTACTTTCCGTCTTTCTTTATTCGCTGCTCAGTTTTGCCTTTGCTTTCTGTTATTCTTTGACTTTTGCCTCTATCTTATTACTCCATTATTGCTTCTTGCTTTCTTTCCTATTCGTTTTTTGTTCCACTTTGTACCAATCTACCAGTCGACAGTGTGTTGCTTACGATGTGAGAGCCATTGCACGTTGCGGCCTCCTTGGTTGGTTGTGCCCTCCTGCACGAACGTGTGGTTTTAGCCTCTGCTGGCCACGATGGTAGCGACGGCATTTGTCTTCCTAAGTTTCGTTTCGGCGTCTTTTTCTTTTATTTTTCGTATTTGTTTGTACCTATTCTTCGGTTTTTTCTTTTTGTCTTTGCAAAATCGGGTTCGATAAACAAAAAAGTCATTATTTTCTTCCTCTTTTACGTTTTTGTCTCTCTCTGTCCCCAATTTCTCTTATTCTTTTAGCCTTACGAAAAATGTGAGAATGTTTTATCTTTCTTCTTCTCTGTCCACCAGCATACCCATGAACGAGGAATATGAAAGAACAATGATAGATAAGTGTGAACAGAAATTCACAAAATGGTTCAGGATGACATCACGTAATAGATAGGTTACCTAAATAACGCAACACTGAAGAGATGGAAGAACGAGAAAAGTACTATGAGGTGCAAAGAACTAAATAAACGAAATCCTGAAAAAATAATTGTACATACGTTATAGAGAGGTAAAACAAACGACACGTCTTTTATATGAAAAGAGAATAATCCGCTGCAAATGAAATGAACGAAGAGAGTAGACTAGCACAAATTTTGTTGGTTTGACCATGTGTACTGTCTAAAACTTGCCGGAAGCGATCAGACGAGACGATTCGTGACGGACTCTGCGTGCAAGCGAGTATGGTCGTATATATTTTATCTAAATTTTAAAAATTAGCATCTGATTTTACCCGGATTCTATATTCGTCGTAGGGTTAGTCTACGTGTTCAGATAGCTTGGCTCGGCAGGATAACCCATCAGACTTTTTTCTCTATCTTTCTTGCCAGCGTATCTGACGAATGATTCAGCTTAGCATCGATGGCGATATGTCAGGCTCTATGCGAGCATAACTCGGTAGCCTTTTCCGCTATTTCGCATGTTCGCATGTCTGACGAACGTGCCATGCTACTATAAATGTTGACGATATAGCCGTTGTCGCGACATCATTGCTTGGTAGGTTTTTTTCGGTTGCACCCACCCGTGTGTCTGACGACTGTCTAATGCTGGTTTTGACGCTACGGTCGCCTTCATGGGTTTCGTAGCTCGGTGAAACATAATGTTGCACCCAACCTTCTACGCGTGTTGTCTACTTAGACTACTCGCTCGGTGGTATCGTGCGAGGATGTCCCTAACGTGCATGCTTACATCCACCATCATGGGTCGCGAGTTTCCCAGAAAAACCCTAGCCTTCTAAGCGTGTCATCGTTCAGCCTAGCGATCGTTCATTTGTATCGCGTGACCCGAGACCTGTTTCGGCTTCTGTCCAGCGCGGTGGAGCTTTTACTAGAGCAATGGAGACGTCTCCTCTCCTCTTCCTCCTCTTCTCTGCCATTATTTTATACCTCGTTCTCTTCACATAGAGTAAGCTCATCTCCTCTTCCTCCTCTTCTCTGTCATTATTTATACCTCCTTATCATCGCATAGAGTAAGTCTCTTTCCTAAGAATACCACAAATGCCCTTTTCTCTTATTTCTGTAGACAATGTTGGATACTACACAGTGTCTTCTGCTCTCCATCTCTCGCCGGTGTCCAGCGGAGCATGCAATACTTTCATGCCAAAGCGGTGAAGATGATGTTCCTTCTTCAATGGCCTCCGGAGATGCCGTCCAGACGACCTATAGAGCAACACCATATGTATCGGGCGAAGAAGACGAAGGATGCGATGGCAATTTGCCGTGGAGGTGCCATCAAGAGCATCAGGTGTTGGAGGTGCTATCAACACCATCAGGCCGTGGAGGTCCCATCAAGAGCATTGGGTTGTAGAGGTGCCATCAAGAGAATCAGGCCATGGAGGTGACACCAACAGAATCAGGTGGTGGAGGTGCCATCAACATCATCAAGCTCCGGTGAGAATAGTCCTCCACCATATAGCTAGAGTAGAAGGTAGATGGTCAACCTTCCGAAGGTGCCATAAATAGCAGGCTATGGAGGTGGTCAAGCTGCCGAAGGTGCCATAAATATGAGGTTGTGGAGGTGCCATCAAGAGCATCAGGCCGCGAAGGTGCCATCAAGAGCATGAAGCTCACCTTAGCTTAGGATAAAAAGAATAGAACAATCCTCCACCAGACGGCTTGATGAGTAGAACGTAGATGGTCAAAGTAGCTTCCATTCGTGTCACTAGGGCTTTTAGTCATTTTTTGGGAGTGCTTGCTCTCTTTCTGTCATGTAATAATATTTACTATTTATCTTTACATATATTGGCTTTGTCCTTTTGTCTAATGTTTTACTTAGACATCGTCTAAGTAAGCATTGTTGTGCAATATCCATTTAGCAATCAACACGTGTATAACAGGACCGTTATACTGTATCATCAGGAAGGGAGAATGGATAGCCCAGTTGTCGACCAATTTTCTTATGAAACAAATTGTTTGTCCGCCTTGTCCCACAGGGCATAGAGAGAAGTCTAGTTAATATCAGTGGTTTTCATTTGGATTTCATCCATGAGTCCTTGCAATTCCAATTGGATGATTGTTCTTAGTTAGGGTTACTATGAAGTTTTATTGGTTTATTATTCTTAAGTATCATGTTCTAAATTTCTATAGTTCTAGCATTTTTGGCAGATTCTGATGCCTAGGTATATCCTGCGGTCATTGATCATGTATTGTGATCACTATCAACTCTATTGGTTTACATGTTTCATTGATCATGATCTGAATTCTTGGTAGCTTTCTAAGTCTGGGTATTTCCTTTGGCTAGTAGTGTTGTATTATGGTTGCTGGGATTTTTAAGGTTTAGAATGTCCACTTGTGATGAGAAATTCTGGAATGATTGCTAGTTCTAGGGTTTTGTCCTACTTTGCACTTTAGTTGGTTTACTGAGATGTAAATATCTTCTATGGTCCTTTTAGCTAGTGGTCTAGTTGGGTTCTGAATAAATCTAGGATTTACTCTAATTCTTATAATTTGAAGTGATGAATTGTTTAGTGTTCATCCTTCAGTGTTTGTTGTTTTAGTATGTCCATGGCTTGGGTAAATGATTTGGTTGAAGTATTTTGACCTTGTTCTAGTACTCATCTAGTTGGCTTACTGGTTCTAATTGGTTTCTAGTTACTACTGGATGTTGGCTATAGGTTCTTGCCTGGTGTCCTACTATAAGATAGCTACTTCCTATTGTAAGCATTTGTTCATCCTAGTTGGGTTTTGGTTCCAATTGTTCACTACAGATTATTTTGGCTATCATTTCTTGGAGGTTTTATTTGGTTATCTCAAGCCACTGGGATGATCCTAGTTTTTAGATTCAACATTGATTTGGTTTTTCCCTATGGCAAAACCTACATTTTAACTTTGACAAAAGTTTTCTTTTTTATATTAGTGTTTGCAGGTTGAAGGTGATCAAGTGACAACAAGGATGAGAAGTTTAGATAGGTAGTGTAGTTTAGCAAGATCAATATGAGATGAAGAGTATAATGTAGATAAGAGGATACATAGGTTAGTTTTTAGCGGGTTTCCTCTCTCATTATAATTTCTTCTTTGTATCAAACTTTGTAAATCTCAAACTTGTACTCATTTGAAATATGAATAAAGCTCAGATTACTTGGGTTTGATGAGATTCCCTTTGTGTTAATATTTCTTTTATTGTTGTAACATTAACTTGAGAACTCAAGTTTGAATTATTCAAACCTAAATTTGAATTCCAAGTGTATGTGTGTTTTATTTCATTTACTAGTTTGGTCATATGTGTGTGGGTTATGAATATGTGTTTAATTTTAAAGAAGCTATTCACTCAAATGACTCTCAAACAATTCACATTCAAATTTGAATTCAAATCCTAGGGTTGACTTGAGTCAAACTCAACTCTATCTCAAATTCTTAAGTTAACACTCAAAACATAAAAAGTTCAAACTCCCCCTTATTTTCATGTCCTAAAATGACTCTCAAACAATTCACATTCGAATTTTCATATAGAGGTCGTTGTCTCTGGTGGCATGTCAATGCCGTAGATAATGTCAGCAGAGGAGGGGGTCGAGGAAATTGCACATACACTAGTAGGAAAACTCTTATAGCATACATTTTTCTAGTGGCGTCCCAAACATAATGAACGCTACCACTAAACCATAGTAGTGCGTCCGAGGATAAGTAAACGCCACAAACGGACGGGTACCCCTACACATGCTAGACCAAAGGTTATAGTGGCGTTCTCTCTAAACGAACGCCACAAATACTAATTCTAGTGGTGGCGTTGGATTCAGGGCAACGCCATGGTTACCCACCACCCCGCAAGCCGACACCCTTAATTATCGATCTTCTCTATTCTTATCCTCTCACAGTCCGCACGCATCAATCATTCACACACCTCCACCCTCTCTCCCTGCCGCCGCCCCGCATGGGATGCCCGGATCTGCTCCCTGCACCTGCGACTACACCCGACCGCACACATCCACCGTCCCGCACCGGACGTTGGGATCCTCTCCCAACACCTGCAACCACACCTGATCCCGCGCGTCCGCCGCCACCCCGGCACCATCCGACGCCGCCGCTCGGTCTACCGCTGCCGGCCGCCGCAACCTCCCCCTCCCTGATCCACCGGTCATCGCAACCTTCTCGTCTGACCCACCGCGCCTCCCGTTTTTTATAGCAATTCAGAAGTGATAGATGTATATATGGTAGATAGTGATCTTACAAATTCTAGATATAGGAATGTTAAATAGTGTTTTAGAGATAGTGTTTAGATACTAAACTTGGGCTTAAATTCAATATATAGGAATGTTAGATAGTGCTTTAGAGATATTAAATTTGGGCACAATTTCTAGATATAGAAATATTAGATAGTGATAGTAAAGGTCGACATTTCTCTATACTTGATGTTTAATTTTGGTTGTTGTTTTTCATCGGTCAATGATTACACTATGACACAATCTAATGAGAAAAGGTGCCCACAGTAAATAATGTGTGCATCCTACTTGGCTCATTCACTCCCTCCTACAAATATGAGCCTTTTTTATCTTAGCGAGCCTTGTGATTAATTAACGAGTGCTTTATATTAGATATGGCGATGTGTGAGACATGCATGTATAAAATAACTACATTTTTCTTGTAGAGGACATGGCGCTATGTCAAGTTTGTTTCACGAACTATAGCAATGATACTAAGTCATGCTCGCTCTTCAGTGTCCGTGTCATATGGGGTCGATTTGAGCGTTCATTGGTATATATAATTTTCCTATTTAAATTCATTGAATTTTTTGCCATACTATTATCATTTATTTACCTAGTTTTTTTCATGTTTAGACTATCCCATGCAATTTAAGGAGGGACTTCAATAGAATAATAGGACAAAGCATGGAGTTTGAAGCTCTTGGGCGAACATATTGTTGTTGACGTGCGCAAAGAGCGAGAAATGACTCAGCTTGCAGGTTCTTAATGGAAAAGGTTCATTTTCGTAAATCGAATCCCCTCTGGTGTGTACCTTTTTTGCAATGGGAGCTCCTGGTCGAAGAATCACTGTTGCATATATGAACGACGAGGAGGATGAGGGCTATGAGGATATGGGCGATGAGGATATGGGCGATGAGGATGAGGGCGATGAAGAGGATGAGCGTGATGAGGAGGAGGACGAGGCTGAGAGCGCTGAGGAACAAGCAAGACCATTGGAATATACGATTGTCTCTCAGAGATGCAAGATTATCCAGAGTGAAGAGTGCTATATTGTCCACAACATTCCTTCAAAAATTTCCTACATCGGCCTAGCACTTGTCACTCATTTGACCAAGACGCATATTTAGCTACATGATATGGTATGTGATATGGGGTGGCCTGATCTTCTTAGTAAGCGGATGGCGGTGATGATGGTGGATGATAGATAACTAGCATGTAGCTATGAACTCTCCTGCTCGATCCCTGATGCCAATGCAGCAGCTCTCGAACCTTGTAGGATATTCACAACACCACGCTCTTGCGCACGCAGCCGTGACCATGAACGGTAGTATGCGATCTACTAATTCCCAATGGAACAATAGATCACACTCAATTATAGTTGGTAGATTCGAACACAGGGTAATTCTAGAGGTTCTATGAAAGAAACAACTCCAAAATATTTTAACGTGGTCTAAACCCTAATCTACGGCGCCCCCATCTATTTATGGGTCCAAGGGGCGGCGGCCTATGGTGGAACCCGAGTTGGTTCCACCCAACCTAGATACAAACCGGCCACAAGTGGCTCGGCCAAGACTGGCTCTGCCATGGCGGAGTCCTAGTCGGTTTTCAACGGGGCTTTTCTCTGCCGCGGCAGAGAACGTCCTCCTCTTGTTGATCTTCATCTTGGATAGCTACTTGCGCTTCCTCCCTCTCCTCCCTCGCTCATTCTTCATTGATCAACACGCCTTGTTCCATTTGCTCCTCGCTCCTTGCTATGCCTTCTTCTCCTAAGTACCTGATCATGTAATAATTCAACAACTTAGGTAGTATAAAATTCTCATTGATTAAAACACCAGGTTCATTAAGAAACAAGTTCACCTATTGTTCTAGTAGCTTAGCATGAGCTCTTGTGATTGGTCCAATCCTTATCTCATTGGATTGATCCTTCTTTGCAATTGGAACATCTTCATTATCAATTAGGGTAGGTGTAACTGTAGGGATGTCCTCATCATCTCCCCCCCCCCCCTTCAAAAGGCATTGACCTCGAAGCTCCAAGGTCTTCTCCAGCATATGGTGATAAATCAGCAATGTTGAAATGTTGCTAACTCCACCAAACTCATCAATAGGTATATCAACCGAGTAGGCATTATCATTAATTTTGGCTAGCACCTTGTAAGGACCAGCACCACATGGCTTCAATTTGGACTTGCGAAGTAGTGGAAATTTTTCCTTGCGCAGATGCACCCAAACCATATCTCCAGGCTCGAACAACACTTCTTTTCTTGCTTGATTCCTTGCAGCAGCAATGTTCTTGCCTTTCTTCTCAATAGCCTCTCTAGTCTTCTCATGTATCTTCTTCACATAATTAGCGCGTTTTGATGCCTCCATATCAACTCTCTCATGTAATGGCAGAGGCAACATATCAAGTGGTGTCAATGGCTTGAAACCATACACCACCTCAAAAGGACAAAGCTGAGTAGTTGAATGCACAGCCCTGTTGTAAGCAAACTCAACATGCGGCAAACACTCTTCCCACTCCCGTAGATTCTTTTTAATCATAGACCTTAGCAGTTGTGACAATGTTCGATTCACCACCTCCATTTGACCATCTGTTTGGGGATGACATGTAGTACTGAACAGCAACTTCGTTCCTAGCTTTCCCCATAAGGTCTTCCAAAAGTAGCTCATGAACTTCACATCACGGTCAGAAACAATCGTCTTAGGTACTCCATGTAATCTCACGATGTCCCTGAAAAACAGGTTAGCAACATGCGACGCATCGTCGCTTTTGTGGCAGGCAATAAAATGAGCCATTTTAGAGAACCTATCCACTACCACAAATATAGAATCATGACCTCTCTGAGTTTTAGTAGACCTAGCACAAAATCCATACTAATGTCTTCCCATGGAGTAGTTGGTGCAGAGAGAGGTGTATACAAACCGTGAGGCTTCAGCTTGGATTTCGACTTGTGGCAAGTAATGCATCGGCTCATAAATATGTAGACATCAAGCCTCATCTTGGGCCAATAGAAGTGATCAGCAAGCATGAGCAACGTCTTCTCCCGCCCAAAGTGACCCATCAAACCACCAGCATGTGATTCCTGCACTAAGAACAAATGCAACGACGATTCTGGAATACATAGTTTGTTAGCTCGAAACAAATATCCATCATGTATATGATACTTATCCCATGCGTTTCTAAGAGCACACAAATGATATGGTTCAGCAAAATCATGGTCAGTTGCATAAAGTGCACAAATAGCTTCTAATCCAGGAATTTTAACATCAAGATTGGTTAATAGCATATTCTTCCTAGATAGAGCATCAGCAACAACATTATCTTTTCCCTTCTTATAATTAATGATGTAAGGAAAAGACTCAATGAACTCAACCCATTTAGCTAGTCTTCTATGCAAGTTTGATTGAGCTTTCAAGTATTTCAATGCTTCATGATTAGAATGTATGATGAATTCCTTTGGCCACAAATAATGTTGCCAAACCTCAAGTACTCTAACAAGTGCATACAATTCTTTATCATATTGAATAATTCAAACGAGCACCACTCAATTTCTCAGAAAAATAAGCTATAGGCCGACCCTCTTGCATCAAAACGCCACCTATACCTATACCACTAGCATCACATTCAACTTCAAATTGCTTTGAAAAAATCAGGTAATGCAAGTAATGGTGCAGAAGTAAGCAATCGTTTCAATGTATCAAAAGCAATGTCTTGGGTCGTGCCCCATATAAAAGGAACACCTTTCTTTGTCAAATCATTTAATGGTGCAGCAATGGTGCTAAAATCTTTCACAAAGCGCCTATAGAAACCAGCAAGACCGTGGAAACTACGCACTTGACTTATATTCATTGGAGTAGGCCAATTCTGAATTGATTCAATTTTAGATTGATCTACCTCTACTCCATGCATAGAAACAACAAATCCTAGGAATATGACCTTATCTTTTGCAAATGTACACTTCTCAAGATTAGCATACAGTTTATTATCATGTAACACTTGCAAAACTTGTCTAATATGAGTGCAATGTTCAGATTCGGTGTGGTTGTATATGAGTATATCATCAAAGTAAACAACCACAAAACGACCAATAAACTCTCTCAAAACATGATCATCAAACGCATGAAGGTACTAGGTGCATTAGTAAGACCAAATGGCATGACTAACCACTCATACAAACCGAATTTAGTTTTGAAAGTAGTTTTCCACTCATCCCCTTCTTTCATCCAAACTTGATGATAACCACTACGCAAGTCTATCTTAGAGAAAATAGCAGCACCACTCAATTCATCTAGCATATCCTCTAAGCGTGAAATAGGATGACGATATCGAATAGTGATGTTATTAATCGCTCTATAGTCAACACACATGCGCCATGTACCATCTTTCTTAGGAACTAAAATAACAGGAAAAACACAAGGGCTAAGAGAAACACGAATGTACCCTTTATCCAGCAACGCTTGTACTTGCTTCTGAATTTCCTTAGTTTCTTCGGGATTAGTCCTGTAGGGTGCACGGTTGGGAAGTGCTGCGCCAGGAATCAGGTCCACTTGATGTTCTATACCATGCAATGGTGGTAAGCCTGCGGGTACATCTTCTAGAAACACACCCCAAATTCCTGCAAAACAGAAGAGACACCAAGAGAAATAGGGGTCATGTCGTTAGAAACCAATACCCCGCCCTTATACATGAGCACAAGTGGCATGGCTGTAGGATCCTCACGAAACTCTCTCATATCCTCCTTGGTGGCTAGTATCAATAACCTAGGTACTCTCTCACTTTTTGTTATATCACTCAATTTAGGCTCAATTACATCAGGAACAGCTGTCACACGGTCTCGCCTAACTGTAGGATCTTCCTTCAAATTCACCTCTATCTTCTGGCGAGAATCATTCACAATATCTTGTGGTGTCATTGGCTGCATAGTAATCTTCTTTCCTTTGAATTCCAAGTGATACGTATTGGCTTGGCTGTTGTGTTGCACATGGCGATCATAGAGCCAAGGCCGACCCAATAGTAGGTGACAAACAGTCATAGGAACCACATCAAAATCAATAGAATCTTTGTATGGCCCTATTTGAAAATTCACATGTACCATATGATTTACCTTCATCTCACCATTGTTGCTCAACCATTGTATTTAGTATGGCTTGGGATGAGGTAAGTATGTCAAATTTAGTTTGGCACATAGTTCCTTACTTGCAAGATTTCTGCAGCTACCTCCATCAATAATTACCTTGCAAGCTTTGTTAGGTCCAACTAGCGCTTTTGTTTGGAACAAGTTGCAACGCTGGGATTCCTCAACCGGTTGCACACTAAGTACACGTGAAGATACGACAATAGTTGGTGCACCCTCAGCATATGCATCAGCACCAGCCTCGTCGTCATCAATATTAGTGTCAGAAGCTTCATCTCCACTCTCTACTTCTCCTTGTTCGTTAACAAACATAACCTTGTTGTTTGGACAATCCTTCTTGTAGTGACCTCTACCTCCACAAGTATGGCACACCACATCATGTGTACGTGCAGTAGACATATTGGAACCCGAGCTAGCAGCAGGAGCAGCGGGTTTCCGAGCATTAGCACCACCAAAGGAAGGCGTACTTGCTGGTTTGGCCGATGGTGTAAACGGAGCAGCAGCTGGTGGCGTGACAGTAGAAGAAGTAGGTCTGGCCGAAAAACTGCTGGAGGATGGAAAACGAGCCCGTGACTTCGCCTCTTCTGCCAACTGGGATTCGGCCTCTCTAGCATGATGCAACAACTCATTCATGGTCTCATACTTGTGATGACGAACAATGCTCTTGATCGGTAGCTTCAAATTGTTTAGAAATCGTTGCATGGTCATCTCAGTAGACTCACGAATTCTAGCACGCTGCATAAGCATCTCCATCTCCATGTATTACTCATCAACTGTCATGGTGAACTTATCAAAAACTGATCGCAAGTAGTTGGTTGGTACTAAACGAGCCTTCATGATTTGCTTCATCTCGCGCCAATCCATTATAGGAAGTTCATTGTCCTCCCTTCTATGCTGCACAATAGCATCCCACCAACGCAAAGCATAACCGTCAAATTCCGACGCTGCAAGCTTGACCTTCTTGTCTTCTGGATAGTCAAATAAGCGCCAGAGTTTCTCAATCTTCAACTCCCATGTGAGGTAATCTTCAGGATCAATGGAACCATCAAACTTGGGAATCAAGAACTTTGGCTTGCCCAAACCATCATCAGCAGCTTGGTTGTGAACACGTTGAGAACGCCCAAGAGGGGCAAACCCACGGCCATGAGCATGTGCATGGGCAGGGGGAATAGCACGTCCCCTGCCAACATGTGGAGCAGCATCCACAGCGCTACCCTCATCGAAATCATCAAAGGCATCATCATGTTGAGGATCTTCCCTTCTATGTAAAGCGGCTGTCAAACCCTCAATGGAACGCTGCAAAGTAGTGACATTGAAATTGAGCGTAGCCACTTGCGTTTGGATAGTACCAACCGTTCCAACATGTTGATCCAATCTCATATTCATATCCTGGAGATTTTTGTCGATGGCATCGGTCGTGCTAGTAAACACACGTGTCAAGTGGGACTTCAAAGCCTCATATTCATGCCAATTAACAAGCTCCTCATCCTTCTTTTTCTGCAACACAACATCATCATTACTAGAAGACATGATTAGTAGGTTAGTACAAAAATCAAAATCTGTGTGGTGGAAAACTCTCACAACTCACTCACAACTAATAAGAAAGGAGATCTTACCGTTCCAAAGTGAATAGAGATACTCTACCAAACGAAATCAAGGATTGTTGCACTTGATGTGATGAAGTGAATATCAAAGGTATAGAGAACGATCGCAGGGCACACAGGTTATTTAAGGTGGAGCTATAGGTATGGTACCCTATCTACACCGCAAACAAGTCCTAGTGCTGATCGTACAAATACCCAAGAAACACACACGTGGAAAAAAACATGGCAATGCAACTATGAAGGGTGTAGCACTACTCTCGAAAGACACTAGCAAAGCTCAAAGTAAACAGGCACAAGATTGCTCAGTCTACCGGTGCACAAAGATATCACTAGGCCTCTTTCTCAATTTCTCTTTTTCACTATTTTTTCTTTTTTCTTTTGTATAGCTCTCTTTTGCTTTTTCTGTTGCTATATTGCTTTTTTTCTCTTTTTTTGACTTTGTAGATCACACACGGCCAATTACAAAGTACAACACCAAAATCCTATGAGGAGCCTATAGGAGCGGAAATTGATCTCAAGGGGCAAGTTCCTACACCTATGTAATAGATTGGTTGTGGCTAAGATTAAGGAAAAGTGCAATTACGTTCCTGCCGTAGCAGAAAAACAGGGCAAAATCGTGCCGTGGCAGAAAATCCTGCCGCGGCAGAAAAACACGTCAAAAACGTGTCGCGGCAGCGAATCCGAGTCGTGGCAGAATAGGACTCCGTGGCAGGAAAACAGGTTGTTTCTGTGCCGCGGCAGAGTCGGTAGGAAATTTTTTTTAATTCCGACGCGGCCAAGAGTAGATGACTAGGACTCTTAGAGTAGATCGGATCTGACTTGATGGTGGCGGAAACAATGGTAGAAATTGACTAGAAAACGTCTAGAAAAATAGATCTACGAAGAACAGATCTAGATCTAAACTAAATGATGAACACGACCAGCAACTATTACTCGTCTACGATGTAATCTAGGCTATGGCGAATCTTTTTGTGGGGCTATTTTCTGTATAGGACGAAAAACACTCTCTAATCTATGGATGGATTGTGGATTGCTGACCAAGGCAACGAGGAAATCTGATACCAAGATGATATGGGGTGGCCCGATCTTCTCAGTAAGCGATAACTAGCCTGTAGCTATGAACTCTGCCGCTCAATCCCTGATGCCATGCAACAGCTCTTGAACTTTGTAGGATATTCACAACACCACGCTCTTGCGCACGCAGCCATGACCACGAACGGTAGTATGCGATCTACTAATTCCCAATGGAACAACAGATCACACTCAATTATAGTTGGTAGATTCGAACACAGGGTAATTCCAGAGGTTCTATGAAAGAAACAACTCCAAAATATTTTAACGTGGTCTAAACCCTAATCTACGGCGCCCCCATCTATTTATGGGTCCAAGGGGCGGCGGCCTATGGTGGAACTCGAGTTGGTTCCACCCAACCTAGATACAAACCGGCCACAAGTGGCTCGGCCAAGACTGGCTCTGCCGTGGCAGAGTCCTGGTCGGTTTTCCTGCCACGGCAGCCTACCGTGGCAGAGAAACGAGGCTTTTCTCTGCCACGGCAGAGAACGTCCTCCTCTTGTTGATCTTCGTCTTGGACAGCTCCTTGCGCTTCCTCCCTCTCCTCCCTCGCGCATTCTTCATTGATCAACACGCCTTATTCCATTTGCTCCTCGCTCCTTGCTATGCCTTCTTCTCCTAAGTACCTGATCATGCAATAGTTCAACGACTTAGGTAGTATAAAATTCTCATTGATTAAAACACCAGGTTCATTAAGAAACAAGTTCACCTATTGTTCTAGTAGCTTAGCACGAACTCTTGTGATTGGTCCAATCCTTATCTCATTGGATTGATCCTTCTTTGCAATTGGAACATCTTCATTATCAATTGGGGTAGGTGTAACTGTAGGGATGTCCTCATGAGTATGTTTTCACTTATCATTCTTTTTTAGTTCCTATTGTATTTGTATGGTATGATAGTTATAAGATTTCTAACTTCTGTATCTTAATTAGAAACTACTGTCGAGAATGGTTTGATCTCTTCAAATTTCTGAAGAAGGCTTTGCTACGCGTTGGAGCAACAGGTGTCGTAAGCGCCATTTCATACAAGACAGTGAGTGATGGCTGCATGATTTTCAACATCCAGGAGTGGAAGAACTTTGTTGAAGCTCATCGTGATCTACAAGTTAGGCAAGCCATTCTCCTCACCGGCAGGACCACTTCATACCGTAACATTCAGATAATGTTCGCCATTGACATCATCATTCGTAGTGACTAGCTAGTTTCTTGTGATGGTTTGTTAGTGTAGATGCAACTTGGATGATGTTTTGAACCGCTTGTTAATAATTTGTGGCGAAACAAATTGTTATTTTCATGCTTATGTGAATATGCATTTCGTGATGTTACATTGTTGTTATATTGCAGCTTTCAATCAACAACATGCAGCACTTTTTTAAAAAAAATCGAAAATATACATGTGGCGTCTGACTTTGTTAAAACGCTACAAACAGTACATATAGTACTGGCATTTGCATTAAACACCGCCACTATGTCTCTTAGTCGTGGCGTTCATACCGACGCCACTAGTACGGGCGGTAATGGTGACGTTCACAGACGCCACCATTACGACCTACCACTGGCGTGAGGTTAGTGGTGTGCGGCTTAAACACTAAGCACCGCCCTTTCCTAATGATAACACGAGTTGTTGGGAAATTATTCTGCAACAAATCACAACTCTAGCTTTTTTTTTTGCACGGAGCACCATCAATTGGGGTAATACTTACACAAAATACAGATCTTGTAATTAGCTGCTTTGACATATACTTAATTACTTGGACCCACAGGTGCCACGGGATGAATAACTTTGATGCCCGTTGTTGGATTGGTAATGTTAGATTAGTAATTAGTACATCTTATATCATGTTGATATATAACTTAATGTCCTGTTGCTTGATGTATCCCATGGTTACTAGATCATTAGGAATTTTTCCTCTCTAATGTTCATCTTATATCGTTATGTTAGCAAGTCTTTGTCAAAGTAATTAAGTATCTATCAAAGTAATTAAGTATGTGCGAAAGTGGGTAATTACAAGATCTGTGTTTCGTGCAACTGATTGGTGTTTGGTGAACAAAAAAACCTAGGGTTGTGGTTTGTTACAACAAATGTCCCAACAACTGGTGTTTTATGTGCAATTTCCTCTTTGCCTTAGCAAAACTAGCAGTGTAGTGAAGGGTCCCTAAGTCAGAATTGACATCAGAGTTATAAGCAGATCTGAGACGGACCTGTCTGTTATTTTCTTCGGTCCTTCAATACTCTTTCCAGATTGATACATTAGGTCGTGTTTTGAGATTAAAGAATTTTAAAGTTTTGGTAAGAGGTCCAAGTCTTCATAGGCACGATATCTTTCTGAACATTTGGGGTCCTTTTTAAAAAAAAAACTAACTGGTTCAAGAACGCCAAAGATTGAACTTTTCCAAGAAAATAGATGTCAAAAGTATGACCCCAAAATGTTGACTATCAGAAGCTTGTTCTAGAAGGAGAGAACACCTGTATTCAGGATGTTCCAGCGTTCATCAATGCTGAGGATATATGCATGTTCGTTTGCCACATTTTATGTACAAAGATTGTCCGAGTCAACCAAGTTGGTTGCATAAAACCTCAGTTGAGCGCATAATGGACCCGCTCTAACGTTCTCATGACCTGGAAAATTGAAATAGACCTGAGAGGTCCCTTTCCTGAAGGAGCAGCATCAAGAACAGTTTGCTGTTGTTCACTGGTGAGCTCCAGGAATTGCACGAGCATGTCGCCATCCAGAATTGAAGGTACTCCCGACTGTCACATCAACAGCAAAGGTTACTAGAACATCCAGAACAACCTTATCACATAAAGCTAGTGATATTCTGATACAACTGTTCAAAGAGTGATAATAATTATCTTACTGGGATACCACGTCGGCGAAACTCTGCATGATCATTTCCCAAGATTGGAGCAGTCAACGGGTGAACTGAAAGTCTTTCTTGGACATCTTGCAACAGATGATGCTCCTCACTGCATTATCAATTCACACGCTTTCAGGAGCCCTCTTTAAAAAAGTTAGATACTCCCTCCGACCCATATTATTGTTCTCAACTTTATCTAGATTCAGATGTACCTAGTTAAGAATTTAGACTAGATGCATTCGTATCTAGACAAAGTTGAGAACATTAATATGAATCGGAGGGAGTACATAACTCTATGTTAGATGAGATGACTAAGAAAACTCTAGTCTAGCATATAGTAAGGGAATCAACTGACCAAACACTGATTGACAACCATATTACGTAGTGATGCAAGTCGGCTACCTTTAGGGTGCCCTTTACCCTGTTTAGTTCAAAAGAATGAACTAACTTTTCCAAAATGATGATGTCATCAGAAAAGTTGGTTCATTTTGTAAAGAGGGTGGAGGGTATACCCTAATGATGACCCACTTGCATCTCTAATACGCCCTTTAGAGGGTATACCCTAATGATGACCCACTTGCATCTCTAATACTCCCTTTAGTATTACGGTATTTCTCTTTTTAATGAACTTTAGATTTTCTATTCTTGTTACGAACATTGAAAGTCATGCCCAGAAGAAAACTCTATGGCATGAATCTCAGAACATACCTTGTGAGTGGAATCATAACATAAACACTCCCCAGCAAAGTACTTGCCACAACACAATTATAAGGCGATTCCAACACCGGGTCTATCTCATCATCAATTGGAAGCCGGTACTTAAATGCAGCCTACAATAAATTACAAGAACGAGTTATAAGATTCCATTTGTTCTACATAGGAACAGCAAACAGCTGCTGGTGATATATTCCCAAGGAAGAGACTGAACAGAAACAGGATAAGCCAAAATTAAGAGGGAATTCAGACAATTAATGGGTGGGATCCTTAAGATCCTGTTGGGTAAGGGGGATTTGGATCCAAATTCTTAGGATTAGATACCAAAACTCCTAAACACATCCATCCCATCCCCATACTCCCTTGTATCCTCCCTTGTGATAAAATTGAACGGATGGTTAGCCCTAAGGCCATAAGTAACAAAAACTTACCTTCCGGATGCTCATAGCAATTTCACCCATAAAGAATGAGCAATGTACATCTAAGTTCTTTTCTGGACTTTCAGAAACTGCAAAATATATTGAAAAGATGTAAAACGAAGATCCTCCAGCAACATAAGATTACAATAATTTAGGGACCAAGTTTGAACTCAGGAGCATGGATCCAAAACCAAAGATGAGAAAACAAGCATACACAAAATTAGGAACCCTTAACAAATTTATTAACGCTTATACTGAAGAACAATATACAGCACCATATCCTTAACAAAATTTATATCGACAAATTTTCTGTGAGTTAAGGTAGGATATCCATTTAAATGTTTATTAGAATATACTCCCTCTGTCCCATAATACCAAGAATGTGAACACTTTGGCCATGAATAAGTAGCACAAGAGTACATGTGAAATACTACTACGGAGAAGAAAGAGGACTCCTCTATACATGAATCGCCTATAGTCTACCTTCAAGTCTTGGGCAGGATAATACAGATATGCTCCCACGTCGATCTGATACCACAGCAGTTTCACAGTTTAAAAGAGCAACATCACCCACCAATCGTTGAGCAGGATCAGCGTAAATAAGTTCCAGCTTCCTAAGGTTCTGATATTAATAAAAAAAGGAAGCAGGATCAGAGGAAATAATAAGAGCATTACTTCATAAAAAACATCACTCGTGAAGACGTAATCTTTTAAACCCAATGTTACCTCATTATAAGAATAGAAGAGAACACCATCACGACAATCACCCACCGCAATCCGTGATGCATACGTCTTCAAACAAGTAATTGTAAATCGTGTTCTACTCACGGCGTACTTTTTCATACGATGAGGATTTTCATTCATAAAACCAAATACACAAAGCTGTGAAGGTAGAGAAAAAATATGGAACAAGAGTTAGAGCATGATTCTCCACAATTGATGGTAGGCAAATTAAACCAAGTCTTGGAAATTTAGTTACTAACATGAAACACAACTAGAGAAATCACGAGTATTACGGAAATTAACTCTCTGGACCAACTCCATTTTTTCACAAAGATCCCCAATACTATGAATGATGAGGCTACTCTGCCTCCGCAGACAACATAGGTAGGTAGTTTGCCAAATTGTTGAAGACAGGGAGGGCAAGAGAAGCCAAGGAGTTAATTTCCAGAATAAATTGTGCCAGCTATGTCATTTGAAGTTTATGGGTTCTAAACAAGTAATTGCTTTTCTGTGGCAGTCACAGAGTAAGCTCTAAGCTCCTTTGAATGTTATTTCTCTAGTACTGCTCCGTTGCTCTGTCATCGAGCTAAGATCCAAGTGAATCATGACAAAGTATAGAGTTAAGGAAATAACTGATACCATACCGTATTACCAGCTGCTGCCAACACATATCGATCTAGATATGGATATACAGCAAGAACTGCACCAGCGAAGGTAACATGAGTCAGTGATCTCAGATGTCCTGCCATTTGTTCAAGTTGAATCTGGTTGTAGCAAACATCATCTGGACTGCTGCACATGCTGTTGCTAGAGAATTCTTCAGTTGCGTATCCAACAATTTCAGGGAATGAGCCCGTGTAAGAAGAGGAGCTCAAATTATAAGTTGGAATAAATGAACTGCTCTCACGAGGACTTCCAAGAGTATCCAAGCTTAGAACAATTAGGCGTCCCTTGATACTGCTTCATAAAGAAAAACAGCTTAAAACAGTTAAAAGTATAAGTCATGGAAATGGAAAAGGTAGATTAAGTGCAGCAGATACAATTTAGAACAAAAAATCCGCATAGAAATAACAAAATATTAAGCTACAATCAACTCGAGCAAGTAATTCGGAAAAGACATCCACGTGAAAACATGGCAGGCAATGAACAGGCAAGAATCAACCTGAAATTACTGGCAACAAAATGTAAATTTATGAAAAAGGCTACGTGTTTGTGTTTCTATTTAAGAAATACTAGGCTTAAATACAAGATGCGCTAAATTTAACAAATTAAGAGTGGCCAGGTTTCGGTAGGGAGCAAGGCACGTAATGTTTATTACTGGGCACATAACAGCAGCCTGGCACGTAACATTTGTGAACTTCCAAATTTTGTTAAAATGTGCAAAAACAAAATCGCAGCACGGGCACACCCACGTCACCACCTAGTACATGTGTCTGTTCCCTGGCAGCTACTCCACCTTATCTAGAGCAAGTTTTCATGTGTAGCTTGATGAAGCACCATGCTTGTCTGATATTTTTAGATATTTCTTTTGTAGTTCAACCATTGCAGTTACATCTTTTTAGCATAACATAAGAAACTAAGAATGAATAGCAAGAGTTCGATGTTCAAAACATGGTAAACGAAAAACTGTTGTAGATATTAGCGAAAATGTAAGTTGCAGCTTATATGTTCAAAGTTATTCAAATTTACAATCTGTTAACGGTTGTGTGATCATCCAATGCTAAATTAAAATCATAATATTTGAGCTAGAGTAGTACAGTCTGATGTTCATGAACAATAATAAAGATCATACAAAATGACGTGAGTTTTACCAACTCATACCCATCCGAGAAAAAAAGAAAAACATACAGAAGGACTGCCAGTGAGCAAACAGACATGCCAGAGGTAAACAGAAAGATAATAACTAACACTGCAATTGCAACTTGAATAAGGAAAATTGCTAAGGGATTGAAGATATTTGACAGGACAACATTGCCTTGTTAGCAAGAATAGATAAGATGTAAACCTTTCTGCTTCGCCATTTGGCATCATTGGACGGTCATTAGATTTACTTGTCCCAACAATTAACACTTGCTCACTTCCTATTTTCGCAATCTGGATGCATTTTGCAGTTTCACCAGGTTCACACTTGAATCTGGAAAGCAAGATCCCATTATTTGGATCTATTTGGACAATATCTGAAGAACACGACGCACCAGTTAAACCAGTTCTCATAACCAACAGTGTTCTACTATCGCTGTGGTATAGCACTTTCCTTGGAGTCCCTCCAACTGAAAACTTTTGCGCGTTTAATCTTTTGCCATGAACCATTTCAACCTGACAAAAAAAATGCTTCAGACTGACAAAAATGTAATGCACACGGCAGCATAGAGCTGGAATTATAACTCGAAACTCGGGAGCAAAATGAGTAGCTCATGACTCTGCTCGAACTCAGAGTCTAACGAGTCGAGCCGAGTTTTAGATTTCAGCTCCTTTATTCACCAGAGCTAAACGAGCTACTCGTTTAGCTCGTTAAACTTGTCTCATTCAAATACAGAGTTTGAAATTTTCCATAGGTAAGTGTCAAACTGCTAGTGTTTCTTGCACCCGTAATGTTGTAGAGCTACTATATTTTGCATTGGTCTTGCCTTTGTGGAATTATGGAAGTACCATTGTTGTTCTAGTTCTGAATTAGTAGGAGAACTACTAGTTTTTTTATATGTGCTTCTGTTCACAACTTATAACTAGCTACTCGCGAGTTTACTGAGTCGAGCCAGGTTTCAAATCTGAGCTTGTTCTGCTAACGAGCCGAGCCAAGCTAGCTCGTTGGTTGAACAAGTTTAATCGAGTCGAGACGAGCTGGTGTTCTGTGCGCAAACATATGCCCCAAAGACAAAGTTCCATATTTTTATTTGACAGTAATTTCTCCACAACATATGCCAGACCTAACTGACAGCCTAGGAAAGAAAGCATACTAGAAATATTACACTCTACCCCCTCCGTTTCAAAATATAAGATGTCTTTGTGAAGATAGCGTATCTAGACCCCTTTTAGTGTGTAGGTTCACTCCAAACTTAAATGAACCTACACACTAAAAACGGTCTAGATACACTCCCTTCACAAAGCTAAAACATCTTATATTTTGAAACGGAGGAAGTATAACCTAACACGGCAGGGTTCCGACGGGAGGTCTGACTTGTTCTGTGCGCAAAACTAAGAGGTCTGACTTGGCCAACATTTCTTGTTTCAATGATTTAATAAATCAACTAACATCACCAAAAAAAGCACATGTGGTATGAAAAAAGTGATGACTACTAACAACGCTACCGACCCAGTTTCCCTCCAGGTCTCCAACTAATAACTAACAAAACACATGCATATATTGGAAAAATAGTGGACCTTATTTCCAAAGGTTGGTATGGTGCAACGTTCACACTGGGTGCAAACTTGAAAAGAAAAACTGAACCATGATCTGCCCTGGATAGTGACTAGAGGGCACCATGTTTGCTGGCAAACAGTTCAGTATCCCAGAAACAGCATTAAGCTAGATATTTTGTTATTTATGCAGACTAAACAATCATCGAAACCAAAGGAGATACTAAATCAAGTTTTTTTGTAATAGCTCAGGATTGCTGATTTAAGCAAGTGTAGAAATCTGCATATAACGCCTGTTGGCCAGCAAAACTTGAATGGTCAAAGGACTTATTTTGTTGTCTGATTAGCCATGGAATTTAGCCACTGAAGTTTGAGACATGAGCAAGCCACTCATTCTTCAGTACTAGGAAAAGATCTCATGGAGGAAGATATGAAATGAGCGTAAGAGAGGGAAAAAGTAAAAAATTCCCTCCATCTTGGCTTCATACCAACTACAGCCCCTACCACTTCTGTTTATATTAATGCTAAAAGGCAAGTCTGCCACACTGACTCCTGGAGGTCCTGGATCAAACTATTGGAAGATTAATTATATATACTAGACATTGATTGCATAACAGAGGTGGTACATATATTACTACTTAATAGCATCAATCAACAACAGTGATCTATAATCTTATAGTTCAACTTAGTTTGTACTATTGTGTCCCTTGTTCTTTGTATTATCAATCTTGGTCACTCAGGATATACACTATGAGCGGTAACCCAATCATCCTCTAAGAAAATATGTGCACACATATTTTTCATTGTAGGTCCAACAAGTTCTAGTGACTTACCAAATGCAAACAGTTCTCTGCAACGAACAGCAGACCGCTGGGGCAATCCACGGAAGATACGGGAGTCACATGGGACGCAGGCAAAAATGAGATGGATGAATATGCCAAGCTGTGTCTACTAGCCTGTAATAACCAAGACCTATCACTGAGAACAATAATGTCAGCATTAGCTGAATCACGCAATGCTACCAAACCTACGGGGGTAATTCCAATATGGCGTATGGCAACCAACTGAAGGAGTGTACTGACACAAGGTGTAAAAGACTCCTTGTAGAAGGAACCAGGGAAATAATGGTCCTTGCTTGTGTCTGCCTCAAACCTGAGTAGCATGCCATTTCTTAGACCTGCAAGAATGTAGAACCTCTCAGATGCTACAAACCGAACATTTTCAGGTATACAGCCACTGATAGGAGCACCAAACGCGTTGTTCACTGATATAGACCCAATACAGAGTAGCCTAAATGCTTCTTCAGGTTCCAATGAGATGACTTCCACAGAAGGTTTATGAGTTCCAATGACAGCAAACATGCGAACATCAACTTTAGCAGCAAGATTATTCCCTTTCCTCTTCCTAACATCGCCACCACCCACCGCAGAAGATACAGTTCTAAGTCTCGAGTCCTCTTCCGGAATGGATATGCAAGATACTTCATATTGCAATTGGACATGCTGTGTTTCATATAACTCATACTGAAATGAAGATAATGATCTGACCCTGAGAATATATAGGCAACAAGGATTTGATGTAGCAACAGCAACAATATTATGTCCAACAGCACCAACACTGATAGTGACATCAGGATACCAGTCAACAGAAACTGGAGAAGTTAAGGGAGCACCCTCAGGGTGAGCATATGCTGTAGGCAAACAAAGCTTTACACCTTTGCTGTGAATTTGCACAAGCAAACCATCAGCTATTAAACCACATGCCAAAGTGCAAACATCAGGCTGAAATCCAACAGCATCACTGATGTCATTAAAACTCAGTCCTACTGACAGTACTCTAGTTTCCTCAACAAATGATAATACAAGAAAAGAGTGATATGTATCAGTTCTCTTCATTCTTAATGTCCACAGACCTGTAACACCCTGATAAATAGGTTCGGTCCTCAGAAGTTTCTCCACATTGACACCATTGCGTATAACGCGTAGTGATCCTTCCGGGCACATTCCACAACATGAAAACATCTGATCCTGCTTCTCACCATGGTAGTCAGCAATTGCTAGATCTAATATCGGTCCTACATTCTGAACTGCACTTTTATGCACTAGTCTTCCATGTTCAAGTTGAAGGATCATTCCATCTCCCATCTCTATGAACCCTGATATCATTCCTCTGTTCATCCATAAAAGAGGTTTACAAGGCAAACCCCTATGGACACGCTCAGGCAATACCTTCACTCCTTCAGTATCCCAATTAAATTCCAGAGTATGAAATTCTCCATCATCCAAGCAAAAGATCAGCCTTGGTCGTCCTCGCACGGCATCTGGCTCCCAGCTCCATGAGCAAATAATCCTTGATTTCATGCTACCTACATTATCAGCACCATCAATAGCCATGTAATTGTCATCCATCATCATGTTATTCCCAGAATCTCTCAGCTCTAGCAAAGCACAAGCAGCAACATCATCATCAACATCTAATCCTCGACAGGAATCTTCAACACTGATCTGCCCTCCTATCAGACTGCCGGTCATGCTTATCCTAATGGTACAACAGATGTCCTTCGGGTCCCTAAGATCCACAAATAGAATATCACCAGCACGAAAAAGAAGTGCAAAGCCATCCAGCTGAGGAATTTCTGAGATGTCAAGCGCCAAAGGTCCAGGTTCTGAGTAACTGGATAGGTACTGGATGCCACCATCATTGGCAGCAAGTCCATACACTGACAAGTCATTTGCATCAGAGCCCTTCCTGAAACAAAGAAATTTGTGCCACTTAATAACAGTACAAGGGAATCAAATAACAACTGTGTGTAACGATCCAAGAGCAAACCTATTAATTATCATTGCCACAACAGGGTAATATTCATCCATCGAACAGCGAGTCCTCATGAAGCACATGCTCCAAACCGTACCGCGGATATCACTTGTCTTATATATAACGTGCATGATTTTTGCCCTCTCTACAATTTCTGGTGGATAAAAATATTTCTGAAATTATGACATGGAAGATCTTCAAATCTGGAATAATGTACTGGATTAGATTGGGCTTAAGCAACAGAAGGAAAGGCACTATTTACATTCAATAGCCACCTTCTCAGAGATTGTTACCTCTATTTGGACCATAGACATGGGGACTCTTTCCAACATGCACAAAAGCAAACGCATCCTCGTAAGCACTGATGGCAACCCAAGCAGAACTGACAACACAAGACACAATGAATGTCAATTCATGACAAGAGCCGTTTTCTAAGCGCTCACAGTTACGTAGACATCAATCAGTAATAAAGTACAGACTTGTATTAAGGCATCATAGGGGAGAATTATGAATTCATGATTGCAATCTACAGTATCATATTCATATGCATTGAAAGCGTTATCATATTCATATGCATTGAAAGCTTACACAAATAACAAATCGTGGTAATGTAGAAATATTGATACTTCATGCAACGTAAGTCACGCATAAAATGCCTGACAGGTCACCGGAGCACCAATAAATGATTTCTTGGATTACATCCTCCTGATATAAGGCGATATGTATTTGCAAGCTAATAACCAGAATGTGCATTGTTAGAGCACAGTAGTGAAAGCTTTCTTTCCAATGTTAAGCATAAGCATCAACTATCAACCCTCAGATACAAACAGAAAGTGTAGCATCAGACAGGAAACACTGAAATTTCCTCATGTCACATAATCAAATACTCCCACATAGTAGACAGATAGCTGCAAAACAAAGCACACACTGCAGACAAAGAACACGCCTAAGAATATGCAAAGATCTTCAATGCACAAGTGCACTATAACAAATTCCAACCATGAGTTGATTAATGACACAAAGTGTAAAGGAAATAATTGCTCTCAAGAAAGTTTGAATGGTGCAAGGGTCAATATAATGATGTCACTGATTGATAACAGAATACCCGAGCTCCATTTTAACAGACCAAGCATTCTGTCACTAACAGAAGATTCAGAAAAGAACTTTCACTCACTCATGGTCTATAGCCAAAATTCTTCCCAGCTGATCCCTCATATTTCCTGGTTTGGATAGTTCAATATTTCCAATTGCAATAAACCTATAACAAATTCATGCTTATCAAAAAGAGTTATCTGAATAGTGGATAAACAATGTAAGCAACTTTGATCAATCTCAGACATAACGTGATAAGTGCAGAATGAAATTGCTATGCGCTAACGAACTACTGGATTAACATCAGGTTTGATTAACAACCAGCAGATAACATACTTCTATAAATACAAAACCTGTTTATTAAATTTCTTTAGAGCAAATCACCTCACTCTATTCATTTTGTCTGCAAAGTGCAAACCTGGAAGCATGAAACCATCGTCATGAGCTTTGCTCCCACCTCACACACTGGAAGCCCACAGGAGAGTGTGTGAAATAAATAAAGTTTCTAGAATAAAAAATACCGCAATTGACTCCAATTCTTGCTACCTTTTGCACTTAGTATGCGCATGCTTCAAAATTCTGAAATTCTGGTAGCTACTTCAGCACGTGAGTTCGATGCTGAAAGTGATATGCATCCTATGTACAAAACAAACATGTTTCCCCATATATCTAAACTGCATACTCTCTTCTAACTTTTCAACTCTTACGAGTGCCCCTTGTGGCATATAATCATTATATAGTTAGAGTACACACACTGATTTGTAACATATTGTTTGGTGCGTAACAAGAAGCTCGAATCTACAGAGAAGAAAAGAAGCATGGCAGAAACTAACAAGTACACTGACCTATGCATCTGACAACAAAAGTAAAGAAGAGAAAGCTTTCCAGAATCTGAGAGCAGAACCAGAATTTCTTTCCCTTCAATCTGAAAAAAAAAGCAAGTAAACATCATTCAGCAAGTCAACACCTCAAAAAAAAAATTAGAAACAGTGATGATCACAAGGAAAAGAAATGCGAAGTGTTTATGGTTTGTTTCAAAATGAACAGCACCTCAGGCCATATGCCGAAGTGTTTAAAGCGCCAGTCCAAGACGCCAACATCTTTTATAATTCCAAATGTGCTTTGCTCGCAGATTGACTGTAAAACACCATCCTCACCAACTACAACCAATTCTAGTGAAGTTTCCTGCATCAATGACCAACTTCTTCAGTAAAATACAGAGTAACAATAAACAAGAAGCAACAAGAGCATCATGCACAAATAATCCAGCAAACTTGCAACAAGAGAATGATAGGTACAAAGATGGGCTTCTTATTTTCTTAGATACACTTCCTATTTAGTTCATCCAACATATGTAGCGCTAAAAGCATTTCAGAAAATCTCCCTCACTCCGATTCAAGTTTACCAAGTCAACGCAGCAATAGATTGGAAAATAGATAAAGAATGATACATGCTGAGAAAATGATTCAAATTATTATGCTGCTGAAATTGAGACAGTGCTAGCGCAAACAACCCAATGGACTGAACAACAACGATCTGTTTGGGTGTAACATGTTCCCACGAAACCAATGACAGAGTCCGCGCACGTTTTCTTAACAGCATTACAAGGAGAGCAAGCAAACCCACCCGGATCCACACATCCAAACCCCAACTCTAGGGTCCGCCGCACACAGGGCACCCCTTCCCACTAGACTCACAAGGCAAGCATTAACGAAACCTCCGCATATGGAAAGCCCTCCTCTACACGGCAATCGCGACTCTCCTACGTGATTCAGCAAGCGGGGTCGGGGATGGGAGGCACCGACCTTGCAGAGGACGATCTCCCAGAGGTGCTCCGAGCGAAAATGGCCACGGGCGACGTGCTGCACGGCGCTGCCATGGAGCACGCGCTTCGCGAGGTAGTGGGTAGCGATGGACCCGCCGGCACCCTCGGGGGAGAAGGCGGAGGCAGAGGTCGAGGGACCCGACGAGGAAGACGCCGCCGCCGCAGTAGCAGCATCCGCGGCGAACGGGCCGTCAGCGGAGGCGGAGGCTTCCATGCGCGCCGCTTCTCGAAGCTTCGCCGGCGGGGTGAATTTGCGTGCTAGGGTTTGGGAGGGGAGGTGGGTGCGGGTGGCTCTGCCACGTGCTCGATTGGATCGGGGGAGGAGAGGAGACGGTTAGGCCGTGTTTGGTTGGCCGGTCTTCTTTTCTCCCACCGGGCCGGAAAAAAAATAAGTTTGTTGGTGTATCGCGATGTAACGGGATATGGCTTGCACGGGTCTTAAAATATCCCTCGTATCGAGAGTTTTCACCGAGGCAGGCCCTGGCGAGCGCAAGGAGAGGAACAGCGTGCACGGGGAGATGACGGGAGTCGAAAGAATTCCAGCGCCGTATGGCGTGAAAAGTAGGGTCACCTCCCTCTTATGCTACCACCTCTCGCTGGGAGACAAATTCCTTCTTATTTTCCTCTTGTGCAACGGCTTTGGCAGCGGCAGCGATTTAGATCTCCGGCAGCTGTTCATACGTACTCCGGCACTCGCTTCAACAGAAGTCCTGAAAATCCTGCTGTTATGGCAGTGGCTAGCGTGTCTTGGCCGACTCCGGCATCTGCTGGCTCGCAGATCTATGGCACTGACTTCTCCCTCGTCTTTTTCTCCACCTGCGGCAGGTCCTTGATGTCTGCCACCATGAAGGTAATAACCGCGACGTGCCTCCTTTCCAACGTTTTTACCAAGATAGTTAGCTCGACATTAGGAAAGTGCCTACAGTGCTTACGCAATGCCACTCCGTTTAGGGCCAACAATTGAAGGTTATCATCCAGACATTTGCCCTAGTCACTGTGATTCATGCATGGATGTTCCTGATCTACGGAAGAGCGGCCGCTAGGACTAATAGGCCGGCAGTGAAATATGGTCCTCTGATACAGCGCGACAGAGAGAGGATGGCAAATCTAAACTACATCTATAACAACAACGATGTGGAGGCTATCGTCATGCTCAGGATAAGAAGAGCTCCATTTAACCATCTTGTGCAGACATTCAGGTCTACGGTTTTGCTTAAGGACAGCATCAACACCTTTATCGAATAATAGGTGGCTCTGTTTCTTCATGTTCTAGGCCATAACCAGAGATTCCAAGTGATTCACAGCACATTGAGGAGATCAACCGAGACAATTTTCCAGTATTTCTATCAGATGTTGTATGCCGTTGGAGAACTCAGAGAAGAGATGATCAAACCACCATCTGGTCAAACCTCCGCGAAGATATAAGACAACAGTCGATGGTTCCCCTTTTTCAAGATGAGCAACTTTAACATGTTCTTTGTTGGATGATTGTATTAGATAGTCGGCTAACATTTTTGTAATACCAGGATTGTATTGGAGCAATTGATGGTACTCATGTGATGGATAGAGTGCTCAAGCTGAACAGGCTGCATATAGAGGGAGTAAGCACTACCTAGCTAGATGTGCTTGTCGTTGTTGATTTTGACATGAACTTCACATATGTGTTTGCTGGGTGGGAAGGATCTGCCCATGACGCGACGATTCTGACTGACAATCTTAGTAGATCTGATGGCCTCAAGCTCCCTGGCGGTAAATTCTACCTAGAAGACGCCGAATATGCTTGCCACTTGAAATTATTTCACTCAATGAGTTCTCTACTAAAAACTACCCAAAAACTCCGGAAGAACTTTTCAATTTGAGGCACTCTAGCCTTAGAGTCATGGTCGAGATAGTTTTCACTGCTCTAGAAAACAGGTTTAAGATCCTTGACCAGAAGCATTTCTACTCTTTCCCCACCCAAGTTAAACTTGTTCTTGCATGTTGCATTTTGCGCAACTGGATCTTGCAATTTGGCGTCGATAAATACTTCCTGGCTGAGGAAGATGTAGTTCCTGATGACAATGACATTGACAATGGCCATGGTATTGCCCATTTCGATTGTGTTGCTTGGAAGAACACGAGACAACAGTGGGCGCTCGGTATGTGGACGACGAGAGGAAACTACAAGAACTGAAGACGAAGTGAAGAAGATGGTTTGTTGATAAACTGTTGGCCTTATGTTCATGAACAATCCCTGATGTGGGTATAAAACGTTCATTCGTAGTAGCTAGTAATATTGTGGTAAATTATCATTTGCTTATAGCTAGGTAACATTATCGTGAACTCATATTTACTAATAGCTAGGGTGCTAATTTGGTACTGCTAGTTTAATTTCCTGCTTGTTTGCAACTGCTAGTTTATTTTGCTGCCTATTTGGTACTTCGTGGTAACGTCACCAGCTCTGAGAAGTGGTGAGCACAACATTATGGCGTGTGCAACCAAACATGTAGTTTTTTTTGCATCAAACGAGATAAAATCAGTTTTGCTGTCAGCTAAACAACTTGTCAAAATTGCAGGAAAATTTAGATATGGGCTACCAAACAAACTGTCAAACTTGGCCCAAGCCAAATCTCTCCTTATACAGCATCCACCGAGTCAAGTAGAAAAAATGAGAAATTTGGGCCTTTGCAACCAAACTATCCATCCTAATTAATCTAGAATTGGTACTCCATATCATTCATGCCATTGCATCATGCACATCATGCAAAATTCAGTTTTGAAAAACTTTTTCTTAAAAACCCCACACAAGTGCATGTTCTCCATAGATGACAATTGCTAGGATTCTAGTCCCAATGCCTTTGGAGATGTTTAACACACTTTTTGAATGTCTAGGAATATGGACAACATAATTACAAACTCACACCAATTTAGTTTGATCAATTTGGAACTCTAAAACTGAATCTGTAGCTAAATTTAGAAAAATTCAAAAAAACAGATTCAGTTGACAAATCCAAAAAAGATTAAAAGAAAGGAAAAAATAGAAACCGCAGCCGGTCGGCCGGGTGAGCCAGCCCAGTCGGGACCACGCTCCGCAGCGGCCCATGGCGGTCCACCCGGGCAGCAACGCAGCAGCACACACTCCCTAGCGGCCTAGCAGCATCTCACTAGCGCAGCCCAGCAGCAGCCGCTCGCGCCTCTCTTTCCCTTTTTTCCTTTTCTTTCATTTTTTTCGCTCCGACAGGCGGGCCCTCCTGTCATCTACTCCACCAGCTCTCAACACGAGCACAACCACCACCGCGGAAATCACCGATTTTGGCTCAAATTCGTGTGCCCCCTCATCCCAATCCTTCTCCCCATAAAGACCAAGTTTCCCCACTTCGAAAGTCCTCCCAAAACCCTATGTTTTGGTGCCACCAGGCCGCCGAAATCTCTCGCCGGAGTTCGTCACCGCCGCCACCATTGGAGCTTGGTATGAGCTCGAGCTCGTAGTTCTAGTCGCCTCGCCCATGTTATTGCTTCGCCGCCTCCCTGCCTTGCTCGCTTCCTCGCCCTGACCCCCTTCTCGCCACCTGCAGACCACTCGACACTTTCGAAGATCGCCGGGAACCCAAGAGCTCCAGCCGTCAGTCGCAGCCGCTCAAGAAAGCAAAGTGGTGAGACACGACCACACCCGAGACCACCACCCGCTGCCGCTTTCCATTGACCACCTCACCGCCAACGACAACCATCGGAGTTGCCGCCACCACCACTTTCCGAGCCGCTGCCGCCGTCCACGTCCAGCCACCGGTGAGCAACATGTCCACCTCGCGTCGGACGTTGGATCCGGGATCAACAGTCTGAATCACGCGTTGACCCGCGTTGGACCGCCAGTTAGCGCCGCGTCATCTTTGACCGCACAGTTAGCGTGAATATTCCCAGGGAATAACCCCTCGTATTTCTCAGGATTAAATAATTAAACAGAAAATGTTTTAACTTCAAAAATTCATAGGAAAATATATAATGGTCAAAAATGCAAATAATATGTCGTTGGAATCACAAAAATGTGTAGATGTTTATTCTGTAATAATATTGCAGTTTTACAGTACAAATATTTTAGAGTTTATTAAAAGGCTTATTGTAGTTTTTAATTATATAAAAAGTTTTATAAGTCCTTTTGGCGTGAATCTTTTTGCTCCTGACTCTAAAACACAATACCTACCTAGTAGTATTTTTACGAAGAATTGATCGTGTTGTTTACAATAGAGGCTTAATAATTTGAATAAAGGCCTATTAACTATATCAATAATTTGCATTACATAATTTTGATGCATTAAAAACTTTTCATGCATATCATCAGAAGGTATAATGATAAAATAACTTAAGTATGATACTAAAACATTTATTAAATTATCATGCATGTATTTGTGTATTTGTTTATGATTGTGTATGATTATTTATGTGTTTGCAACTGCATTGTGTAGATTGTCACGAGTGCAACGCTTGCTTCTATGATGATTATACTCTCGACACCTACCACTAAGGTAAGTAGATGTTATTTTGTTTATGAATTGTCCTACTATTTTCTCTATACATGTATAGTGTATTTTTGTAGATGCATGTGTAAGTATTACTATGATATATCCTATATATTATGGTAGGAATCTCGTGTAGTTAGTCCAATATATGTTAGACATGCTTAGACATGTTGTAAATAGGGGGAAGGGATTATATCATGCTATGGTATAGTATATGTTTTGTTTAACTAAAACAACATAATGTCAATGAACTACCTAGACGGAATGGTTGGTTTTTCATCAGAGTGTGAATAATGGTGGAGAATGTCACCCAGGCTACTAAGAAGGATTGGTTTCTTTATTATAGTAGTTTATGTGTAAAACCATGTGCCAGTAAGAAATGGGTGGCTGGTTGGACTTAGTAGGTCTTGATGACTCGAACCTAGCGTAGCCATAGATGTAGTGAATGGTTAGTTTGCACTAGTGCGTAGAGGGTTTGGGAAACTACTTCCCAAACGGTTTCTTCTTGGACTTCTCCCTACTATAACACAAAATGAGTGTGATGGTACGAGCAGATTGACTAGGTCACATGGGTAAAGTGTACAAACCCCTGCAGGGTGTAAAACTAAGTGCTCAGTCGTGTCTCCGGTTGCAGACGACTGAGTTGCTAGATATCGAGGCTATGACATATTCTCACTCATCCTTATTTTTTAATTACTAAAACTTGATGGGTGAACTTAATGGGTTGATGTGAATTAAACTTGGTTTATAGAAGTAGGACAAAGGTATTTGAAAATGCAAGCTAGCCAAAGCTTCACTTAGCCTAATAAGCATATAGATGCTAGGTATATTGTCTCCTTATTTAGGCCTACTTGCCATACATTCAAAAGTATTGACCTTCGTGGCTGCAACATTTTATGTTGCGGGATTTTCTAATTCTGAGTGATCGACTAGGTTGTGGTACTCCACTCAACACTTGTTCGCTTGTGGGAAATTTGAAGACTGGAGGAGTTATTTATTTATGTTTGATACTTGAATAAGTTTGGGATAGCCTTCGTGCTAAGCATTATTGTAATAATTGAATACTCTGGATCATTTCCTTATTTATGATGCATGGATATTTACTTTGTTATTCATCTATGTTCTATGTAAGCCAATGAACCGATCTAGGGATTGGCATGTTGCATAGAAGTTTTAGTCTTTTCAGTACTATAGTATTATAGATGGTATCATAGTTGTGTGTTGACTGTAGGATCGTGACCTAGAATGGAACATGAAGCCACAGAAATTATTTAAGCATGTGTTAATTTTGTTTCTTATTCTTACATTTTCGTTATAGTAATTCTTACCATTGTTATTCTCACACTTTCCTCTTTACACTGATAGATGGGAGATAACCCTAAGGTTGAGTATGTTGGGGTCCATTCACCAAGGCTCTTTGCAAAGCAGTTGGGGCAGCTTTCACAGTCGTTGAACCTGTCGATGCCGATGTTTAAGGGAAGAAGGTGAAATACCTATGTGCCTAGAGACTATATTTGGGAGATCACAACCATTATTCTTGGAGATCCCACCATGCCAAATCCTGAGAACCTGAGCGACACAAAGCGGTATGTTACATGGGAGCATGGAGTGGACTCAGCTATGCATGAGGCGTTGTCACTGTTGGGAATATGCCCTAGAGGCAATCATATATGATGTTATTTCTAATGTATTCATAAAGTTATTGTCCATGTATGAACTACTGATATGTATCATTGAATATGTGATTCGATTGTGAAACTATATATTCATATTGTTTATACTGATTGTCCTTGATCGTTGAGGTTGTGTTGGACACACAACTTAGACTAATGTGAAAGTCGGCTAATGACTAGGTTCTGTGATCTAACTGCTAAGGTCATGGAATGACATACCCCTACCGAATGCGGTGATCGAAGATCAAAGAGTTTAGTCGAATCAGAGTACGGATCTGATTTGGGTAAAATTGTTTTATCCGATGATGAAATCCATGTTCGGAAGGCAGAGTGAGATCCGCATTTTTAGAAAAATCATCAGGCGCTACCCCTCATTGGATTTTTTCGATGATGAAATCCACTAGTTGTCTCCCTCAGATTTCCAGTTTTGCTTTGAGAACCATCTTAGAGAAAGATAAGCTAAATGGAACTAACTTCACCAACTGGTATCGCAATCTGAAAATTGTTCTCAAGCTAGAGAAGAGGGACCATGTCTTAGACAACCCACTTCTAGATGAACCGAATGAGAATGCGAGTGTCGCAGCCACCAATGCCTACCATAGGACTTGTGATGAGTCTACGGAGATTAGCTGTCTTATGCTTGCTCACATGGAACCAGACTTGCAGCAGCAGTTCGAGAATGTTGAGGCCTACGATATGATCGAAAGCCTCAAAAGTATGTTCTAGGCTCAGACAAAGACTAAGAGGTATCAAGTCTCTCAGGCGTTGTTGAGTTGCAAGCTTAAGGATGGCGATCCACTGAGTCTGCATGTGATCAAGATGGTTGGTTATGTGCAGTCTCTAGAAAGGCTGGGCTACCCCATTAGCGAAGAGTTTGCTACGGACATAATTTTGAACTCTCTTCCTAGTGCGTATGGTCAATTCATATCGAACTACCACATACATGGTATGGATAAGAAGCTCACTGAATTACATGGGATGCTCAAGCAGGCTGAGGCGGATCTCAAGAAAGGTTCCAGTCAAGTGTTGATGGTGCAGAATAAGGCTAAGTTCAAGAAGAGTTCTTGGACTAAGAAGAAGAAGGCTAAGTCGGGAGGTAGGGCTGAGGACCCGGTCCAAAGCGCTTCCTCAGGGACTAAGCCATCTCCTGCAGCCGGATCCACTTGCTTCTACTACAAGGCGAATGGCCACTGGAAGAGGAATTACAACAAGTATCTGACTGACAAAGCCAAGAGTGGAGGTGTGACTTCTGGCGTATGCTTGTTTGCAATGTTATAGAAATCTATCTCCCAGATGCACCTAATAGTTCTTGGGTATATGATACCGGATCAGTTATTCACATATGTAACTCATTGTAGGGACTGGTAAGAACTAGGAGCGTGGCGAGATGCGAGGTTGACATTCGAGTCAGCAACAAAGCGAGAGTCGCTGCGTTGGAAGTTGGCACGATGCAACTTCATTTACCTTCTAGATTCTTAATGGAGCTAAATAATTGTTATTATCTTCCAATGCTTAGTCGAAACATTATTTCGGCCTCATGTTTGATGGGACAAGGCTATGAGTCGAATATAAAGAATAATGGTTGTTCTTTATATTTGAATGATATGTTTCACGGCTTTGCACCCGTCTAGGACGGGTTATTTATTTTGAATCTTGATGGTGAATCTGTCTATAATAGAAATGTGAAAAGGTTGAAACCAAATGATCTGAATATTACTTACTTTTGGCATTGTCGGCTTGGTCATATAAGTTGGAAACGCATGAAGAGGCTCCATGATGATGGACTCCTAACTTCGCTCGACTTGGAGTCGTTCGAGACATGTGAATCCTACCTACTCGGCAAGATGATCAAGACACCTTCTGCAAAGAGTTGTGAAAGGGCGTCCGACTTATTAGGACTAATACATAGTGATGTATGTGGCCCAATGAGCACGAGAACCAGAGGTGGTTATGAGTACTTTATTACCTTCACTAATGATTTGAGTAGGTATGGATATATCTACTTGATGAAACATAAGTCGGAAGCCTTTGAAAAGTTCAAGGAATTCCAGAATGAGGTACAAAATCAACTCGGCAAGAAAATAAAGTTTCTTTGGTCGGACTGAGGAGGCAATTACATGAGCCATGAGTTTTATGACCATCTAAAGAGTTGTGGAATAGTTCCCCAGCTCACTCCACCAGGAATGCCGCAGAGAAACGGTGTGTCGAAAAAGGCGAAATCGTACCTTGTTAAACATGGTACAATCAATGATGAGTCGGACAGATTTGCCTTCATCATTTTGGGGTTATTGTCTAGAAACTGCAGCATTCACACTAAATAGAGTACCATCAAAGTCGGTAGAGAAGACACCGCATGAGATGTGGACTGGCAAGAAGCCGAGTTTGTCTTTTCTTAAGATTTGGGGTTGTGAAGCTTTTGTCAAGCGACTTCAGTCGGACAAGCTAATAGCCAAGTCGGATAAGTGTATTTTCATGGGGTATCCAAGGGAAACCTTGGGTTACTACTTCTACAATCGAGAAGAGGGCAAAGTGTTGGTCGCTCGGAATGGTGTCTTCCTTGAGAAAGAGTTTCTTAGTCGGGAAGTCAGTGGGAGTACGGTGCGGCTCGAAGAAGTTCGAGAGGAACCGGTCAGTAGCGATTTGGTGAAAGCCTTGGAGGTTGAGCCAGTCGTGGTAGCTGAGCTGGCAACTGCACCTACACTGCGAAGATCGGAAAGATTGTGAAGTGTTCGGGATGTATTACTGTTGGATAGTGATGAGCCGGTAACTTATTCGGAAGCAATGGTGGGTTCTAATTCTGAGTCATGGCTTGGAGCCATGAGATCTGAGTTAAAGTCCATGGATGAAAATCAAGTTTGGAACTTGGTTGATCTGCCAAACGGTGCAAGACCTGTCGAGTGCAAATGGGTCTTTAAGAAGAAAACTGATATGGATGGAAATGTTTCTATCTATAAGGCACGGCTTGTCGTGAAGGGGTTCCAAGAAGTTCAAGGAGTTGACTACGATGAGACTTTCTCTCCCGTGGCGATGCTTAAGTCAGTTCAGATCATGTTAGCTATAGCAGCCTATTTCGACTATGAGATATGGCAGATGGATGTCAAGACGGCTTTCCTTAATGGAAATTTAACCGAGGACGTGTATATGATACAGTCCGAGGGTTTTGTCGATCCGGCTAATGCTGATAAGGTATGCAAGCTTCAGAAATCCATTTATGGGTTGAAGCAAGCATCTCGGAGTTGGAACATTCGCTTTGATGAGGTAGTCAAATCATTTGGCTTCATCAAAAGTGATCATGATTCTTGTTTATACAAGAAGTTTAGTGGGAGCAAAGTAAACTTTCTGATCTTATATGTGGATGACATATTACTGATTGGAAATGATGTCCAGATGTTGCAAGAAACCAAGGAATCATTGGAAAAGAGTTTTTCGATGAAAGACTTGGGTGAGGCGACTTACATACTAGGAATTCGGATCTATAGAGATAGATCAAGGTGGCTCATTGGACTGAGTCAGAGTACATACTTGAACAAAGTGTTGAAGATGTTCAACATGGAATCGTCTAAGAAGGGGTTCTTATCAATGTCCCATGGCGTAAAACTTAGCAAGACTCAGTTCCTTCGACAACTGATGAGCAAAGTCGGATGAGTGTAATTCTGTATGCTTTTGCAGTCGGATCCATCATGTACGCTATGATTTGTACTAGGTTGGATGTTTCATATGCTCTAAGTGTTGTGAGCAGATACCAGGCTAAGCCTAGAGAGATCCATTGGGCAGCGGCTAAAAATATCCTCAAGTACTTGAGAAGGACTAAGGATATGTTCCTGGTTTATGGAGGTGAGGATGAACTCAGTGTAAGGGGTTACATGCATGCGAGTTATCTCACTGACTCGGATGATTCTCGTTCGCAATCTGGATATGTGTTTGTTATAAACGGAGGGGCTGTGAGGTGGAAGAGTTCCAAGCAAGAGACGGTGTCTGCGTCTACGATAGAGGCTGGGTATATTACTGCCTCGGAGGCAGCAAAGGAAGCCGTTTGGATGAGGAATCTCCTCATGAATCTTGGTGTGATTCAGGGCTCGTACAATCCGTTAGACGTGGATTGTGACAACAATGGTGCTATTGCACAAGGCAAGGAACCTAGACAACACCAGAAGAACAAACATATAATCATGCGGTGCCACCCGATTCGCCAGTTCGTGGATTAAGGTGATATCAAGTTATGCAAGGTACACACGGATGCAAACATTGTGGATCCATTGACAAATCCACTACCACAACCGAAGCATGAGGCACACCTGAGAGCTATGGGCATTAGATGCCTAGACATGTGATGTCGTATGATTGCCTCTAGTGCAAGTGGGAGACTGTTGGGAATATGCCCTAGAGGCAATCATGTATGATGTTATTTCGAATGTATTCATAAAGTTATTGTCCATGTATGAACTACTGATATGTATCATTGAATATGTGATTCGATTGTGGAACTATATATTCATGTTGTTTGTACTGATTATCCTTGGTCGTTGAGGTTGTGCTGGACACACAACTTAGACTAATGTGAAAGTCGGTTGATGACTCGGTTCCACTTATCATGGGCATATAGATGCTATTCCGACTTACACAGATTTGGCTAAAGAGTTTAGTGAGTCGGACTGACCCATATTGAGATACAACGAATAAGTCGTCATTTGTATATCTCAATCAATGTAATGCTTAGACCTAAGGTCATTGCACAATCCGAGTTGAGGATCACCGACTTAGGTTCTATCAAACGCTTTTCTGTCAGTGGGCAGTTATAAAGGCGAATTTCGGGTCAACTGAGAATCAAGCTGCATGATGTGAATAACCAAGATGGGATTGCCCCTCCGTTTGGAGAGATATTCTCTAGGCCCTCTCAGAAGATATGATTCGAAAAGCATGGCCATGCATGACTCGGTTAAGTGTTAACCGAGGCGATCGACTAAGAGTTAGTTGGATGAATCACTTATCTCGGAGCGAGAAAGAGAGTCGAACTATTTAAGGGATGACGATTATTCGCCTATATTTTGACAAGGTATATGGTGAGGCAAAAGGGACTCAGACGAAAGTCGCATTGGAAGGTATGTCGTCATGACTCTTTGGTACTTGGGAGTCAGCACGTTCTGCTAGGAGCCGCTACCGACTGATCCGTCACGAGTGAGACTCGGATCGTGTCCGGGTCACCATGAGCCTGGCGGGTCACACACTTAAGAGCGGGAGCATATTTGGGTTGGACCTAAAAAGGAAACAGATTGAGTCAGTGAGTTGGACTCGCAGTGACTAATATAGGCATTTTAGTGAATGGGCCATAAGTGAGTGGAGCCCACTTTCACTCCCTATATAAGCTGGGGCACAGGTGCTTAGAGCACGCGGTTAGGTCACTCCATGTGTTGGAAACCCTAGCCCCAGTCCAGCCCTATCTCCGCCGTACCGGACCTAGCAGTCCACCGAGGACGCTCCTCCTCGTACATGTGGATACTGTGGAGGTGATGTACGTTCAGCACTTTGACGATCGTGGATCGGAACAGATCATGAGGACTGCACCGCATCAAGCGACGTGCTACATCGATTCCGCAACCGTGCATCTAGTGGTAATTCTCGTGGCCTACTACCTCAACTAGATCTTGGGATCACCGCGTAGGGAAAAAGTTTTGTTTATCTCTGCGTGGCCCAACAATCACGCCTATGCCACCTTCACCAACACCGTCTGCCACCAAATTCCCCTTTCCATAAATTTGGGAAGCGTGATGAGAACATGAATGTAGTGGTTACCCCTGGCGACCGGAACATTATGCCACCCCTTGAGAAGCACGTGGAGGACCTGGAGATTAAAACTTGGGAGCTAAGACGAAAGGTGATGCAACTAAAGGAAGAAGTTGACTATGTTAAAGTCACTGTGGTATTGCAGGAGCAGGAAATTGAAACTCTGGACCCCGCTGTGGACACTATGGAACAAGCACTTATTAGTAGGGACCAAACCATAGTGGAGCTTAATGGGACCATAGAGGAAAGGGATCATACCATTGTGGATCTGAATGGAGTTGTGGTGGAAAGGAACAAACAATTGTTGAGAGAGATCAAACCATCATAGACATGGCTGTTGAGATTGCTGCCCTTCAAGAATAGCCGAATCCTCCACCCAATGATGACAACAATGATGGTAATGATGATGATGAAGGAAGCGATGACAACAATGATGGTAATGATGACGATGATGATGATGGAGGCAATGCCAACGGTGATGGTGGAGATGAGTGATAACCCACAAGTATAGGGGGTCGTGTGTAGCCTTTTTGATAAGTAGGAGTGTCGAACCCAACGAGGAGCTAAAGGTAGGATAAATGTTCTCTCAAGTTCTATCAACCACTGATACAACTCTATGCACACTAAACGTTTGCATTATCTAGGAAATAAAACTAGAGAAACAATACGAGTACTAGAGATAGTTTTGCATGATAATAAATAACATGAAAGTAAAGCTAGTTGCTGCAGCAATAAAATACACTAAACTAACAGAACCATGAGTGTGGAATAGTGGTGGTAATTGTGGTGGCTTTGTCCAAGTTTAAATAGCTAATAAACCGGGTTCATTGTCTTTGATGCAGTTTTATATGTGGGAGAGGCTAAATATACATGTGTTTCACTACTTGGAATTACATGTACTATATGATTGGTTTGTTAGCAAACATCCGTAAGTACTAACAATATATTAAGGTTTTCCCAACCATAGCCTTAAGTTTAATGGTCCTCTTACTCCCATATGTGCAATGTTCCAGTTCGCGTCCTTAGGTTTCTGTCACTCCGGCAGAACTCCCCCCTTCCTTTTACACATACTACAAACCCTATGATGTTTAATCCATGCACGTACAAATATAATGGACACCAAAAGACTGTACCATATCAACATACAACTCTAATGAACCAAAGACGTTCAACCATTCAATCTAAGAACAAAGAAACTACGCAAACATGACATAGATCATAGGATTATAACTTATAACATCAAACACCATGTTTACATAGGACGGTACAAAGGTGTGTGGGAGGATGAACCACTGCATACTAGGAGGATTAGGTGATGGAGATGGCAGTGAAGATGGTGAAGAGGGCGGTGGCGGCGCCGGCGATGGCGTGGGGGACTCCTTCCCCGCCGCCGGTATCATGGGGGAACACCGCCCCTTAGCCCCCTTCCTTCATGGCTTCTTAGGAGCCCTCCCCCATGGAGATGGGATCCATGGGGAGGGGGGGCAAAAACGTGGCTTTGGCGGCTACAAATTCGTGGAAAGAGGTGTCTTGGGTGAATTAGATTTCCTCCCTTCATATAGCTTCTCGGATTCCCATCACCCCATCTTGGGCTACAGTAAATCGGGCCTAGCGGGCTCGTCCGGACTCGAAATCAGATAAATTTTATGCCCAGAACGGTCACGCCGAAATTTGCAACAACTTTATAGTTGAAGAGTTTTCCATTTGACGCCGTCTTCAACCAGAAACGTGATCATCTTCAAAAATAGTTCTGAGACAAATTTCTGGAAAAATCCCAATTTGACTCCAACAAGGTTTTCACTTATATTCTTGGTAATTCCTACACATCAAAGTGTAAAACAAGAACATTGTGCACTTTTACAACTATTAGTAGGTTATTCCAAATAAACCATAAACTTTATACAAAAAGGAGTGTCAAAAGCATATTATTAGCATAAAACCATGAAAAATTATAGATACGTTATGGACGTATCAACATCCCCAAGCTTAGTTCCTGCTCGTCCTCGAGTAGGTAAATGATAAAAACAATATTTTTTGAGGTTACATGCAGACAACACAATCTTGATCATCATTATTGTAAAAGCGTTGATAGTTGGGATCAAGGTACTCTAAACATGAACATGAAAGATAGAGTTCTAACAATAAGACATAGCAACTATGTTGTAACATGAAAAGATACAAACAAAAGATCATGAATAACAATGCTTTAAAAGACGTTTGTTTGTTTCACATAGAGAAAACATAATAAGAATGGTATTCAGCTTGTCCCTCATAGCGTAGCAAAACATAAATGCATAGGACACCTTCAAAGTTCATAAGGATGACTAGATACAAATAGTTTAAGAACAAGCAATATCAAAGTTATGCATCAATCAACAAGTCTTGGAACAATGCACATTAAACTAAGAATGGCCACTATGCTCTCTTAATAGCTACATAAAGATAGAAAATGGAGACTCAATATAAAAGTAAAAGAAAGGCCTTCATAGAAGGAAGCAGGGATTCAAGTCTCATAAAGAGCTTCCAAAAATTATGGTACTTATTAGCTTTCAGCTCTCATTGCCCCTATCATAAGCATCTTGAAGTGATTAAGGTTAAAGTGAACAAACTATGGTGTACATGCTTCACGAAGTATAAGTCAGAAATCTCATGTCCCTTATATATGAGGGCCGTTCCTCATGCTATTCAAGTTTAGTCACCGGTAAGTTCTTGTCATTGTAAGTACATGTGTATCATAGAGAACCACCAACGGGGTACCCCTTGCCCGATGATACGGAAGAATCCCCATATCAAAATGACAAGGCAAGCAGACAACGAGCATCTCAACAATCTTCTTATTTACCATGGGAAAATGGTGCCTTTTTCTCTCTTTCCTCTTTTCTCATCTCTTTTTTTCTTTTTCTCTTTTTCTCAATCTCTATCTCTTTTTTTATAAGAAGAATGCTTCATAGATTGCTCATTATGGTTATGCTGGAGGTTTCCACCATGATTAGGCATGGATTAGACCAGCGGTCCAGGCGTTGCTCTAACACACATACATAACTCCATGGACTTACAAGCTACCCTTTCATTTCACACCGACGACATCCATAGACAAAAGAGCATGATATCAACTGGGTACAATGTACAAGTGCAATGTTGAAAGCGTTCCCCATGAAAACATGGTTTTGCTAATCCCCAACATATAAGTGCAAGCGTATACAACATAGACGGCACAATGGTTCAAGTTTATTAGGGACAAGAAAAGTAAAGTGTGCCATCAAGTTTGTGAGAGCTTTAATCACTAGTTTTCTCATAACAAGTTTAATTCGGAAGGTAGATAAAAACATGAATATACTTGGAATAGCAAATGCTAATAGGTAGGTATGGTGGACTATTTGAAATAACTTGGTTTTATTTGGAGTTGGATGCATGAGTGGAACTCATACTTGGTTATGGAGGCTAGCAAAAGACTGGGAGCGACCAACTAAGAGAGCAATAATGGCCATAATCATGCAAAGTGACAAAACATCATTAATTAAAGCATAAAGTGATATTACAAGTCGAAAACTAAAGGATCATAGAGGCTATGGTGACTTGGGATAGTATTAACATGGTGTGAGCATGCGCCAAGTCAACCCAAATAAAGCATCAAAGGAGAAACCACAATATTATGCTTTAATATGCTAAAACAACGCATGATTCTTTTAAGGCACATTAAGCAATCTCAATTGTTTGTAACATGTCATGCTACATAAAAAACCACTAAGCATAAAGCCAAAACAATACCAAGCATGACATGACAAAGCATAGGCCACAGTCAAAAACAAGCTCCTTTTACCACTTAAGCATGAACTTTTCCTACTCTTTTCCAATCCAGACCAATCTTATTTGAAAACTAATGTATGAATGAGGGGGTCCAACCAATTTATTCAAGCAAACTAAGCAAACCAAGCAAACAAAAACCAAAAACAAAAATGAAGATGCTCCAAGAACAACATAATTGTGCATGAAACAATAAAAATGAAGTGTTTGGAAGAACCTGAGATTTTTATTGATGAAGAAGGGGATGCCTTGGGCATCCCCAAGCTTTGACGCTTGTACTTCTTGGATATTTCTTGGGGTGACACGGGGTGGCATCCCCAAGCTTGAGCTTTAGTCCATTCTTCATCGCATTACATCATTCTTTCCTTAACACCTGGATTTTTTCCTTCACACAAAACTTCACATAATCTTCATTAGCAACATTAATGTACTCAAGATAATAAGTCTTTGTGTTCAGTTTCAACACAAATAAAACTTCCATTAAAACACAAACTACTGTAGCACTTCCCTTAAAAAGCTCAATTCCCCAAAGAGAACCTAAAAAGGAATCAACAAGAAGCAAATGCAAATAATGGCAGAAATCTATCAAAACATACCAGCAGATAGAAACCAATTTTTTTCAAAGACCTTCTGTTGCTAAAATCGAAAAGTGTTGAACTAACGAAAGTTGGATAACAACCTGGGGCAGAAGTACAAAAAATTACAGCTCAAACCGAATTACAGAGATTTTACACGAATTTTTACAGCGAAGCACAAAAATCTGTTTCGGGACAGCAACTTTTCCAAGCATTACTTCTCTCTCATTAGAGGTTACTCTTGGCACAAAAAGCAAACAAAAAGGATAAGGAGCGGTTCCTACAGAGGTAACAACTTCCAAGACTCAAAGAAAACAAATGTAACTAGTGTTTGATGCTAATAAAAATAAATAAAAAGATACAAACGCTCCAAATTTATTCAAGTTTCTATGCTGCTCAAAAAACAAAGTTTAAAGGTTTACAAACCGAGGGGTTGTTGAAGAAACTTTTGGCCATTCTTCAATTTCTCTGTTTGGTGTTCCTTATTCACTGTGAAAAACTTCAACACAAAAACTTTCCCATTCTTTTCTGCGATTTTTAACTGAAAAGCTTCCATGGGAAGATTTGTTTTGGTTTCATAGGCATGAACACAAGTGTTCAAGGTCGACCCCCACTTAACCATTACTCATCTTTCTAATCACTTTTCTTTTTGTTTTTAGATAACAAGTACAACTATTTTTTTTGTAATTCGCATTCCCTATCCATACTAAGATAGAGAACAACTTAAAACTGAAAGTAAAAACTACTTAGAGAAAAAGCAAACAAGTGCACACAAGAATATTCACCCACGCGCTATTGCTCCTTGGCAACGGCGCCAGAAAAGGTCTTGATAACCCACAAGTATAGGGGATCGTGTGTAGCCTTTTTGATAAGTAAGAGTGTCGAACCCATCGAGGATCTAAAGGTAGGATAAATGTTCCCTCAAGTTCTATCAACCACTGATACAACTCTACGCACACTGAACGTTTGCATTATCTAGGAAATAAAACTAGAGCAACAATACGAGCACTAGAGATAGTTTTGCATGATAATAAATAACAAGAAAGTAAAGCTAGTTGCTGTAGCAATAAAATACACTAAACTAACAGAACCATGAGTGTGGAATAGTGGTGGTAATTGTGGTGGCTTTGTCCAAGTTTAAATAGCGAATAAATCGGGTTCATTGTCTTCGATGCAGTTTTATATGTGGGAGAGGCTAAATATACATGCATTTCACTACTTAGAATTACATGTACTATATGATTGGTTTGTTAGCAAACATCCGTAAGTACTAATAATATATTAATGTTTCCCCAACCCCTTAAGTTTGATGGTCCTCTTACTCCCATACGTTCAACGTTACGGTTCGCGTCCTCAGGTTTGTGTCACTCTAGCGAGAACTCCCCCTTCCTTTTTTTGCAGGGAACTCCCCTTCCTTTTACACATACTAGAAACCCTATGATGTTTAATCCATGCGCGCACAAATATAATGGACACCAAAGGACTGTACCATATCAACATACAACTCTAATGAACCAAAGACGTTCAATCATTCAATCTAAGAACAAAGAAACTACGCAAACATGACATAGATTATAGGATTATAACTTATAGCATCAAACACCATGTTTACATAGGACGGTACAGAGGTGTGTGGGAGGATGAACCACTACATACTAGGAGGATTAGGTGATGGAGATGGCGGTGAAGATGGTGAAGAGGACAGCAGCGGCGGCGCGGGGAACTCCTTCCCCGCCACCGGTATCATGGGGGAGCACCGCCCCTTCAAAAAGAGTTTTCCATTTGACACCGTTTTTGACCAGAAATGTGACCATCTTCAAAAAGAGTTCTGAGACAGATTTCTGGAAAAATCCCAATTTAACTCCAACAAGGTTTTCACTTGTATTCTTGTTAATTCCTACACACCAAAGTGTAAAACAAGAACATTGTGCACTTTTGCAACTATTAGTAGGTTAGTCCAAATAAACCATAAACTTTATACAAAAGGAGTGTCAAAAGCGTATTATTAGCACTAAACCATCAAACATTATAGATACGTTATGGACGTATCAATGAGGCAGTTGCCAATGCCGAAGAAAGTGAAGAGGAAGACCCCGATGAGGTGATCTTCGAGGTCTCGCGCGGTGAGGATTCATGAGAGGTTTACACACCGCCACCATTCTAACACCCTCGAGTCGGCCCTATGCAGATTTAGCGCTTCCCGCCAAACCCGCATAGAAACGATTCAAAGATGCCCACCGGCCACTTCCGTGCGGGTGGAAAACAAAGTAATACCATTATACAATAGTCCATGATGGAACCCACAAGAACATATATATACAACAATGACTCAACGAGTCAAGAATACATATATACAATACAAAGATCCAAATCACCTTGAAAATGATACAACATCCGAGTACAGATAAGATGCAAATTGGACTAAGAGTCCTAAAGAATAATCAATGGCGTGCATAACCCTGCCCATGCCAAGCTAGAAGGGTAACCTTGCTAACACCGTCGAACATATACCTGTTAAAACAAAGGGGTGCTGACAAAGGACAAAGGAAAAAGGGAGCGGTCAGTACTTAGGCCAGTATATGGTGAGTCTTAGAATTCGGTGGCTCGCCTACATAGGTATGGTGGACTGAAGCGGCAACGAAGCATGCATTAAACAACATATAGAGACTCGATACAACTGTCGGCTATCAGAGAGGGATAAGAAAGACCTATTTAGAACCAACCTGAAACTAACAGCAAACATGCCCATCTTGGTATTTCCCCCTCGAGACCAAACGAGGAAGTCAATCCAAGGAACTCACATAGTTGGCAGTTTTATTCATCATTCCAGTGAAGTTGTCGTAATTACTAGTCAGATATTGATAGCATAAGACATTCCAATATCACAAGTTGTTGGCAATTTTAATTAACCATTCCGTTGTAGTTGCAATACTTACTAGTCAGATATAGATAGCATGAGACATCCCAATTCCATCAGTTATAGGCACTTTTATTTATTCATTTCATTATAGTGGAGCTAATTACTAGTCATACCAAAGTCAAATTTATAGCACTACTTTAGTTATAGTTGTCTATGGTTAAGACATTGTACTCCAAGTAGTCCATAACCATGGACATGGCTTTTTGAAAAGATTTACCCTACAGGTGTGCACAAATAGCAACACACACAAGATTAACCTCGGAAAAACCAAATAAAACGCAACGAGGTCTCATGACAAAGCATTCACATGATTCAAAAATTATTTCAGGGGGCCACCCCACTAAGCTACCCGCAACGAAGTTGGCCGGCTCCGAGACGGACCCAGAGTTTGTGTCAATGTTGTAAACGACTAGGAACCCAAAAGTGTGACCGGGCTTGTCAATATCGCAAAAATATTTCACGTTCCAAAATAGTACAGGCGCTCCACGCACAATAGTAAATAAAGCAGTAAAGCATGACATAAGTAAAGGATAGTAATAAAGCCCCAAACTAGTTGGTGGCCCCAAGAAATAAGATGTGAATCAAGCTCAGGCTAAGGGGATTCATGGTCCCACATGAGGATAGTGTGATAGTCAAGGAACAGACATCAAGTACTCAGGGTCCTAGGGGATACAAGTGAGTGGGTAAAAACCAAATAACATCTATTGCCCACCGGTGCCTCTACATTCGTTATATATATTCCTAGCATTTTAATTAACAAGTTTTAATTAAAGCCATGATCATCTCCACCATTAAACATGTGCCAACCTTCCAACAACGGTGCGAAGCAGCACCTGAGCAAGCAACTACAACTTGCAAGGCCGACTGCCTATCAAACAACATGCAATAGGATGTATCCAAGGCAATATAGAGGCAGCAAGAAATATAAATGGTGCACGGAAACTAAAGCATCACAACACATATAACAATAATCAATGGGAGGAAGTAAAGACTATAAATGCAAAATAGGTAAAAAGGGGAGAATACTCGCCTGGAGAAAATAACCGAAGATCAAGTCGAAGCTCGCATCAACTCAACAACCTAATTCGTGGAGAAGCAAAGCGCTAAAAGAAACACCGGATGCACTATTTAATACTATGGCAGAAGGTCCGACATGTATGATGTATGACATGGCAACGATGCGATGCAACTAGGCAATATTAAGCAGAATCAGGGTCCCGACAATTAATTAGGAGGTTCATGTTGTTTAGATACCCCGCAATTTAAATGTTGATTTAACAAGCCAAATCATGGCATCGGTTCGCTACACAAATTTAAATGGAGTCGAGATAAGACAAATATAGCCCGCATATACACTCCATGTTTACAAGTATATATACACCAATATTATAAAAATAGGGGTCTCAGAAAAAGGGGTCACACATGTCAGATCGAAGAACTTGGGGCTTAGGGGTTCGTGATCAGTCTTTGGAATTGGGGTCTTTGGGGTTTGGTCTTCGGATCCGTGTAGGAGGACTTGTCGCTCTGAGGGATTCTGGTCCGGGATCAGGTCTTAGGGCACCATGAATGAGGACTCAGTGCTCCATGTCGAGGCCTTGGTTCCATGATGTAGGCCTTTGGGTTCTGGCTCCGGTGTCGATGGCGGGCTTGAGTCGGCACCGATGGTCTTGTCCACATGAAGATCTTAGCATTATGTGGCACATGCCAGGGAACGAAGATCTTATCGATGGTTTGATATAGAAGAACTTGGCGGCAATCATTGCCCAGTTTGATGTACTTGTCCATCAGAAGGCCTTGGGCTTGAACAACGCCTCGAACTTCCGACACTAAGGCCGGAGTTCAATAGCCTGGCACCAAGTTCACTTGACGATCATCGTTGCAGCACCACATCACATATTCTCATCGGTATCAGAATAATTCCACACTTCCACCAGGGTAACAAAAGGGTCCACTTCAGCTAGAATGCGAGGTCTTGGGAACTTGGCCAGTGGCAGGGGCAACATAGTGTATATCTATACCTATAGCACAAGAAGCACGCCAAGGCTGGACTGAGCTAGCTGAAAAGGGAGCGAGCGAAAAGTCTGGTGCTGGTAAACGGAGGCACCACACAGACGGGGTACGACGGCTAGCGATGCTCGGTAGATAGCATCCGAGATTAGTAGAGGCACGAGCGAGCTCTTGCGTAGAGGGGTGTCGACATCGGTGTGCTGTAGAGAGGGAGGGGAGCACTAGGCAGAGCTCGATGGAGGACGGCCATGGCGTCGAGACCTGAGAGAGGAAGGAGCGCCCAGCGGTGCTGCCATAGGAGGAGGAAGAGCGGGGGCCGCGAGGAGGCGCTGCAGGTCAGAGGCCTTGACTACGACGGCGGGGCTAGCGAGTTTGATGAAGAGGAAGCCGACAATGACCGGACATGCTCTGTAGAGAGGGGTTCCCGCGGCGGCGGTCGGAGATGCAAGACAGGGTCGAGGGACCAGATAACGAAGCCAGGAGGGGATCCAGCGGCGGACCATGCAAGCAAGGGGCGCTACTGGGGCAGCTCTGCGCGCGACACAACACCAGTCGAGGAGGCGGGGTCACCAGCCATGATGGAGAGGCGTGGCCCAGGTGGTGGCGGGGAAAAACGTGGCCAACAACGGTGGTGCGCGCTCGGGTCCTAGGTGGAGAGGGGCGGCGGGACCCGCGGATCTTGGCGGCGGATCGAGCGGGGAGGGAGATGAGAACGAGGGAGACGGACGCGGTTTGTGGGTAGGTTGGCGGTGGGGACGGGGTGTGCGTTGCGCGGGCGAGATGTGACGAGTTGAGGTGGTCGTGCACGCGTGGGTGTGCTTCTGTGCCACTGTGTGAGTGCGTTGCATGTGTGTGTTTGTGTGGGGTGGGGTACGCAGCGGCGGGTGCGTGCTAGCGTGTGTGTTGCTACGCTACAGTGGGTGCGTGTGCGTCGTGTAGCTGGGTGGTGGCGGATGATGGTAGGTTAGATGTGGGGCTAGGGTTTGGTCTGGGGTAGGTAGATCTAGGGTTAGGTTTAGCTAGGTTTTAGTCTGGGTAGTAGGTAGTCTGGCCCGGTTAGGCATCTAGCCTAACCGGCTGGACTACCTCCCGAGGATTTATAAAAACACGTTTTTATTATCTATTTTGTTTTTTTTTAAACAAAATATTTGTAAATAGGTTTAGGCGAACCAAGTATCCGTAAGAGACTCATATTTGATTTGAATAAAGACAGGAATATTTAGATAACAAAGATAGGCTTTTGGAAAATAGTTTTTGGTAAACATATGCATGATGACATGATAATGCAATGTGGCATGATGACATGAGCATGTGATCATGATGATGCATAAATAAAAATAACACATGGTTTTCTAGTAGTGGTTTTACCCGGGGTTTTCATAAATTATATTTGGCAAAACTTTGGTTGAAATTCGTGATATTACTGCTACAGTTTCTACATGACTTGTTGTACTGCGTGATTTTTCATATTTTATTGGTAAATGGGAAAAATCTGAAAATAGGATCTAGTGCATAATTACCTGTACTACGCGCATAAAAATCAGCAAAAAAATTTGATGAGTTTAATTTAGGCAAAAAACGTGAACCCAGCAATACCGTTCTGGCAGAATTCTGCTAATTGCTTATTTGATGCCTTATTGTATCTTAATGTTTTTAAACTTTTTGTAGTTATATACTGCTAACGTAAACTCTTGGAACTATGTTTGTATGTGTGTTTGCTTATGTGATGATTTTTTGCCATTGTTTGTGGATAAATTGGCGTTGTATGAGCATGGTATATAGGTAGGAAACTATTTCTTTAGATGCTTTCTTCTAAACTTACCTATGCTGAACCGCAGATGCCTCCCCGTCGAGTACCTGATGAGATCACTCAGCTCGTGGCCGCCTAGACTCAATTGGCATAGGTGATGACTCAATTCATGGCTACCCAGAACAACAACAATAACAACATTAATGGGAACAATTAGCCCTAGGGAGATGCTCTCATCAGGTTTCTGAGACTGAGGCCAGCTAAGTTTTCCTCTGCATCTGAGCCCATGATTTCTCTTTACTGACTAAGTTCTGTGAACAAGTACTTGGTGACTGTTGGTTGTACTAATGCTGAAAAGGTGAGATTTGCTGCTCACTTACTGGAGGGACCTGCTGCTTCGTGGTGGGACACATTTCAGATCACCCACCCACTGGACACTATTACTTGGGCCATGTTCGAGAAAGGTTTCAAGACCAACTATGTCTCTTCAGTAGTCCTGATCCTGAAGAGGAAGGATTTTCGCAACCTGCGCCAAACCAGTCGCACAATGGCAGACTATATGGAGGAGTTCAACAACCTATCCCGCTATGCCCCTGAGGATGTTGACATGGATGCTAAGAGAAGGGAGAAGTTCCTGGATGGTCTCAACGATGAGCTCTCACTGCAACTGTCTGTGGTCTACTGCCCTACTTTCCAGGAGCTGATGGAGAAGGCTAGAATTCTAGAAGGGAAGCACAAACAGGTGGAAAATCGCAAGAGGAAGCATAACAATCACCACTCAGGATCACACCACAAAGCTCACACATCTTATGATGGGCATTCTGAACACTCAAGGCATGTAGGAAATGATCATGGCCGCCATGGGCGCAATGACCGTTACAATCATGGAGGGAATGGACATTGTCATGAGAGTCACAGGGGCAATCACAACCAGAAGGGGTGAAATGGTCACAACTCTGCCCGCAACCATAACTATATGAGCAGCCTCTCCATAAGTTTGGACAAATCCAAACTCTTTGATCACCTCATCAAAGCGAAGATTCCAACTCTGGCATGCTTGCTTCAGTCCATAGATGGATCACTGAAGCTTGCATACCTTTTCAGCATCCTTAGGATCGACAAAACCCTTAGGTTGTATCATATACAACTCTTCTTCAATATTACCATCGAGGAACATAGTTTTGATATCCATCTGCCATATTTCATAATCGAAGTATGCAACAATTGCTAACATAATCCTAACCGACTTTAGCATCGCTACGGGAGAGAATGTCTCATCGTAGTCAACTCCTTGAATTTATCAAAACCCTTTGCGACAAGTCGAGCTTTATAGATGGTCACATTACCATCAACATCCGTTTTTCTTTTGAAAATCCATTTATTCTCAACGGCCTTTTAGTCGTGAGGTAAGTCCACCAAGGTCCAAACCTGGTTTTTGTACATGGATTCCATCTCGGATTTCATGGCTTCTAACCATTTGTTGGAATATTGGCTCATCATTGCTTCTTCATACGTCGTAGGGTCATCAATTCCATCTACCATGAAATTCACGACAGGATTTCTATACAGTTCAGGAGCTGCACATGTCTTGTTTGACCTTTGAGGTTCGGTAGCATCCTCTTTTGGAGTTTCATGATCATTATCATTAGTTCCTTCTTCATTCGGTGAAGTCAACTCCGGAACAATTTCCGGTTCTGCGCTACTCGCTATTTCATGAAGAGAAGTTTCAATAACCTCTTCGAGTTCTACCTTCCGACTACACACACCTTTCGTGAGAAACTCTTTCTCTAGAAAGGATCCATTCTTAGCAACGAAAACCTTGCCCTCAGATATGTGATAGAAGGAATACCCAATTGTTTCTTTAGGGTATCCTATGAAGATGCATCTTTCTGCTTTGGGTTCGAGTTTATCAGGTTGAAGTTTCTTCACATAAACATCGCATCCCAAAACTTTAAGAAATGATAGCATAAGTTTGTTTCCAAACCATAATTCATACGGTGTCATTTCAACAGATTTAGATGGTGCTCGATTTAAAGTGAATGTAGCGGTTTCTAGTGCATAACCCCAAAAATGACAGTGGCAAGTCAGTGAGAGACATCATAGATCGAACCATATCCAATAAAGTACGATTACGATGTTCTGACACACCATTACGCCGTGGTGTTCCAGCGGGCGTGAGTTGTGCACTAAACTCGTAACTAAGATACTCACCTCCACGGTCGGACCGCAGAAATTTAATCTTTCTATTACGATGATTTTCCACTTCACTTCCTTGAACTTTTCAAAGGTTTTAGACTTGTGTTTCATCAAATAGATATACCCATATCTACTCAAATCATCCATGAAAGTAACAAAATAATGATATCCACCTCACGCCGACACACTCATTGGACCACATACATCAGTATGTATGATTTCCAATAAATCTGTCGCCCATTCCACTGTACTGGAAAACGGGGTTCTATTCATCTTGCCCATAAGGCATGGCTCACATGTATCAAATGATTCAAAATCAAGTGATTCCAAAAGTCCATCATGATGGAGTTTCTTCATGCGTTTAACGCTAATATGACCTAGATGGCAGTGCCACATATATGCAGATATATCACCATCAAGTTTAGTCCTTTTACCATCAACATTATGAATATGTGTATCAGTACTATTGAGATTCAACAGAAATAAACCATTCATCATAGGTGCATGACCATAAAAGATATTATCCATATAAATCGAACAACCATTGTTTTTGGATTTAAACGAATAACCACTTTGCAATAAACACGATCCGGATAAACTGTTCATGCTCAGTGCATGCACCAAATAACAATTATTTTGATTTATCACTAATATCGATGGCATATGGAGAGGTAGCGTCCCAACGACGATCACATCAACTCTTGATCCATCACCGACACGCACCGTGACCTCATCCCTTGCTAGCTATCGCTTGTTCCGCAACCCCTGAATCGAGTTACATATATTAGCAACCGATCAAATATCAAATACCCAGGTGCTACTATGAGTACTAGTCAAGTACACATCAATAACATGTATATCACATATACCTTTGTTTGTCTTGCCGTCCTTCTTGTCTGCCAAATACTTGGGGCAGTTGCGCTTCTAATGGCCAGTCCCCTTGCAATAGTAGCACTCGATATTAGGGCTAACTCTGGATTTCTTTTCAGGCACAACAATAGATTTGCCGCCCTTCTTTCCCTTATGTTTACCCTTCTTGTCTTTGATGCGCTCGACTTTCGACGTAGAGCTCGTTGGGAACCCCAAGAGGAAGGTACGATGAATATAGCAGCAAGTCTTCCCTCAGTTATGAAACCAAGGTTTAATCGAACCAGTAGGAGCAAGGAAACACCCCAAAGGTGTTACTAGCTGAGCTTTGGCAGGGCGCACTACCGATGCTAGTGTTGAACTAGCGAAAGTTAAATAACAACCTGGGGCAGAAGCACAAAAAATTACAGCTCAATCCGACGTACAGAGCTCTCTCAGAAATTTTTACGGTGAAGCACAGAAATCTCTTTCGGGACAACAACTTTCCCAATCATTACTTCACTCTCATTAGAGGTTACTCTTGGCACAAAAAGCAAATAAAAAGGATAAGGAGAGGTTATTACAGAGGTAATAACTTCCAAGACTCATCTAAAACTCTTGGGTTATCTCCCAACAAGTCTAACCCACTTCCTATGCATAGGAATCTTGTGTGCAAATAAATGCACAAAGAACAAAGTGACATGCATAGGAAGATAAAACAAAAGTAACTTCAAAAATTTCAGCACATAGAGAGGTGTTTCATTACCATAAAAACTTCTACAACCATATTTTCCTCTCTCATAATAATTTCTAGTAGCCTCATGAATAAACTCAACAATATAACTATCACATAAGGCATTCTTTTCATGATCTACAAGCACTAGAGCTTTATTATAAACATTTTCAAAAGAATCCTCGGGAACATAACATTCACCCTCCTTTGATAAGCATGGGGGACAATCAAATAATGTAAGGGATAAAGAGTTACTCTCATTAGAAGGTATGCATGGGTAGGTCCATTCTCCTCCTTTTGTCCATCACTCTCCTCCTCTTTTTCATCTAATGAGCTTTCAGGTTCAGCAATTTCTTCTTCGATGGAGGTTCTAGCAGGCGGTGGTTCATCTATTACCTTAGCAGTCATAAAATTGTTCCCAAATAGGAAATTGAGTGAGCTATCCATAATGAAATAGTGATTGGAGCAGAGCTAGTCATAAAGGCAACTTAAGAAAGGAACTAATTTTTGTGTTTTTTTTGAAGAACAAAACAAGCAAACAAAGCAAAAAGAAACTAAGCAAAACAAAAACAACAAAGTAAAGAGATTGGTTATGAGGGACTCCCCTTGTTAAGATGTCCTTGACTCCCTGGCAACGGCGCCAGAAAAATCTTGATGCGCTTGACTTTCGACGTAGAGCTCGCTGGGAACCCCAAGAGGAAGGTACGATGAATATAGCAGCAAGTCTTCCCTCAGTTATGAAACCAAGGTTTAATCGAACCAGTAGGAGCAAGGAAACACCCCAAAGGTGTTACTAACTGAGCTTTGGCAGGGCGCACTACCGGTGCTAGTAGCAACGTGGAGACCTGCATAACACAACCACAGAACTTTGTCCCCAACTTGCGATGAGGTTGTCAATCTCACCGTGTTTTGCGGAAAACAAAGGATTAAACGTATCGAATGGAAAAAAGTAAAAGTTTGCAGAAAGTAAACACAAAGCAGTAAATAGTTGCAGATTGTATGTAAAGAAAAAGGACCGGGATCCATAGTTCACTAGAGGTGGCTCTCCTTAGATAGATAACATGCTGGGTGAACAAATTACATCGGGGAATTGACAAACACCGAGAAAGCAATACATGCATATACTAATCATCTTGACTCCTTTGAGACTTGATTGGGCATTACAACATAATACATAGACCGCCATCCAACTGCATCTATGACTAATAATCCACCTTCAGGTTATCATCCGAACCCCCTCCAGTATTAAGTTGCAAGCAACAGATTATTGCTTTACGAACTGCGTGTAAAGTAAACAATACAATTGTTCTATGAACAAAGGATCGTTGTTTTCTCCCTAGTAGCAACAACACATCTAGTACCTTAGAGATTTCTGTCACTTCCCCAGATTACCAGAGGCATGAACCCACTATGGAGCATAAATACTAACTCTTGGAGTTGCTAGCATCTACTTGGCCAAGATAGCTACTAACAACGGAAAGCATGCAAGATCTCAAATAACAAAGACATGATAGAATCAATAATCAATCTGAAATAGCATCTCAATATCCATCGGATCCCCGCAAACACAACATGTATGGATTACAAATAGATGATCTTTATCATGAACAGTGCTCACAAGATCTAAACATGAAAGCACAAAGGAGGAGAAACCAGCCATCTAGCTACTACATGGATCCGTAGTCCAAGGATGAACTACTCACGCATCACACTGGAGGCTTGCATGATGATGAAGAAGGCCTCCAGGGTGAATTCCCCTCTCTAGCAGGGTGCCGGGAAGAGCTTCAGATCCCTCCCGATCTAGGGATGGAGATGACGGCGGCTACAGACTTTTCGTGGAATTTTGATCGGGTCCTTAGGGTTTCCGTATCAGAGGCAATATATATGTGGAAGGAGAGGCCGAGGGGGTGCCTCGGGCGGCCAGACCACCCCCTAGAGCGGGCCAGGCCTGGCCGCGCGGCCAGGTGGTGTGGCTGGCCCCTGGCCCCTCTCCGTCTCGTATTCTGGCACTTGATTCCTTCCATAAAAATAGGCACTTTGGCTTTTGTCCCGTCCAATTCCGAGAATATTTATCTTCTGACTTTCCTGGAACCAAAAATAGCAGAAAACAGGCAGCTGGCACTGTGGCTCTTGTTAATAGGTTAGTCCAAGAAATCATAATAAAAGTACTCCAAAGTTGGAACAAAACACAAGAAAGTGGATAAAACTAAGCATGGAACATCAAAAATTATAGATACATTTGCAATGTATCCGTCTTTCTTGAAATTAGTGGTCTTATTGATCATGAACACTTGATGTTCTTTCTTGATCTCCACTTATGTAGTCTTAAGCATTGAAAGAAGCTCTAGGAGAGACTTCTTCATGCCCTGTATATTATAGTTCATCATGAAGCTCTTGTAGCTAGGTGGCAGAGATTGGAGAACACAATGTATGCCTAAGTCAATGGGAATCGTTATTCCCAAGGACACAATCTTATCGGTGTACTTAGACATTTTGAGTACGTGCTCACTAACGGAGCTGTTCTCTTCTATCATGCAGCTAAAGAACTTTTCAGAAGCATTATAACTCTCTACGCAGCATGGGTATCGAAAACAATTTTCAATTCAGCCATGGTATCAAAGGCATTGCCATTTTCGAAATGCTTTTTGATGAGGACATCCATACTATTCCACTATCTCCTACTCCTATTCACAATGAAGATGTTGCTGCAAAGAACAAGTCCAATGAAATCAGGATTGGACCCATTACAAGAGCTCATGGAAAGCTGATTGAGCAATGGGTGAATTCACTCTTAATTGAACCTGATGTTTTACTTAATGAGAACTTTATTCTACCTAAGTCTATGCATCTTTGTATGATCAGGTTTATTGATAACACAAGCGTTGCGTGAGGAGGAGGAGAGTTGCAGCAAGAAGGACAAGCGCTGATTTCCAATATCAAAAAGTGCGCGAGGGAGGAGCGGGAGGCATGCGCACTAGGAGGCAATGAGGAAATCACGTATGAGCAAGAGAGAGAGAGATGACTCGCGAAGAATTACATGTTTGAGGTGTTCCACGATGTTTGGACTGCGTGCCAATAAGGCCAAACCCATATATGGGTCAGTATGTATCAGTTTGAGTCGAACCAAGTCAGTTTGGGCCAAGATATGGCTATTTTTAGGCCCATTTAGAGGGGAGGACGCCCCAACCCTCATATAAACCTCCGTAGCCGTCACAAGTTAGGGTTTAGACCACGTTAAAATATTTTGGAGTTGATTCTTTCATAGAACCTCTGGAATTACCCTGTGTTCGAATCTACCAACTATAATTGAGTGTGATCTGTTGTTCCATTGGGAATTAGTAGATTGCATACTATCGTTCGTGGTCACGGCTGTGTGGTGTTGTGAATATCCTACAAGGTTCGAGAGCTGTTGCATTGGCAGCAGGGATCGAGCGGGAGAGATCATAACTACGCACTAGTTATATATCATCCATCATTACCATCGACAAGAGCTTGCTGAGAAGATCGGGCCACCCCATATCATCTTGGTATCAGATTTCCAGTGTTGCCTCGGTAAGCATCCACAAATCCATCCATAGATTAGTTGTTTTCATCCTATACAGAAAAAACCACAACGAAATATTAGGGTTCATAGTTCATTGCCCTAGATAACACTGTTCGTGAGTGCTAGTTGCTGATCGTAATCCTTTTATGTAGCCTTTCTTCTAAATTTGAGTCGTAGTTTTTGTCTAGTTTTCGTCTGTTTTTGATCCGTTATCGGAGTCCCTAGACTATTTCTAGACTGTTCGTCGTGTTCTTGAGTCTTAGATCTATTAGATATGTTTTATTTTAGTTTGAGGTTGTAGATCCATTTGAAAGAAGGAGAAAAAAAGCAAACCGACCAGATCTGTAGTCTTGTATGTGAGCTGCTAAAAAAGAAGAAGTCACAATCGATCTCTATCTAGCTCTTAGCTGTACGTGAGCTTGCTTCACGTTTAAGAGAAAAAAATCGGATCGCTGCCTCACGCCTGACCCCAGATGCCTCTGTTGTCATACAAGGAAGCAAAAAAAACGGAAAGAAAATCGGACCCCTCACCTGATCACAGACAAGTCTATCATCGTACGAGAAAATTTTGTGTCTGCCGACATCCTGCCGCGATAGGATTTCGGGCCTTTTTTCTGCCGTGGCAGAGACCAATTCTCATGTCATTTTTTTGCTGAGTTCACATAGTGTACCTATCCTTGTGAGCCTTTGTAAGCCTTTCTTTGTGTCTAAAACTATCCTACGAGACTAGCGTGCTTAGTGCTCTGTGGGCTGCTTAGTTTAGTAATCTTGTGCCCGTTTCGTTGAGACATTGCTAGCGACTCTCCTTGTGCATTGCAACACGAGCGTTCCTCCGACATACCTCACTTTATTGAGCTCATTTTCATAGTTGCAATTGCCCCATTTATCTCCACTGTGTGTTTCCGTGGGTCTTTGTCATACGATCAACACTAGGACTTGTTTGCGGTGTAGTTAGGATACCATACCTACAGCTCCACCATAAATAACCTGTGTGCCCTGTGATCGTTCTCTATACCTTTGATATTCACTTCATCACATCAGTGCATCAATTTTTAATTTTGTTTGGTAGAGCATCTCTATTCACTTTGGAACGGTAAGATCTCCTTTCTTATTAGTTGTGAGTGAGCTGTGAGAGTTCCACCATACAAATTTTGATTTTTTGCACTAACCTACTAATCATGTCTTCTAGTGATGGTGATGTTGTGTTGCAGAAAAAGAAGGATGAGGAGCTTGTTAATTGGCGTGAATATGAGGCTTTGAAGTCCCACTTGACATGTGTGTTTACTAACACGACATATGCCATTGACAAGAATCTCCAGGATATGAATATGAGATGGGATCAGCATGTTGGAACGGTTGATACTATTCAAACCCAAGTGGCTACGATCAATGTCAATGTCACGACTTTGTAGCGTTCCATTGAGGGTTTGACAGCCGCTTTACATAGAAGGGAAGATCCTCAACATGATGATGCCTTTGATGATTTCGATGAGGGTAACCCTGTGGATGCTGCTCCACATGTTGGCAGGGGACGTGCTATTCCCCCTGCCCATGCACCTGCTCATTGCCGTGGGTTTGCCCCTCTTGGGCGTGCTCAACGTGTGCCCAACCAAGCTGCTGATGATGGTTTGGGCAAGCCAAAAATCTCAATTCCTAAGTTTGATGTTTCCATTGATCCTGAAGACTACCTCACATGGGAGTTGAAGATTGAGAAACTCTGGCGCTTATTTGACTGTCCAGAAGATAAGAAGGTCAAGCTTGCAGCATCTGAATTTGATGGTTATGTTTGGCGTTGGTGGGACGCTCTTGTGCAACATAGGAGGAAGGACAATGAAATTCCTGTGATGGATTGGCGTGAGATGAAGCAAATCATGAAGGCTCGTTTTGTACCAACCAACTACTTGTGATCAGTTTTTAATAAATTGACGCAATTGAAGCAAGGCACCATGACAGTTGATGAGTACTACATGGAGATGGAGCTGCTTATGCAGCGTGCTAAAATTCGTGAGTCTATTGAGATGACCATGCAACGATTCCTAAACAATCTGAAGTTGCCAATCAAGAGCATAGTTCATCATCACAAGTATGAGACCATGGATGAGCTATTGCACCATGCTAGAGAGGCCGAATCCCAGTTGGCAGAAGAGGCGAAGCCACGCGCTCGTTTTCCATCCTCCAATAGATTTTCAGCCAGATCTACTCCTCCTACAACGGCGCCACCAGCTGCTTCTCCGTTTACCCCATCGGCCAAACCAGCAAGTACACCTTCGTTTGGTTCTAATGCTCGGAAACCCACTGCTCCTGTTGCTAGCTCGGGTTCCAACATGTCTACGGCACGTACACGTGATGTGGTGTGCCATACTTGTGGAGGTAGAGGGCACTACAAGAAAGATTGTCCAAACAGCAAGGTTATGTTTGTTAATGAACAAGGTGAAGTAGAAATTGGAGATGAAGCTTCTGATGATGATATTGATGACGACGAGGATGGTGCTGATGCATATGCTGAGCATGCACTCACTATTGTCATATCTTCACGTGTACTTAGTGTGCAATCGGTTGAGGAATCCCAGCATTGCAACTTGTTCCAAACAAAAGCTCTAGTTGGACCAAACAAAGCTTGCAAGGTCATTATTGATGGAGGTAGCTGCAGAAATCTTGCAAGTAATGAACTATGTGCCAAACTGAATTTGACATACTTACCTCATCCCAAGCCATACTACATACAATGGTTGAGCAACAATAGTGAGATGAAGGTAAATCATATGGTACGTGTGAATTTTCAAATAGGGCCATACGAAGATTCTATTGATTTTGATGTGGTTCCTATGACTGTTTGTCACCTACTATTGGGTCGGACTTGGCTCTATGATCGCCATGTGCAACACAATGGCCGAGCCAATACATATCACTTGGAATTCAAAGGAAAGAAGATTACTATGCAGCCAATGACACCACACGAAATTGTGAATGATTCTCGCTAGAAGATACAGGTGAACTTGAAGGACGATACTACCACTCGGCGAGATTGCGTGACAGCTGTTCCTAATGTAATTGAGCCTAAATTGAGTGATATAACGGAAAGTGAGAGAGTGCCTGGTTTATTGATATTAGCCACTAAGGAAGATATGAGAGAATTTCGTGAGGATCCTACAGCCATGCCACTTGTGCTCATGTATAAGGGCGAGGTATTGGTTTCTAATGACATGACCCCTATTTCTCTTGGTGTCTCTTCTGTTTTGCAGGACTTTGGGGATGTGTTTCTAGAAGATGTACCCGCAGGCTTACCTCCATTGCATGGTATAGAACATCAAGTGGACTTGATTCCTAACGCCACACTTCCCAACCGTGCACCCTACAGGACTAATCCCGAAGAAACTAAGGAAATTTAGAAGCAAGTACAAGCGTTGCTGGATAAAGGGTACATTCGTGTTTCACTTAGCCCTTGTGTTTTTCCTGTTATTTTAGTTCCTAAGAAAGATGGTACATGGCGCATGTGTGTTGACTATAGAGCGATTAATAACATCACTATTCGATATCGTCATCCTATTTCACGCTTAGAGGATATGCTAGATGAATTGAGTGGTGCTCCTATTTTCTCTAAGATAGACTTGCGTAGTGGTTATCATCAAGTTAGGATGAAAGAAGGGGATGAGTGGAAAACTGCTTTCAAAACTAAATTCGGTTTGTATGAGTGGTTAGTCATGCCGTTTGGTCTTACTAATGCACCTAGTACTTTCATGCGTTTGATGAATCATGTTTTGAGAGAGTTTATTGGTCGTTTTGTGGTTGTTTATTTTGATGATATACTCATATACAACCACGCCAAATCTGAACATTGCACTCATATTCGACAAGTTTTGCAAGTGTTGTGTGATAATAAACTGTATGCTAATCTTGAGAATTGCACATTTGCAAAAGATAAGGTCATATTCCTACGATTTGTTATACCTAAGAATGGAGTAGAGGTAGATCAATCTAAAAATGAATCAATTCAGAATTGGCCTACTCCCATGAATGTAAGTCAAGTGCGTAGTTTCCACAGTTTAGCTGGTTTCTATAGGCGCTTTGTGAAAGATTTTAGCACCATTGCTGCACCTTTGAATGATTTGACAAAGAAAGGTGTACCTTTTGTATGGGACACGGCCCAAGACATTGCATTTGATACATTGAAACGTTTGCTTACTTCTGCACCATTACTTGCATTACCTGATTTTTCGAAGCAATTTGAAGTTGAATGTGATGCTAGTGGTATATGCATAGGTGGCGTTTTGATGCAAGAGGGTCGTCCTATAGCTTATTTTTTTGAGAAATTGAATGGTGCTCGTTTGAATTATTCAATCTATGATAAAGAATTGTATGTGCTTGTGAGAGTACTTGAAGTTTGGCAACATTATTTGTGTCCAAAGGAATTCATCATACATTCTGATCATGAAGCATTGAAATACTTGAAAGCTCAATCAAACTTGCATAGAAGATTAGCTAAATGGGTTGAGTTCATTGAGTCTTTTCCTTACATCATTAATTATAATAAGGGAAAAGAGAATGTTGTTGCTGATGCTCTATCTAGGAATAACATGCTATTAACCAATCTTGATGTAAAATTCCTGGATTAGAAGCTATTTGTGCACTTTACGCAACTGACCATGATTTTGCTGAACCATATCGTTTGTGTGCTCTTAGAAACGCATGGGATAAGTATCATATACATGATGGATATTTGTTTCGAGCTAACAAACTATGTATTCCAGAATCGTCGTTGCGTTTGTTCTTAGTGCAGGAATCACATGCTGGTGGTTTGATGGGTCACTTTGGGCGTGAGAAGACGTTGCTCATGCTTGTTGATCACTTCTATTGGCCCAAGATGAGGCGTGATGTGTACAGATTTGTGAGCCGACGTATTACATGCCACAAGTCGAAATCTAAGCTGAAGCCTCACCGTTTGTATACACCTCTCTCTACACCTACTACTCCATGGGAAGACATTAGTATGGATTTTGTGCTAGGTCTACCTAAAACTCAGAGAGGTCATGATTCTATATTTGTGGTAGTGGATAGGTTCTCTAAGATGGCTCATTTTATTGCCTGCCACAAAAGCGACGATGCGTCGCATGTTGCTAACCTGTTTTTCAGGGACATCGTGAGATTACATGGTGTACCAAAGACGATTGTTTCTGACCGTGATGGGAAGTTCATGAGCTACTTTTGGACCTTATGGGGGAAGCTAGGAATGACGTTGGTGTTTGTACTACATGTCACCCCCAAACAGATGGTCAAACGGAGGTGGTGAATAGAACATTGTCACAGTTGCTAAGGACCATGATTAAAAAGAATCTGCGGGAGTGGGAAGAGTGCTTGCCACATGTTGAGTTTGCTTAAAACAGGGTTGTGCATTCAACTACTCAGCTTTGTCCTTTTGAGGTGGTGTATGGATTCAAGCCATTGACGCCACTTGATATGTTACCTCTGCTATTACATGAGAGAGTTGATATGGAGGCATCAAAACGTGCTGATCATGTGAAGAAAATACATGAGAAGACTCGAGAGGCTATTGAGAAGAAAGGCAAGAACATTGCTGCTGCAAGGAATCAAGCAAGAAAAGAAGTGTTGTTCGAGCCTGTAGATATGGTTTGGGTGCATCTACGCAAGGACAGATTTCCACTACTTCGCAAGTCCAAGTTGAAGCCACGTGGTGCTGGTCCTTACAAAGTGCTAGCCAAAATTAATGATAATGCCTACTCAGTTGATATACCTATTGAGGAGTTTGGTGGTGCTAGCAACAACTTCAACGTTGCTGATTTGTCACCATATGTTGGAGAAGACCTTGGAGCGTCGAGGTCGACGCCTTTTGAAGGGGGGGGGGACATGATGAGGACATCCATACTATTCCACTATCTCCTACTCCTATTCACAATGAAGATGTTGCTGCAAAGAACAAGTCCAATGAAATCAGGATTGGACCCATTACAAGAGCTCATGCAAAGCTGGTTGAGCAACAGGTGAATTCACTCTTAATTGAACCTGATGCTTTACTTAATGAGAACTTTATACTACCTAAGTCTATGCATCTTTGTATGATCAGGTTTATTGATAACACAAGCGTTGCGCGAGGAGGAGGAGAGTTGCAGCAAGAAGGACAAGCGCTGATTTCCAGTATCAACAAGTGCGCGAGGGAGGAGCGGGAGGCATGCGCACTAGGAGGCAATGAGCAAATCACGTATGAGCAAGAGAGAGAGATGGCGCGCCAAGAATTACATGTTTGAGGTGTTCCACGATGTTTGGACTGCGTGCCAATAAGGCCGAACCCATATATGGGTCGGTATGTATCAGTTTGAGTCAAACCGAGTCAGTTTGGGCCAAGATATGGCTATTTTTAGGCCCATTTAGAGGGGAGGACGCCCCAACCCTCATATAAACCTCCGTAGCCGTCACAAGTTAGGGTTTAGACCACGTTAAAATATTTTGGAGTTGATTCTTTCATAGAACCTCTGGAATTACCCTGTGTTCGAATCTACCAACTATAATTGAGTGTGATTTGTTGTTCCATTGGGAATTAGTAGATTGCATACTACCGTTCGTGGTCACAGCTCCTTGCGCAAGAGTGTGGTGTTGTGAATATCCTACAAGCTTCAAGAGCTGTTGCATTGGCATCAGGAATCGAGCGGGAGAGATCATAGCTACACACTAGTTATCTATCATCCACCATTACCATCGACAAGAGCTTGCTAAGAAGATCGGGCCACCCCATATCACTTTTGAAGTTCTGGCTCTAGACCATATGGTATGCCGCAATGAACTAAGTTGTGGTCCTCTGACGAGTCAAATAGACATTCTTTTCCTCGTCAGGGGCATTAGGAGCTGGTGGGGGACCAAGCGGTGCTTCTAGCACATATTGCTTTTGTGCAGCAATGAGGAGAATCCTCAAATTCATGGCCCAGTTAGTAAAGTTGCTACCATTCGCCGCAAGTTTGTCTTTCTCCATGAACACATTGAAATTAAAAGCAGGTGGTGCCATCTACAACAGAATTTGTAAAGTTTATTTAGACTAAGTTTATGATAGATTGAGTTCAACTAATCCAAATTATAAATGAACTCCCACTCAAAAACAACATCCCTCGTGTCTTTTTGGTGATTACATGAACCAAATCCACTACACCAAGTCCGATCATCACGTGAGTCGGTGTAGTCTCAAAGGCGAGCATCTATATGGGCATCATATCAATTATATGACTCATGATTAACCTTTCGGTCTGTGTTCCGAGGCCATGTCTGTACATGCTAGGCTCGCCAAGTAAGAACCTTAGTATTCGCGTCTGTAAAACTATCTTACACCCATTGTATGAAAGCATAGAATCAAAAACACCTGATCATCACGTGATGCCTTGAAACAACGATCCATAGAACGGTGCATACTAAGGAACACCACATTTTTATCTTGATATCTAAATGAAGGATCATCTTATAATGTTACTAAAATGCCAAACAAGCAATATGAGATGCAAACATCATATGCATAAAGTGAAATGATATGATTCCTGCACTTGATCACTATCATGTGCATCGTGGTATGATATTTATCATTCCTTTGTGTGTAAGGCCAAGGTCTATGGAACTTACACGTTAGGTATGTTATAAGAGTATCAACTATAATTCAACTTACACATTACCATATCATGGCACTAGCCCAACAACAATCTAAACTAGACACCCCTAATTTATCAATTGCAAGTTTTACGTGGCTTAGGGCTTTCGAAGATAGAACCAATCTTACCTAAGAACATGGAACCACAATGATGTTAACCAAATTATTATCAACTTGTTGTAAATCAGATATTGACTATAGTAGGAGAGAAAGACACCCGTTAGCCACTTATGCAAAACTAGTTACATGTCGAGCGTGGAATAGGTCTCATGTGCGAGGACATGTAAAGTTAGTCCATGCCGCTTCATCCCACTATGCCACCAATATCCAAAATACATATAAGATGCAATAACATGATCATCACTGCCCACATACTCTTATGTGTACTACCCATGCAAAGCATCTACGCATAGACCTGGCTCTGATACCACTGTTGGGTTCGCAGCATAGAAAACAAAAAAATTCCTACGATTGGAACTACTAAGCACCAAGATTGATCCACCAGATACAAGCAACGGGTGGATATACATCCATAGAGATCATACCCTTGAAGACCAACAAAGTGTAACAAGATTTGACTCGTGGATGATGTAGTCGATCGCTTGTCGATCTCAAGATCGAGAGGAAGTCCTAGCGCCGCAAATCAGCAGTGCATCCGTGCTCGCACACATGTCCGGTCCACCGAACAACCTCCGCCTCCCCGCTCCAGCTATGAAGCGGAAGTAGCAACTCCTTCCAGACGAAAAGCCACCGAGAACATGTATCTCGCTAATCCGAGACCATGGGGGAATAATTCTAGAGGGGGAGAGAGATCCTTCACGAGGAGGTGTGATTTGTGAGGAGGAGAGGGAGGCCTTTTATAGGGGAGGGGGAATCCCCTCCCATGGCCGGCAGCCATGGAGGAGCCCCTCCACCTCCTCTCATTCATGTGGGTGGAAGCTCCACTCACATAAATTACACCAAATTTAATGCAACTCTCATTTAATAAAAATCTTTTATTTATTTTATTAAGGATTTTTTAATTACTTTAATTAACAAACATTCACATAAAACCCCCTAGAATATTTCAATATCACATGTAGAACCAATTTCAGCAATTTCACCCCAAACAATTTCGGTGCCCATTGAAATAATTCTAGTGCTTTGTCAATCTTTTCTGTGGAACACATTTGCTCCAAATGGTGTCGGTATCCCTTAAGTGTGTCACCCTATGATTCGGCAATAATGCAGACATGATCGAGACCCTTCTCAGATCAATAATCAGTAGCGGGACCTGGAGATCTATACTGACTCCCACACATTCAACGATGACTTCTGTGATCGTGAGAACCTTTAACGCTAGTAACTAAATCCCTTTCTCTCAAGATATGTTACCTATCTAAGATTTAATCATCGGTATCTCAATACCTAGTTTGATCTCGTTACCGACATGCACTCTTTTCTCGTTCCCATGATATAACATTCTAGTGATTACATCACTTGATTGCAAGATATTTCAATGTGATATCACCGAGAGGGACCAGCGTATATCTATCCATCGTTAGGATTGAAAAATCCCACTCTTGATCCATGACCCTCAACATAACACCTTCGGAGTATCTGAACCCACCTTTATAGTTACCTTGTTACGGTGGTGTGACGTTTGATGTTATCAAGTTACTCTTCTAGTGTTAGCAATTAACATGATTTCATGGTCTAAGGACTAAGATTACTTCGTATGATGTTATAGCAATATAAACACAATGACTTTGATCATAATGCTAAAATTTCTATGAATGTTCATCACATCATTCCACCAATGTTGTGACCTTATTATTAACAACATCCAATGTCCATGATCAGGAAAGCTTGATCATCTTGTTAATCAACGAGCTAGTTTATAAAAGAGGCATAACTAGGAACTCTTTATTTGTTTATTAAACACACATGTATTAATGTTTCCAATTAATACAATTATAACATGCAAAATAAACATCTATCATATACTTGGAATACGATAATAACAACTTTATTATTGCCTCTCAAGGCATATTCCCTTTAGCAATCCCTTGCCCGTGCTCCTTCCTGTACGTGTGGATACTAGTAGAGGCGTTTCACATGTGGCACTGGAGATAGAGGATTTGTGGGGATCCACCGAAGGAGTTTGTGGGATCCGGAGGACCTGTTCATGAGATCGATCGGTACTAATTCGACGCGCTACATCAAGTTCCTCATCTGCTCGTCTAGCGATAATCTTGTGGCCTATAACCTGAGCTAGTCTTGGGAGCACTGCGTAGGGTAAAAAGTTTTGTTTATCTCTACATGACCCAACAAAGAGTGCAACTACGGAGGGGCCATGGAGCCCGTTGAGGAGTGCATATTTGCATCATGTTTTATATTATTATTTTGCATTGTAATTTTAGGATCTTGGTATTTTACGGTGTTCGCACGCACATTTTATGTTTATTTTCACCAGGATTAGGACATATGATGGATACAATGGACACAATTCTTGGAGCATTTGTATTGGGGAGAAAAGGAGTCAAAAACAACGTAAACCGCTTATTTGGGAAATATCAATAACACTAGAAGAAAACCCGAATGATCAAGGCATCTAGAGGGTTTAACGACCAACTATACGGCGGGAATAATTTTTCGGCCGTATAGTTCCAGTTGTATAGTTGGCGCCGCGACCGCTTCCTCAAATAGTTTCACCCCGTGCAACTGGATCAGAGAGACGGCATACAGAACACCCAGAAATCGCTAAAACCTTACCTCCAGAAGACATCTGGAGGGGGAATTTTTCCAAGGGATCCATCTTCGTCCTATGCAGATCTAGAGAGGCCAAGGCATCGATCTTCATCTTCATCATCGGCTGCGCCACCATCATCTCCATCCATCCCATATTCACCGCATCTAGATCTTGTTGTAATTTCTGTACTCACTGTGGATTTATACAAGAACTATTCATTTACCATTGTTTCCATTACCATTGCCATGATGTTGATTGCTTCCATGTCTGAGTAGATCATTAGTTCTTGGAGAGATGGAGAAACCCTAGCATATGATTGAGATACGATAGAGATTATTATGTTATACATCATTATGTATATGTGTTAATTGTCTTCATCTTGATGTTGGGAGTTGTGCACCTCCTTAATATTTGCCTCTTATGGGGACACGATGAAGGGGGTTACTTGTTGGTAGACGGAGGGATGATAGCACTTACTGTATAAAGCTGTTGTCATTCTTTACGTACTAACTTAGGGAAACAAGGCGAACTCATAAAGCCATGTCTATGCCACGGGAGAAATCCCTTAATAGCGGGATAATATGATTGATGTCATTTATCTGTTAGCTGTGGTTATGAAGGATGATGTGAGCAGTGATTGCTGTTATTCATCCATATATAGAGCTCCTCCCACATACATACATATCATGAGAATATTTGTTATAATAATCTTGATTGCTTAGTCCAAATTTCTAGCGGAGTATCAACCACTCCCCAAGAATGCCTTTTCCCCTATTATAGTTCTAGGCTCTTACACACGTGATTCTTACTTTCTGCATTAAGTTTTACTTTAATTTTAATTGCTTCATTCAATCAAAAACCCCAAAACAATTCTACTTTTCTTGCATCTCAAAGTTATTCCCTAAGTACTTCGTTTAGTTTTAGTTAAAAGCATTTTAGTCTTTCGCCTACTGCTCCCTATGGGATCGATATCTTTATTTCGAAACTAGTTACAAACGATCTATACACTTGCAGTCATCAACGTTGACTTCTGTGATCATGAGAACCTTTAACGCTAGTAGCTAAATCCCTTTCTCTCGCGATATATTACATGTCCGAGATTCGATCATCGGTATCTCAATACCTAGTTTGATCTCGTTACCGATATGCACTCTTTTCTCGTTCCCGTGATATAACATTCTAGTGATTACATCACTTGCTTGTAAGCTATTTCAATGTGATATCACCGAGAGGGCCCATAGTATATCTATCCGTCGTCGGGATGGACAAATCCCACTCTTGATCCATGACCCTCAACGTACCACCTTTGGAGTATCTAAACCCACCTTTATAGTTACCTTGTTATGGTGTGACGTTTGATGTTATCACGTTACTCTTCTAGTGTTAGCAATTAACATGATATCATGGTCTAAGGACTAAGATTACTTCGTATGATGTTATAGCAATATAAACACAATGACTTTGATCATAATGCTAAACTTTCGATGAATGTTCATCACATCATTCCACCAATGCCGTGACCTCGTTATTAACAACATCCAATGTCCATGATCAGGAAAGCTTGATCATCTTGTTAATCAACGAGCTAGTTTATAAGAGAGGCATAACTAGGAACCATTTATTTGTTTATTAAACACGCATGTATTAACGTTTCCAATTAATACAATTATAGCATGCAAAATAAACATCTATCATATACTTGGAATATGATAATAACAACTTTATTATTGCCTCTCAAGGCATATTCCCTTTAGCAATCCCCTACCCGTGCTCCTTCCTGTACGTGTGGATATTGGTAGAGGCGTTTCACATGTGGCACTAGAGATAGAGGATTTGTGGGGATCCACCGAAGGAGTTTGTGGGATCCGGAGGACCTGTTCATGAGATCGATCGGTACTAATTCGACGCGCTACATCAAGTTCCGCATCTGCTCGTCTAGCGGTAATCTTGTGGCCTATAACCTGAGCTAGATCTTGGGAGCACTGCGTAGGGTAAAAAGTTTTGTTTATATCTACGTGACCCAACAAAGAGTGCAACTATGAAGGGGCCATGGAGCACGTCGATGAGTGCATATTTGCATCATGTTTTATATTATTATTTTGCATTGTAATTGTAGGATCTTGGTATTTCACGGTGTTCGTGCGCACATTTTATGTCTATTTTCACCAGGATTAGGACATATGATGGATACAATGGACACAATTCTTGGAGCATTTGTATTGGGGAGAAAAGGAGTCAAAAATAATGTAAATCACTTATTTGGGAAATATCAGTAACACCAGAACAAAACCCGAATGATCAAGGCATCCAGAGGGTTTAACGACTAACTATACGGCAGGAATAATTTTCCGGCCGTATAGTTCCAGTCGTATAGCTGGCGCCGCGACCGCCTCCTCAAATAGTTTCACCCCGTGCAACTGGATCAGAGAGACGACATACAGAACACCCAGGAATCACCTCACCTCACCTCCAGAAGACATCTGGAGGGGGAATTTTCCCAAGGGATCCATCTTCGCCCTATGCAGATCTGGAGAGGCCAAGGCATCGATCTTCATCTTCATCAACCGCTGCGCCACCATCATCTCCATCCATCCCATCTTCACCCCATCTAGATCTTGTTGTAATTTCTGTACTCGTTGTGGATTTACAGAAGAACTATTCATTTACTATTGTTTCTATTACCATTGCCATGATGTTGATTGCCTCCGTGTCTGAGTAGATCATTAGTTCTTTGGGAGATAGAGAAACCCTAGCATATGATTAAGATACGATAGAGATTATTATGTTATACATCATTATGTGTATGAGTTAATTGTCTTCATCTTGATGTTGGGAGTTGTGCACCTCCGTAATATTTGCCTCTTATGGGGACACGATGAAGGGGATTACTTGTTGGTAGACGGAGGGATGATAACACTTACTGTGACTATAAAGCTGTTGTAATTCTTTACGTACTAATTTGGGGAAACAAGGCAAACTCATAAAGCCATGTCCATGCCACGGGAGAAATCCCTTAATAGCGGGATAATACGATTGATGTCGTTTATCTGTTAGCTGTGGTTATGAACGACGATGTAAGAAGTGGTTGCTACCTATTTGTCCATATATAAAGCTCCTCCCACATTCATACATATCATGAGAATATTTGTTATAATAATCTCGATTGCTTAGTCTAAATTGCTAGCGGTGTATCCATCACTCCCTAAGCACGCCCTTTTCCCTATTGTAGTTCGAGAGTCTTTTACACACGCGATTCTTACTTTTTGCATTAAGTTTTACTTTACTTTAATTGCTTCATTCAATCAAAAACCCCAAAACAATTCTACTTTTCTTCCATCTCAAAGTTATTCCCTAAGTACTTCATTTAGTTTTAGTTAAAAGCATTTTAGACTTTCGCCTACTGCTCCCTATGGGATCGGTATCTTTATTTCAAAACTAGCTACAAACGATCTGTGCACTTGCAGTCATCAAGCTATTTTCTGGCGCCGTTGCCGGGGAGCTTAGCGCTATAAGTCACTTTACTTTTAGTTATTTACTTTCGTTGAACTAATTTTTAATTTAAGTTGCAGGACCACAACAATGGATAACACTCAACATTTAATCCAGCTTGAGGCAGTAAGGAAAATTAGTTCGCCCATGGACGCTTTTATAACTGTCAGTAAAAGCATAAATCTAGATGGAATTGAGATCCACCCTTTATTATTTGAACTACTACACTCTAAGAAATTTGCAGGAACCGATGAAGAGAGTCCATATGGATACTTACAATTTTTTGAAGATGTTCTTGGTTCGTTTATATTCGACGACTGTAATCTTGATTGGTTAAAACCCAGTTGTTTAGTCAAAGTCTCTCTAATAATGTTGGCACTCGTATTAATCTTTTTGTGCAGAAGCACCAAGGACTTAGACGAAATTGACCACCAATTTCCTATCAAAATATTACTTAGAAAGCAAATCTCACAGGATGAGAGGTATTATTATCAGTTTCAAAAATAGTCCTTATGAGGGTTTGTATGAAGGGTATCTAAGGTACAAGAGCTATCTAGATAATTCCCCCATCATCATTTGCCTGATTGGTTAATCACTCACACCTTTTATGGAGGGATTAATAATGAAAATAGAATGAACCTAGACACCGCTTATAATGGTAGTTTTCTATCTTATACCTATGATGAAGCCTGGAAATTAATAATGAAAATGAGGGAGGCAACAGAAAATCTTAAAAATGAGGAGAGTATTACAAATAGTTTTTATGAATATGCTTATGCTAATGATTTCCTTGCAGATGAAAGGATGTGTGCAATGATTAAAACCCTTGGTATTCATTCTTACTCAGTAAAGAAAATTATTGATAATTATGTAGGGAATTTATAGGTACCTACATAATGGGAACCCCATAAACCCCTCGAAGAAAAGAAGCGTGCAAGAGAAAGTGCGCTAATGGAAGAGTTCTCCTCTTCACCTATTCAAGAGAATATCAAGAAAAAGCAAAAAGAGGAAGAACAAATAAAGAGAAGAATAAAGAAACCAGAAAAGAACCTTGAAGCTACCAATATAAATAATGTTATATTAAAGGATCTTATGGAAGCATGAACAGTGGAAAATGAAGTGGTTATGCTAGACTTTAAAACCTCGGAATTCATCAAAGGTAAGGTACGAGGTAACAAAACTTCTAAACCTATGACTCCTATATATTGTGGAGAAACTTTCTTATACGGAATTTGTGAGCTGATTTCCACTATAAACATTATGCCTTCATCACTTTATGAGGAACTTCGCTACAATTTAAATAATCCAGATGTGGAACCGGTAGACACTATTATTAAATTATCTAATAGAACTAATATAAAACCTAAAGGTGTTATTAGAAATATCTATGTATTTATTGGATCACTCATGTACCCCCTTGATTTTCATATTGTTGACATGCCTCAAGATTCTTTTTATCCTATTCTTTTAGGCAGGCCTTTTGTTTCCATAACCAAAGCTTGAATTGATAATAAGGAGACTATTTTACTGATGTTTGGAGAAGAGGAAATGACATTCCACTTCGCCAAACTAAAGAAGAGGCCATATGAAGTGGAAGATATCAAGGAAGAGAAAACGATTGCTGAGCTAGCCGCAATTCATTTCAGTACTCAACAAGATGAATTAGAGAGGAGCCTAATTAATTGGGAGGAAGCACCAGATGATGAGGAGAGAGAAGACATGGATGATTACCTTGATTCAGTTCCGGAAGCACAAAATCCACATGACTATGAAGAACTAGTAAGAAAAGTAGATGAAGAACCTTCGCCAATTGAATTGAAACAACTTCCAGACGATATGAGGTATGAGTTTTTAGATAATGAAAATAAATGTCCTGTTATTATTAGTAAAAATTTATCAGAAAATGAAACAAATAAACTCATTTCGGTCTTGATTAAGCATCGTGAAGCTTTTGGATATACTCTAAGTGATATTAAAGGAATAGATTCATCCATTGTAACACATAAGATTACCATGCTTGATGATGCTGAACGTTTAGTTGATACACAAAGAAGGCTTAATCCGAAAATGAAGGAAGTACTAAGAAAAGAGGTTATACGCTTATTAGATGCTGGCATAATATATCCTATTTCTGACAGTAAGTGGGTTAGCCAGCTCATTGCATACCAAGACAAGGGGGTCCTGATGCTGCTATGAATGAGGATGGTGAGCTAGTTCCTGTAAAACCTATTGTTGGATATCGCATGTGCATTGATTTTCGAAAACTGAACCGTGAGACATGGAAAGATCATAAACCTATACCATTTATGGATAGAATTTTAGAAAGACTTAGTAATAATTATTGTTTCTATTTTCTTGATGGTTATTCCGGATATTCTCAAATTGCTATACAACCGGAAGATAAATAGAAAACAACTTTCACTTTCCCTTATTGCACATATGCTTATAGATTAATTCCGTTTGGCTTATGTAATGCAGCTGCGACTTTTCAAGAATGTGTTTTGAAAATCTTTGATGATTTTGTTGAGAAGACTATGGAAGTTCTAACAAATGATTTTGTTGTTTGTGGAACAACATTTGATAATTGCCTCTACAAGTGGTGGAATATGGCTATGGTGGTGGAGAAGGGTTTAGAGATTAGATATAAGTCTATTCATCCGGCGGCTCTTCGATGTTGTGGATGCAGATTTCAGGGGGGGCTGGTGACTCAGTTTCTCATTGTTCGAAGCCTCTTTATATAGGGGTCCCTTCACGAAAGTTTTTCTGTTTGACCTAATGGTGTTGATGGGAACTCTACGACCAGAACTATACAACTATAATTTTATTCCCGCCGTATAGTTGGTCGTTAAAGCGTCTGTCTTCACTTCACGACCCCTGGTTTCTTTGGGTTGTTGGAAATCTCGTATATTTGACTTTAATGTTGTGATTCCCATCATCAAACGTCATTATCTGCAAGTGCACCGATCATTTGTAGCTAGTTTCAAAATAAAGATATCGATCCTAGAGGGAGCAGTAGGCGAAAGACTAAAATGCTTTTAGCTAAAACTAAACGAAGTACTTAGGGAATAACTTTGAGATGCAAGAAAAGTAGAATTGTTTTTGGGTTTTTGATTGAATGAAGTAATTAAAGTAAAGTAAAACTTAATACAGAAAGTAAGAATCGCGTGTGTAAAAGAGCCTGGAACTACAATAGGGAAAAGGCGTCCTTAGGGAGTGGTGGATACACCGCTAGCAATTTAGATTAAGCAACCAAGATTATTATAACAAATATTCTCACGATATGTATGTATGTGGGAGGAGCTCCATATATGGACAAATAGGCAGCAACCACTGCTCACATCATCCTTCATAACCACAGCTGACAGATAAACACATCAATCGTATTATCCCGCTATTAAGGGATTTCTCCCGTGGCATGGACATGGCTTTATGAGTTCTCCTTGTTTCCCCAAGTTAGACGTAAATAATGACAATAACTTTATAGTCATAGTAAGTGCTATCATCCCTCCGTCTACCAACAGGTAATCCCCTTCAACGTGTCCCCATGAGAGGCAAATATTAAGGAGGTGCACAACTCCCAACATCAAGATGAAGATAATTAACACATACACATAATGATGTATAACATAATTATCTCAATCTTATCTCAATCATTTGTTAGGGTTTCTCCATCTCCCCTAGAACTAATGATCTACTCAAACATGGAGTCCATCAACATCATGTCAATGGTAATGGAAAAAATGGTAAATGAATAGTTCTTGTATAAATCCACAACGAGTACAGAAATTACAACAAGATCTAGATGGGGTGAAGATAGGATGGATGGAGATGATGGTGGCACAGCGATTGATGAAGATGAAGATCGATGCCTTGGACTCTCCAGATCTGCGTAGGGCGAAGATTGATCCATTGGGCAAATTCCCCCTCCAGATGCCTTCCGGAGGTGAGGTTTCGACGATTTCTGGGTGTTCTGTATGTCGTCTCTCTGATCCAGTTGCACGGAGTGAAACTAATATACGAGATTTCTAGCAACCCAAAGAAACCAGGGGTCGTGAAGTGAATACAGACACTTTAACGACCAACTATACGACGGGAATAAAATTTTGGCCGTATAGTTCCGGCCGTAGAGTTGCCGTCGACACTGCTAGGTCAAACAGAACAACTTTTGTGAAGGGACCCCTATATAAAGAGGCTTCAGATGATGAGAAACTGAGTCGCCAGCCCCTCCTAAAATCTGCATCCACAACATCGAAGAGCCGCCGGATGAATAGTCTTAGATCTAATCTCCAAACCCTTCTCCACCCCAATAGCCATATTCCACCACTTGTAATAGTAGATCTCATCCTCGATTGGCGACATTGTAAGACTATTTGCTATCAATCTCATGATTTCCATTGCAATATTTATGATCGTTGATTTCATCTCTATTTGTGAGTAATTCTCTTTGGGCTAAGGGCTTCGACCTAGCCATGTAGCTTTTGTGCATGTTATTTATCATAGATGGGATCATGTATTAGTTTTTATGACATGATGATTAATCTATCCTATGTTGCCTCAATATAAGGACTTGTTAGGCACCAAAGACCCCGAGGATTGAGCCAGGTATAGGGAGTATGAGTAATGACTAATCTGCAGGTTGGGAACCCCACTTACAGAAGGGGTAGTACGGTTGTATGTGAGGGATTTACTTGGGATTAACGGTGACGTCACTATGCATATCATTAGTTCTCTTGCTTCTATGGATGCGACTAGTAGGTTATTTCTATAAGCGGTTGCGGATGCAATAGCACTTATGGATGCACTACCCACATATAAACATCTTGCTCTAACAATTACATGCATACTTTATTATTATATGTTATTCCCATTAGATTTTTTGCACAGCTACAGGTGAAACCGAAAGCCCTAGGCCCTCTCTCTCCATCATCGACAACAACAAAAGATAGCAAACTCTTGGTCCAGTAAAACACAAAAAGAATTCTAAAACTCCCAAAGGTGCGTAAAGTAACTTCACTACGCTTTCTGCTTCCCGAGGATTCGATAAACCTAGGTCTACTAGGAAAATGAGCTATACTACATCCGTAATCCGGATTGAAGGTATCAACCCTTTTTCTGGCGCCGTTGCCGGGGAAGCAATAGCTAACTGATGTCTACGCACTTATATTCTTGTAGACAGTTTTTGGGCCTCCAAGTGCAGAGATTTGTAGAACAGCAGCAAGTTTTCCCTTAAGTGGATCACCCAAGGTTTATCGAACTCAGGGAGGAAGTGGTCAAAGGTATTCCCACTCAAGCAACCCCGCAATCAAGATACAAGAAGTCTCTTGTGTCCCCAACACACCCAATACACTTGTCAAGTGTATAGGTGCACTAGTTCGGTGAAGAGATAGTGAAATACAAGTGGTATGGCTATAAGACAATGGTGCTAGAAAATAGCTTGATGGTGTGGAAGAGACTAAAGGCAAACTGAAATAAAGATGGAAGCAAGCAAACATGTAACAGATCTAGTACCAAACGGTGTTTCAATGCTTAGAAACAAGGCATAGGGATCATACTTTCACTAGTGAACACTCTCATATAAATATCTTCTCTTTATGATACTACTCTTAACTACTCTCCGGTTGGACACTCTAATCCATGGTAGGGCTATAACAACACACCTCAAAGTAAGCCTTTCCCATCTAGATAACCCCACACTGTCACCTTGAGCACTAGATCGTTCCAACAAGCACCACAATTTCATAAAGACATCCAACTCCAAATATAACTCATAACAAGTATTTGTAATCTCTAGCCTAAGTGCCACCATGGTGTGCACATTGTCACTTTCACACACATGGGGAGAGCAGAGATCTATTAAAGCACTTGAGTAGCAAGGTAGATCTATAGATTACAAGCTCATGATCATAATATGATCATGCATAGAGAGAGAGATGAACACATAGCTACCGGTAGAACCCTTAGCCTCGAGAGAGAACTACTCCCTCATCATCATGGGAATCAACAACGGTGATGGAGATGGCGGTGGAGATCGATGGAGATGGCTCCGGGGGCACTTCCCCGTCCTGGCAGGATGCTGGAACAGAGACTTTCTGTCCCCCGAATCTCCCCTTCGGTGGCGGCGACACTGTGGAACTTCTCGTGGATTTCTGATTGACGACCTAGGGTTTTTGTCCCGGGAGGAATATATAGGCGAAAGGGGAGGCCGAGGGGGTGCCGGAGGCGGCCACACCACCCCCTGGCACGGGCCAGGCTGGGCCGCGCGGCTAGGTGGTGTGGTGGCCCCCTGGCCCCTCTCCGTCTCGTACTCTGGCATCTGATGACTTCCGGAAAAATAGGCACTTTGGCTTTTGTCCCGTCCAATTCCGAGAATATTCATTTTCTGACTTTCATGGAACCAAAAACAGCACAAAACAGGCAGCTGTCACTGTGGCTCTTGTTAATAGGTTAGTCCAAGAAATCATATAAAAGTACTCCAAAGTGTGGACAAAACACAAGAAAGTGGATAAAACCAAGCATGGAACATCAAAAATTATAGATACATTTGCAATGTATCAACATCCCCAAGCTTAACTCCTGCTCATCCTCGAGTAGGTAAGTGATAAAAAGAAAGAATAATTTTTGGGGTGACATGCACCATCAAAGACTTGATCAAAGTATTTGCAAAACATTCAAAGCTGGGATCATAGTACTTCAATCATAACATGAAAGACAAAGTTCTAGCAATAAGACAAAGAAACTATGATGCAACATGAAAAGGCACAAACAAAAGATTCATGAATAACAATGCTTTGCAAGACGTTTGTTTGTTTCACATAAAGAAAACATAGCATAATAGAATTCAGCTTATCCCTCAATAGAGTAACAAATATAAATGCATAGGACACCTTCAAAGTTCATAAGAGTGACTAGATACAAATAGTTTAAAACAAGCAATATCAAAGTATGCATCAATCAACTAGTCTTGGGACAATGCACATAGAACTAAGAATGGCCACTATGCTCTCAAAGTAGGTGCATAAAGGTAGAAGGTGGAGACTCAATGTAATGGTGGAAGAAAGGCCTTTATAAAAGGAAGTAGGGATTCAAATCTCATAAAGAGCTTCCAAAAATTATGGTACTTGTAGCTTTCAGCTCTCATTGCCCCTATCATAAGCATCTTGAAGTGATTAAGGTTAAAGTGAACAAACTATGGTGTACATGCTTGACGAAGTATAAGTCAGAAATCTCATGTCCCTTATATATGAGGGTCGCTCCTCATGCTATTCAAGTTTAGTCACCGGTAAGTTCTTGTCATTGTAAGTACATGTGTATCATAAAGAACCGCCAACGGGGTACCCCTTGCCCGATGATACGGAAGAATCCCCATATCAAAATTACAAGACAAGCATACAACGAGCATCCCAGCAATCTTCTTATTTACCATGGGAATATGGTGTTTTTTCTCTCTTTCCTCTTTTCATAATCTCATTTCTTTCGTTTTCTCTTTTTTTTCTCAATATAGGACTCTTTTTTTATAAGAAGAATGCTTCATAGACAGCTCATTATGGTTACGCTGCAGGTTTCCACCATGTCAGCATGGATTAGACCAGCGGCCCAGGCGTTTCTCTAACACATATACATAACTCCATGGACTTACAATCTCCCCTTTCATTTCACACCAACGACATCCATATACAAAAGAGCATGATATCAACTAGGTACAAGTACCAAGTGCAATGTTGAAAGCGTTCCCCATGACAGCATGGTTCTGCTAATTCCCAACAAATAAGTGCAAGCATATACAACATAGACGACACAATGGTTCAAGTTTATTAAGGGCAAGAAAAGTAAAGTGTGCCATCAAGTTCGTGAGAGCTTTAATCACTAGTTTTCTCATAACAAGTTTAATTCAGAAGGTAAACAAAAGCATGAATGTACTTGGAATAGCATATGCTAATAGGTAGGTATGGTGGACTCTTTGGAATAACTTTGTTTAAGGAGTTGGATGCATGAGTGGAACTCATACTTGGTTACGGAGGCTAGCAAAAGACTGGGAGCGACAAACTAAGAGAGCAATAATGGCCATAATCATGCAAGCGACAAAACATCATTAATCAAAGCATAAAGTGATATTACAAGTCGAAAACTAAAGGATCATTAAGGACATGGTGACTTGGGATAGTCATAACATGGTGTGAGCATGCGCCAAGTCAACCCAAATAAATCATCAAAGTAGAATACCACAATACTATGCTTTAATATGCTAAAACAACACATGATTCTTCCAAGGCACATTAAGCAATCTCAATTGTTTATAACAAGTCATGCTACAATAAAGAATACTAAGCATAAAGCCAAAACAATATCGAGCATGACATGACAAAGCAGAGGCCACAGTCAAAAACAAGCTCTCTTTACCACTTAAGCATGAGCTTTCCTACTCTTTTCCAATCCAAACCAAACTATTTGAAAACCAATGTATGAAAGAGGGGGTCCAACCAATTTATTCAGCAAACTAAGAAAACTAAGCAAACGAAAAACCAAAACGAAAACGAAAAAGAAGACGCTCAAAAACAACACAACTGTGCATGAATCAATAAAAATGAAGTGTTTGGAAGAAACCTGAGATTTTTATTGATGAAGAAGGTGATGCCCAAGGCACCCCCAAGCTTTGATGCTTGTACTTCTTGGATATTTCTTGGGGTGACACGCGTGGCATCCCCAAGCTTGAGCTTTAGTCCATCCTTCATCTCATTACTCATTCCTTCCATACACCTGAAATTTTTCCTTCATACAAAACTTCACATAATCTTTATTAGCAACATTAGTGCACTCAAGATAATAGGTCTTTAGGTTCAGTTTTAACACCAATAAAACTTTCACTAAAACACAAGCTACTGTAGCACTTCCCTCTAAAAGCTTAATTCCCCAAAAGAAATAAAAAAGGAACCAACAAGAACCAAATGCAAATAATGGCATAAATCTTTCAAAACAGACCAGCAGGTAAAGACGAATTTTTTTGAAGACCTTATGTTTCTCAAATAAAAAAGTGTTGAACTAATGAAAGTTAAATAACAACCTGGGGCAGAAGCAAAAAAATTCACTCCTCAAAAAGACGTACAAAGATTTTACACGAATTTTTACGGTGAAGCACATAAATCTGTTTCGGGACAACAACTTTCCCAATCATTACTTCTCTCTCATTAGAGGTTACTCTTGGCACAAAAAGCAAATAAAAAGGATAAGGAGTGGTTATTACAGATGTAATAACTGAAGACTCATCTAAAACTTTTGGGTTATCTCTCAATAAGTACTTTTTTTAACGCCTTTAAGTTAGGCATGATAGTTTGAGAAGATGCTCACATAAGAAATATGAATTGAAGTAAAAGAGAGGATCAAGAAGAAAATTCAAAGAACATTTAAGTCTAACCCACTTTCTATGCATATGAATCTTGTAAATAAACAAGTCATGAAAGCACAAAGCAACAAGCATAGTAGAGCAAAACAAGTGCAACTTGAAGACTTTCAACATAAAGAAGGGAAACTTAATATTATTGAGATACATAAGACCATGTTTCCCTCTCTCATAATAACTTTCAGTAGCATCATGAATCAAATTGACAATATAACTATCACATAAAACATTATTATCACGAGCCACATGCATATAATAATTATTACTCTCCACATAAGCATAGTTATTCTTATTAATTATAGTGGGAGCAAATTCAACAAAATAGCTATCATTATTATTCTCATCACCATAATCATCAAATATAGGAGGCATATTGTAATCATAATTAATTTTTTCCTCAATAGTAGGTGGACTGAAAATATCATATTCATCATTGTAATTATCATATATTAGAGGTTTTGTATCATCATAAGCAATAGAATAGCTACCTTCCAAAGCTGGGGAACTAAAAAGATCATTTTCATAAAAACCAGCTTCCCCAAGCTTAGACTTTTCCACAGCATTAGCAACAATGGAGTCCAAAGAATTCATACTAACAACATTGCTATTAGCATGCAAATAAAGTTCCATAGGGTTTTTAATTTTCTCTTCAAACACTTCATGTCCTAACTCAAGATAAATACTATAAAGCTCTCTAATTTTGTTGTTGTTTTCCATTAAGCCTAACTAGTGAAAATAAAAACAAGAAACAAAAAGACAAAATTGCAGAATCTAAAGAAAATAACTTCGAGCACTCATACCGGAGGATGTGAATACCTTTTACCTTACCTCCCTGGCAACGACGCTAGAAAATAGGCATTTGCCGTGGGAGGTTCTTCTTCTTTAATCCTTCGGTGTGAATACCTTTTACCTTACCCCCCCAGCAACGGCGCCAGAAAATAGCTTGATGTCTACGCACTTATATTCTTGTAGACAGTAGTTGGGCCTCCAAGTGTAGAGGTTTGTAGAACAGTAGCAAGTTTTCCCTTAAGTGGATCACCCAAGGTTTATCGAACTCAGGGAGGAAGTGGTCAAAGGTATTCCCTCTCAAGCAACCCTGCAATCAAGATACAAGAAGTCTCTCGTGTCCCCAACACACCCAATACACTTTTCAGGTGTATAGGTGCACTAGTTCGGTGAAGAGATAGTGAAATACAAGTGGTATGGATATAAGACAATGGTGCTAGAAAATAGCTTGATGGTGTGGAAGAGACTAAAGGCAAAGTGAAATAAAGATGGAAGCAAGCAAACATGTAACAGATCTAGTACCAAACGGTGTTTCAATGCTTAGAAACAAGGCATAGGGATCATACTTTCACTAGTGAACACTCTCATATAAATATATTCTCTTTATGATACTACTCTTAACTACTCTCCGGTTGGACACTCTAATCCATGGTAGGGCTATAACAACACACCTCAAAGTAAGCCTTTCCCATCTATATAACCCCACAATGTCACCTTGAGCACTAGATCTTTCCAACAAACACCACAATTTCATAAAGACATCCAACTCCAAATATAACTCATAACCAGTATTTGTAATCTCTAGCCTAAGTGCCACCATGGTGTGCACATTGTCACTTTCACACACATGGGGAGAGCAGAGATCTATTAAAGCACTTGAGTAGCAAGGTAGATCTATAGATTACAAGCTCATGATCATAATATGATCATGCATAGAGAGAGAGATGAACACATAGCTACCGGTAGAACCCTTAGCCTCGAGAGAGAACTACTCCCTCATCATCATGGGAATCAACAACGGTGATGGAGATGGCGGTGGAGATCGATGGAGATGGCTCCGGGGGCACTTCCCCGTCCTGGCAGGATGCTGGAACAGAGACTTTCTGTCCCCCGAATCTCCCCTTCGGTGGCGGCGGCACTGTGGAACTTCTCGTGGATTTCTGATTGACGACCTAGGGTTTTTGTCCCGGGAGGAATATATAGGCGAAAGGGGAGGCCGAGGGGGTGCCGGAGGCGGCCACACCACCCCCTGGCACGGGCCAGGCTGGGCCGCGTGGCTAGGTGGTGTGGTGGCCCCCTGGCCCCTCTCCGTCTCGTACTCTGGCATCTGATGACTTCCGGAAAAATAGGCACTTTGGCTTTTGTCCCGTCCAATTCCGAGAATATTCATTTTCTGACTTTCATGGAACCAAAAACAGCACAAAACAGGCAGCTGTCACTGTGGCTCTTGTTAATAGGTTAGTCCAAGAAATCATATAAAAGTACTCCAAGTGTGGACAAAACACAAGAAAGTGGATAAAACCAAGCATGGAACATCAAAAATTATAGATACATTTGCAATGTATCAACATCCCCAAGCTTAACTCCTGCTCGTCCTCGAGTAGGTAAGTGATAAAAAAAGAATAATTGTTGAGGTGACATGCACCATCAAAGACTTGATCAAAGTATTTGCAAAACATTCAAAGCTGGGATCATAGTACTTCAATCATAACATGAAAGACAAAGTTCTAGCAATAAGACAAAGAAACTATGATGCAACATGAAAAGGCACAAACAAAAGATTCATTAATAACAATGCTTTGCAAGACATTTGTTTGTTTCAAAACATAGCATAATAGTATTCAGCTTATCCCTCAATAGAGTAACAAATATAAATGCATAGGACACCTTCAAAGTTCATAAGAGTGACTAGATACAAATAGTTTAAAACAAGCAATATCAAAGTATGCATCAATCAACTAGTCTTGGGACAATGCACATAGAACTAAGAATGGCCACTATGCTCTCAAAGTAGGTGCATAAAGGTAGAAGGTGGAGACTCAATATAATGGTGGAAGAAAGGCCTTTATAAAAGGAAGTAAGGATTCAAGTCTCATAAAGAGCTTCCAAAAATTATGGTACTTGTAGCTTTTAGCTCTCATTGCCCCTATCATAAGCATCTTGAAGTCTTTAATTTCTTGTTTTTACTATCATAAGTCTTTGTTTAAGAAAACCCAAAAACATAGGAAATATGGCTACAAAGAAGCTTGGGGAGTTTGCAACTCCCAACAATGATTATTTGTGTACTCCTGTTACCCAGCCAACGATTGTTGCTGATGATTATGAAATTAAGCCCCATTATTTAAGTTTGGTTCAACATAATCAATTTGGAGGCTCTGCTTTTGAGGACACAGGTATATACTTGAATACTTTCACTGAAATATGTGATATGATGCGCATAAAAGTTGTTGACCCTGATGCGGTCAAAGTGCGCTTATTTCCTTTCTCTCTTAGAGGAAGAGTAAAAGAATGGTTGTTATCTTTGCCTCGAAATACTATTGCATCATGGGTGGAGTGTACTTCTTTATTTATGACTGAATTTTTCCCACCTGCAAAGGCTATGCAACTAAGATCTAATATTACTGGTTTTAGACAGGAAGAGTGTGAGCCACTAGAGATTGCATGGGAGAGGATGAAATAATGCATGAGAAACTATCCCAGTCATGTGATGGAAGATTGGTTAATCCTCCATTTCTTTTATAATGCTCTTAATCCTGTGTCTAAGTCTATGCTTGATACTGCAACTGGAGGAACATTTATGGGCAAACATATTACCAAAGAAAAGCAGCTGCTAGACAATATGCAAGACAACCATGCCCAGTGGTAGGTGGATAGATCAAACATGAAGAAGGTGAACTCCGTCTCACCACAAGAAAATGAAGAACTCAATGCTAAGCTGGATGAGCTCATATTAGCCGTAAAAGGTTAGGAAAACCAGGTAAGAGCTATCCTAGAATCAAATATTGAAGAAATAGACTTCATAGCTCATAATGATTATAACCCTGCTTGGAAGAAGAATTATAATCCTAATTTTCAGAAACATTATTCTAGTCCTACAGGTAACTCTAATAATAATATGGGAACAAGTAATCGTAGTCTCCAACAAACACTTAAGTCCTTTATAGATTCACAAAATGAGAAAAACAATATCCTTGTTAAAATAACGGAGAACCATGATGCTATGCTTGGTAAATTATCTAACCAAGCTGTAAGTTTGAGGAATGATTTGCAGGCCCTCCAAGAAAGAACAAGGATTGTTGAGGCACATCTAGGTAATATAACCAAGATTCAAACTCTCATTCTAGCTAAATTTGTAGGTAAAGCTGAGCCTAATCCTGTTGAAGACCTCAAGATGATAAGAATCCAAAGGGAGGAGCCTGAAGAACTTGATTATGGTAATGCTCCTTCACAAAATTACACCATTGAAGATCTTGTAAAAAGGATCAATATCAAGATTCCGTTAAGTGAAGGAAATGAGGAAGCTATGTATCAACACTTTGTTAATCAGGTAGCAATAAAGGTATGTGACCTTGAGGAAGAATATAAGAAAATTGCTGAAAAATTACCTGTAAAGCTTGATGATATATTTGAGCCTACTATTAAGATTAAAATTGGGACCAATGAGATAGCTGCACTTTGTGATCTAGGTGCAAACGTTTCAAAATTCCAAAAAGTCTTTTTAATAAGTTAAATCTTGGCTCCTTTGAAATCACCGAGTTAAAATTACATCTAGCAGATTCTACCTACAAACAAGCTATAGGGATTAAAGAAAAAACTTTAGTATACACTAAAGGCTGTACTGCTCTTATTGATTTTATTATTGTTGACATGCCTGAAGATGCTACTGCTCCTATTATATTAGGCCGTCCATTCTTAAGAACTATTAAGGCTTTGATTAATCTACATGAAGGGAACATGAAGCTTCAATTGCCTTTGCAGGATCCTTTTGTTATTCATTTTCCTAGGAAGAGGAAAGCCAAGCATGATGAAAAGGAGGCCATCACTTTGAAGGCCAACTATTTTGGAGTGGGTGTTCCACTCATCTAGCCTAAGTGAGCAACATCAAGGTCAAGCTATTGACCATAAAAGAGCGGTTCATGGGAGGCAACCCCTGTGAAATAAAGATTTGAGTAAAGTTTTTAAGTTTTAGTTTAAGTTTTATGTTTAATAAGGAGTGCTAGGAAGCTCCAGTTGAGAAGAAGAAGTTCGGTAGTACTAAAAATCCTGCTTTATACATGCTGATGTTGGTCGACAATTTTTACTGTCATTTTTCTGTCAAAAACTAGGTGTTTCGCTAAGTTTCAGGATAAGAAATAATTCTCGAAGAAACATAATTTTTTTGATGACTACTGAAGGTTTAACGACCAACTATACAACGAGAATAAAAATTCTGGCCGTATAGTTTCGGTCGTATAGATATCTTTGCCATTTTGAATTTCTTTCGCAGGAACTGAAGGTTTAACGACCAACTATACGGCGGAAATAAAAATTCTGGCGATATAGTTCCGGCCATATATATATTGATGCCTTCATAAAATTTCTTTTCCAGGTACAAAAAGTTTGACGACTAACTACATGGCGGGGATGAAAAATCCCGGCCGTATAGTTGCGCCGCCAAGTGGAAACCCTAAATTTTTGACAACAGACCAACTATACGGCGGGAACAAATTGTTTTGACCGTATAGTTTGGCCGTATAGTTGCGTCCGACCACAAAATCGCCACGGGAAGGTACCCCCAACACCAAAACTTCAATCTTTTTAATGCCAATGCAACAACTCTTGAACCTTGTAGGATATTCACAACACCATGATACGTCCAAAACGTATCTACTTTCCCGAACACTTTTGCTATTGTTTCTCCTCTAAACTTGTGTGAATTGGGTGCAACTAACACGGACTGATGCTGTTTTCAAGAGAATTACCTTGGTGTCTAGTTTTTGTTCAGAAAATCAGCTATCAGGAAAAATCCTGGAAAATATGCCAAAAATCCTATTTCACTAGAAGACTCACGGAGCCAAAAGATGAGACGGAGTAGGGCAACGAGAGGCCCACACCACCTGGCCACGCGGGCAAGGCCAGGCCGTGCCTAGGGGTGGTGTGGCCGCCTCGGTCACCCCCTCGGCCTCCCTCTTCGCCTATAAATTGCCTCTTGACCTAAAAACCAAGGGGGGTTCGATGTTTTTCCAGAAAGAGTTCCGCTGCGCTGCCACCACCAGATTCCACGAGTTGGAACCAGAAACTCCACTATGGCACCCTGCCGGGACGGGGAATTGGAGGAGATCATCGCCATCATCATCACCATCGCTTCTCCATCGACCATCCATGTTTCCCCCATCTATGAGTGAGTAATCCCCTAGTGTAGGCTATGGGGATGGTAGGGATTGGATGAGATCATTCATGTAATGGCATCAGATTGTTAGGGCATGGTGCCTAGTATCTATTATTAGTGCTTTTTTACTTTGTTGTAACTTGTTATGCTTAATGCTTGTCACTAGGGCCCGAGTGCCATGATCTGAACATGTTATTGATTCATTATGATAGTATTGTTTATGGTCTTACCTGCAAGTTGTATACACATATTGTTGTCCGGAACCAAAGGCCCCGAAGTAACAGCAATCGGGATAAACGGAAGGGATGGCTTTGATGTGAGGATCACATGTGTTCATGGAGTGTTAATGCTTTGCTCCGGTGCTCTATTAAAAGGAGCACCTTAATTGCCAGTAGTTCCCTTGAGGCCCCGCTACAAACGGGCTGGCAGGACAAAAGATGTTGTGCAAGTTCTCATTGCGAGCACGTATGACTATATATGGAACACATGCCTATGATTATTTAGTACTTGGATGTTTTATCTTATTTATCTGCAAATGCCCTATGTCTTGATTGCTATATGAATTTTCTTGTCCATGCAACGCCCGTCCATCCATCCCTATGCCTACCGCGCTTTAATCCTACTATTTACTGCAATTGTTACTACTGTCTTTACTTTTACTAATGCTATTGCTTTGCTGTTGCTACTGATAAACTGCTGTGAGCAAGATTGTTTCCAGGTGCAGCTGAATTGACAACTCAGTTGTTAAGGCTTATAAATATTCTTTGGCTCCCCTTGTGTCGAATCAATAAATTGGGTTTCACTTTCCTCGAAAATACTACGATACACCCCCTATACTCGTGGGTCATCAAGACTATTTTCTGGCGCCGTTGCCGGGGAGCATAGCTCTTTTTATCAAGTTCACTTGGAATCACTATTGTTCGCCGCCATCCATCCATCATGGGTAAGTCTCGTGATGGCAAGGTCCCTATTCTACCATCCACTATGAGGAGAGGTACGGTTTTGAACACCTATGTTGCTCTTGATTCACCATCTGTTATGAGTAAGTTCCTTACACCACCACATACACATGCTACACACACTGCTACTACTGCTGAATCTGAAACTTCTGATACTTATGATGATGCTTCTACTGTGCTTGATAAGAGTGGTTCATTAGGTCCTTTTCTAGATGCTACGATTGCTAGAACTATAGCTAGAAATACTGAAACTCCTAATGAAGACACTACTATACCTGTCAGTTCACCTGAGTCTAGAGAGAGCTATGATATTGAAGACGGTTATATAGAGATGACCGATGAATTTATTAAAGAATGTCAAAACACCCATGATAGGAGTGCTATTAAGAGTCTCCTTGAGAGGCGTATTATAAAACCCAAATATTTCCTAATGCTAAGTTTGATGCATCTCCCATAAACATTAAAGATAAGGATTATGATTTCTCTCTTGATTTATCTTACATAACTATTATTGAGAAAGAACCTTTTTGTGGGACTAAGAATGAAAGTGCGGTAGCACATATGACTAAGCTTTCTACCATGACTGGCCTGTTTTCTGATGATATTAAGATGCGCACCTACTTTGTTGCTAAAATTTTCCCCTTCTCGCTGAAAGTAGAAGCTAAAACTTGGTTTAATAATTTACCTCATGGATCTATTGATAGCCCTGATTGCTTGATTAGTACCTTCCTTCAGAAGTACTTTCCTCCTAGTGCTAGAGATGCTATTTTGTAGGAACTTTTTAATTTTAAACAGGGAGAAAAGAGATATTGCCTGAATCATGGGTAAGGTTTTGTGCTTTGATTCATGCACAGGCTGGATGTCCATTACCTAAGAATGAGCTTCTTGATATATTTTATAATGAACTAACCGAAGAATCTAGGACATACCTGGATAATTGTGCTGATTGTGTTTTCAGGAATAGGACTCCCAAGGAAGCTGAGGAATTAATGGCTAAAATAAGCAAGAATTATGAAGAGTTTTCCATTTTGATCAATGCTTAGAAGAATTTGATGTTTTTATTGTTAAGCAAGATAATTTTAATAAAAGGGTGAAAAATCATTTAATGGAAAACTCTAGAGCTATTATTGAGTTAAAAGATAGTGGAAAAAACCTCTAATGATGTTAAAATGCTTGTTAAACATTTTCAAATGGTTCAAACTCAAATTGATCAGCTTATTAAGGTACAAAAAGACTTGCTAGTTAATGCTGCTAAAGAAAAACATGCTTATGAAATTAGAACTAGAAGTGGTGATGCTACCCAGGATCCTCTATATCCTGAGGGGCATCCTAAAAGAATTGAGCAGGATTCTCAACAAGCTGAAAATAGTGGTACTACTCCTAAGAAAAGAAAAAAGAAACATAAAACTATTGTAGAATCCTCTGCACCTGCTAAAGATCCTAATAGTATATTTGTCTCTGATGTTGAAACTGGAAGTGGTAATGAAGAAAATGATGTTCCCAATAAAGAAAAAGTTGAAGAAGAACCTAAAAGGCACACTAAGAATATTAAATACACTAAAGAAGATTTTGTTGCTAAGAAACATGGTAGTGAAAGAGAGCCTTGGGTCCAAAAACCTATACCTTTCCCTGATAAGAAACACAAGTCAAAGGAAGATGAACACTATAACAAGTTTTGCGAGTGGATGAAACCTTTATTCTTGCAAATTCCTTTGACTGATGCTATTAAATGGCCTCCTTATTCAAAGTATATGAAGGATATTGTCTTGAATAAAAGGAAGATCCCTAATGAAGAAATTTCTACTTTTCTTACTAATTATTCCTTTAATGGTAAGGTTCCAAAGAAACTTGGAGACCCAGGGGTTCCAACTATTCCATGCTCTATTACAAATAGTTATGTTAGAACTGCTTTGTGTGATTTGGGAGCAGGAGTTAGTGTTATGCCTTTTTCTCTCTATAAGAGACTTCAACTGGAAAAACTAATACAACTGATATATCTTTGCAAATGGCTGATAAATCTACTACTATTCCTGTTGGTATATGTGAGGATGTACCTGTTCAAGTGGCTCATAATTGCTTGATATTAACTGATTTTGTTGTGCTTGAAATGCCTGAAGATGATAATATGTCTATTATTCTTGGGAGACCTTTTCTTAATACTGCAGGAGCTGTTATTAATTGTAATCAAGGAAAGGTGAATTTTAATGTTAATGACAAGGAGCATACTATATATTTCCCCAAGAAGATTGATAGGACTTATGGTTTAAATTCAATTGAACATGTTGAGGGCATTCAAGTTGGAGAAATATATTGTCCCATACCACGAGAAAAATATGAAACTATTATGATTGGGACCATTGCTATCAAGGTTGAGGTAACATAATCATTAGTGGAATACAAAGTTTTGTTTCATATAAAATTGTTTTGGTAACAAGACCTGATCAACCTTGTTAACAAAGGGATTTTAATGAACAAAACAATGTTTTCACCATGATTATCTCCGCTTACTTTTATCTTATCCATTTTTAGTTTTTGCTTTCGCTTAGTTTACTTTTCTGTTGTTAGTTGCTTGCTTATTAGAGTGTCTTAGAACTTCTAAAGTTTTAGCTTTGTTTTGTCATTGCATCATTTCAGAAACTTTTTCTGTCAGAAAATCATTCATCTATACCTAAAAATTGCTCAAAAATAAAGTGTCTCGAAAAATTCCAGAAAGTCCATATTAAATTTTTACGTGAAAAAAGGGGCAGAGGAGTGCCCGGAGTGACCCAGGGGGTCCACCAGGCAGGCACACCACCTGGTGGCACGGCCACCCTAGGGGCGCGCCTGGCCATGGTGTGGGCCACCCTTGGCCCTCCACTCACTCTCTCACTTGCCACTGCCTTCTCTCTCCCGAGAAAACACCAGCTCATTGCTCGAAATCGCGTTCTTGCTGTTCTTGTCCACGATTTTTGGATCCTTGCTCAGCCCATCTTTGCTGCTGAAATTTGGAGCATTTGTTCTCCGGTATGTGACTCCTCTGCTTGTCCAAGTAGATTTGTGTTTAGTGGTTTATATTTTAAGTATTTTGCTGCTGTAGGTGACAGGTTTTGAGAGCTTGTAATCTTGTTCAATGCTTAGAGATATTGTTTTGATGCATTTTAGGCCTCTTACAAGTCCCTATGAGTAGTTCCCTTCATTATGTACTCACTTTGCAATCACTTGTATAATGGATGTTTAAATTTCAGAATATCAAAGATGAACAACCACACATTTGGAGAAATATTTGAGAGGGACACACCTAGGAGGTCAAGGCCTTCAAGATCTGCCTCTCAATTTAGGCCTTCATACAATGAAGATCTTATTGCACCACGCTTTGGCAATGAAGGAGATGAGGGAGATGCTCACCCATCTACCTTCCCTTGTTTTACCTTTTTGCAAGCTGCAGGGATCCTCAATGATTTCTTATTACTGGTTCAGAGGGTTGGCCTGACCATGTACATGGAAGATGAGAGTGAGCAATATGCCATGCTCACCAAAACTTTTGTTGAGAGTTTCATTTTCACTAACACCCCTTATTAGTCAACTGTTTCTTTTAGAATTTATAATCAGCCTATTACCATATCATTGGAATTTTTTTGCAGCATTATAGGTATAGGCATGACAGGTATAGTGAAGAAGATTCAAGGCCGACCCACTGACTTGCTGGAGCTCTATCGAAGTGTGACAAATGACGATGACCGCGTAGCTCAATGCGGGAAGATAATGAACATCCAAACTCCCAGCTCTTAGATATTTTGCTTATTATCTTGCCACTAGCATTCTTGGTAGGGAGAACACTAGTAATATTTCTAATTATCATTTAGCCTTCCTCATTGCTGCACTTAATAATGATACCAAGTACAATCTTGGCTCTCTCATTGCTCACCGCCTAGCTGCTAGGGGACCTATTTATGGGGGCATTATTGCCTCACACATGATTACTGCATTAGAACTTTCTGTGGATCCTAATGACACTTTGTTGGCACCGCAAAGGCTTGATTGCTGCTATGAAAACTCATCGCTTCGTCACTGCTGACTCTGATAAGGACAGTTTAGTATACATGATGTTGTTTACTGACGGAGACGAGAGGGAAATTCCTTTGCCACAATCCACTTTGTTCAGTATTTATAGGAGGCCATGGTCGCGTTCTAAGGAGGAGGTGGATGAGCAGATCCGCTTGCTTGGTTTCCACAGGCAGCACCAGGAGGATGTGCCTTCTTACGACTACTCTGCGCACTACGGCGGGACATCCTCGAGCTCGTACCAGGACAATGGTACCTCCTCGCCGTACTATGGAGGCGCTCTATCTTGGCCAGCTTGGGATTGATGCCCACTTAGGCCAAAAGCCTAAGCTTAGGGGGAGGTACACCGACATCACACTCATCTATATATCATGTTCATTCGGTACCTTGTATATCTATGCTTCGTTCTCTTTTTAGTTTTCGTTCTTTCTTTACTTTTGCTTTCTAAAACACAAAAAGACCAAAAATATTTTCTTTGTTTCTCTTTGTTTGCTTCTTTTTCTTTTTGCCTTGGTTTGCTTCTTCCTTTTGGCTTGGTCTTAATTATTTGAAAAAACCAAAAGATTTTGCTTTGGTTGTTCTTCCTTTTGGTTCTTGCTTTTAAAAATCGAAAACACCAGAAATATTTGTTGTTCTTATTTGGTTTTGTGAAGTTTGTTACAGGGTTCAGCAGTTCTTAGTGGAATTTGGTTTCATGGTATTATTCAAGCCACACAAGTGAAGGGCAATAATGAGGGTTAATGACAACTTGAGGTGTGGTAAGAGGCTGGTAACAAACTCTATTTGTTTTAATTTTTGTACATATACTCATCATTGTGGGCATGCTTAGTCTGTTCATGTAGGGTGTATGTTATTTATGGATGCTTAGTAGTTCTTGCTTTCTTGATTAGCTCCAACTTGCTAATAGTTTGTAGCATGTCGTATGAATGTTTGCTTGCATTACTCTATTCATAACTTGGTATGACACTGTGGTATCTCCCTCTGAATGTTTCACTTGAATTAACTTGGCACATGCTTACGCATGCATATGACTGAAACAATAATCAGTGAAGCCTCGATGAATTATTTTTCCTCAGGGGTCTTGAATCACTTTCATGGCATGATTAAGTCCTGTTTTTTTGCAAGCATGATTATGATAGTTATTGCTCTCTCGGTTGTTGCTCCCTTACTATTGCTAGCCTTCACTTGCACTGAGTATGAGTTCTACTCGTGTTTCCAATTCCCCAAAACCAATGTTGCCAAAAGTGTCCACCATACCTACCTATTAGCATCATTTGCTAGTCCGTGCATATTCAGTATGCCTTGTTTTCTTCCGAATAAAATGTTTGCTTGTTATGAGTAAGTTAGTAAAGCTCTCACGAACTTGATGGCACACTTTACTTTTCATGCATTTAATAATCTTGAACCATCGTGTCCATCTTTGTTGCGTATATGCTTGTGCTTTATAAGTTGAAGTTAGCAGGACCATGTATCACGGGGAACGCTTTCAACATTGCACTTGTACATTGTACCCCATTGATATCATGATTCTTTTGCTTATGGATCTCGGCGGTGTGAAATAAAAGGGGAACTTGTAAGATCATGGAGTTTGTATGTGTGTTAGAGAAACGCCTGGGCCGCTAGCCTAAGCCATGCCTAATCATGGTGGAAACTTGCAGCATAACCATAATGAGCATTCTATGAAGCATCCTCAATAAAAACCTATGCAAATAGCAAATAAAAAGGTCGATGAGATGCTCATTGTCTACTTGCCTTGTCATTTTTATTATGGGATAGCTCCTGTATCATGTGCAAGGGGTACCCCATTGGCGGTTCTCTATGATACATATGTACTTACAATGACAAGAGCTTACTTGTGACTAAAGTTGAGTAGAATTAGGTTCGGTACTCGTAAGTAAGGGGCATGAGATTTCAACTTATAACTTGTCAAGCATATCCTCTTAGTTGTGTCACTTTAACCTTAACCATTTAAAGATGCTTATGATAGGGGCAATGAGAGCTCAAAGCTAATGAGTACCATACTTTCAGCATTTGGAAGCCTTTCAAACTTTTCAAAACCTTTTCATTTCCTTGTCGAGTCTCCACACATTCTATGAGCACTTTCTTGAGAGCATAGTTGTCATTCTTAGTGCAATGTGCTTGTCTCAAAACTTGATTAATTGTGTTATGACCTTGATGCTTGTATCTTTGATATCTTTACTTATAGTCTTCACTTGAACTTTAGAGGTGCCTTGGCATATATATTTTCTCTACAATCAAAGGCAAGCGAGATACCACTCTATCATACATTTTTATGAGCATTGCAATGTTGCTTATGTTTATGTTTCATGCTATTTATTATTTTTGAGTTGGAATGTCTTCATAGCTTGCAATGACTACTAAGTAACCTTATCTGCATACTCCTTATTATGAATTGACCAAGTGCTTGATCATATGCTGAGAATATATACATCTTATGAAGCAAATGTGTTCGTGAAAGTTTCTTTTATCGCACTCAGTTTTCAACTGAATTGCTTGAGGACAAGCAATAAGCTAAGCTTGGGGGGAGTTGATACGTCCAAAACGTATCTACTTTCCCGAACACTTTTGCCATTGTTTCTCCTCTAAACTTGTGTGAATTGGATGCAACTAACACGGACTGACGCTATTTTTAGCAGAATTACCTTGGTGTATAGTTTTTGTGTAGAAAATCAACTATCAGGAAAAATCCCGAAAAATATGCCAAAAATCCTATTTCGCCAGAAGACTCACGGAGCCAGAAGACGAGACAGAGTAGGGCAACGAGGGGCCCACACCACCTGGCAGCGCGGGCCAGGCCAGGCCCCGCCTAGGGGTGGTGTGGCCGCCTCGGTCACCCCCTCAACCTCCCTCTTCGCCTATAAGTTGCCTCTTGACCTAAAAACCAAGGGGGGTTCGATGTTTTCTAGAAAGAGTTCCGCTGCGCCGCCACCACCAGATTCCGCGATTCGGAACCAGAAACTTTGTTCTGGCACCCTCCCAGGACGGGGAGTTGGAGGAGATCATCGCCATCATCATCACCATCGCTTCTCCATCGACCATCCATGTTCCCCCCATCTATGAGTGAGTAATCCCCCGTTGTAGACTATGGGGATGGTAGGATGAGATCGTTCATGTAATGGCATCAGATTGTTAGGGCATGGTGCCTAGTATCTATTATTAGTAATTTTTGACTTTGTTGCAACTTGTTATGCTTAATGCTTGTCACTAGGGCCCGAGTGCCATGATTTCAGATCTGAACATGTTATTGATTCATTATGATAGTATTGTTTATGGTCTTACCTGCAAGTTGTATACACATATTATTGTCCGGAACCAAAGGGCCCAAAGTGACAGCAATCGGGATAACCGGAGGGGATGGCTTTGATGTGAGGATCACATGTGTTCACGGAGTGTTAATGCTTTGCTCCAGTGCTCTATTAAAAGGAGCACCTTAATTGCTAGTAGTTCCCTTGAGGCCCCGCTGCAAACGGGCTGGCAGGACAAAAGATGTTGTGTAAGTTCTCATTGTGAGCACGGATGACTATATATGGAACACGTGCCTATGATTATTTAGTACTTGGATTCTTTATCTTATTTATCTGCAAATGCCCTATGTCTTGATTGCTATATGAATTGTCTTGTCCATGCAATGCCCGTCCATCCATCCCTATGCCTACCGCACTTTAATCCTACTGTTTACTGCAATTGTTACTACTGTCTTTACTTTTACTACTGCTATTGCTTTGCTGTTGCTACTACAAAACTATTGCTACTGATAAACTGCTGTGAGCAAGATTGTTTCCAGGTGTAGCTGAATTGACAACTCAGTTGTTAAGGCTTATAAATATTCTTTGGCTCCCCTTGTGTCGAATCAATAAATTGGGTTTCACTTTCCTCGAAAATACTGCGATACACCCCCTATACTTGTGGGTCATCACACCACACTCTTGCGCATGCAGCCGTTGACCATGAACGGTAGTTTGCAATCTACTAATTCCCAATGGAACAATAGATCACACTCAATTTCAATTGGTAGAATTCGACCACAGGGTAATTCCAGAGGTTCTATAAAAGATACAACTCCAAAATAATTGTAACATGGTCTAAAACCCTAAACTAGTGCGCCCCATCTATTTATGAGTCCGGAGGTGCGGCGGCCTAAGGTGGGATCCGAGTTGGTCCCACCCAACTAGATACAAACCCACCCAAAAAGGGTTCGGCCACTTGACTCTGCCGTGGCAGAGTTTCACTCGGTTTCTCTGCCGCGGCAGCCTGTCGTGGCAGAGCTGGACTCTGTTTTCCTGATGCAGCAGCCTGCCATGACAGGGAACAAATGCTTTTCTCTACCGCGGCAGAGAACTTGCTTCCCTTGTTGATCTTCATCTTGGAAAGCTCCTTGCGCTTCCTCCCTCTCCCCCCTCGCGCATTCTTCATTGATCAACACACCATGTTCCATTAGCTCCTCACTCCGTCCTACGCCTTCTTCTCCCAAGTACCTGATCATACAATAATTCAAAGACTTAGGCAGTATAAAATTCTCATTAACTAAAACACCAGGTTCATTAAGAAACAAGTTCACCTGTTGTTCTAGTATCTTAGCACGAGCTCTTGTAATTGGTCCAATCCTTATCTCATTGGATTGATCTTTCTTTGCAGCAATTGGAACATCATCATTAACAATTGGGGTAGGTGTAATTGTAGGGATGTCCTCATCAGGTGTGTTGTTATAGCCCTACATTGTCCAACCGGAGAGTAGTTCAGGGTAGCATAATGAAGAGAAGATATTTATATGAGAGTGTCCACTAGTGAAAGTATGATCCCTAGGCCTTGTTTCTAAGCATTGAAACACCGTTTACAATCAGTCCTGTTACATGTTTACTTGCTGCCACCCTTATTTCAGATTGCAATTACCACTTATAATCATCCATATTACTTGTATTTCACTATCTCTTCGCCGAACTAGTGCACCTATACACCTGACAAGTGTATTGGGTGTGTTGGAGACATAAGAGACTTCTTGTATCTTGATTGCAGGGTTGCTTGAGAGGGATACCTTTGACCACTTCCTCTCTGAGTTCGATAAACCTTGGGTGATCCACTTAAGGGAAACTTGTTGCTATTCTACAAACCTCTGCACTTGGAGGCCCAACACTGTCTACAAGAATAGAAGCGTGCGTAGACATTAAGCTATTTACTAGTGTCGTTGCCGGGGAGGTAAGGTAAAAGGTACTCACATCATCTGGCTACTAAGCTATCTTCTAGTACTGTAGCTGGTGTGTGAGTGCTCGAAGTTATTTCCTTTAGATTTTGCAATTATATCGTTTTGTTTCTTGTTTTTATTTTCACTAGTTAGGCTTAATGGAAAACAAAAATAAAATTAAAGAGCTTTTTAGTATTTTTCCTAAGGTAGAACATAAATGGTTTGAAAAGAAAATTAAAAAACCCATGGAACTTTCTTTGCATGCTAATAGCAATGTTATTAGTATGAATATTTTGAACACCTTTGTTACTAATGCTATGGAAACATCTAAGCTTGGGGAAATTAGTTTTTATGAAAATGATCTTTTTAGTTCCCCTGCTTTAGAGGAGAAAATTTGCTCTGATGAAACTTTATCTCCTTTATGTGGTAATTCTAATGATACTTGTGATATTTTAAATCCACATACTGAAAGCGTCCCTTTTTAAAACATTCTTATCATGAGCCACATGCATAAAAGAATTAATACTCCCCACATAAACATAATCATTCTTATTAATTGTAGTGGGAGCAAATTCAACAAAATATCTATCATTATTATTCTCATCACCATAATCATCAAATATAGGAGGCATATTGTAATCATAATTAATTTTCTCCTCAATAGTAGGTGGACTGAAAATATCATATTCATTATTGTAAAAATCATATATTGGAGGTAAAGTATCATCATAAGCAATAGAATAGTTATCTTCCAAAGTGTGTTCACTTGTAAACATATCATCATTGGAAAGAACAGGGATAGTACTAATAGTACAACAATTATTAACATCATCATTTTCAGAATTGGTACTGAAGAGATTTTCAATATCAAAAGTAGTGTGCTTTTCCCAATCATGATCACTACTATAGGTAACAGGCATAGGAACATCATCGAGTCCAGACTCATCAAAAACTATAATAGGAGCAACATGGTTGGGGGAAAATACCGTTTCCTCTCTCTTTTTACTTCTCCTTTTCCTCTTTTCCTTCTTTTTTTAGGAGGGAGAGGCTTGAAAGGAAAATTCTCCATATACCCTTGTTTATTATTAGAGACAATAGAAGAAACTTTGGAGGATTCCTTCTTTTCGTTAATAAGATCAAAACACATACTAGTCCTGTCATATTTTGGTAAGATCTCATCTTTTATAATATTTTGTATGTAAGTATTTGTGTGGCAATTATCAACACAATAAAGATGACAACCATGCAGGACACTATTCATATCAAAAGCACTCATATCTACCAAAGAAGTTTTTCTTGATAATTCTTCACACCCCAAAAATAATGTAAGTTCATCATGCTGATTAGGAGTGATCATGTTATCACGATACAAACTTGCAGTACTCATTGGATTAGAAGGGCTATTATTATGGCATGCGCATTGAAAATTGAAATGACCCACTTCAAAGCAAAGTTCACAAATAAAAGGATAGAGGGCACAAACTTTTTTACCAAGATCATTTAGAGCCCTATACCACGTTCTAGTTTTTTCATTCCTGTGGGTGATACAATGTTCTTCTTCAATTTGATTCTTTTCACAAGGTCTATATACTCCACAAAAATTAACATGCTTATAAGAAATAGTACTTTCAGAGGTTTGAGCATGTTTATTGTTATCATTAATAAAAATTTCATTTTTCATGCAAGTGTCTTTAAAAGGCTCATGATACATGTCCCATTTTTCTTTAGGAGCATTAATATGAGAAGCAAAGGCTCTAAAACAATCAACAAGAATTTTAGGATCAAGACCATATTTAGCACTAAGCTCTTGAAAATTAGCAGTTTCAGCAAAAGACTTCATGCAATCATACTCATAGTTTATACCTGGTTCTTTACCTTTATCGTTATCCCAATCTTCGGTATTGCTTTGAATCGTTTCAAGAAGATCCAACTTAGCTTTGACCTCCTTCTTTGTGAAGGATCCCTCTAAATAGGTATCTAGATAGTCCTTGTAATGTCCTGAAAGCCCGCATAAAAATTATTAATAACAATATTACTGGGGAGCTCATGAATGGGACATTTGAGCATTAGTGACTTCAATCTCCCCCATGCTTGAGCAATACTTTCTCCATCATGAGGATGAAAATTGTAAATATAATTCCTATATTTATGAATTTCATGAGGAGGATAAAATTTAGAGTAAAAGAGAGATTCAAGTTCCTTCCACTCCAAATGCTGAGCATCGTCTAGTAGCTCATACCACTCTCTTTCTTTGCCCTTAAGTGATAAAGAGAATAGCTTCGTCTTAACTTGGTTCATTGAAATACCTGCACACTTGAACAACTCGCATAATTCATGTATAAAGAGTAAATGATCACCAGGATGGGCAGATCCATCTTCAAAATAACAGTTATTCATAACACGTTCAACAATTTCCATAGGTAGTTTATCCTCGCGACGGCTCGTGAGGCACTACCCCTCCAAGGCCTGAGCTTGTCAGGACCAAAAGTGTTGAGCTCTAAACTCGCGGCCCGTTCCTCGGCCGTGAGTTACCTCACCCACGGTTCCTAACCCAGTTTATCCTTGCGATGGCTTGTGAGGCACTACCCCTCCATGACATGAGCTCGTTAGGATCTAAAGTGTCGAGCTTAGAACTCGTGACACGTTCCTCGGCCGTGAGTTACCTCACCCGTGGTTCCTAACCTGGGTTTATCCCCACAAAGTCTTGTGAGGCACTGCCCCTCCGTGGCCTGAGCTTGCTAGGGACTAAAGCGTCGACCTCTGAACTCACGATCCCCTCCCGGCTATGAGTCACCTCACTGTAGCACCCTGGTAAAACCACTACTAGAAAATCGATTGGTGTTTCTATTTTGTGCATCATCATGACCGCATGCTCATGTCATCATGCCACCTTGCATTTGAACATCGTCATGTCATCATACATCTTTTTGCCAAAAACTATTTTCTAAAAGCCTATCTTTGTTTTTCTAAATACCCCCAGTCTTTGTTTCAAATTAAAACCTGGGGTCTACCTGGATATTTTATTTGTCTAAAAACTATTTGCAAAAGTATTTTGTATAAAAATAAATGGACAAACAAAATGAAAACTTTTTTGTTACCGGGGGAGCCATCCAGCTAGGCCAGTGGCGCAGCTAGCCATCTACTACCCTGGCCCAACCCAAAACCGATCTAAGCCTAACCCTAGACTCACCACACCGAACCACCTAATCCCCAGCCACAGACCCCACCTATCCTAACCACTCCCTCCACCTGCCGCTGCCACCAACCGTAGTGATGCACACAACGCACGCCACATGCTTCCTAGCCCTCCTCCTCGCCCAACTCTGCCCCTGGCCCCACCCTGTAGAGCACCTGACCTAGAACTGCCCTGAACCCAAACCCGAGCCTCGTGCCACGAGTGACCTAGCGCAGCCCACCTCGTACGGTCGTGCGTGCACATCACTCACAACCGCCCACCTCGACAACCCTCTCCTGCCCCGCATGCGGTACACGGCCACGTCTCGCAGTGCCCCTGATGATGATATATACAGGGATTATGATGATTCTGACTGCCTGAACTGGAAGGAAATATTGAGTCAAATCAATAATGACTATCAGGTGAATTCATTCCTAGTTGACCATGATGCTTTCATTTATAAGAACTTTATACAACCTAAGTCGACGCATTTATGTATGATCAGGTTCGTTGGAGAAACAAGCATGGCGCGAGGAGGAGAAGGGCAACAAGAGGAGCCCAGCATGATGATCGCCCGAGGATGCGCGAGGGAGGAGTGGGAGGAAGGCGCAAGAGAAGATTGATACATTGCAAATGTATCTATAATTTTTGATGCTCCATGCTTGGTTTTATCCACTTTCTTGTGTTTTGTCTACACTTTGGAGTACTTTTCATATGATTTCTTGGACTAACCTATTAACAAGAGCCATAGTGCCAGCTACCTGTTTTCTGCTGTTTTTGGTTCCAGGAAAGTCAGAAAATGAATATTCTCGGAATTGGACGGGACAAAATCCAAAGTGCCTATTTTTCCAGAAGACACGGAGCCAGAATACGAGACGGAGGAGGGCCAGGGGCTGGCCACACCACCCCTAGGCGCGGGCTGGGCCTGGCCGTGCTAGGGCATGGTGTAGTGGCCCCAGGCACCCCCTCGACCTCTCTCTTCGCCTATAAGAAGCCTTCTGACCTAAAAACTCCGGGGGGTTCAACGTTTTTTCACGAAAAGTTCCGCTGCGCCGACGCCATCGAAGGGGAGATTCGGGGGACAGAAAGTCTCTGTTTCGGCACCCTGCCGGGAGGGGGAAGTGCCCCCGGAGCCATCTCCATCGATCCCCACCATCATCTTCATCGACCATCCATGTTTATTCCATCTTTGAGTGAGTAATCCCCCGCTGTAGGCTATGGGGATGGTAGGGATTGGATGAGATCGTTCATGTAATGTCATCAGATTTTTAGGGCATAGTGCCTAGTATCTTTTATTAGTGCTTTATGACTTTGTTGTGATTTATTGTGCTTAATGCTTGTCACTAGGGCCCGAGTGCCATGATTTCGGATCTAAACTTATTATTGATTCATTATCATAGTATTGTTTCTGGTCTTATCTACAAGTTGTATACACACATCGTTGTCCGGAACCTATGGTCCCGAAGTGACAGAAATCGGGGTAGCCGGAAGGAAAAGGTTTTGATGTGAGGATCACATGTGTTCACGGAGTGTTAATGCTTTGCTCCGGTGCTCTATTAAAAGGAGCACCTTAATTGCCAGTAGTTCCCTAGAGGCCCCGCTGCAAACGGGCTGGCAGGACAAAAGATGTTGTGTAAGTTCTCCTTGCGAGCACGTATGACTATATATGGAACACATTCCTATGATTGTCTAGTTCTTGGGTGCTTTATCTTATTTATCTGCAATTGCCCTATGTTCTGATTGCTATGTGAATTGTCTTGCCCATGCAACGCCCGTCCATCCATCCCTATTCCTACCGCACTTGAATCCCACTATTTACTGCTTTTGTTACTACTGTCTTTGCTTTGCTACTACTGTTACTTTACTATTCCTACTACAAAATTGTTGCTACTGATAAACTGCTGTGAGCAAGATTGTTTCCAGGTGCAGCTGAATTGACAACTCTGTTGTTAAGGCTGATAAGTATTCTTTGGCTCCCCTTGTGTCGAATCAATAAATTGGGTTTCACTTCCCTCGAAAATACTGCGATACGCCCCCTATACTTGTGGGTCATCAAGACTATTTTCTGGCGCCGTTGCTGGGGAGCATAGCTTTATTTATCAAGTTCACTTGGATTAATTATTGTTCAAGCTAAGTTTATCTTTCTCCTTGTTTCCTTGTTTCTTTATCAAAAATACAAAAAAAATTAGTTCCTACTCTAGTTGTTGTTTTCGTTGGTCTGTTATTGTCTTGCTTTATCATGCTTGATGTCAATGGTTGGTTTCTTTGAAACTGAATCTTATTGGCAAGGTGGGTTCACGGAAGATCAAAAAGATTATTATAAGGAACACCGCTTGTCACAAAAAGGGAAACACTTATGGGAACAAATTGATAGATTGTATACCATTGCTAGAAACGTGTGCTCTACTTATAATGTTACTTATTGCTGTGATGAGTCTTGTTGCAGAAAGAGGTATAAACACCTCCCTTTTCAATGTGAGTATAGTGATAATGATACCATATCTTCCTATACTAAAGGAATTTATGACTTTTATGATGCGGAACAAATTGAAGAATTTATTGCTTGGAAGGTGCTTTTGAACTTGCTAGTTTGCTTGAAAATATTGATGATTCACCTTACAAATATGAGGTGTATGGTATGCTTAAATTTTGCTTTGATAATTACAAGGATGAAAATGACTATATTCTTGAATATTTTAATAGATGCTTTCCACAAATGGAAGAGACTAATGCCTTGCAGGATCCTATGGAAGAAGAAATTGATGAACCTGAAATCTCATTAGATGAAAAATAGGAGGAGAGTGATGAACAAAAGGAGGAAGAATGGATTAGCTACCCATGCCTACCTTCTAATGAGAGTAACTCTTTATCCCTTACATTATTTGATTGTCCCCCTTGCTTACTAAAGGAGAATGAATGTTATGTTCCTGAGGTTTCTCTTGATAGTGTTTATAACAAAGCTCTAGTGCTTGTAGATCATGAAGAGCATGCTTTATGTGATAGTTATATTGTTGAGTTTATTCATGAGGCTACTGAAAATTATTATGAGAGAGGAAAATATGGTTGTAGAAGTTTTCATGGTGTAGAAACACCTCTCTATGTGCTGAAAGTTTTGAAGTTACTCTTGTTTTATCTTCCTATGCTTGCCACTTTGTTCTTTATGAATTTATTTGCATACATTATTCCTATGCATAGGAAGTGGGTTAGACTTAAATGTGTTTTGAATTTGCTTCTTGATTCTCTCTTTTACTTCAACTCATATTTCTTATGAGAGCATCCTCTCAAACTTTTATGCCTGAAGATGATAATATGTCTATTATTCTTACGAGACCTTTTCTTAAATACTGCAGGAGCCGTTATTAATTGTAATCAAGGGAAGGTGACCTTCAATGAACACATTGTCTATTTCCCCAAGAAGATTGAAAGGACTTATAGTTTGAATTCAATTGAATATGTTGAGGGCATTCAAGTTGGAGAAATATATTGTCCCATACGAAGAGAAAAAATTGAAACTATTATGATTGGGACCATTGCTATCAAGGTTGAGGTAACATAATCATTAGTGGGATACAAAGTTTTGTCTCATATGGAATTGTTTTGGTAACAAGACCTGATCAACCTTGTTAACAAAAGGATTTCATTGAACAAAACAATGTTTTCACCATGATTATCTCCGCTTACTTTTATTCTATCCATTTTAGTTTTTGCTTCTTATACCTAACTTAAAGGTGTTAAAGAAAAGTACTTGTTGGGAGATAACCCAAGAGTTTTAGACAAGTCTTAGAAGTTATTACCTCTGTAATAACCGCTCCTTATCCTTTTTTTTGCTTTTGTGCCAAGAGTAACCTCTATTGAGAGTGAAGTAATGATTGGGAAAGTTGCTGTCCCGAAACAGATTTTTGTGCTTCACCGTAAAAATTCGTGAGAGATCTCTGTATGTCGGATTGTTCTGTAATTTTTTGTGCTTCTGCCCCAGGTTATTATCTAACTTTCATTAGTTGAACATGTTTTTATTTGAGCAACAGAAGGTCTTCGAAAAATTCGTCTTTACCTTCTAGTCTGTTTTGACAGATTTCTGCCATTTTCTGCATTTGCTTCTTGTTGGTTCCTTTTTGAGTTCTTTTGGGGAATTGAGATTTTTGAGGGAAGTGCTACAGTAGCTAGTGTTATAATGGAAGTTTATTGGTGTTATAACTAAACCTTAAGACTTATTTTTCTTAAGTGCACTAATGTTGCTAATAAAGACTGTGTGAAGTTTTGTATGAAGGAAAAATTTCAGGTATATGAAAGGAATGAGTAATGAGATGAAGGATGGACTAAAGCTCAAGCTTCGGGATGCCACGCGTGTCACCCCAAGAAATATCCAAGAAGTACAAGCGTCAAAGCTTGGGTATTCCCAAGGCATCCCCTTCTTCATCAATAAAAATCTCAGGTTTCTTTCAAACACTTCATTTTTATTGTTTCATGCACATTTGTGTTTTTCTTGGAGCGTCTTCTTTTTCGTTTTCGTTTTTGTTTTTAGTTTGCGTGGTTTGCTTAGTTTGCTAAATAAATTGGTTGGACCTCCCCTTTCATACATTGGTGTTCAAATGGTTTGGTTTGGTTTGGTTTGGAAAAGAGTAGGAAAGCTCATGCTTAAGTGGTAAAGAGAGCTTGTTTTTGACTGTGGCCTATGCTCTATCATGCCATGCTTGATATTGTTTTGGATTTATGTTTAGTATTCTTTGCTGTAGCATGACTTGTTATAAACAATTGAGATTGCTTAATGTGCCTTGGATGAATCATGCGTTGTTTTAGCATATTAAAGCATAGTATAGTGGTATTCTCCTTTGATGCTTTATTTGGGTTGACTTGGCGCATGCTCACACCATGTTATGACTATCTCAAGTCACCATAGCCTGTATGATCCTTTAGTTTTCAACTTGTAGTATCACTTTATGTTTTGATCAATGATGTTTTGTTGCTCTGCATGATTATGGCCATTATTGCTCTCTTAGTTTGTCGCTCCCAGTCTTTTGCTAGCCTCCACAAAAAAGTATGAGTTCTACTCATGCATCCAACTCCCTAAACCAAGTTATTTCCAAAGAGTCCACCATACCTACCTACTAGCTTATGCTATTTCGAGTATATTCATGCTTTTGTTTACCTTCCACTTGTTATGAAAAAACTAGTGATTAAAGCTCTCACGAACTTGATGTCACACTTTACTTTACTGCCTCTAATAAACTTGAACCATTCGGTCCTTCTTTGTTGCGTATATGCTTGCGCTTTATAAGTTGAAATTAGCAGAACCATGTTTCATGGGGAACGCTTTCAACATTGCACTTGTACTTTGTACCCCGTTGATATTATGTTCTTTTGCTTACGGATCCCGGCGGTGTGAAATAAAAGTGGAACTTGTAAGATCATGGAGTCTGTATATGTGTTAGAGAAACGCCTGGGCCGCTAGCCTAAGCCATGCCTAATCATGGTGGAAACTTGCAGCATCACCATAATGAGCACTCTATGAAGCATCCTCAATAAAAACCTATGCAAATAGAAAATAAAAAGATCGCTGAGATGCTCATTGTCTGCTTGCCTTGTCATTTTGATTACGGGAAAGCTCCCATATCATGTGCAAGGGGTACCCCGTTGGCGGTTCTTAATGATACACATATACTTACAATGACAAGAGCTTACTCGTGACTGAAGTTGAGTAGCATGAGGATCGGTCTTCGTAAGTAAGGGGCATGAGATTTCGGTTTATAACTTGTCAAGCATATCCTCTTAGTTGTGTCACTTTAACCTTAATCACCTTAAAGATGCTTATGATAGGGGCAATGAGAGCTAAAAGCTATAAGTACCATAATTTTTGGAAGCTCTTTATGAGACTTGAATCCCTACTTCCTTTTACAAAAGGCCTTTCTTCCACCATTATATTGAGTCTCCACCTTCTATCTTTATGCACTACTTCGAGAGCATAGTGGCCATTCTTAGTTCTATGTGCATTGTCCCAAGACTTGTTGATTGATGCATACCTTGATACTTCTTGTTTTAAACTATTGTATCTAGTCACTCTTATGAACTTTGAAGGTGTCCTATGCATTTATATTTGCTACTCTATGAGGGACAAGCTGAATGCCACTTTGCTATGTTTTCTTTATGTGAAACAATCAAACGTCTTGCAAAGCATTGTTATTAATGAATCTTTTGTTTGTGCCTTTGCATGTTGCATCATAGTTCCTTTGTCTTATTGCTAGAACTTTGTCTTTCATGTTATGATTGAAGTACTTTGATCCCAGCTTTGAATGTTTACAAATACTTTGGTCAAGTCTTTGATGGTGCATGTCACCTCAAAAATTATTCTTTCTTTTTATCACTTACCTACTCGAGGACGAGTAGGAGTTAAGCTTGGGGATGTTGATACATTGCAAATGTATCTATAATTTTTGATGCTCCATGCTTGGTTTTATCCACTTTCTTGTGTTTTGTCCACACTTTGGAGTACTTTTCATATGATTTCTTGGACTAACCTATTAACAAGAGCCACAGTGCCAGCTGCCTGTTTTCTGCTGTTTTTGGTTCTAGGAAAGTCAGAAAATGAATATTCTCGGAATTGCACGGGACAAAAGCCAAAGTGCCTATTTTTCCATAAGACTCACGGAGCCAGAATACGAGACGGAGGAGGGCCAGGGGCTAGCCACACCACCCCTAGGCGCGGGCTGGGCCTGGCCGTGCTAGGGCATGGTGTAGTGGCCCCAGGCACCCCGTCGACCTCTCTCTTCGCTTATAAGAAGCCTTCTGACCTAAAAACTCCGGGGGGTTCAATGTTTTTTCACAAAAAGTTCCGTTACACCGCCGCTAGCGAAGGGGAGATTCGGGGGACAGAAAGTCTCTGTTTCGGCACCCTGCCGGGACGGAGAAGTGCCCCCGGAGCCATCTCCATCGATCCCCACCATCATCTTCATCGACCATCCATGTTACTTCCATCTATGAGTGAGTAATCCCCCGCTGTAGGCTATGGGGATGGTAGTGATTGGATGAGATCGTTCATGTAATGGCATCAGATTATTAGGGCATAGTGCCTAGTATCTTTTATTAGTGCTTTATGACTTTGTTGCGACTTGTTGTGCTTAATGCTTGTCACTAGGGCCCGAGTGCCATGATTTCAGATCTGAACTTATTATTGATTCATTATGATAGTATTGTTTCTGGTCTTATCTACAAGTTGTATACACACGTCTTTGTCCGGAACCTATGGTCTCGAAGTGACAGAAATCGGGGTAGCCGTAAGGGAAAGGCTTTGATGTGAGGATCACATGTGTTCACGGAGTGTTAATGCTTTGCTCCGGTGCTCTATTAAAAGGAGCACCTTAATTGCCAGTAGTTCCCTAGAGGCCCCGCTGCAAACGGGCTGGCAGGACAAAAGATGTTGTGCAAGTTCTCATTGCGAGCACATATGACTATATATGGAACACATGCCTAGGATTGTCTAGTACTTGGGTGCTTTATCTTATTTATCTGCAATTGCCGTATGTTCTGATTGCTATGTGAATTGTCTTGCCCATGCAACGCCCGTCCATCCATCCCTATGCCTACTGCACTCGAATCCCACGGTTTACTGCTTTTGTTACTACTGTCTTTGCTTTGCTACTACTGTTACTTTACTATTCCTACTACAAAACTGTTGCTACTGATAAACTGCTGTGAGCAAGATTGTTTCCAGGTTCAGCTGAATTGACAACTCAGTTGTTAAGGCTGATAAGTATTCTTTGGCTCCCCTTGTGTCGAATCAATAAATTGGGTTTCACTTCCCTCGAAAATACTGCGATACACCCCCTATACTTGTGGGTCATCACGACTATTTTCTGGCCTGTTGCTGGGGAGCATAGCTTTATTTATCAAGTTCACTTGGATTAATTATTGTTCAAGCTAAGTTTATCTTTCTCCTTGTTTCCTTGTTTCTTTATCAAAAATACAAAAAAATTAGTTCCTACTCTAGTTGTTGTTTTCGTTGGTCTGTTATTGTCTTGCTTTATCATGCTTGATGTCAATGGTTGGTTTCTTTGAAACTGAATCTTATTGGCAAGGTGGGTTCACGGAAGATCAAAAAGATTATTATAAGGAACACCGCTTGTCACAAAAAGGGAAACACTTATGGGAACAAATTGATAGATTGTATACCATTGCTAGAAACGTGTGCTCTACTTATAATGTTACTTATTGCTGTGATGAGTCTTGTTGCAGAAAGAGGTATAAACACCTCCCTTTTCAATGTGAGTATAGTGATAATGATACCATATCTTCCTATACTAAAGGAATTTATGACTTTTATGATGCGGAACAAATTGAAGAATTTATTGCTTGGAAGGTGCTTTTGAACTTGCTAGTTTGCTTGAAAATATTGATGATTCACCTTACAAATATGAGGTGTATGGTATGCTTAAATTTTGCTTTGATAATTACAAGGATGAAAATGACTATATTCTTGAATATTTTAATAGATGCTTTCCACAAATGGAAGAGACTAATGCCTTGCAGGATCCTATGGAAGAAGAAATTGATGAACCTGAAATCTCATTAGATGAAAAATAGGAGGAGAGTGATGAACAAAAGGAGGAAGAATGGATTAGCTACCCATGCCTACCTTCTAATGAGAGTAACTCTTTATCCCTTACATTATTTGATTGTCCCCCTTGCTTACTAAAGGAGAATGAATGTTATGTTCCTGAGGTTTCTCTTGATAGTGTTTATAACAAAGCTCTAGTGCTTGTAGATCATGAAGAGCATGCTTTATGTGATAGTTATATTGTTGAGTTTATTCATGAGGCTACTGAAAATTATTATGAGAGAGGAAAATATGGTTGTAGAAGTTTTCATGGTGTAGAAACACCTCTCTATGTGCTGAAAGTTTTGAAGTTACTCTTGTTTTATCTTCCTATGCTTGCCACTTTGTTCTTTATGAATTTATTTGCATACATTATTCCTATGCATAGGAAGTGGGTTAGACTTAAATGTGTTTTGAATTTGCTTCTTGATGCTCTCTTTTACTTCAACTCATATTTCTTATGAGAGCATCCTCTCAAACTTTTATGCCTGAAGATGATAATATGTCTATTATTTTTGGGAGACCTTTTCTTAAATACTGAAGGAGCCGTTATTAATTGTAATCAAGGGAAGGTGACCTTCAATGAACACATTGTCTATTTCCCCAAGAAGATTGAAAGGACTTATAGTTTGAATTCAATTGAATATGTTGAGGGCATTCAAGTTGGAGAAATATATTGTCCCATTCAAGTTGAACTCATCATCGCCATCCATTTATTGAGAAGATCGGGCCACCCCATATCATCTTGGTATCAGAGCGCTGGGTTTACTCGGTGAGCAATATCATCTTGGTATCAGATTTCCTCGTTGCCTCAGTAAGCAATCCACAATCCATCCATAGATTAGAGAGTGTTTTTAGTACTATACAGAAAAAGGCCCACAAAAAGAGTTCCCATAGCCTAGATTGCATCGTAGACGAGTACTAGTTACTGGTCGTGTTCATCCTTTAGTTTAGATCTAGATCTATTCTTCGTAGATCTATTTTTCTAGTTTTGTTCTAGCCGAATCCACCATTGTTTCCGCCACCACAAGGTCAGATCCGATCTAATCTAAGAGTCCTAGTCTCCTACTCTTGGCCGAGTCAGAATTAAAAAAAAATTCCTACCAACTCTACCGCGGCACGGAAATAGCATGTTTCCTGCCGCGAGTCTTGTTCTGCCACGATTCGGATTCGCTGCCGCGGCACGTTTTTGACGTGTTATTCTGCCGCGACAGGATTTTCTGCCACGCCACGATTTTGGTCCGTTTTCCTGCCATGGCAGGAATTTTTACAAAGTGAGAATTTGCACTTTTCCTTCAACCTTAGCCACAACCATTCTATTACATAGGTGTAGGAACTTGCCCATTGAGACTAGTTTCCGCTTCTACAGGCTGCTCGTAGGGTTTTGGTGTTGTGCTTTGTAATTTGGCCGTGTGTGATATATATTCAAAAAAGAGAGAGAAAAAGCATATAGCAAAAGAAAAAGCAAAAATAAAAATAAGCTATACAAAAGAAAAAGAAAAGGAGAAATTGAGCAAGAGGCCTAGTGATATCTTTGTGCACCGGTAGATTGAGCAATCTTGTGCCTGTTTACTTTGAGCTTTGCTAGTGTCTCTCCATCATAGTGCAACACCCTTCATAGTTGCATTGCCACGTTTATCTCCACGTGTGTGTTTCTTGGGTTGTTGTATGATCAACACTAGGGCTTGTTTGCGGTGTAGTTAGGATACCATACCTAGAGCTCCACCATACATATCCTGTGTGCCCTGTGATTGTTCTCTATACCTTTGATATTCACTTCATCACATCAGTGCATTAGTCTTTGATTTCGAATTGGTAAGCATCACTATTCACTTTGGAACGGTAAGATCTGCTTTCTTGTCAGTTTTGAGTGAGTTGTGAGAGCTCCACCACCAGATTTTGTTTTGTGCACTAATGTACTAATCATGTCTTCTAGTAGTGTTGATGTGATGCAGAACAAGGATGCAGTTGATTATCCCTTTCCATTACAATATTATTGCAGCAGCACATTTTGGGAAGAGGAGTCAGGAGTGGTGCCTAATTCGGGTTTGTTCCACTTCATCACAGAAATTAGTGGTAGATAAGCTGCTACTACCATTGATACTTGTTCTTTCATAAATTTGGTTAGTGTTGAGGTTGTTGAAAAGCTACAATTATGTACAAGTGCATTAATATGCCCATTTATGTTAGCAACTTTTGGTCATGCACTACCAATTACTCAGATCGCATCTGTTCCACTCACCATTTATGGCCCTAGCAGGATGATTTCTTGTTTTGTCGTTCCTAGAGCATTTAACTCCTGTCATATCATGTTGGGAACAAAGTGGTGTAATCAATTCCAGGTTATGTTTAGTAATGAGTGTTCTGATCCTACTATCTTTTGGAATGGTATGCACACCTGGTTAGCACGTTCACGTATTAAGCAATTTTAGGAGATTAGGCGTCAAAACCTATGTGTACCTGTAACCACCAACATAAAACCACATGTTGATCCCGTCGTAGAAGAACCAAGAGTGAGAGTTGATGAGACAAATGAGGTTTCTACTAATGTAATCATCTCTACTCCTAGTGTTGTTTCTTGTGATATCCAGGTTGCTTTTGAAGAAAGGGAGCCGCCTATTTTACAACATATATCACTGGACAGTGCATTGTCACTTGAGGATGTTTTAGTACCTACTACAATTGAGGAGATTGTTGATGACATTGGTACTGATTTGGAGCTTCACCCAACATGTGCGACATATTGTGAGTCTATTCCTTTACTGAAGCCTCCTTGTGATTTGCCTTGCACTACTGTTTCAGCACCATGTGATAATTTACCAAATTCAAATTTTGATCACGTGGTACTGATAACACATAAGGAAATACTTGCTAGAATACCACCTATTGATATTGTGTATTCCATCATGCTAAATGAACCCATAAGTATGAGTTGTGCTATGGATAAGATTTCTGAAATTTCATTTCTGAATTCTAGCACATATTCTCCTTGTTTCACTTTCAATCTAATTGGTGAATATATCATGGATGAAAATTTTCTTGTGGATCACATATGCATTACTTGTGATAGAATCGCTGAACTGAAACAAGCTGTTTTCAGCCATATATGCAATGTGTCACAAAATATTTGCTATGGGACAATAGTTTATGTTCGAGATATTATGGAAATACATTCTGGTCTAGTTGATCTTGCTAGAATAGAACCCAACTTTTCATATTCATTGTGTTTATCCCAAAAGTCTTTGTCTAGTTATGTTACTACTTTAGACTTCCTTGATATTTGCAAATTGAGTTGCATCTTACATACTAGACAACATGATCATGTTAATAGTAATCATAGTAGCACAGTTGAAGCATGGCATGAATCAATTTGGTTTTCACACATATTTAATTGGTTTGATCTTGTGCACAAATTTGATCATAGATCTTCTTTGTGAAAACTCAATTTAATATTGAAGAATAAGACTATCTATTTAGTTGTTTTTCACCATGATCATGATTCTTTGTACTTCACTTATACCTGCAATTTAAGTTGCTTGATGTATACTGGAGATACTTTTCATGTGAACAACAATAATACAACATGTTATATATACATATACTTTGCGTACACGTTGTTCTTTTTGTTTCTTCCACTTTCAGCTTACCCAAAGCCGTGGACGGCTTTTCATGAAGAAAGGGAGGATGATGAGGATATATACAGGGATTATGATGATTCTGATGGCCTGAACTGGAAGGAAATGTTGAGTCAAATCAATAATGACTATCAGGTGAATTCATTCCTAGTTGACCATGATGCTTTCATTTATAAGAACTTTATACTACCTAAGTCTATGCATTTATGTATGAGCAGGTTTGTTGGAGAAACAAGCATGGCGCGAGGAGGAGAAGGGCAACAAGAGGAGCCTAGCATGATGATCGCCCGAGGATGCGCAAGGGAGGAGCGGGAGGAAGGCGCAAGAGAAGATCATCAAAACGAAGGCGGCAGAGAGTTAGAAGGCGACCAAGAAGGAAGGTTCAATTCGGACAGACAGAAGTTCTGAAATTGAAACGGACATGGTTTCTACATACCAACTCCGAATTAAGCAAATAAGTACTTGTTCAAAAGATAATTCCGAGGTCTTTCCAACGGGTACTTGCAAGTCTCCGGGTTCTTTATGAGCTGTGCGCTGCAACCAAAACAAGTCGACAGCCGTTTTCTATCAGTTTACAAATAGAGTCCTTTTAAGTTAGGAAAGTTAGAGATATGTTTGGTTTGACCCCAACTCTATGTTGGACGTCCAACAGCCTTTATATAGGCCTATAAATCATGGTTTTTAGGGTTAGACCACATTAAAACTATTTTGGAGTTGTTTCTTTCATAGAACCTCTGAAATTACCCTGTGTTCGAATCTACCAACTATAATTGAGTGTGATCTGTTGTTCCATTGGGAATTAGTAGATTGCATACTACCGTTTGTGGTCACGGCTGTGTGCACAAGAGCGTGGTGTTGTGAATATCCTACAAGGTTCGTGAGCTATTGCATTGGCATCAGGGATCAAGCGGGAGAGTTCATAGCTACAGGCTAGTTATCTATCATCCACCATCATCACCGCCATCCGTTTACTGAGAAGATCGGGCCACCCCATATCATCTTCTCAACACCCCTAAAAAGAGATACAAAAGTAAAAAACAAACAGGAGATATCAAAGTTGATTGGAGGACTATTCTCATAATAGCACTAGTAGATTGAGCAATCTTGTGCCTGTTCTATTTGAGCTATTACTAGCGTCTCTCTTGTGCATTGCAATATTCCTTTTCATAAGTTGCTTTGCCACGTTTATCTCCACCGTGTGTGTTTCTTGGGTTTTTGTATGATCAGCACTAGGACTTGTTTGCGGTGTAGATAGGATATCATACCTATAGCTCCACCATAAATAACATGTGTGCCCTGTGATCGTTCTCTATATCTTTCATATTCACTTCATCACATCAGTGCATCAGTCGTTGATTTCATTTGGTAGAGCATCTCTATTCACTTTGGAACGGTAAGATCTCATTTCTTATTAGTTCTGAGTGAGTTGTGAGAGTTTCCACCATACAAATTTTGTTTTGTGCACTAATGTACTAATCATGTCTTCTAGTAGTGTTGATGTGATGCAGAAAAAAGATGCAAATGATTATCCCTTTCCGCTACAATCCTACTTCAGCAACAGATTTTGGGAAGAGGAGTCAGGAGTGGTGCCTACTTCGGGTTTGTTCCACTTCATCACAAAAATTAGCGGTAGACAAGCTGCTATTACCATTGATACTTGTTCTTACATAAATTTGGTTAGTGTTGAGGTTGTTGAAAAGCTATGATTATACAGAAGTGCATTAAAAAAACCATTTATGTTAGCAACTTCTGGTCATGCACTACCAGTTACTCAGATTGCATCTGTTCCACTCACCATTTATGGCCCTAGTAGAGAGATTTCTTGTTTTGTCGTTCCTAGAGCGTTTAACTCTTGTCATATCATGCTGGGAACAAAGTGGTGTAATCAATTTCAGGTTGTGTTTGGTGGTGAGTTCTGATCCTACTATCTTTTGGAATGATAAGAACACATGGTTAGCACATTCAAATCTTAAGCAATTTCAGGAGATTAGGCGTCAAAACCTATGTGCACCTATAACCACCAACATGGAACCGCATGTTGATCATGTCGTAGAAGAACCGAGAGTGAGAGTTGATGAGACAAATAAGGTTTCTACTAATGTAATCATCTCTACTCCTAGTGTTGTTTCTTGTGATATCCAGGTTGCTTTTGAAGAAAGGGAGCCGTCTATTTTACAACCCGTATCACTGGACTGTGCATTGTCACTTGTGGAGGATGTTTTAGTACCTACTACAACTGAGGAGATTGTTGTTGACATTGGTACTGATTTGGAGCTTCAGCCAACATATGCGACATATTGTGAGTCTATTCCTTTACTGAAGCCTCCTTGTGATTTTCCTTACACTACTGTTTCAGCACCATGTGATAGTTTACCAAATTCATATTTTGATCATGTGGTACTGATTACACATAAAGAAATAATCGCTCGAATACTACCTATTGATATTGTGTATTCCATCATGCTAAATGAACCTATGAGTATGAGTTGTGCTATGGATAAGATTTCTGAAATTTCATTTCTAAATTCTAGCACATATTCTCCTTGTTTCACTTTCAATCTAATTGGTGAATATAGCATGGATGAAAAATTTCTTGTGGATCACATATGTATACTTGTGATAGAATCGCTGAATTGAAACAAGCTGTTTTCAGCCATATATGCAATGTGTCCCAAAATGTTTGCTATGGGACAATAGTTCATGTTCGAGATATTATGGAAATACATTCTGGTCTAGTTGATATATTGCAACCAACACAAGTAATTTTACCTATGTTGGATTGTTCTAATCTTGCTAGAATAGAATCCAAGTTTTCATATTCATTATGTTTGTCCAAAAAGTCTTTGTCTAGTTATGTTACTACTTTAGACTTCACTACTATTTGAAAATTGAGTTGCATCTTACATACTGGAAAACATGATCATGTTCATAATAATCAGAGTAGCGCAGTTGAAGCATGGCATCAATCAATTTGGTTTTCACACATACTGAATTGGTTTGATCTTGTTCACAACTTTGATCATAGATCTTCTTTGAAAAAACTGAATTTAATATTGAAGAACAAGACTATCTATTTAGTTGTTTTTCACCATGATAATAATTCTTTGTACTTCAATTATACCTGCAATTTAAGTTGCTTGATGTATACTAGACATAATTTTCATGTGAACAACAATAATACAACATGTTATATATACATATGATCTGCGTACACGTTGTTCTTTTTGTTTCTTCCACTTTCAGCTTATCCAAAGCCGTATCCGACGCATCTTTGGACAACGTCGGTGGCGTCAGCGTGTGTGGTGAGCCAGTAGAAGCCGTGCCGCATGGCCTTGGCGACTAGCAACTTGGCGCTGGCGTGATGGCCGCAGTCGCCAGCGTGGATGTCTTGGAGGATCTTGCGGCCTTCCTCTGGCTGTACGCAGCGCTGGAACCCGCCGGTCACGCTGCGCTTGTGGAGCTCGCCGTTGATGATGACGAAGGATTTGCAGTGGCGTACGATCATTCGCGCCTCTGTCTCGTTGCTCGGTAGGAGTTTGTGTTCTAGGAAGGCGACGTATGGTGCTGTCCAGTCGCTAGGTTCTAACCATGGCGACTAGGGCCAGTTCTGGTTGTAGTGGAATCCCGACGTCGATCTCCTTTGGTGGGCTGATGGAGGGCTTGTGGATGATGTCGAGGAAGACGCCTACTGGTGGTATCTGTCGAGCCGACCCGATGCGGGAAAGTGCGTCCGCCTCCTCGTTTTTACGCCTATCAATCCACTCGACGGAGTAGCCGTCAAAGTGTCCTCCCAGTTGGTCGACAACGTGGCGGTATGCTATCATTGTTGGGGAAACAGTGTCGCATGTCCTGGCCACTTGGCCAGTGACTAGGTCAGAGTCGTCGTAGCATCGTAGGCGATTGATGTTCATATCCTTGGCGGCTCTCATGCCGTGGAGGAGGGCCTCGTATTCCGCCACGTTGTTGGTGCAGGGTGTGAAGTTGAGGTGGAGCACGTAGCGGAGCTTGTGTCCTTTGGGGGAGGTCAGTATGACCCTAGCCCCCGCGCCGTCGGCGTTCTTGGAGCCGTCGAAGTGGAGCGACCAGTAGTGGAGGTATGGGAGCTTCTCTGGTTGCTGTGCCTCTTCCCAGTCGGCGAGGAAATCGGCCAGGGCCTGCGACTTGATCGCTTTTCGGGGCTCGTATTTGATGTTGTGGACAACGATCTCGACGGCCCACTTGGCGACTCGCCTAGTCGCATCGCGATTGCGTATGATGTCTTGCAGGGGCGTAGAGGATACCACCGTTATTGGGTGCTCCTGGAAGTAGTGTGGGAGTCGCCACTGTGCCCGGAATACCGCGTACACCAGTTTTTGGTATTGCAGGTAGCGCTGACGTGAGTCTGTTAAGACTTCGCTGATGTAGTATACTGGGCGCTGTATGGGGCGCTCCTTGCCCTCTTCTGGTCGTTCGATGACCATCACGGCGCTGATGACCCAATTGGAGGCCGTGACGTAGACGAGCATGGGCTCTCTGTCGAGTGGCGCGGCGAGTAGTGGTGCCGCGAGTAGCACCTCTTTGAGTGCTTTTAGTGTGTTGTCAGCCTCTGCGTCCCATTGGAACGTTGGGTTCTTGCGCATCAAGCGGTATAGGGGCATTGCCTTCTCGCCTAGTCAGGGGATGAAGCGACTGAGAGCCGCGACTCACCCTGCCAACTTTTGGACGTCGCGCAGGCACTCGGGTTTCCCGAGTCGCGTGATGGTGTCGATCTTGGTGGGGTTGGCCTCAATGCCTCTCTTGGAGACTACGTACCCCAGAAGTTGTCCAGTGGGTACGCCGAAGGTGCATTTTCCGGGGTTTAGCTTGATGTTGTACCTCCGTAGATTTGCGAAGGTTTCTGCTAGGTCGGCGAGTAGATTGTCCTGGTTGGTGGATTTTACCACCACGTCGTCGATGTAGACATGGATGTTGCGGCCAATTTGGCTCGCTAGACACTCCTGCATGCACCTCTGATATGTGGCGCCTGCGTTCTTGAGGCCAAATGTCATGGCCGTGTAGCAGAACGCGCCGAATGGCGTGATGAACGCCGTCTTCTCTTCGTCTTTGACCACCATCTTGATCTGGTTGTAACCAGAGTAAGCGTCGAGAAAACACAACGACTCTGATCCCGCGGTCGAATCGATGATCTGATCGATGCGTGGTAGGACGAACTCCTCTTTCGGGCAGGCGCTGTTGAGGTTGGTGTAGTCTATACACATTCTCCAGGTGTTGTTCTTTTTGAGAACTAGGACTAGGTTTGCCAGCCACTTGGAGTACTTAATTGGCCGGATGAAGCCTGCGGCTAGCAGACGCTGGACCTCCTCGGCGATTGCTCGACGGCGTTCTTCATTGAAGGGCCGTAGCGACTGTTTTACTGGTCGCACTTTGGGGTCGGCATTGAGTTTGTGCTCAGCGAGTTCCCTCGGGACACCTGGCATGTCAGATGGCTTCCATGCGAAGATGTCGCGGTTCTCACGGAGGAACCCGATGAGCGCGCTTTCCTATGCGGGGCTCATATGCACCCCGATGTGACCGTCTGGCTGGAGTCGCCTGGGACGAGTTCGATGGTGCGGGTGTGCGTGGTCGCCTCGAACGTGGAGTTCGCGGCGATTGGTTTCTTCAGGATGGTGGGATCGTCCTTGTTGATGTTGCCCGCGTATTTCACGAGCTCCTCCGCATGGTCAGTCTCCGTGGCGATGATGGCGTCGGCGAGCTCGGCGCCCTTTTCCTCGCATTCCACGGCCATATCGGGGTCGCCGTGGACGGTGATGATGCCGCTCGGCCCGGGGAGCTTCATCATGTTGTAGGCGTAGTGTAGGGTCGCCATGAACTTTGCGAATGCCTGGCGGCCCAGGACGCAGTGGTAGGGGCTGCGGAAGTTTACTAGTTCGAAGACGATCCTCTCCGTGCGGTAGTTTGCCGGGGTGCCGAAGGTGACTGGCAGCGTCACCTTCCCGATCAGGTACGCCTTCCGACCGGGGACGATGCCGTGGAAGGTCATCAGTGTTGGCTCGATTGCTGTTTCTGGGAGCTGGAGCCTTTTGAAGGTGTCGAGGTATAGGATGTTGATGGAGCTCCCACCGTCCATCAGTGTCTTGGGCAACCAATAGTTGGCCACCTTTGGCCTGACCACCAAGGCGACTCGCCCTGGATACTCGATTCTTGGCGCGTGGTCCTGGCGACTCCAGGTAATGCTTTGCTCGGACCAGTTTAGGAAGCGGGGAATGTCGACTTGTGTCACCGCATTGACGGCAACCGCGCGGGCGAGTACCTTCTTCTCACGCTTGGTGCCGAGCCCGGTGAAGGTATGAAGCGACCCGACAGCGGTTCCGAAGCCACCGCCGTTCCCGTTGTCCCGCGGTTGGTTGTTGTTGGGGTCCTCCCTTGCACGTCTTGCCTTCTCGATCTCTTTGAGAGAGTGGCAGTCGGCGGTGGTGTGGGTGGCTGGTTTTCCCTCCTTGATGTGGTAGATGCAGGGCTGATTAAGCAGGGCAGCGGGGTCGAATTTCGGCCTCGTCGCGTTGTTGGCGCGGTAGTTCCCGCTGTCGCGGTAGTTTCCTCCGTCGCGGCGGTAGTTCTTGGAGTCGTGTTGGCCATAGCCGACGTTGGCGACGAAGTCGACTCGCCCATCGATCTGGCGCTTGCCGGTGATGCAGGTGTTGCTGTAGCGCATGTCGCGTAGTCGCCCGTTGTCATGGATGCTGGTGCGCCATCTTCCTCCCGACTCGTCGTCGGATTCTTGGTTGGGATCTTCCTCCGCTAGTGCTTGGCAATCTCGAGGAGGTCGAGGATGTTGTCGAGCGTCCGGTAGACCCTCTTGATCTTGGTGACCAGAGGTTCGTACCGGCACGCGTTTTTGAAGCAATGTATCGCCGTGTCTGGGTTGATGCCGGAGGCGTTTATCCACAGCTCTTTCCACCTTTCGATCCACCGACGGGTCGACTCACGTTGTCCCTGGATGCATCGCTCCAGGTCCTCAATGGTGGTGGCGCGGGTGTAGGAACCCTCGAAGTGCCTGACGAAGGCGTCCCGCATTTCTTCCCAAGAGTCGATGCTGTCGGCGGGTAGCGTATTGATCCGTTGCCGGGACGCACCCTCCATCATCAGGGGGAGGTAGCGAGTGGCGAGCAGGTCGGTGTGGCCTGCGATCCCCATTGCCATGAGATATGTGTCCAGCCAAACGGCGGGGTCGTACGTCGGGTCGTATTTCTTGATCTCCTTGGGGGCCTTGAAGTTGGCAGGGTACTTTTCCCCGCGGATCATGGGTCCAAAGCATTGTGGCCCGACTCGACTGAGTGAGCCTCTTGGCTCCGGGTCGCCGCGGTTGGTGAGGGTGTGTCGCAAGTCGTAGGGCTGGCGCGACCGCCACGCTTGATTGTTGATGATGTGTGTTCGGGCATCGAGTGGTTGCCCGTTTGCAGCGACGGTGTTGTTCGTAGGCCACGGCTCATTGGTCGACAACGCGGGGTTGGTGGCTCGCGGTTGGTTTGTCTAGTGGTTGGGGTGGCAGGCAAACTATCGCGTTGGCCACGGTTGGGTGGCCGCTCGATGCTGCCCTGCTTGCTGACGAGCGGGAATACATCCGCCCACGCGGATCTACTCCCGTGGCTTGCTGCTCGACGGCCCTGACGAGTAGGGCTTTGGCGTACTGGATCTGCAGCGCACCGTCGCCTTGGACATCGAGGTTGGCGATCGCGGCGTCGACCGCGACGACGTTGTCCATCGGGATGGAGTAGAGTGGTAGCCCGTTGGCGTCCCGGGCTTGAGGCGAGATGATGATGCGTGGTTGGTCGGGTGGGGGCGCACGGCCCATGGGTGGTGGAGGGGCCCCATTCGCCGGTGCTCCAGGTGGTGGTCTTGCGGGGTTGCCTCCTCCTGGCGGCGCGTACTCGCCGTGTTCGCGCTCGGCGGCGCGTGTGGGGTTGCCCTCGTCGTTGAAGTTCAGGACGCGGCCCTGAACGTCGGGGTTCAGGCGGGTCCTGATGCGGCGCTGGTGATAGAGTGACAGCTCCTTCGCCGTCTCTCGTTCGAGGCGGTATTTCTCGCGTTCAGCGAGTTCGTTGCGCTGCGCCTCCTGGAGCCGCATGCGGGCTTGTTCCACCTCCGTGGCCGTTGCGGTCGGCGGTATCGGCGTGGAGAACGGATCTGGCGGGGTGGCCGCGCTTCCCGCCATGTAAATCGTGTTGAAGCGATTGGATCTGGCGCGAAGGTCCTCGGGGGATTCCGAGCCGGAATCGGAGTCGAAGATCCCCAGTATGGAGGGATCCTCGAAATCTTCGGGGTTGGAGACTCGTGTGATGGAGTCCTCCCGCGATGCGGCGGTGATGGATCCATTGGCCGATGTGGGGGTCGCGGAGTCGGCGTCGTCGTTGGTGGCGACGTTGGTCTCGACCGCGTCGCTAGCGGCCGAGTCGTAGTCGGTGACGAGGCCCCTGATGGAACGGACCTGCTCCTCCGAGAGCAGATCGCGGTGTGGAGGCGATCCGCCGTCGATCATGGTCGCGGCTGGGTTGACCGCGCTAGTTAAGCCGGTGAAGAGGTTGATGGAGCCGATCGGCATCACCGCGGTGTGTGTGATCGGGCGCGACGCCGGGATGTAGCTGTTGGGCAGGATCTGCAAGATCCCGCCAAAGGCGATCATGCGGCCGGTGGCGAGCGGCCGCTCGATCGGCGAGTAGGGTCTCGCCGCAGAACTCAGGCCAGTCCCACTATGCCCCACAGTGAGCGCCACTGTCGTGGAAATGGCCACGGCAGTCGCCGCCATAGGCGGCGATTGAGAGTTTCGTGAGGAAGAGTTGGCAGCCATCTGCGGTGCGAGATGGGGGCAGGTGCACAAGGGTTTACCCAGGTTCGGCCCCTCGGAGGGTAAAGACCTACTCCTGCTGGATTAGATTATGAGAGAGCGAGTTACAAGTGTGGCGAGCTCGGCGGCTAGGCGGCGAGTCGCTCGAGGGGGTGTATGATGGAGCTTCCGTCCCTACGATACCCTAGGGAGGTTTATATATGGAGCACCTCCCCGAGTATGATGGAGCTTCCGTCCCTACGATACCCTAGGGCAGGTGCACAAGTTGCCTCCGAACAAGATAAGGATCCGGGAGCCTTCGACCTAATCTGACTGGGCTTCTACTATGCTCCTGGGCTTCCAGTCGCCAGTCGATGGGCCTCTTCCTTCCTCGAAGTCTAGTCGCTGTCCTTCAGGCGTACTCACGGGCCTTCCGGCCCACTCGAAACCTACTGCTGAGCATACCCCCATAGGCATATCCCCATCACCAAGTGCACTTTTGCTAAAGACAAGTTAATTTTTCTTGGATTTGTCTTTTCTTCGAAGGGAATTGAAGTTGATGTTTCCAAGGTAAAGGACATACGAGATTGGCCCATCCCAACAAATGTGAGTGAACTTCGAAGTTTTCATGGGTTGGCTGGTTTCTATCGTCACTTTGTGAAAGACTTTTCGACCATTGCTTGCCCCCTCAATGAATTGACCAAAAAGAATGCCACCTTCCTGTGGGGCAAGGCACAACAAAAATCTTTTGATGAACTTAAAAAGAGGCTCACCGAAGCATCTCTTCTAGCTTTACCGGATTTCACAAAAACTTTTGAGATAGAGTGTGATGGTAGTGGTATTGGCATTGGAGGATTCCTTATGCAAAACGGACGTCCTATAGCCTACCATAGCGAGAAACTTGATGGTGCTCGCCTTAATTATCCAATTTATGACAAAGAGCTTTTTGCCTTAGTTCATGTTCTTCAAATTTGGCAACATTACCTATGGCCCAAAGAATTTATCATACATTCCGACCATGAGTCATTGAAATATCTCAAAGGGCAAGCCAACTTGAGTAAGATACACGCTAAGTGGTTTGAGTTCATGGAGTCTTCTCCGTACATTGTCAAGTATAAGAAGGGGAAAGATAATGTAGTTGCGGACGCTTTGTCTCGCAAACACACAAGCCTTCTTACGAGACTTGAAATCAACGTGTAGGGTCTTGAGGAAATAAAATCTTTGTATGCTTTGACCCGTTCTTTGAACCAATTTTCGCAAAGTGCTCCATTGACAAAGGAGTTGATAATTTCTATTTGCATAAGGGCTTTCTATTTAAACAAAACAAGCTATGCATTCCGAAGTCGTCGCTCCAACTTTTGCTTCTCCAAGAATCTCATGGTGGAGGCCTCATGGGTCAATTTGGCCGTGACAAGACATTGGACATGCTCTCCAATCACTACTTTTGGCCCAAGATGAAGCGTGACGTGGAGCGCTACGTTCAACGATGCACGACATGTGTTCAAGCTAAGTCGCAAGATAATCCTTATGGTCTTTATATGCCATTGCCTATTCCTCATACACCTTGGTCCGACATTATCATGGATTTTGTGTTAGGATTACCTAGATCTAAGCATGGTCATGATTCTATATTTATTGTCGTGGATCGCTTTTCCAAAATGGCACACTTCAGACCGTGCCATAAGACTGACGACTTCACATGTTGAAAATCTGTTTTTCAGGGAAATCGTCCGTCTTCACGGTGTGCCAAGACCAATCGTCTCCGACCGCAACGTCAAATTCATGAGCTACTTATGGAAGACCCTCATGGCCAAGCTCGGTGTTAAGCTACTCTTTTCATCCGCGTCGCATCCTCAAACCGATGGCCAAACCGAAGTTGTCAACCGAAGCCTCGGGACTCTCCTTCGTGTGTTGATCAAGAAAAACCTCAAGGATTGGGAGGAATGCATTCCACACGCCGAGTTCACCTACAACCGTGCCAAGCACTCAACAACCAATATGAGTCCATTCATGATCATCTATGGTTTCGAGCCACTCACCGCGCTCGACATCCTACCACTATCTCTCCACGAGCGCACCAACATGGACGTCGAGAAGCGCGCACAAGCAATGAAGAAGCTTCATGAAGAAACAAGAGCTACTATCGAGCAACAAGTCCTTCGCCAAGCTTCAAGGTTAAACAAGGACAAGAAGGAGATGATCTTGCAAGAAGGTGATCTTGTGTGGATACACTTGATCAAGGACCTCTTTCCCAAGGAATGAGATTCCAAGCTCTAACCAAGAGGAGATGGCCCCTTCAAGGTCCTCAAGAGAATCAACAACAATGCCTACATCATCGACATACCGACCTCCAAGTACCTTGCAAGCAATACATTCAATGTCAAGGACGTTTCACCCTACCATGGAGATATTCAAGATGATAACCATGAAGAGTCGAGGACGACTCTTTCCCAAGGGGGGAGCTGATGCAACCCGTCCTACGGACGCTCCTAGATCTACACCACCAAGTCCCCCAACTAGACCCATGACTCGTGCTCGAGCCAAGCTTCTCCAAGCTAAGGTGAATTCGCTCTTGTACTCATGTGACTTCGATACACCCCTGGATGGCTTGCTACTTCATGCCCCGACACTATGCATCATCAGGTATGAGGACACGAGCCAGGGGAGCGACACAGCAGCCAACAGCTGCTAGGAGACCGCGGTACTATCGGCCCCTGGAAGCGGTACTACCGCACACGCGGTACTATCGCTCATGGATGGCGGTAATACCGCCCCGGATAGAGAGATGGACCCAAAGCCCCAGACCCCACCGGTACTACCGCACTCAGCAAGCGGTACTATCGCACGCACCCGAAGACTCACGCCAAAGCCTATGCCCGCTCCGGTACTACCGCACCCTTCTAGCGGTACTACCGCATCAGACCGGTACTACCGCTCGACCGATCGGTACTACCGGACACCCCAGGGCCTGCGCGCTCTAGCTCGGCCCTTTAGCCTTATAACACACCCTTTTGATACTTTAGTTGCCTAAACTACCCCTGAACTTGTGGCTGGCCAATATATAGCCCCCACCTCTGTTGTAAACCCTAGGCATGCTATTGGAATTAGTGGATACCCCTTGTGGATCTATCTAATTCTTGCCTCATGGTCCTTGACCAAGGAGCACCAATATCACAAACCTCGTTGGAGTTTGCATCGTGCCTCCACATTGTACAAGGCCTAGGCATCGGAGTCCCTTTGCCTAGACGTCAAGATCTCACCGAGTCTCCCATCTTGTCGTGCCGGATCGAGAGAGAGTCCTCCGGCCGACGCTGATCCTAGGGATTGCGCCGGACCGGTCACCGGTGGCGTGATCTATTGTTGTGTATCGTGGTTTTGGTGTGTGTGTTCATCACGTTCGTCATGCGTGCGTTCGTCGTGTTCATCCTCTCCTCCTCTCCCCGCACTCCATCCTCGATTTGAAAGGGAATCGTGAAAGATCGGGCCACCCTAGAGGTTTGCCCTCAACATCAAAGGTGTATAAACTTCGTATATGCAAGTTTATGCATTACATTCCACTCTACGAAAATGGGGGAGAAAATAATAATCTCTCAAAAATTTGTTAGCACATCATTATCATGTATTAAGTGTGATTTAAAAGTGTTCAAAGGTTTATAATTTTCGCATATGCAAGTTTGTGCATTATATTCCACTCTATGAAAATGATAATCTCTCAAGATTTTCTTAGCACTACATTATCACGTATTAAGTGCAATTTCAAAGAGTTCAAAGGTGTATAATTTTTGTATACGCAAGTTTATGCATTATATTTCACTCCATGGAAATGATAAATGATTAGGATTTTATTAGCACGACATAATCATGTCCTAAGTGCGATTTCAAAGAGTTCAAAGGTGTATAGTTTTCGTATATGCATTATATTTCACTGTATGAAAATAAAGCAACGGCACGGGCGCGGGCGCGGGGCTGGCTCGGGATCCCATCTTGCAACACCAACCTAGGTAAGTTGTGGGTCTGGAGCTCACGTGGATAAGCTGTGGGCCCGGCGCTCACGTGGATAAGCTGTGGGTTCGATGCTGATCTGGATAAGTTGAGAGAGGTGTCCACTACGGGAATCGACTGAACGCGGCCCCACTTGTCAGTGTGTTATGGCAAGGGTACACTACGGGACCCGACAGAACGCGGCCCTACTCGTCAGCACGTAACAGCGAGGGTCCACTATAGGACCCGACTAAACGCGGCTCCACTTGTCAGCACGTAACGATAAGGCTAACGGACGACGAGTTTTAGACCATGTGAGAGTTTCGTACAAGGAGATGGGCAAAAGTGAGGAAAAACTAAGCGGCTGGGGATAATTGAGTACAACTAATGAACCGAGAGCACAAAAATAGAAATCCCTTATATCTATGCCCAACATTTTAATTATCAAGTTGTAATTAAAGACATGATCATCTACGGCATTAAGCATGTGGAAACCTCCAACAATTGTGGAACTCGACGACTCGAACTAACACCTGAGTAAGCAACTACGACTCGCAAGGCCAATTGTCTACTAAACAACAGGTAATAGGAGGTGTCCAAGGCAATATAGAGGTTGCGCGGAAGATAAATGGTATGAAAAACTAAACAATCGCGACACGGATAACAATAGATCAACAGGAGGAAGTAAAGACTATAAATGCAAAATAGGTAGAAAGGGGAAGATTGCTCACCTAGGAAACACTATCGAAGATACATATCCGAAGGACTTGTCGATACTCGCATCAACTCAATGGCCTAATCCGCGAAGAACCCGAAGCACTAAAAGAAACACCGGATGCACTATTTAATACTACAGCGGAAGATCGGGCATGATGCATGTATGATACATGACATGGCAAGGATGCGATGCAATTAGGCCATATTAAGCGGAATCAGGGTTCCGACAATTAAGTAGGAGGTTCATGTTATTTAGATAACCTGCAATTTAAATATTAACATAACAAGGCAAAAGATGGCATCAGTTCGCTACACCAATTTAAATGGAGGCAGTATAAGACAAGAATAGCACGCATATGCGCTCCATATTTAATTATGAGGTGAATCGACTAAATAGCCCCAACCAACCACAATATGTATGCAATCATGGACAATTTAATATGCAATGGGTTTATGTAACATTATATAAAATAGGGCTCGGAAAAAGGGGATCACACATCAGGATGAAGGTCTCGGGCTCGGAAGGTTCAAGGGATCGGTCTTCGGATGCCGAGATTGGGGTCTTGCGGTCCGACGGGAGATTGGTCTTTGGATCCGTGGTCTTTGGTTCTATGATGATGATCTTGTCGATATGTGTCAAAGGCCTTGGGTTTCATCTTATTCACCAGTGGTGAACTTGGAATCGGCGTCAGGGTCTTCTGTGGCGCTAGGTACATTATTCAAAAAGAAACATCGTCATGATGACGATCTTATTGCAGAGACCTTGTTTGTCGAGGTTGTGGGTTCTCACATCGGATCAACATCACTAGGCCAGCCTCGCATGGTTAGAGTCGGTGCCTATGGTTCAGACTCATATCTGATGAGGATAAATACATGGATTATGATGATTCTGACTGCCTGAATTAGAAGGAAATATTGAGTCAAATCAATAATGACTATCAGGTGAATTCATTCCTAATTGAACCTGATGTTTTACTTAATGAGAACTTTAGACTACCTAAGTCTATGCATCTTTGTATGATCAGGTTTATTGATAACACAAGCGTTGCGCGAGGGGGGAGCGGGAGGAAGGCGCAAGAGAAGATCATCAAAACAAAGGCGACCGAGAGTTAGAAGGCGACCGAGAGTTAGAAGATCACGGCTGCGTACGCAAGAGCGTGGTGTTGTGAATATCCTACAAGGTTCGAGAGCTGTTGCATTGGCATCAGGGATCGAGCGAGAGAGTTCATAGCTATAGGCTTGTTATCTATCATCCACCATCACCATCGACAAGTGCTTGCTGAGAAGACTGGGCCACCCCATATCAAGATAAAGCCGTACTCGGTTCGGTCCCAACATCTCCAAACATAAGAGCACCACAGCCTAGGATAGGAACAGAGGCGCGCACGCGAGGGGATAGCTCGAGGGCACACAAGATGACAGGTATTGAAGCTTGCACGGGAACATCGGCGTGTCGGAGGTGGCCTTGATGTCGACGACCACGAGAGACGACGTCGAGGGGCAGGGTGCTGGGCTAGGCGGGGTAGGTGAGCGGTGGCGGGGCTCTGCATCGGGGAGGAAGGATGCCAGGGTGATGGCTCTGCGGTTGGGGCAGAGGGCATGTGATCGCGGTCGATGGCGGCGGTGGCCTCGATGAGGCGAGGAGCGGGCCCCTGATGGCAGACATAGGTGCGCGGGGAGGGTCGGCTGGGAGGCGACACCATGGTGGGGCTCGGCCGGGTCGGGGAAAGAGGGGCAGCGGCGCCTGGAACTACACGAGGAAGAGGGCGGTGGCCGGTGCGACACGGGACATAGGCGGCGCTCGTGGGGCGGTGTAGGGAAGCTTGGGGCTAGGCTCGACGGTGGCCAGAACGGACGAGGGCATCGATGATGTGCGAGCCTAGGGGCGGAGGCGCTCTAGCGGGTTAACACCGAGGAAGCATGAGAGGACGACGGCTTCACGATCAACGGCGGGCCAGAGCTGCGAGACGGTTTGCCGGCAAGGGAGAGAGAGGTGGCGACGTGAATCGTGGGAAAGTGCGGAGAGGCGAGGAGCGAGAGGTGGGGCCGATGAGGATATATACAGGGATTATGATGATTCTGACTGCTTGAACTGGAAGGAAATATTGAGTCAAATCAATAATGACTATCAGGTGAATTCATTCCTAGTTTACCATGATGCTTTCATTTATAAGAACTTTATACTACCTAAGTCTATGCATTTATGTACGATCAGGTTCGTTGGAGAAACAAGCATGGCGCGAGGAGGAGAAGGGCAACAAGAGGAGCCCAGCATGATGATCGCCCGAGGATGCGTGAGGGAGGAGCGGGAGGAAGGCGCAAGAGAAGATCATCAAAACGAAGGCGACCGAGAGTTAGAAGGCGACCAAGAAGGAAGGTTCAATTCAGACAGACAGATGATATGGGGTGGCCCGATCTTCTCAGTAAACGGATGGCGATGATGATGGTGGATGATAGATAACTAGCCTGTAGCTATGAACTCTCTCGCTCGATCCTTGATGCCAATGTAATAGCTCTTGAACCTTGTAGGATATTCACAACACCACGCTCTTGCGCACGCAGCCGTGACCACGAACGGTAGTATGCAATCTACTAATTCCCAATGGAACAACAGATATACACTCAATTATAGTTGGTAGATTCGAACACAGGGTAATTCCAGAGGTTCTATGAAAGAAACAACTCCAAAATAGTTTTAACGTGGTCTCCTAAACTAGAGGGCGTTCCCAGGCTTATATGGCCGCCGGAACGTCCGAAAAATGCGAAACGAAAATGTGTCTGACAGATCCGTCGGAATCTGATGGAAACTTTTAGTGCCCGATTATCCGGTCTAGGTGGGCCGGATTTTCCGGGGGAAAAGTCTGGTCAAATATCTGCCCCGGGACAGAACGTCGCGCTGAAGTTCTTAGCAGAATCTCCAAAGCAGGGCCGGATTATCCGGGGTGTGGTGGCCAGATTATCCGGGGTCTTTTAGACGTGGAAGTACTCATTGGAAAGATATTGGAATTATCTATCCAACAAGTGCTTATTTCTTGATTTGAAGTTCGTATGAGGAATCCACGTCCGTTTCAATTTTAGGACTTATGTCTGTCCGAATTGAACGTTCCTTCTCTTCGATTATCTCCCTTGCTTGTATTGCGCCTGCCTCCCGCTCCTCCCTCGCGCATCCTTGGATGATCATCATGTCGGACTCCTCGCCTTCCTCCCTCTCCTTCCTACTAGCGCTAGTCCGAAGGATATTAAATCTAGTCAAACAATAACACCAAGATTTAGGTAGTATAAAGTTCTTATAAATCAAAGTATCTTATCCAACTAGGAATGCAGACACCTGATAGTCATTATTGATTTGACTCAATATTTCCTTCTACTTCAAGTAGTCAGAATCATTGTAATCCTTGTATATATCCTCACCATCCTCCCTTTCTTCATGAAAAGTCGTCCACGGCTTTGTATGAGAGGTATAAACAAGGTAAGAATACATGTGTTGATGATGCCATGATCCCACTAGTGGACATGATGACTTGTGATGATTGTCATGCTATGGATGATGTTTGTGATATCACATATGCTTCATTGATTTTTCCATGTGATACTTTGCCTTTGCATAATGTTGAGCATGTGAAATTATTTGATTGTGATGATGTTGCCATAGACATGTCATGCTCTAAATGTTACGTTGATGATATCATTGCTTGCACTTTGTTGAACAATTGCTCTTTCCAATGTTTTGCTTGCAATGATGTTACCAATGGTACCCCTCGGACCATGCTTTGTCATGAATGTTTTACAATCTCTCTTGTTGCTTGCAATAAGTTGAACAATTTCTCTTTCACTTGTTTTACTTGCAACAATAGTTCTCATATGTATTCTATTGAGATTGCCCCCATAGATTTCTCAAATTTTGGAGATTTTGGTAAATGCCATGATAAGCATGTTCCCCACTTACATACTCACCATGCACCTATGTTACACTTGATTGACACGAATGGTGATGTGCAAAAGAAGATATATTCATGATGGATGATGTGTTTCTCTACCATGCACACACATTCTTCCTTTTATCTATGTTGTGTGTAGGTACCCGCACAAGAATGTCTACCTCGGTTGAGCACGAGTTGACAAAAAGAGCTCTAGAGAGCATCCCCCAAGTGAGTTCAAGATCAAACCCAGCTCTGATACCTTTCGCATGCTTTGCATCTTTCATGTTGACAAATTGCTCTTTCCTATGGTTTCATTGCAAGCATGTTGATGGTATTCTTTCACCTTGTGACAATGATGTCTCGTTGCTATTGGATATTGATGCTTTGTGTGTTGCCACAAAAATGTTGAACAATTTATCTTTCCGGTGTTTTGTGTGCAACCATAATGCCATTATGAGCATGTATTGTCACGAGAGCTTCCAAGTCTCTCGTATTGTTGTTGCAACAAACATAAGGACCACTTGCTCTTTCATATGGTTTGTTTGCAAACCTGATCTTTTTGCTTCCGCTTACGATATGCATACTCCCATGATCTTTGTTTTTGATTATATGTGTATGGCATCCAACATATTGAACTATTGTTCTTTCCAATGGTTGGCTTGCACATATAATGATGTTGCTCTGGATATTCTTCCGCATGTGTTTTTGCCGAATTCTCCTATCCTTGCATCAAAGATGTTGACCAATATTTTATTCCATTGCTTTGAGTGCCACACTAAGACATTATATGGAGTTTTTGAGTTCCCACATTTGTATGATGTTCAAGCAACTTCCATGCACTTTGACCTTGCATACGAATTTCGTTTGTGATACTTGAGTTGTGCTAATAGTGTTGTGAACAAGAATGGACATGCCACACATGACATGCTCCTCTATCACACACATATGTTGCATGGTCTTTGTTGTGTGAAGGTACAATTGCTTCCGCGTCAACCTCTATGCAACATAAGTTGACAAGACGAACCGTAGAGAGTTACCTATGGCTGCCCTTGATATGGGGTGGCCCGATCTTCTCAGTAAGCGGATGGCGGTGATGATGGTGGTTGATAGATAACTAGCCTGTAGTATGAACTCTCCCGCTCGATCCCTGATGCCAATGCAATAGCTCTCGAACCTTGTAGGATATTCACAACACCACGCTCTTGCGCACACAGCCGTGACCACGAACGGTAGTATGCAATCTACTAATTCCCAATGGAACAACAGATCACACTCAATTATAGTTGGTAGATTCGAACACAGGGTAATTCCAGAGGTTCTATGAAAGAAACTACTCCAAAATAGTTTTAACATGGTCTAACCTAAACTAGAGGGCGTTCCCAGGCTTATATGGCCGCCGGAATGTCCGAAAAACGCGAAACAAAAACGTGTCAGATACAGTCAGATCCGTCCGGATCTGATGGAGACTTTTAGGGCCGGATTATCCGATCTAGGTGGGCCGGATTATCTGGGGGCCGGATTTTCCGAGGGAAAAGTCCAGTCAAATATCCGCCCCGACACAGAACGTCGCGCCGACGTCCTTAGCAGGATCTCCAAAGCAGGGCCGGATTATCCGGTGTGTGGGGGCCGGATTATCCGGGGTCTTTTTAGACGTATAAGTACTCATTCGAAAGATCTTGGAATTATCTATCCAACAAGTGCTTATTTGCTTGATTTGGAGTTTGTATGAGGAATCCACGTCCGTTTCAATTTCAGGACTTCTGTTTGTCCGAATTGAACGTTTCTTCTCTTTGATGATCTCCCTTGCTTGTATTGCGCCTTCCTCCCGCTCCTCCCTCGCGCATCCTTGGGCGATCATCATGTTGGGCTTCTCTTGTAGCCCTTCTCCTCCTCGCGCCATGCTTGTTTCTCCAACGAACCTGATCATACATAAATGCATAGACTTAGGCAGTATAAAGTTCTCATCAATCAAAGTACCAGATTCGTTTAGGAGCAAATTCACCTGTTGTTCAAGTAGCTTAGCATGAGCTCTTGTAATAGGTCCAATTCTAATCTCATTGGACTGATCCTTTCTTGCAATAGTTGTAGCATCTTTAGTAGTCACTAGGGTAGGTGTAATTATAGGGATGTCCTCATCATCTCCACCCCCCTTCAAAAGGCGTCGACCTCGACGCTCCAAGGTCTTCTCCAGCATATGGTGACAAATCAGCAACGTTGAATCTGTTGCTAACTCCACCAAACTCCTCAATAGGTATATCAACCGAGTAGGCATTATCATTAATCTTGGCTAACACCTTGTAAGGACTCACACCACGTGGCTTCAATTTTGACTTTCGAAGTAGTGGGAATCTATCCTTGCGTAGATGCACCCAAACCATATCTCCAGGCTCGAACAACACTTCTTTCCTTGCTTGATTCCTTGCAGCAACAATGTTCTTGCCTTTCTTATCAATAGCCTCTCGAGTCTTCTCATGTATTTTCTTCACATAATCAGCACGTTTTGATGCCTCCATATCAACTCTCTCATTTAATGGCAGAGGCAACATATCAAGTGGCGTCAATGGCTTGAAACCATACACCACCTCAAAAGGACAAAGCTGAGTAGTTGAATGCACAGCCCTGTTGTAGGCAAACTCAACATGTGGCAAACACTCTTCCCACTCCTGCAGATTCTTTTTAATCATGGTCCTTAGCAGCTGTGACAATGTTGGATTCACCACCTCCGTTTGACCATCTGTTTGGGGATGACATGTAGTACTGAACAGCAACTTCGTTCATAGCTTCCCCCATAAGGTCTTCCAAAAGTAGCTCATGAACTTCACATCACGGTCAGAAACAATCGTCTTCAGTACTCCATGTAATCTCACGATGTCCATGAAAAACAGATTAGCAACATGCGACACATCGTCGCTTTTGTGGCAGGCAATAAAATGAGCCATCTTAGAGAACCTATCCACTACCACAAATATAGAATCATGACCTCTCTGAGTTTTAGGTAGACCTAGCACAAAATCCATACTAATGTCTTCCCCTGGAGTAATCGGTGCAGAGAGAGGTGTATACAAACTGTGAGGCTTCAGCTTAGATTTCGACTTGTGGCATGTAATACATCGGCTCACAAATCTGTACACATCACGCCTCATATTGGGCCAATAAAAGTGATCAGCGAGCATGAGCAACGTCTTCTCACGCCCAAAGTGACCCATCAAACCACCAGCATGTGATTCCTGCACTAAAAACAAACGCAACGACGATTCTGGAATACATAGTTTGTTAGCTCGAAACAAATATCCATCATGTATATGATACTTATCCCATGCGTTTCTAAGAGCACAAAAATGATATGGTTCAGAAAAATCATGGTCAGTTGCATAAAGTGCACAAATAGCTTCTAATCCAAGAATTTTAACATCAAGATTGGTTAATAGCATGTTCTTCCTATATAGAGCATCAGCAACAACATTCTCTTTTCCCTTCTTATAATTAATGATGTAAGGAAAAGACTCAATGAACTCAACCCATTTAGCTAATCTTCTATGTAAATTTGATTGAGCTTTCAAGTATTTCAATGCTTCATGATCAGAATGTATGATGAATTCCTTTGGCCACAAATAATGTTGCCAAACCTCAAGTACTCTAACAAGTGCATACAATTCTTTATCATAGATAGAATAATTCAAATGAGAACTAGTCAAATTCTCAGAAAAATAAGCTATAGGCCGACCCTCTTGCATCAAAACGCCACCTATGCCTATACCACTAGCATCACATTCAACTTCAAATTGCTTCGAAAAATCGGGTAATGCAAGTAATGGTGCAGAAGTAAGCAAATGTTTTAATTTATCAAATGCAATGTCTTGGGCCGCGCCCCATACAAAAGGAACACCTTTCTTTGTCAAATCATTTAATGGTACAGAAATGGTGCTAAAATCTTTCACAAAGCTCCTATAGAAACCAGCAAGACCGTGGAAACTACGCACTTGACTAACATTCATTGGAGTCCGCCAATTCTGAATTGATTCAATTTTAGATTGATCTACCTCTACTCCATGCTTAGAAACAACAAATCCTAGGAATATGACCTTATCTTTTGCAAATGTACACTTCTCAAGATTAGCATACAGTTTATTATCACGTAACACTTGCGAAACTTGTCTAATATGAGTGCAATATTCAGATTCGGTGTGGCTGTATATGAGTATATCATCAAAGTAAACAACCACGAAACGACCAATAAACTCTCTCAAAACATGATTCATCAAACACATGAAAGTACTAGGTGCATTAGTAAGACCAAACGGCATAACTAACCACTCATACAAACCGAATTTAGTTTTGAAAGCAGTTTTCCATCCATCCCCTTCTTTCATCCTAATTTGATGATAACCACTATGCAAGTCAATTTTAGAGAAAATAGTAGCACCACTCAATTCTTGTAGCATATCCTCTAAGCGTGGAATAGGATGACGATATCGAATAGTGATGTTATTAGTCGCTCTACAATCAACACACATGCACCATGTACCATCTTTCTTAGGAACCAAAATAATAGGCACAACACAAGGGCTAAGAGAAACACGAATGTACCCTTTATCCAGCAATGCTTGTACTTGCTTCTGAATTTCCTTAGTTTCTTCGGGATTAGTCCTGTAAGGTGCACGGTTGGGAAGTGTGGCGCCAGGAATCAGGTCCACTTGATGTTCTATACCACGCAATGGAGGCAAACCTGTGGGTACGTCTTCTGGAAACAGACCCCCAAAGTCCTACAAAATAGAAGAGACACCAAGAGAAATAGGGGTCATGTCATTAGAAACCAATACCTCGCCCTTATACATGAGCACAAGTGGCATGGTTGTAGGATCCTCACGAAACTCTCTCATATCCTCCTTGGTGGCTAGTATCAATAACCCAGGCACTCTCTCACTTTTCATTATATCACTCAATTTAGGCTCAATTACATCAGGAACAGCTGTTACACAGTCTCGCCGAGTGGTAGTATCTTCCTTCAAGTTCACCTCTATCTTCTGGCGAGAATCATTCACAATTTCTTGTGGTGTCATTGGCTGCATAGTAATCTTCTTTCCTTTGAATTCTAAGTGATATGTGTTGGCTCGGCCATTGTGTTGCACATGGCGATCATAGAGCCAAGGCCAACCCAATAGTAGGTGACAAACAGTCATACGGACCACATCAAAATCAATAGAATCTTTGTATGGCCCTATTTGAAAATTCACATGTACCATATGATTTACCTTCATCTCACCATTGTTGCTCAACCATTGTATGTAGTATGGCTTGGGATGAGATAAATATGTCAAATTCAGTTTGACACATAGTTCCTTACTTGCAAGATTTCTGCAGCTACCTCCATCAATAATTACCTTGCAAGCTTTGTTTGGTCCAACTAGAGCTTTTGTTTGGAACAAGTTGCAACGCTGGGATTCCTCAATCGGTTGCACACTAAGTACACATGAAGATACTACAATAGTGGGTGCACGCTCAGCATATGCATCAGCACCATCCTCGCCATCATCAATATCATCATCAGAAGCTTCATCTCCACTTTCTACTTCACCTTGTTCATTAACAAACATAACCTTGCTGTTTGGACAATCTTTCTTGTAGTGACCTATACCTCCACAAGTATGGCACACCACATCAAGAGTAATTGTCGTAGACATGTTGGAACCCGAGCTAGCAGCAGGAGAAGCGGGTTTCCGAGCATTAGAACCAAACGAAGTTGTACTTGCTGGTTTGGCTGATGGTGTAAATGGAGCAGCAGCTAGTGGCGCGGCTGTAGGAGGAGTAGATATGGCCGAAAATCTGCTGGAGGATGGAAAACGAGCGCGTGACTTCGCCTCTTCTGCCAACTGGGATTCGGCCTCTCTAGCATGGTGCAATAGCTCATTCATGGTCTCATACTTGTGATGACGTACTATGCTCTTGATTTGCAACTTCAGATTGTTTAGGAATTGCTGCATGGTCATCTCAATGGACTCACGAACTCTAGCACGCTGCATAAGCATCTCCATCTCCATGTAGTATTCATCAACTGTCATGGTGCCTTGCTTCAATTGCGTCCATTTATCAAAAACTGATCGCAAGTAGTTGGTTGGTACGAAACGAGCCTTCATGATTTGCTTCATCTCGCGCCAATCCATCACAGGAAGTTCATTGTCCTCCCTTCTATGCTGCACAAGAGCATCCCACCAACGCAAAGCATAACCATCAAATTCAGATGCTGCAAGCTTGACCTTCTTATCTTCTGGATAGTCAAATAAGCGCCAGAGTTTCTCAATCTTCAACTCCCATGTGAGGTAGTCTTCAGGATCAATGGAACCATCAAACTTAGGAATTGAGAATTTTGGCTTGCCCAAACCATCATCAGCAGCTTGGTTGGGCACACGTTGACCACGCCCAAGAGGGGCAAACCCATGACCATGAGCAGGTGCATGGACAGGGGGAATAGCACGCCCCCTACCAACATGTGGAGCAGCATCCATAGCGCTACCCTCATTGAAATCATCAAAGGCATCATCATGTTGAGGATCTTCCCTTCTATGTAAGGCGGCTGTCAAACCCTCAATGGACCGCTGCAAAGTGGTGACATTGACATTGAGCGTAGCCACTTGCGTTTGGATAGTATCAACCGTCCCAACATGCTGATCCAATCTCACATTCATATCTTGGAGATTCTTGTCAATGGCATCTGTCGTGTTAGTAAACACACGTGTCCAGTGGGATTTCAAAGCCTCATATTCACGCCAATTGACGAGCTCCTCATCCTTCTTTTTCTGCAACACAACATCATCATCACTAGAAGACATGATTAGTAGGTTAGTGCAAAAATCAGAATCTGTATGGTGGAAACTCTCACAACTCTCTCACAAGTAATAAGAAAGGAGATCTTACCATTCCAAAGTGAATAGAGATGCTCTACCAAACGAAATCAACGACTGATGCACTGATGTGATGAAGTGAATATCAAAGGTATAGAGAACGATCGCAGGGCACACAGGTTATGTAAGGTGGAGCTATAGGTATGGTACCCTATCTACATCGCAAACAAGTCCTAGTGCTGATCGTACAAATACCCAAGAAACACACACAGTGGAGATAAACGTGGCAAAGCAACTTATGAAAAGGAATATTGCAATGCACAAGAGATACGCTAGTAATAGCTCAAATAGAACATGCACAACATTGCTCAATCTACTAGTGCTATTATAAAACTAGTCCTCCAATCAACCTTGATATCTCCCTTTTGTTGTTTACTTTTGTATCGCTTTTCTTTTCTCTTTTTTTAACAACTTTTTTTTCTTCTTTCTCTTTTTTTTTGATTTTTCAACTATCTGACACAATGCAATACGTGATGCAACAAATCTGAGCAATTAGGGGCCGGATAATCCGGTCTACCTGGACGAAAAATTTGCACTTCAAACCCTAATGAGCAGCCTGTCGGAGCAAAGCAACTAGTTTCATGGGTACGTTCCTAGGCATGGATGCTGTAGATAGGTTGTGTCTATGGTATGCAAACAAAGGTACGCTATGTGGACTCAGACAAACAAGGAAAACTTGCGGAACATGGTGATGGTTGACACAGCGGAAAACAAGATCAAACCCTAAACCTAGACACAAATGAAAAAAACTAGACTCCTACGAGGAAAAACCTGCAGATCGGATCTATGAGAAGATACAATCAACAACTAAAACTCGAAAACGATGCAATCTAGTCTATGGAAAATCTTTTTGTAAGGATTTTTCTGTATAGGACAAAAAACACTCTCTAATCTATGGATGGATTTGTGGATGCTTACCGAGGAAACACTGGAAATCTGATAGCAAGATGATATGGGGAGGCCTGATCTTCTCAGTAAGCGGATGACGGTGATGATGGTGGTTGATAGATAACTAGCATGTAGCTATGAACTCTCCCGCTCGATCCCTGATGCCAATGCAACAGCTCTCGAACCTTGTAGGATATTCACAACACCACGCTCTTGCGCACGCAGCCGTGACCACGAACGGTAGTATGCAATCTACTAATTCCCAATGGAACAACAGATCACACTCAATTATAGTTGGTAGATTCGAACACATGGTAATTCTAGAGGTTCTATGAAAGAAACAACTCCAAAATAGTTTTAACATGGTCTAACCTAAACTAGAGGGCGTTCCCAGGCTTATATGGCCGCCAGAACGTCCGAAAAACGCGAAACGAAAACGTGTCGGATACAGTCAGATCCGTCCGGATCTGATGGAGACTTTTAGGGCCGGATTATCCGGTCTAGGTGGGCCGGATTATCCGGGGGCCGGATTTTCCGAGGGGAAAGTTTGGTCAAATATCCGCCCCGACACAGAACGTCGCGCCGACGTCCTTAGCAGGATCTCCAAAGCAGGGCTAGATTATCCGGGGTGTGGGGGCCGGATTATCCAGGGTATTTTTAGACGTGGAAGTACTCACTGGAAAGATCTTGGAATTATCTATCCAACAAGTGCTTATTTTCTTGATTTGGAGTTCGTATGAGGAATCCACGTCTGTTTCAATTTCAGGACTTCTGTCTGTCTGAATTGAACGTTTCTTCTCTTTGATGATCTCCCTTGCTTGTATTGCGCCTTCCTCCCGCTCCTCCCTCGCGCATCATTGGGCGATCATCATGTTGGGCTTCTCTTGTAGCCCTTATCCTCCTCGCGCCATGCTTGTTTCTCCAACGAACCTGATCATACATAAATGCATATACTTAGGCAGTATAAAGTTCGCATCAATCAAAGTACCAGATTCGTTTAGGAATAAATTCACATGTTGTTCAAGTAGCTTAGCACGAGCTCTTGTAATAGGTCCAATTCTAATCTCATTGGACTGATCCTTTCTTGCAACAATTGTAGCATCTTCAGTAGTCACTAGGGTAGGTGTAATTGTAGGGATGTCCTCATCAGCCCTTCAATGAGTTATCTCTACACCATAAGGTGACTTCACTCTACTTGAGGACTCATGCTATAATCTTCATGAATTGGCTACGCTTTGAGTGTTTGTTCGCTTTTGTTGTGATCTTTGTAGGTTTCATGGAAGGCGAAGGAACATTGAAGTGTTATCAAGTAAATCTTTTCGAGGATGACTATATGGTGAACCCCAGGATCAAGAAGGTCTCTCGACATCTTCTACTTTGAGATGAGCGTGTAGAGTCGAGGACGACTCTTTTTGAAGGGAGGGGAGATGATGTAGCCTGACCTTTGATCGTTACCACATCATGGTCTCCAACTTATGCCAAGTCGTCATGGACGCCAAAGGTGAATCCGTTCCTCTATGTGAGCCCACTTCCTGCCCCATTGAATGGTATACTACTTCATACTTCGTCATGTATTCATGATAGGTTCATATAGACAAGTACGAAAGCATGGGAGGAAGCCTGGAGCACCAAGCCCGAATAGACGGAGGCTTGGAAGAGAAGACGGAAGAAGCAGCAGCTGGAGCACCGAAGTCTCCGGCCTGCGCACACCGGAGTCTCCGGCCACACCGGGGTCTTCGGCCTGAAGACACCGGAGTCTCTGGCCTGCAGACCCCGGAGTCTCCGAACCGATCTTCGGACAGACCCCCAGATCGAGCTTGAGGACAGTCTGTCTGCCACTCCGGAGACGACACCGGAGACAGACCGGAGTCTCCGGCCCACACCGGAGTCTCTGCCCTGAGCGTATGGGCCCGCGCGCCGCCAGCTGGGCCTTTGGCCCATGTACCCCTTAGTCCGCCCAGACTTTCCCTTTTATTCCTAAAGTACCCCTAAACTAGTGGCTGGCCTATATATAGTGCCCCGACCCCCTCATGTAACAGTAGGCATAGATGATAGACTAAAGAAAACCCCCTTTGTGGAATCTCTAGTTTTGCCTCATCCCCTTCTACCAAAGGGGATCGACTATCGTCACACCTTGTTGGAGTTTGCATCGCGCCTCCCTCGTTGTACAAGGCCTTGGCATCGGTGTCCCTTTGCCAAGACGTCAAGACCCTCTCCAAGGTGTTCTTCCCTCTCCGGGTGGGATCGAGGGAGCACGTTGACCGATCTTTCCTTGCGAGGATTCTATCGGACCGGTGGCCACCGGTGAGAGCCATCGGCCTCGTATCGTGTGTGTTTTGCGTGTGTTCATCGTGTTCTTCGCGAGGTGTGCATCCGCTTCCGCTACCTTCTCCCTTTCCCCTCGCTTTCCCATCGATTTGACCACGAGATCCGTGAAGATCGGGCCACCCACGGGGTTACCCCATAACAATGTTGCTAGGATTCTTGGACGTGGTTGGACACATGCTGGAGTGGCATTGCATGTGTTGTTTGGAAAACCACAGTGATACACACACATGAGAGTGGTTGTGGTGATGCTGCACATCTCAAACTAGTGCTACAATGCATCTGACAGTTGAATCCCAACATGTTTCCAGGGTTCATGCACACGGTTAGACGCATGCTGGAGTAGCATTGCATGTGTTCTTTGTCAAACCACAGTGATTGACACACATCAGAGTGGGTGTGGTCATGCAGCATATCTCAAACTGGTGCTACAATGCATGTTGTAGCTAAATCCCAACATGTTGCTAGGGTTCCTAGACATGGTTGGACACATGCTAGAGTGGCATATCATGTGTTCTTCGCCAACCATAGTGATACACACAAACACATCAGAGTGGGTGTGGTGATGAAGCATCTCTCAAACTAGTGATATAATGCATGTGTCAGTTGAAATCCAGAATGTTTCTTGGGTTCCTGGACATGGTTGGACACATGCTAGAGTGGCATTGCATGTGTTCTTTGCCAAACCACAGTGATACACACGCACATTAGAGTGGGTGTGCTGATCTAGCATCTCTCAAGCTGGTGCTACAATGCATGTGGAAGTTGGATCCCAACATGTTGCTAGGTCTCCTGGATATGGTTGGACACATTCTGGAGTTGCATTGCATGTGTTCTTTGCAAAATCACATTGATACACACACACATTAGAGTGGGTGTGGTGATGTAGCATATCGGAAAATGGTGCTAACTGCATGTTGCAGTTGAATCCCAATATGTTGCTATGGTTCCTAGACATGGTTGGACACATGCTGGAGTGGCATTGCATGTGTTCTTTGCCAAATGACATTGATACACACACACACATCAGAGTGGGTATGGTGATGCAGCATATCTCAAACTGGTGCTACAATGCATGCTGAAGTTAAATCCCAGCATGTTGCTCTGGTTCCTGGACATGGTTGGACACATGCTGGAGTTGCATTGCATGCATTCTTTGCCAAACCACAGTGATAGACACACACATCAGTCTGGGTGTGGTGATGCAGCATATATCAAATAGGTGGTACAATGAATGTGGCACTTGAATCCCAGCATGTTGCTAGGGTTCTTGGACATTGTTGGACACATGCTGGAGTGGCACTGCATGTGTTCTTATCCAAACCATAGTGATACACACAGATCAGAGTGGATGTGGTGATGCAGCACATCTCAAACGGGTGCTACAGTGCTTGTGGCAGTTAAATCCCAGCATATTGCTAGGGTTTCTAGACATGGTTGGACACATGCTGGAGTGGCATTGCATGTGTTCTTTGCCAAACCGAAGTGATACACACACATCATAGTGGGTGTGGTGATGAAGCATCTCTCAAACTGGCACTACAATGCATGTGGCAGTTGAATCCTAGCATGGCGCTAGGGTTCCTGGACATGGTTGGACACATGCTGGAGTGGCATTGCATCTGTTCTTTTAAAAACCACATTGATACACACACATCAGAGTGGGTGTGGTGATGCAACATATCGGAAAGTTGTGCTAAAATGCACGTTGCAGTTGAATTCCAGCATGCTACTAGGGTTCCTAGACATGGTTGGACACATGCTGCAGTGGCATTGCATGTGTTCTTTACCAAACCATAGTGATACACTCACACATTTGAGTGGGTATGGTTATGCAACATCTCTCAAGCTGGTGCTACAATGCATGTAGCAGTTGAATCCCAGCATGTTGCTAGGGTTCCTAGACATGGTTGGACACATGGTGGAGTGGCTTTGCATGTGTTCTTTGCAAATCCATATTGATACACACACATCAGAGTGGATGTGGTGATGCATCATATCGGAAACTAGTGCAAAAATGCATGTTGTAGTTGAATCACAGCATGTTGCCAGGGTTCCTAGACATGGTTGTACACATGCTAGAGTGGCATTGCATGTGTTCTTTGCCAAAACACATTGAGACACACACACACGAGAGTGGGTGTGGTGATGCAGCATATCTCAAATTGGTGCTACAATGCATGTTGTAGTTGAATCCCAGCATATTGCTAGGGTTCCTGGACATGGCTGGGCACATGCTGGAGTGGCGTTGCATGTGTTCTTTGCCATACCACAGTGATACACACACTCATCAGAGTGGGCATGGTGATGCAGCATATCTCAAATTGGTGCTACAATGCATGTGGCAGTTGAATCCCAGCATCTTCCTAGGGTTCCTGGACATGGTTGGACACATGCTGGAGTGCCATTGCATGTGTTCATTGCCAAATGAAAGTGATACACACACATCAGAGTGGGTGTGGTGATGCAACATATCTCAAACTTCTGCTACAATGCATGTTGAAGTTGAATTACAGCATGTTGCTAGGGTTCCTAGACATGGTTGGACACATGCTGGAGTGGCATTGCATATGGTCTTTGCCAAACCACAGTGATATACACACACACATTAGAGTGGGTATAGTGATGCAGCATCTCTCAAGCTGGTGCTACAATGCATGTGACAGTTGAATCCCAGCATGTTGCTAGGGTTCCTAGACATGGTTGGACACATGGTGGAGTGGCTTTGCATGTGTTCTTTGCAAATCCATATTGATAAACAGACACATCAGAGTGGGTGTAGTGATGGAGCATATCAGAAACTAGTGCTAAAATGCATGTTGTAGTTGAATCCCAACTTGTTGCTAGGGTTCTTAGACATGGTTGGATTGCATGTGTTCTTTGGCAAAACACATTGAGACACACACACACACATATGAGAGTCGGTGTGGTGATGCACTATCTCTCAAACTGGTGCTACAATTCAAGCGACAGTTAAATCCCAGCATGTTGCTAGGGTTCCTGGACATGGTTGGACACATGCTAGAGTGGCTTTTCATATGTTCTTTGCAAACCCACATTGATCCACAGACATCAGAGTGGGTGTGGTGATGCAGCATATCAGAAACTATTGCTAAAATGCATGGTGCGGTTGAATCGCAGCTTGTTGCTATGGTTCCTGGACATGGTTGGACACATGCTGGAGTGGCATTGCATGTTTTCTTTGCAAAACCGCATTGATACACACACACATAAAAGTGGGTGTGGTGATGCAGCATATAGGAAACTAGTCCTAAAATGCATCTTCTAGTTGAATTCCAGCATGTTGCTAGGGTTCCTAGACATGGTTGGACACATGCTAGAGTGGAATTGCATGTGTTCATTGCCAAACCACAGTGATACACACACATACATTAGAGTGGGTATGGTGATGCAGCATCTCTCAGCTGGTGCTACAATGCATGTGGCAGTTGCATCCCAGTATGTTGCTAGGGTTCCTTGACATGGTTGGACACATGGTGGAGTGGCTTTGCATGTGTTCTTTGAAAATCCATATTGATACACACACATCAGAGTGGGTGTGGTGATGCAACATATCAGAAACTAGTGCTAAATGCACATTGTAGTTGAATCCCAACATGTTGCTAGGGTTCCTAGACATGGTTGGACACATGCATGAGTGCCATTGCATGTGTTATTTGCCAAAACACATTGAGACACACACATGAGAGTGGGTGTGGTGATGCAGCATTTCTCAAACTGGTGCTACAATGCATGTTGTAGTTGAATCCCAGCATGTTGCTAGGATTCCTGGACATGGTTGGACACATGCTGGAGTGACATTGCATGTGTTCTTTGCCAAACCACGGTGATACACACATCAGAGTGAGCGTGGTGATGCAACATATCTCTAATTGGTGCTATAGTGCATGTGGCAGTTGAATCCCAGCATCTTCCTAGGGTTCCTGGACATGGTTGTACACATGCTGGAGTGTCATTGCATGTGTTCTTTGCCAAACGAAAGTAAATACACACACAACAGAGTGGGTGTGGTGATGCAGCATATCTCAAACCTGTGCTACAATGCATGTTGTAGTTCAATTCCAGCATGTTGCTAGGGTTCCTGGACATGGTTGGACAAATGCTGGACTGGCATTGCATGTGTTCTTTGCCAAACCAATGTGATACACACACATCAGAGTGGGTGTGGTGATAAAGCATCTCTCAAACTGGTGCTACAATGCATGTGGCAGTTGAATCCTAGCATGTTGCTAGGGTTCCTAGACATGGTTGGACACATGTTGGAGTGGCATTGCATGTTTTCTTTGCCAAACCACAGTGATACACACACTCATCAGAGTGGGTGTGGTGATGCAGCATATCGGAAATTGGTGCTAAAATGCATGTTGAAGTTGAATTCCAGCATGTTGCTAGGGTTCCTAGACAAGGTTGGACACATGTTGGTGTAGCATTGCATGTGTTCTTTGCCAAACCACAGTGATACACTAACACATTAGAGTGGGTATGGTGATGCAGCATCTCTCAAGCTGGTGCTACAATGCATGTGGCAGTTGAATCCCAACATGTTGCTAGGGTTCCTAGACATGGTTGGACACATGGTGGAGTGGCTTTGCATGTGTTCTTTTCAAGTCCATATTGATACACACACAAACATGAGAGTGGGTGTGGTGATGCAGCATATCGGAAACTGGTGCTAAAATGCATGTCGTAGTTGAATCCCAGCATGTTGCTAGGGTTCTTAGACATGGTTGGACACATGCTAGAGTAGCATTGCATGTGTTCTTTTCCAAAACACATGAAGACACACACAGACATGAGAGTGGGTGTGGTGATGCAGCATATCTCAAACCTGTGCTACAATGCATGTTGCAGTTGAATCCCATCATGTTGCTAGGGTTCCTGGACATGGTTCGACACATGCTAGAGTGGTATTGCATGTGTTCTTGGGCAAACCAAAGTGATAGACACACATCAGAGTGGGTGTGGTGATGCATCATATCTCAAACTGGTGCTACAATGCATGTTGTAGTTGAATCCCAGCATGTTGCTAGGATTCCTGGACATGGTTGGACACATGTTGGAGTGACATTGCATGTGTTATTTGCCAAACAACAGTGATACGCACGCACATTAGAGTGGGTGTGGTGATGCACTATCTCCCAAACTGGTGCTACAATGCAAGTGACAGTTAAATCCCAACATGTTGCTAGCGTTCCTGGACATGGTTGCACACATGCTAGAGTGGCGTTGCATGTGTTCTTTGCCAAACCACAGTGATACGCACACTCATCAGAGTGGGCGTGGTGATGCAGCATATTTCAAATTGGTGCTACAATGCGTGTGGCAGTTGAATCCCAGGATCTTCCTAGGCTTCCTGGACATGGTTGGACACATGCTGGAGTGCCATTGCATGTGTTCACTGCCAAATGAACGTGATACACACACATCAGAGTGGGTGTGGTGATGCAACATATCTCAAACTTCTGCTACAATGGATGTTGAAGTTGAATTCCAGCATGTTGCTAGGGTTCCTAGACATGGTTGGACACATGCTGGAGTGACATTGCATATGTTCTTTGCCAAACCACAGTGATACACACACACACATTAGAGTGGGTATAGTGATGCAGCATCTCTCAAGCTGGTGCTACAATGCATGTGACAGTTGAATCCCAGTATGTTGCTAGGGTTCCTGGACATGGTTAGACACATGGTGGAGTGGCTTTGCATGTGTTCTTTGCATATCTATATTGATACACAGACACATCAGAGTGGGTGTAGTGATGCAGCATATCGGAAACTAGTGCTAAAATGCATGTTGTAGTTGAATCCCAACATGTTACTAGGGTTCTTAGACATGGTTGGATTGCATGTGTTCTTTGGCAAAACACATTGAGACACACACACACACATATGAGAGTTGGTGTGGTGATGCACTATCTCTCAAACTGGTGCTACAATGCAAGCGACAGTTAAATCCTAGCATGTTGCTTGGGTTCCAGGACATGGTTGGACACATGCTAGAGTGGCATTGCATATGTTCTTTGCAAACCCACATTGATACACAGACATCAGAGTGGGTGTGGTGATGCAGCATATTAGAAACTATTGCTAAAATGCATGTGGTAGTTGAATCCTAGCATCTTCCTAGGGTTCCTAGACATGGTTGGACACATGCTGGAGTGGCATTGCATGTGTTCTTTGCAAAACTGCATTGATACACACACACACATAAAAGTGGGTGTGGTGATGCAGCATATAGGAAACTAGTGCTAAAATGCATCTTCTAGTTGAATTCCAGCATGTTGCTAGGGTTCCTAGACATGGTTGGACACATGCTGGAGTGGCACTGCATGTGTTCATTGCCAAACCACAGTGATACACACACATACATTAGAGTGGGTATGGTGATGCAGCATCTCTCAGCTGGTGCTACAATGCATGTGGCAGTTGAATCCCAGCATGTTGCTAGGGTGCCTTGACATGGTTGGACACATGGTGGAGTGGCTTTGCATGTGTTCTTTGAAAATCCATATTGATACACACACACATCAGAGTGGGTGCGGTGATGCAACATATCGGAAACTGGTGCTAAATGCACATTGTAGTTGAATCCCAGCATGTTGCTAGGGTTCCTAGACATGGTTGGACACATGCATGAGTGCCATCGCATGTGTTATTTGCCAAAACACATTGAGACACATACATGAGAGTGGGTGTGGTGATGCAGCATATCTCAAACTGGTGCTACAATGCATGTTGTAGTTGAATCCCAGCATGTTGCTAGGATTCCTGGACATGGTTGGACACATGCTGGAGTCACATTGCATGTGTTCTTTGCCAAACCACGGTGATACACACATTAGAGTGGGCGTGGTGATGCAGCATATCTCTAATTGGTGCTACAATGCATGTGGCAGTTGAATCCCAGCATCTTCCTAGGGTTCCTGGACATGGTTGGACAGATGCTGGAGTGTCATTGCATGTGTTCTTTGCCAAACGAAAGTAAATACACACACAACAGAGTGGGTGTGGTGATGCAGCATATCTCAAACCTGTCCTACAATGCATGTTGTATTTGAATCCCAGCATGTTGCTAGGGTTCCTAGACATGGTTGGACAAATGCTGGAGTGGCATTGCATGTGTTCTTTGCCAAACCAATGTGATACACACATCAGAGTGCGTGTGGTGATAAAGCATCTCTCAAACTGGTGCTACAATGCATGTGGCAGTTGAATCCTAGCATGTTGCTAGGGTTCCTGGACATGGTTGGACATATGCTGGAGTGGCATTGCATGTGTTCTTTTCCAAACCAAAGTGATACACACGCTCTTTAGAGTGGGCGTGGTGATGCAGCATATTAGAATTTGGTGCTAAAATGCATGTTGCAGTTGAATTCCAACATGGTTCTAGGGTTCCTAGACAAGGTTGGACACATGTTGGTGTAGCATTGCATGTGTTCTTTGCCAAACCACAGTGATACACTCACACATTAGAGTGGGTATGGTGATGCAGCATCTCTCAAGCTAGTGCTACAATGCATGTGGCAGTTGAATCCCAACATGTTGCTAGGGTTCCTAGACATGGTTGGACACATGGTGGAGTGGCTTTGCATGTGTTCTTTTCAAGTCCATATTGATACACACACAAACATCAGAGTGGGTGTGGTGATGCAGCATATCGGAAACTGGTCCTAAAATGCATGTTGTAGTTGAATCCCAGCATGTTGCTAGGGTTCCTAGACATGGTTGCACACATGCTGGAGTGGCATTGCATGTGTTCTTTGCCAAAACACATTGATACACACACACACATGAGAGTGGGTGTGGTGATGCAGCATATCTCAAACCTGTGCTACAATGCATGTTGCAGTTGAATCCCATCATGTTGCTAGTGTTCCTAGACATGGTTGGACACATGCTAGAGTGGTATTGCATGTGTTCTTGGCCAAACCAAAGTGATACACACACATCAGAGTGGGAGTGGTGATGAAGCATCTCTCACACTGGTGCTACAATGCATGTGGCAGTTGAATCCTAGCATGTTGCTTGGGTTCCGTGACATGGTTGGACACATGCTGGAGTGGCATTTCATGTGTTATTTGCCAAACCACAGTGATACACACACACATTAGAGTGGGTGTGGTGATGCACTATCTCTCAAACTGGTGCTATAATGCAAGTGACAGTTAAATCCCAACATGTTGCTAGGGTTCCTGGACATGGTTGGACACATGCTGGAGTGGCATTCTATATGTTCTTTGGAAAATCATATTAATACACACACATCAGAGTGGGTGTGGTGATGCAGCATATCAAAAACTATTGCTAAAATGCATGTTGTAGTTGAATCGCAGCATGTTGTTATGGTTCCTAGACATGGTTGGACACATGCTGGACTGGCATTGCATGTGTTATTTGCAAAACCGCATTGATACACACACACACATAAAAGTGGGTGTGGTGATGCAGCATATCGGAAACTAGTGCCAAAATGCATCTTCTAGTTGAATTCCAGCATGTTGCTAGGGTTCCTAGACATGGTTGGACACATGCTGGAGTCGCATTGCATGTGTTCTTTGCCAAACCACAGTGATACACACACATACATTAGAGTGGGTATGGTGATGCAGCATCTCTCAAGCTGGTGCTACAATGCATGTGGCAGTTGAATCCCAACTTGTTGCTAGGGTTCCTTGACATGGTTGGACACATGGTGGAGTGGCTTTGCATGTGTTCTTTGAAAATCCATATTGATACACACACACACACATCAGAGTGGGTGTGGCGATGCAACATATCGGAAACTGGTGCTAAATGCACATTGTAGTTGAATCCCAGCATGTTGCTAGGGTTCCTAGACATGGTTGGACACATGCATGAGTGCCATTGCATGTGTTCTTTTCCAAAACACATTGAGACACACACACACATGAGAGTGGGTGTGGTGATGCAGCATATCTCAAATTGGTGCTACAATGCATGTTGTAGTTGAATCCCAGCATGTTGCTAGGGTTCCTGGACATGGTTGGACACATGCTGGAGTGGCATTACATCTGTTCTTTGCCAAACCACGGTGATACACACACATCAAAGTGAGCGTGGTGATGCAGCATATCTCTAATTGGTGCTACAATGCATGTGGTAGTTGAATCCTAGCATCTTCCTAGGGTTCCTAGACATGGTTGGACACATGCTGGAGTGGCATTGCATGTGTTCTTTGCAAAACTGCATTGATACACACACACATAAAAGTGGGTGTGGTGATGCAGCATATAGGAAACTAGTGCTAAAATGCATCTTCTAGTTGAATTCCAGCATGTTGCTAGGGTTCCTAGACATGGTTGGACACATGCTGGAGTGGCACTGCATGTGTTCATTGCCAAACCACAGTGATACACACACATACATTAGAGTGGGTATGGTGATGCAGCATCTCTCAGCTGGTGCTACAATGCATGTGGCAGTTGAATCCCAGCATGTTGCTAGGGTGCCTTGACATGGTTGGACACATGGTGGAGTGGCTTTGCATGTGTTCTTTGAAAATCCATATTGATACACACACACATCAGAGTGGGTGCGGTGATGCAACATATCGGAAACTGGTGCTAAATGCACATTGTAGTTGAATCCCAGCATGTTGCTAGGGTTCCTAGACATGGTTGGACACATGCATGAGTGCCATCGCATGTGTTATTTGCCAAAACACATTGAGACACATACATGAGAGTGGGTGTGCTGATGCAGCATATCTCAAACTGGTGCTACAATGCATGTTGTAGTTGAATCCCAGCATGTTGCTAGGATTCCTGGACATGGTTGGACACATGCTGGAGTCACATTGCATGTGTTCTTTGCCAAACCACGGTGATACACACATTAGAGTGGGCGTGGTGATGCAGCATATCTCTAATTGGTGCTACAATGCATGTGGCAGTTGAATCCCAGCATCTTCCTAGGGTTCCTGGACATGGTTGGACAGATGCTGGAGTGTCATTGCATGTGTTCTTTGCCAAACGAAAGTAAATACACACACAACAGAGTGGGTGTGGTGATGCAGCATATCTCAAACCTGTCCTACAATGCATGTTGTATTTGAATCCCAGCATGTTGCTAGGGTTCCTAGACATGGTTGGACAAATGCTGGAGTGGCATTGCATGTGTTCTTTGCCAAACGAAAGTAAATACACACACAACAGAGTGGGTGTGGTGATGCAGCATATCTCAAACCTGTCCTACAATGCATGTTGTATTTGAATCCCAGCATGTTGCTAGGGTTCCTAGACATGGTTGGACAAATGCTGGAGTGGCATTGCATGTGTTCTTTCCCAAACCACAGTGATACACACGCTCTTCAGAGTGGGCGTGGTGATGCAGCATATTAGAATTTGGTGCTAAAATGCATGTTGCAGTTGAATTCCAACATGGTTCTAGGGTTCCTAGACAAGGTTGGACACATGTTGGTGTAGCATTGCATGTGTTCTTTGCCAAACCACAGTGATACACTCACACATTAGAGTGGGTATGGTGATGCAGCATCTCTCAAGCTAGTGCTACAATGCATGTGGCAGTTGAATCCCAACATGTTGCTAGGGTTCCTAGACATGGTTGGACACATGTTGGAGTGGCTTTGCATGTGTTCTTTTCAAGTCCATATTGATACACACACAAACATCAGAGTGGGTGTGGTGATGCAGCATATCGGAAACTGGTCCTAAAATGCATGTTGTAGTTGAATCCCAGCATGTTGCTAGGGTTCCTAGACATGGTTGCACACATGATGGAGTGGCATTGCATGTGTTCTTTGCCAAAACACATTGATACACACACACACATGAGAGTGGGTGTGGTGATGCAGCATATCTCAAACCTGTGCTACAATGCATGTTGCAGTTGAATCCCATCATGTTGCTAGTGTTCCTAGACATGGTTGGACACATGCTAGAGTGGTATTGCATGTGTTCTTGGCCAAACCAAAGTGATACACACACATCAGAGTGGGAGTGGTGATGAAGCATCTCTCACACTGGTGCTACAATGCATGTGGCAGTTGAATCCTAGCATGTTGCTTGGGTTCCGTGACATGGTTGGACACATGCTGGAGTGGCATTTCATGTGTTATTTGCCAAACCACAGTGATACACACACACATTAGAGTGGGTGTGGTGATGCACTATCTCTCAAACTGGTGCTATAATGCAAGTGACAGTTAAATCCCAACATGTTGCTAGGGTTCCTGGACATGGTTGGACACATGCTGGAGTGGCATTCTATATGTTCTTTGGAAAATCATATTAATACACACACATCAGAGTGGGTGTGGTGATGCAGCATATCAAAAACTATTGCTAAAATGCATGTTGTAGTTGAATCGCAGCATGTTGTTATGGTTCCTAGACATGGTTGGACACATGCTGGACTGGCATTGCATGTGTTATTTGCAAAACCGCATTGATACACACACACACACATAAAAGTGGGTGTGGTGATGCAGCATATCGGAAACTAGTGCTAAAATGCATCTTCTAGTTGAATTCCAGCATGTTGCTAGGGTTCCTAGACATGGTTGGACACATGCTGGAGTCGCATTGCATGTGTTCTTTGCCAAACCACAGTGATACACACACATACATTAGAGTGGGTATGGTGATGCAGCATCTCTCAAGCTGGTGCTACAATGCATGTGGCAGTTGAATCCCAACTTGTTGCTAGGGTTCCTTGACATGGTTGGACACATGGTGGAGTGGCTTTGCATGTGTTCTTTGAAAATCCATATTGATACACACACACACACATCAGAGTGGGTGTGGCGATGCAACATATCGGAAACTGGTGCTAAATGCACATTGTAGTTGAATCCCAGCATGTTGCTAGGGTTCCTAGACATGGTTGGACACATGCATGAGTGCCATTGCATGTGTTCTTTTCCAAAACACATTGAGACACACACACACATGAGAGTGGGTGTGGTGATGCAGCATATCTCAAATTGGTGCTACAATGCATGTTGTAGTTGAATCCCAGCATGTTGCTAGGGTTCCTGGACATGGTTGGACACATGCTGGAGTGGCATTACATCTGTTCTTTGCCAAACCACGGTGATACACACACATCAAAGTGAGCGTGGTGATGCAGCATATCTCTAATTGGTGCTACAATGCATGTGGTAGTTGAATCCTAGCATCTTCCTAGGGTTCCTGGACATGGTTGGACACATGCTGGAGTGGCATTGCATGTGTTCTTTGCAAAACTGCATTGATAGACACACACACACACATAAAAGTGGGTGTGGTGATGCAGCATATAGGAAACTAGTGCTAAAATGCATCTTCTAGTTGAATTCCAGCATGTTGCTAGGATTCCTAGACATGGTTGGACACATGCTGGAGTGGCACTGCATGTGTTCATTGCCAAACCACAGTGATACACACACATACATTAGAGTGGGTATGGTGATGCAGCATCTCTCAGCTGGTGCTACAATGCATGTGGCAGTTGAATCCCAGCATGTTGCTAGGGTGCCTTGACATGGTTGGACACATGGTGGAGTGGCTTTGCATGTGTTCTTTGAAAATCCATATTGATACACACACACATCAGAGTGGGTGCGGTGATGCAACATATCGGAAACTGGTGCTAAATGCACATTGTAGTTGAATCCCAGCATGTTGCTAGGGTTCCTAGACATGGTTGGACACATGCATGAGTGCCATCGCATGTGTTATTTGCCAAAACACATTGAGACACATACATGAGAGTGGGTGTGCTGATGCAGCATATCTCAAACTGGTGCTACAATGCATGTTGTAGTTGAATCCCAGCATGTTGCTAGGATTCCTGGACATGGTTGGACACATGCTGGAGTCACATTGCATGTGTTCTTTGCCAAACCACGGTGATACACACATTAGAGTGGGCGTGGTGATGCAGCATATCTGTAATTGGTGCTACAATGCATGTGGCAGTTGAATCCCAGCATCTTCCTAGGGTTCCTGGACATGGTTGGACAGATGCTGGAGTGTCATTGCATGTGTTCTTTGCCAAACGAAAGTAAATACACACACAACAGAGTGGGTGTGGTGATGCAGCATATCTCAAACCTGTCCTACAATGCATGTTGTATTTGAATCCCAGCATGTTGCTAGGGTTCCTAGACATGGTTGGACAAATGCTGGAGTGGCATTGCATGTGTTCTTTGCCAAACGAAAGTAAATACACACACAACAGAGTGGGTGTGGTGATGCAGCATATCTCAAACCTGTCCTACAATGCATGTTGTATTTGAATCCCAGCATGTTGCTAGGGTTCCTAGACATGGTTGGACAAATGCTGGAGTGGCATTGCATGTGTTCTTTCCCAAACCACAGTGATACACACGCTCTTCAGAGTGGGCGTGGTGATGCAGCATATTAGAATTTGGTGCTAAAATGCATGTTGCAGTTGAATTCCAACATGGTTCTAGGGTTCCTAGACAAGGTTGGACACATGTTGGTGTAGCATTGCATGTGTTCTTTGCCAAACCACAGTGATACACTCACACATTAGAGTGGGTATGGTGATGCAGCATCTCTCAAGCTAGTGCTACAATGCATGTGGCAGTTGAATCCCAACATGTTGCTAGGGTTCCTAGACATGGTTGGACACATGGTGGAGTGGCTTTGCATGTGTTCTTTTCAAGTCCATATTGATACACACACAAACATCAGAGTGGGTGTGGTGATGCAGCATATCGGAAACTGGTCCTAAAATGCATGTTGTAGTTGAATCCCAGCATGTTGCTAGGGTTCCTAGACATGGTTGACCACATGCTGGAGTGGCATTGCATGTGTTCTTTGCCAAAACACATTGATACACACACACACATGAGAGTGGGTGTGGTGATGCAGCATATCTCAAACCTGTGCTACAATGCATGTTGCAGTTGAATCCCATCATGTTGCTAGTGTTCCTAGACATGGTTGGACACATGCTAGAGTGGTATTGCATGTGTTCTTGGCCAAACCAAAGTGATACACACACATCAGAGTGGGAGTGGTGATGAAGCATCTCTCACACTGGTGCTACAATGCATGTGGCAGTTGAATCCTAGCATGTTGCTTGGGTTCCGTGACATGGTTGGACACATGCTGGAGTGGCATTTCATGTGTTATTTGCCAAACCACAGTGATACACACACACATTAGAGTGGGTGTGGTGATGCACTATCTCTCAAACTGGTGCTATAATGCAAGTGACAGTTAAATCCCAACATGTTGCTAGGGTTCCTGGACATGGTTGGACACATGCTGGAGTGGCATTCTATATGTTCTTTGGAAAATCATATTAATACACACACATCAGAGTGGGTGTGGTGATGCAGCATATCAAAAACTATTGCTAAAATGCATGTTGTAGTTGAATCGCAGCATGTTGTTATGGTTCCTAGACATGGTTGGACACATGTTGGACTGGCATTGCATGTGTTATTTGCAAAACCGCATTGATACACACACACACATAAAAGTGGGTGTGGTGATGCAGCATATCGGAAACTAGTGCTAAAATGCATCTTCTAGTTGAATTCCAGCATGTTGCTAGGGTTCCTAGACATGGTTGGACACATGCTGGAGTCGCATTGCATGTGTTCTTTGCCAAACCACAGTGATACACACACATACATTAGAGTGGGTATGGTGATGCAGCATCTCTCAAGCTGGTGCTACAATGCATGTGGCAGTTGAATCCCAACTTGTTGCTAGGGTTCCTTGACATGGTTGGACACATGGTGGAGTGGCTTTGCATGTGTTCTTTGAAAATCCATATTGATACACACACACACACATCAGAGTGGGTGTGGCGATGCAACATATCGGAAACTGGTGCTAAATGCACATTGTAGTTGAATCCCAGCATGTTGCTAGGGTTCCTAGACATGGTTGGACACATGCATGAGTGCCATTGCATGTGTTCTTTTCCAAAACACATTGAGACACACACACACATGAGAGTGGGTGTGGTGATGCAGCATATCTCAAATTGGTGCTACAATGCATGTTGTAGTTGAATCCCAGCATGTTGCTAGGGTTCCTGGACATGGTTGGACACATGCTGGAGTGGCATTACATCTGTTCTTTGCCAAACCACGGTGATACACACACATCAAAGTGAGCGTGGTGATGCAGCATATCTCTAATTGGTGCTACAATGCATGTGGTAGTTGAATCCTAGCATCTTCCTAGGGTTCCTGGACATGGTTGGACACATGCTGGAGTGGCATTGCATGTGTTCTTTGCAAAACTGCATTGATAGACACACACACACACATAAAAGTGGGTGTGGTGATGCAGCATATAGGAAACTAGTGCTAAAATGCATCTTCTAGTTGAATTCCAGCATGTTGCTAGGGTTCCTAGACATGGTTGGACACATGCTGGAGTGGCACTGCATGTGTTCATTGCCAAACCACAGTGATACACACACATACATTAGAGTGGGTATGGTGATGCAGCATCTCTCAGCTGGTGCTACAATGCATGTGGCAGTTGAATCCCAGCATGTTGCTAGGGTGCCTTGACATGGTTGGACACATGGTGGAGTGGCTTTGCATGTGTTCTTTGAAAATCCATATTGATACACACACACATCAGAGTGGGTGCGGTGATGCAACATATCGGAAACTGGTGCTAAATGCACATTGTAGTTGAATCCCAGCATGTTGCTAGGGTTCCTAGACATGGTTGGACACATGCATGAGTGCCATCGCATGTGTTATTTGCCAAAACACATTGAGACACATACATGAGAGTGGGTGTGCTGATGCAGCATATCTCAAACTGGTGCTACAATGCATGTTGTAGTTGAATCCCAGCATGTTGCTAGGATTCCTGGACATGGTTGGACACATGCTGGAGTCACATTGCATGTGTTCTTTGCCAAACCACGGTGATACACACATTAGAGTGGGCGTGGTGATGCAGCATATCTCTAATTGGTGCTACAATGCATGTGGCAGTTGAATCCCAGCATCTTCCTAGGGTTCCTGGACATGGTTGGACAGATGCTGGAGTGTCATTGCATGTGTTCTTTGCCAAACGAAAGTAAATACACACACAACAGAGTGGGTGTGGTGATGCAGCATATCTCAAACCTGTCCTACAATGCATGTTGTATTTGAATCCCAGCATGTTGCTAGGGTTCCTAGACATGGTTGGACAAATGCTGGAGTGGCATTGCATGTGTTCTTTGCCAAACGAAAGTAAATACACACACAACAGAGTGGGTGTGGTGATGCAGCATATCTCAAACCTGTCCTACAATGCATGTTGTATTTGAATCCCAGCATGTTGCTAGGGTTCCTAGACATGGTTGGACAAATGCTGGAGTGGCATTGCATGTGTTCTTTCCCAAACCAATGTGATACACACGCTCTTCAGAGTGGGCGTGGTGATGCAGCATATTAGAATTTGGTGCTAAAATGCATGTTGCAGTTGAATTCCAACATGGTTCTAGGGTTCCTAGACAAGGTTGGACACATGTTGGTGTAGCATTGCATGTGTTCTTTGCCAAACCACAGTGATACACTCACACATTAGAGTGGGTATGGTGATGCAGCATCTCTCAAGCTAGTGCTACAATGCATGTGGCAGTTGAATCCCAACATGTTGCTAGGGTTCCTAGACATGGTTGGACACATGTTGGAGTGTCTTTGCATGTGTTCTTTTCAAGTCCATATTGATACACACACAAACATCAGAGTGGGTGTGGTGATGCAGCATATCGGAAACTGGTCCTAAAATGCATGTTGTAGTTGAATCCCAGCATGTTGCTAGGGTTCCTAGACATGGTTGCACACATGCTGGAGTGGCATTGCATGTGTTCTTTGCCAAAACACATTGATACACACACACACATGAGAGTGGGTGTGGTGATGCAGCATATCTCAAACCTGTGCTACAATGCATGTTGCAGTTGAATCCCATCATGTTGCTAGTGTTCCTAGACATGGTTGGACACATGCTAGAGTGGTATTGCATGTGTTCTTGGCCAAACCAAAGTGATACACACACATCAGAGTGGGAGTGGTGATGAAGCATCTCTCACACTGGTGCTACAATGCATGTGGCAGTTGAATCCTAGCATGTTGCTTGGGTTCCGTGACATGGTTGGACACATGCTGGAGTGGCATTTCATGTGTTATTTGCCAAACCACAGTGATACACACACACATTAGAGTGGGTGTGGTGATGCACTATCTCTCAAACTAGTGCTATAATGCAAGTGACAGTTAAATCCCAACATGTTGCTAGGGTTCCTGGACATGGTTGGACACATGCTGGAGTGGCATTCTATATGTTCTTTGGAAAATCATATTAATACACACACATCAGAGTGGGTGTGGTGATGCAGCATATCAAAAACTATTGCTAAAATGCATGTTGTAGTTGAATCGCAGCATGTTGTTATGGTTCCTAGACATGGTTGGACACATGCTGGACTGGCATTGCATGTGTTATTTGCAAAACCGCATTGATACACACACACACACACATAAAAGTGGGTGTGGTGATGCAGCATATCGGAAACTAGTGCTAAAATGCATCTTCTAGTGGAATTCCAGCATGTTGCTAGGGTTCCTAGACATGGTTGGACACATGCTGGAGTCGCATTGCATGTGTTCTTTGCCAAACCACAGTGATACACACACATACATTAGAGTGGGTATGGTGATGCAGCATCTCTCAAGCTGGTGCTACAATGCATGTGGCAGTTGAATCCCAACTTGTTGCTAGGGTTCCTTGACATGGTTGGACACATGGTGGAGTGGCTTTGCATGTGTTCTTTGAAAATCCATATTGATACACACACACACACATCAGAGTGGGTGTGGCGATGCAACATATCGGAAACTGGTGCTAAATGCACATTGTAGTTGAATCCCAGCATGTTGCTAGGGTTCCTAGACATGGTTGGACACATGCATGAGTGCCATTGCATGTGTTCTTTTCCAAAACACATTGAGACACACACACACATGAGAGTGGGTGTGGTGATGCAGCATATCTCAAATTGGTGCTACAATGCATGTTGTAGTTGAATCCCAGCATGTTGCTAGGGTTCCTGGACATGGTTGGACACATGCTGGAGTGGCATTACATCTGTTCTTTGCCAAACCACGGTGATACACACACATCAAAGTGAGCGTGGTGATGCAGCATATCTCTAATTGGTGCTACAATGCATGTGGTAGTTGAATCCTAGCATCTTCCTAGGGTTCCTGGACATGGTTGGACACATGCTGGAGTGGCATTGCATGTGTTCTTTGCAAAACTGCATTGATAGACACACACACACACATAAAAGTGGGTGTGGTGATGCAGCATATAGGAAACTAGTGCTAAAATGCATCTTCTAGTTGAATTCCAGCATGTTGCTAGGGTTCCTAGACATGGTTGGACACATGCTGGAGTGGCACTGCATGTGTTCATTGCCAAACCACAGTGATACACACACATACATTAGAGTGGGTATGGTGATGCAGCATCTCTCAGCTGGTGCTACAATGCATGTGGCAGTTGAATCCCAGCATGTTGCTAGGGTGCCTTGACATGGTTGGACACATGGTGGAGTGGCTTTGCATGTGTTCTTTGAAAATCCATATTGATACACACACACATCAGAGTGGGTGCGGTGATGCAACATATCGGAAACTGGTGCTAAATGCACATTGTAGTTGAATCCCAGCATGTTGCTAGGGTTCCTAGACATGGTTGGACACATGCATGAGTGCCATCGCATGTGTTATTTGCCAAAACACATTGAGACACATACATGAGAGTGGGTGTGCTGATGCAGCATATCTCAAACTGGTGCTACAATGCATGTTGTAGTTGAATCCCAGCATGTTGCTAGGATTCCTGGACATGGTTGGACACATGCTGGAGTCACATTGCATGTGTTCTTTGCCAAACCACGGTGATACACACATTAGAGTGGGCGTGGTGATGCAGCATATCTCTAATTGGTGCTACAATGCATGTGGCAGTTGAATCCCAGCATCTTCCTAGGGTTCCTGGACATGGTTGGACAGATGCTGGAGTGTCATTGCATGTGTTCTTTGCCAAACGAAAGTAAATACACACACAACAGAGTGGGTGTGGTGATGCAGCATATCTCAAACCTGTCCTACAATGCATGTTGTATTTGAATCCCAGCATGTTGCTAGGGTTCCTAGACATGGTTGGACAAATGCTGGAGTGGCATTGCATGTGTTCTTTGCCAAACGAAAGTAAATACACACACAACAGAGTGGGTGTGGTGATGCAGCATATCTCAAACCTGTCCTACAATGCATGTTGTATTTGAATCCCAGCATGTTGCTAGGGTTCCTAGACATGGTTGGACAAATGCTGGAGTGGCATTGCATGTGTTCTTTCCCAAACCAATGTGATACACACGCTCTTCAGAGTGGGCGTGGTGATGCAGCATATTAGAATTTGGTGCTAAAATGCATGTTGCAGTTGAATTCCAACATGGTTCTAGGGTTCCTAGACAAGGTTGGACACATGTTGGTGTAGCATTGCATGTGTTCTTTGCCAAACCACAGTGATACACTCACACATTAGAGTGGGTATGGTGATGCAGCATCTCTCAAGCTAGTGCTACAATGCATGTGGCAGTTGAATCCCAACATGTTGCTAGGGTTCCTAGACATGGTTGGACACATGGTGGAGTGGCTTTGCATGTGTTCTTTTCAAGTCCATATTGATACACACACAAACATCAGAGTGGGTGTGGTGATGCAGCATATCGGAAACTGGTCCTAAAATGCATGTTGTAGTTGAATCCCAGCATGTTGCTAGGGTTCCTAGACATGGTTGCACACATGCTGGAGTGGCATTGCATGTGTTCTTTGCCAAAACACATTGATACACACACACACATGAGAGTGGGTGTGGTGATGCAGCATATCTCAAACCTGTGCTACAATGCATGTTGCAGTTGAATCCCATCATGTTGCTAGTGTTCCTAGACATGGTTGGACACATGCTAGAGTGGTATTGCATGTGTTCTTGGCCAAACCAAAGTGATACACACACATCAGAGTGGGAGTGGTGATGAAGCATCTCTCACACTGGTGCTACAATGCATGTGGCAGTTGAATCCTAGCATGTTGCTTGGGTTCCGTGACATGGTTGGACACATGCTGGAGTGGAATTTCATGTGTTATTTGCCAAACCACAGTGATACACACACACATTAGAGTGGGTGTGGTGATGCACTATCTCTCAAACTGGTGCTATAATGCAAGTGACAGTTAAATCCCAACATGTTGCTAGGGTTCCTGGACATGGTTGGACACATGCTGGAGTGGCATTCTATATGTTCTTTGGAAAATCATATTAATACACACACATCAGAGTGGGTGTGGTGATGCAGCATATCAAAAACTATTGCTAAAATGCATGTTGTAGTTGAATCGCAGCATGTTGTTATGGTTCCTAGACATGGTTGGACACATGCTGGACTGGCATTGCATGTGTTATTTGCAAAACCGCATTGATACACACACACACACATAAAAGTGGGTGTGGTGATGCAGCATATCGGAAACTAGCGCTAAAATGCATCTTCTAGTTGAATTCCAGCATGTTGCTAGGGTTCCTAGACATGGTTGGACACATGCTAGAGTCGCATTGCATGTGTTCTTTGCCAAACCACAGTGATACACACACATACATTAGAGTGGGTATGGTGATGCAGCATCTCTCAAGCTGGTGCTACAATGCATGTGGCAGTTGAATCCCAACTTGTTGCTAGGGTTCCTTGACATGGTTGGACACATGGTGGAGTGGCTTTGCATGTGTTCTTTGAAAATCCATATTGATACACACACACACACATCAGAGTGGGTGTGGCGATGCAACATATCGGAAACTGGTGCTAAATGCACATTGTAGTTGAATCCCAGCATGTTGCTAGGGTTCCTAGACATGGTTGGACACATGCATGAGTGCCATTGCATGTGTTCTTTTCCAAAACACATTGAGACACACACACACATGAGAGTGGGTGTGGTGATGCAGCATATCTCAAATTGGTGCTACAATGCATGTTGTAGTTGAATCCCAGCATGTTGCTAGGGTTCCTGGACATGGTTGGACACATGCTGGAGTGGCATTACATCTGTTCTTTGCCAAACCACGGTGATACACACACATCAAAGTGAGCGTGGTGATGCAGCATATCTCTAATTGGTGCTACAATGCATGTGGTAGTTGAATCCTAGCATCTTCCTAGGGTTCCTGGACATGGTTGGACACATGCTGGAGTGTCATTGCATGTGTTCTTTGCCAAACGAAAGTAAATACACACACAACAGAGTGGGTGTGGTGATGCAGCATATCTCAAACATGTGCTACAATGCATGTTGCAGTTGAATCCCAACATGTTGCTAGGGTTCCTGGACATGGTTGGACACATGCTGGAGTGGCATTGCATGTGTTCTTTGCCAAACCAAAGTGATACACACACATCAGAGTGGGTGTGGTGATGAAGAATCTCTCAAACTGGTGCTACAATGCATGTGGCAGTTGAGTCCTAGCATGTTGCTAGGGTTCCTGGACATGGTTGGAGACATGCTGTAGTGGCATTGCATGTGTTATTTGCCAAACCACAGTGATACACACACATTAGAGTGGGTGTGGTGATGCACTATATCTCAAACTAGTGCTACAATGCAAGTGACAGTTAAATCCCAGCATGTTGCTATGGTTCCTGGACATGGTTGGACACATGCTGGAGTGGCATTGTATATGTTCTTTGCAAAACCACATTGATACACACACATCAGAGTGGGTGTTGTGATGCAACATATCAGAAACTATTGCTAAAATGCATGTTGTAGTTGAATCACATCATGTTGCTATGGTTCCTAGAAATGGTTGGACACATGCTGGAGTGGCATTGCATGTGTTCTTTGCCAAACAACATTGATACACACACACATCAGAGTGGGTGTGGTGATGCAGCATATCAAAAACTATTGCTAAAATGCATGTTGCAGTTGAATCGCAGCATGTGCTCTAGTTCCTGGACATGGTTGGACACATGCTGGAGTGGCATTGCATGAGTTCTTTGCAAAACCGCATTGATACACACACACAAAAGTGGGTGTGGTGATGTAGCATATCGGAAACTAGTGCTAAAATGCATCTTGTAGTTGAATTCCAGCATGTTGCTAGGGTTCCTAGACATGGTTGGACACATGCTGGAGTGGCATTGCATGTGTTCTTTGCCAAACCACAGTGATTCACACACATACATTAGAGTGGGTATAATGATGCAGCATCTCTCAAGCTGGTGCTACAATGCATGTGGTAGTTGAATCCCAGCATGTTGCTAGGGTTCCTAAACATGGTTGGACACATGGTGGAGTGGCTTTGCATGTGTTCTTTGAAAATCCATATTGATACACACACACATCGGAGTGGGTGTGGTGATGCAATATATCGGAAATTGGTGCTAAATGCACATTGTAGTTGAATCCCAGCATGTTGCTAGGGTTCCTGGACATGGTTGGACACATGCATGAGTGCCATTGCATGTATTCTTTGCCAAAACACATTGAGACACACACACATGAGAGTGGGTGTGGTGATGCAGCATATCTCAAACTGGTGCTACAATGCATGTTGTATCTGAATCCCAGCATGTTGCTAGGGTTCCTGGACATGGTTGGACACATGCGGGAGTGGCATTGCATGTGTTCTTTGCCAAACCACGGTGATATACACACATCAGTGTGGGCGTGGTGATGCAGCATATCTCTAATTCGTGCTACAATGCATGTGGTAGTTGTGTTATGGGGTAACCCCGAGGGTGGCCCGATCTTCACGGATCTCGTGGTCAAATCGATGGGAAAGCGAGGGGAAAGGGAGAAGGTAGCGAAAGCGGACACACACCTCGTGAAGAAAAGATGAACACACACAAAACTCACACGATACAAGGCCAATTGCTCTCGCTGGTGGCAACTGGTCCGATAGAATCCTCGCAAGGAAAGATCGGTCAACCTGCTCCCTCGATCCCACGCGGAGAGGGAAGAACAACTTGGGGAGGGTCTTGACGTCTTGGCAATGGGACACCGATGCCAAGGCCTTGTACAACGAGGGAGGCGCGATGCAAACTCCAACGAGGTGGTGACGCTAGTCAATCCCCTTTGGTAGAAGGGGATGAGGCAAAACTAGAGATTCCACAAAGGGGGTTGTCTTTAGTCTATCATCTATGCCCGAGGGATACATGAGGGGGTGGGGGCTCTATTTATAGGCCAGCCACTTACATAGGGGTAGTTTGGGCATAATACTAGGGTTGCACTATAATAAGGGGGATACATGGTGAAATGGATCATATGGGCACCTAGAGGGGGGGGGGGGTGAATAGGTGCTACTTCAAATTTTAATGCTTTTTCAATTTTAGGCTCAGCACAAAGAGTAAATTCTCTAGATAAACCATTAGGTGGAATTTCCCTATATGCAAACCTATCTACTAGCGAGTAAAGAGCGAGTGGAAGAGGAACGTGTAAACCGTAGGGAAGCACGCGGAGACACATGATTTGTTTGACCGCAGTTCCTTCCTTGTTAAGGGAAGTACGTCTGCGTTGGAGGGGTAGGCGGTACTAAGACCACCACGCCAGAATAGGCCTCACCCTCTTCTCCGATGGATCCTGCCACCAAAGGCCTGATCCACCTTTCCACTATAGGGACCCTTCGAGGCGGGTATCGGCGCCTTTACACAACTAGTGGGGCACAACTCCACAATTAACTTGGAGGCTCCCGAAATGACAACAAGCTGCCACAAGAACAATGTTATCAAAAACAACGAACAAGATCTAGATATTCACAAGAATACTAGATCAGGGATTTCTCCAAGTGAACGGAGAGGAGTTGATGTGCTTGATTCGTGATGACGATGATGATCCTCTCCTCCTTCAATTCCCCCAAAGATCAAAGCCTTCGGGTGGTTGAAGTGGGAGATCGAGAATGGGAACTCTTGCACAATGCCTGGACAATTTCGAATGAATCAAGAGTTCTGAATGTTGGAGAAGAAGGGGTACTTATATCCCCTTCCAAAACCAGTCGTTGGAGGCTTTGGAGGCCGGATTATCCGGCCCAAGTGAGGGACGGATTATCCAGCCTGGGGAAAACTCCGCCCCAGACTCGGAATATCCGGCAGATAGTCCGCCCCCTGGGGGCCAGATTATCCGGCCCCATGTGAAGGCCGGGCTATCCGGCCTGGGGAGGAAAAACCGCCCCAGTTCGGATTTTCCGAGGGAAAATCCGACTGGACTCCGAGCGACGCGCCTTGGCATGGTTTGCTCAAAATCTGGGGGCCGGATTATCCGGCCCATGCGATAGCCGAATTATCCGGACTAGGGAAGAAAAACCGCCCCAGTTCGGATTTTCCGGGAGAAAATACGACCAGACTCCGAGCGACGCAACTTGGCTTCCTTTGAGCAATGAGGTAGGCCGGATTATCCGGCCCTTGGTGGGGCGGATAATTCGGCCCCCCTCAAAGCTTCCTGCACACTTAGCGCACATGAATAATCTCCATAGTATTGTTATCTAACACGCAAAACACAGGAAAACATGAAATGTTCTTTCAATCTCCCCCTCTTTGGTGTTAGATGACAATACTAGGATTTGCAGGAAAGGATCACAAGACAACCAGCAATAAGCATGGAAGAGACTCCCCCTCAATGTGTGCATATTAGAAATTTGCATATGAATACAAATGCACACAAATAGGTGAATCTATTCCATAGACATATGAGCAATAAAATCATACCACCGAGGTAGAAGAGAGGCATCCTTGAAATGGCCTCAATAATCAACGTGATAACCAATATAAGCGCCTTCCTTGATCAAGATTTCCAGCATAATAGGAAATGAATAGATGAATCCATAAGCATAATCCATGAGATAAATCCAGACAACCACTGACATAGAGTCTCAAACAATCCACAAATCACAAATTTAAAGTTCAACGCTAAATGGGCATAAGCGAGAAAATGACGAATAGAAAAATGCAAGTGCTTATGCCCGACCCATGCAAATGGTGTGGGAGGTGTAGGAGCCAGGGGTCACCAGAAGCATCGGACACATGGTGAAGGATGAGCTGATGGGAGTGAGCCAACTCATGGCGCTGCTTATATGCCTCGTACTGACCCTTGCGCGTGTCCACTCCCATGCAAAGTATGTGACGCTGGAACAAGTTCAGCTGCTTGATCTCACGGGCAACGGGAGGCACTAGGGGCCTACGAGCATCCCTCAACCCTCAGGAGCAGAGGAGGGGTGAGAGGTCTTCCGAACCTTGGTGTAGATCTTCTTGGCCTTATGCACGGAATCAATGTTGAACTCTTCAGAAGGAAGCAGGTGCCTTATGAGCATCATAATGTAGGATGCATAGGGGATGGACAGATGGTTGAACATAGCATCTGTCAATTCATGGTAGATGAAGTCCATGACATCTAGCCTGTACTGCACAGACTCGTCCTCGCACGAGGCAACCTCATGAGAAAATTGAAGAAGCTGGACAAGGTGACCACGGATGCTATCATTGTTGCCCCCACTCGGAGTGATGGAGTCATGGAAGAGGCCCACGAAGGTGGCATAGATAGGAGCAAGACCAGCCAGAGTGCCCACAATGCCATTGTCCACTATGCAAGGAGAGAGAGCTGCATCTTTGTTGGGCTTCAGCTAGGTGATGATGCCGTGGCCACTGGCTCTATCCCTGCTGCGGAAAGAGTACCCAAGAACCTCAGCAAACACATGGAAATCAGCAGACATAGGCCTGTCATGAGTCATCCACTTCATAGTGCGACGCTCATCTCCACAAATAACCAAAGTGGAAAAGAACTGCTTCACCACTTCAGAGTCATAAGAGCACTGGAGAGACATGAGATGGTGCACCCCATCCGTTCAGCCATAAACATTGCATCCACAAGGTGGCTCTTCTCCAAAGCCTCAGCAAGAACCAGTGGGTGCATAGGCCTAATGTTCAGCCTGGCATACACATCTTTATAGACACCTTTCTGTTCAGCACACCAAAAACGAGCATCCCCTAGCTCATCATCACGAGGCAGCTCAGCAAACAAGTCACGGTGACGGATGGAGGAATAGGTGACTGCATCCAAAGCCTTGTAGTTGATCTTGGGCTCCTTTCCCTTCCTTTTGGACACTCCCTGCCTAGTTCTCTTCGCTTGTTCAGCCATTCGCTTTGCTTCGTTCTTTCTCCTCCTCAACTCAACCTCGTCCACCAAGTTACCCTGTTCGTCGTCCCGAAAGTATTTACCATGAGGGCGGCGCTTGTAGGTCTTGGGAACACTGGAACCACCTGTGAGGAGAACAAGAGTGATAGCATGGGGATAAGCATACACACAAGTCCAGGAGAGAGCATGGAAAAAGTAGTCAAAAAGTTCACAAGACAAATCTACTCAATGCATACTCCATAGTGAAACTGAACCAGAGTTGAATCTGTCAGGCGGGATTATCCGGCCTAGCCAGGGGCGGATAATCCGGCCCTGCCACAAAATTTGGATTTCACCTAGATTGAATGCAAAAAAGTAGATCGGGCCTTGAAACTGCAAGACTACGATTTCTATGCAAAATAACATCCTTCTAGACAACATTCCACCCAACAAGTAACATATCTAGCCAAAGATGGGGAGAGGGGGAGTTACCCTCACTCATTGGAGGAAGAACACGGAGGAGAAGGTACCCGGAGGCACGGAAAAGAATATCCAGGGAGGCCTAGAAAATCCGGTGGCCGGAGAGGCTCCGGGGAGGGTGGGGGACGGCAGGCGGCGGCTGAGGAGGAGGAGAGGGTTGGGGGAGAAGTGCTGCTCGTTATGAGCCCCTCCCCTCGATCCTACCCTTTAAGACGAAATCCGCCAGGGCCAAGTTATCCGGCCTACACTTGGGCCAGATCATCTGGCCTGAAATCTGAAATTTTGTTGTACACAGATTTAGGCCCGCGCGTCCCCAAACAACACCCCCACAAGGTGTACAAGGGACTTGTGTGCAAGAATAGATGGCTTAGGGGTAGGGAAAGGCTTAGGATTAAGAGAACCAAACTGATATGGTACTAGACACTCAAAATTGCAAGATCCAAATCAAATAAAACCCAAGATTGAGTGTGATTCCCATAAGAACATGAGAGAGCAAAAACAACCAAAAAAGATCCAATTCTCCCCAAGGGAGAGGGCGGTGGCCGAAGCCACCTTGTTGGAGTGTATGGTGTGACACCGCGAAGATATATCTTGGGTTCACGACCAATACTCATCAATAACCTCACATATCACAAAATGATATTAAGAGAAATGATTTATCTTGCTTTTGGCATTATGTGGGGAGGGTTAGCCCAATGAGTTAGGACCACACTCCCCCTATATCCATGCCCACACCTAGACCAAAATAGGACCGAGATGTACGAGTGAGTACATGGGTAATCAAGACAAACTCCTGGAATCAATGATATTTAACTCATTCCTCAAGTAGCAGAATCTTGCTTCATCAAGTGGCTTCGTAAAAATGTCCACAAGTTGGTTCTTCGTGCTCACAAAAGATAGATCAATATCGCCTCGAGCAACATGGTCTCGAATAAAATGATTCCGAATCTCAATATGCTTTGTCCTTGTGTGCTGTACCGGATTGTACGCAATTTTGATTGCACTTTCATTATCACATAAAAGAGGCACTTTGTCACAATTGACACTGTATTCCTTTAATGTTTGCCTCATCCACAATAACTGAGTGCAAGCGCTGGTAGCAGAAACATATTCAGCTTTGGCGGTGGAGAGGGATATACAATTCTGCTTTTTAGATGACCAACACACAAGTGATCTTCCCAAAAATTGACAAGCTCCAGAACTGGATTTCCGATCATACTTATCACCAGCCCAATCTGAATCAGTATAACCACATAGAGAGAAATTGGAGCCCTTGGGATACCGGAGGCCAAAGTTAGGGGAATGAACCAAATATCGAAAGATCCTCTTGACCGCCACTAAGTGGCTTTGTTTGGGAGCTGCTTGATACCTTGCACACACCCCCACACTCAACACGATATCTGGTCTAGATGCACAGAGGTAAAGAAGAGAGCCGTTTATGGACCGGTATACCTTTTGGTCCACATCTTTACCATGTGGGTTAAGTTCAAGATGACATTTTGTTTGCATCGGAGTGGCGATACCATTAAGATCCGTCATCTTGAACCTCTTGAGCATGTCTTGGATGTACTTTGCTTGATTAATAAAGGTTCCTTCTCTAAGTTGCTTGATCTCGAATCCAAGAAAGAACCGTAATTCCCCCATCATAGACATCTCAAACCTGTCAGTCATAAGCTTTGAAAATTCATCATTAAAAGCTTTATTAGTAGAACCAAAGATGATATCGTCTACATATAGTTGGCATACGAAGAGCTCCCCCTTAACCTTCTTAGTAAAAAGAGTGGGATCGATTTTGACCAACTTCGAAGCCACGGTCTAGCAAAAGCTCTTTAAGGTGCTCATACCACGCACGTGGGGCTTGTTTAAGGCCATAGAGTGCCTTATCGAGTTTGTAGACATGGTTCGGAAAGTTAGGATCCTCAAAGCCCAGGGGTTGCTTTACATATACCAACTCATGTAGAGGACCATTAAGGAAAGCACTCTTGACGTCCATTTGCTGCAATTTAAAATTGTTATGGGCATCATAAGCAAGAAGGATACAGATGGACTCAAGGCGAGCCACTAGAGCATAGGTCTCGCTGAAGTCAATGCCCTCAACTTGAGAGTAACCTTGTGCCACAAGTCTTGCCTTGTTCCTCACAACAATGCCATTCTCATCTTGCTTGTTTTTAAATATCCATTTGGTGCCGATAACATTGCGGCAATCTTTGGGTTTCTCCACGAGTTTCCAGACTTTGTTGCGCTCGAAATTATTCAGTTCTTCATGCATAGCAACAACCCAGTCTGGATCTTCAAGAGCTTCAAAGACCTTCTTGGGTTCCACCATTGAGATGTGAGCTTGGTGCTCACCAAAACTGGCCAATTCCCTTCTTGTAGAAACCCTTCGTCGAAGATCACCAACAACCTTATCAAGGGTGTGACCCCTTAACTCAAGGTTCCGATCAGCCCGAGCCTTGTGACAAAGTTCAATAAGTTTGTTGTCTCTTGGTGGAGAAGTTTTATCACTTGAATCTTCTTTGGAATCATTTGCTCAACCTTGATTAGAACCAGGGATAACAGTAGTAGGTGGTGATGAAGCGTGCCCTTGAGATGAGTCAGTAGCCGTTACAAGAGGCTGATGAACAACAGGTGAGTCAGGGCCGGATAAGCCGGCTGATGGAGAGGTCGGATAATCCGGCCTGGGACTACTTGTAGCAGCTTCATCAGGATGCCTGGGGCTTGCTAGAACTGGCGATGGGCCGGATAATCCGGGGCTGGCCGGAAAATCCTGCCTGGAGCTTGCATTGATACCTTCAGCACCAGGAGCAGTATGGTCAGTAGGAGCGGGGTGGCCGGATAATCCGGTGTCCACCGGATAATCCGGCCTAGAGCTTTCTAGAGCAACTTGACCTTCAGCAGTTGATGGAGATGGTGTAGAAGTTGCTCCCATGGTGGGAACATGCTGGGTATGTGTAGATGAGGGCTCTTCATGAGTAGAGCATTGTCCTTCCCGATCCGCCACAAGGGGTTCCTCAATGGGGCGGAAAAATCCCACACCCATTATTCTTATGGCATCTTGGGGTATTTCAACATCTGTATCACAAACACCAACTTGCTCCGCACGGGAACCGTCATTTTCCTCGAACACCACACTACAAGATTCTACAACAGTTCCGGAGAGCTTATTGTAGACTCTATAAGTGTGGGATTTGGCACCATAACCAACAAAAATACCTTCTAGAGCCTTAGATTCAAACTTAGATAAACGAACTCCCTTGATGAGAAAGAAACACTTACACCCGAATACCCGAAAGTATGAGATGTTTGGCTTGTTACCAGTAAGTATTTCATACGGAGTCTTGTCCAAGATCTTACGGAGGTATAATCGGTTGGATGAGTGACAAGCGGTAGAGATTGCTTCAACCCAGAAGTTATATGGAGATTTGAATTCGGCTAGCATTGATCTTGCCATATCCATTAGAGTCCGATTCTTCCTCTTGGCTACACCATTTTGTTGAGGGGTGTACGCAGCGGAATATTGATGTCTTATCCCCTCTTCACTTAGGAACTCATTTAAGGTGTAGTTCTTGAACTCAGAGCCGTTATCACTTCTTATAGCCAGTATAGGGACGTTGTGTTGATGTTGAACCTCGTTGGCGAAGTCAATGACCGTTTGTTGAGTTTCACTCTTCAACTTGAAGAAATAAACCCAAGTGTATCTTGAGTAATCATCAACAATCACTAGACAATACTTCTTCCCACCGAGGCTTGCATGAGATGGACATCCGAAGAGGTCCACATGAAGGAGCTCCCAAATCCTTTTTGACGAGATAATAGTCTTCCTTCGATGAGGAGAGTCATGCATTTTCCCTTCAACACACGCCCTACAAACACGACCTTTGGCAAAGGAGACATTTTCTTTTAGTCCAAGGATGTGGCCACCCTTGTGGAGACTTTGAAAAGTTCTCATATTGACGTGGGCTAGTCGGTGATGCCATAGCCAACGCACGTCAGCCTTTCCGAAAAGACACATCGGGCCTGTAGTGGTTTTCCCCGAAAAGTCCACCACATACAGGTCATTTTCGACATATTCCACGAAAGCGACTTTTAGAGACTTCCTCCACAAGAGTACCACCAAATCAGCATCAATATAAACTGCAAAGCCCATCTTACCAAGGGCGCGAACTGAAAGTAAGTTGTACCCGAGGGTCTCAACAAGCATGACATCCACGAGAGAGATATCCTGAGCCACCACAACTTTGTCGAGACCCAAAACCTCAGATTTTGACTTGTCACCATAGGAGACGGTTATATGATCATGATTTGGCTGCATCTCCATGATGATCTCCTTGCTTCCGGTCATATGACTCGTGCAACCGCTATCGAGTACCCATTTAGAACCATCGGAAGCATAGCCCTGCAAGAAAATTACTTCTTGGTTTTAGGTACCCATTTTTCAATGGGTCCTCTAATGTTAGTGACAAGGGTCTTGGGGACCCAAATAGACCAAGGAATGTAACAATCATAAGGGCCTAAATAACTAGCATAAACATCACCATAATAATCGCAATATAATTCAAAGTTAGGATTGTTAACCCCTGCAAAACCATCATAATTAGTCTTGTCATTGGTAATGTTGCTAGTCTTTGGTAGAGCAGTCTTGCTCTTCTTCTTCTTGTTGTTTTTCTTGCTCTTTGTCTTGGGAATGTAACCAAGACCTTCTTTTCTATTGTTTGTCCTTTGCTTGCTCAGTATCTCATCAATAACCTCTTTACCTCTGTGTTGAGAACCTCTTGCAAGATCTTCTTTTCCATAAGATAAAGTGGAGGTACTTGGCACATCATACCATTTCAATTGAGTTTGGAGCTGGTCATGAGACTCATTTAAAGTAGAATGATCACTTCTCAATGCCTTGTGAGCACTTTCAAGGTTATCAAACTTCTCCAAAAGTCTAGCATGAATAACCCCAAATTCAATCTTTTCTTTCTTTAGTTTCTTTACCTTGGCAAGAGCATGGTCACGTTCTTTGATGAGCTGAGCCACACCTTCTTCATGTGACTCCTCAATGGTTTCGAGTCTCTCTTCCAAAGATACTCGAGCTTCCTCTTCTTCTTCCAAGGCATTCTTCAAAGAAGCTATCTCCAAGGCATCTTCTCTTTCAATTCTGCCAATTCTTCAAGAAGATCTTCGGCTTGAGCAAGTTGACTCATAAGAGAATCAAAATGGAGTTTGTGCTCACCTTGCAGGTTAGTGAAAAAGGTGTCCAAAGCAATAACTTCTTATTTCATTTTAAGACTGTCATGATCATCCATATCCAAAACTATGTTAGTCTTAGGAAATGAAGAGCTAGAACTTGATACCTCGGACCCTCTTGCCATTAGGCAAGTAGCGTTGTTGTTGATGACGTTCTCGTTTGGCGAGTCGAAGAGAGATGATGGAGACTATGTGGTGGCTATAGCAGCCACCTCGCGAGAACTATCTTCATCCTCTTCATCTTCACTTGTAGAGGAGTATTCTTCTTGTGCTACTAAGACGATCTTGGGTTGCTTCTTGTAGGGGCCATTCTTCTTAATAAATGGCTTCTTCTTAGGTGCTTTGGATTTTTCTTTAAGAATGAGCCTGCCACCATTGTCTTCTCTATTTTGATATGGACACTCGGCTACAAAGTGCATCCTATCTCCACAGTTGTAGCAAGTTCTCAGTTTTGGGCCACTTTCTCTTCTTCCATTTGACCCGTTCTTGCGCTCGAGTTCCGACTTGGCTTTGGCAGGATCCTTCCAAAAGTTCCTTGCATAAAACACCATGTACTCACCATGAGCACGTTTGACTTCATCGGGGCAGTCCATGGAAGCCCCATCAAATGCTCTTTCATCCTCCTCTTGCTCAACAACATTGGCTTTTAGAGCAACATTGACACCCTTTTGCATTCCAATGGCCCGAGCACGGGCATCTTCAGCATTCTTTGCCACCACTTTGAATGACGCCATTTCTTGCATGACCTCATTGGATGTCATTTGATGGTAGTTATCTCTACCTTATAGGCTCTTCAAGTCTGTTGGCTCGAAAGGCATTAAGGCACTCACATATTTCCTTTTTATCCATGCATCATCAATGTGAGTGGCTCCATACTTTCTAAATGTTGTTCCGATCCCCTTGAGTCTTCTATACATGTCTTCATGGTTTTCACCATCCAACATGTAGAATCCCTCAGCTTCATTACTAAGGGCATCATACTTATTCCTTCTCATGCTTTCATTCCCAACAAAGAGATCAGTGAGGGCATCCCAAGCTTCTTTAGCTGTGTTGAGATGTTCAATGTGTGGCATGTCCTTGGGACCCACACCGAGCTGTATCATGTGGAGAGCAGTGGCATTCAATTGGCTATCCACGACTTATCTTCTTGTCAGGTTGGTTTGATCTCCAATATGAAGACCCTCTTCAATAATCCTCCAAAGTTCAATAGAGGAGCTGCAAACATGAGACTTCATTAAGAATTGCCATTGATTGAAAGTTGATGCAGTGAGCTTGGGTGGATCACCCCTATTGTTTATATGAGGATGAGGGATAGGTGGGTCGGGGAATATACGTGACGAGCCTCACTATATTCCTCCTTACCACTTCCCTTCTTGGAGGTGGAACCATTAAGTTTTTCACCCTCCGCATCATCATCCTTGGATCCGGTGTTAGCCTTTTCCTTAGATGATGGTGTGGCTGCCTCAGAGGAGGACGGAGATTGGGCTATGGATGATGTGAGGCGAGCAATCATTTGATTCATCTCCTCCATTTTGGCCTCAAAGGATTTCAACAAGGTTGTTTCCAACATATTGAGATCATCCATTGTGACCTTATCCATAGCCTCATTCCCATCACCCTTGGTACCCATACTACTCTTAGGCGGTTAAGCCCGAATTAAGAGATGGGGCTCTGATACCAATTGAAATGGATCGTATGGGCACCTAGAGGGGGGTGAATAGGTGCTACTTCAAATTTTAATGATTTTTCAATTTTAGGCTTAGCACAAAGGGTAAATTCTCTAGATAAACTATTAGGTGGAATTTCCCTATATGCAAACCTATCTACTAGCGAGTAAAGAGTGAGTGGAAGAGGAACGGGTAAACCGTAGTGAAGCACGCGGAGACACATGATTTGTTTGACCGCAGTTCCTTCCTTGTTAAGGGAAGTACGTCTGCGTTGGAGGGGTGGGCGGTACTAAGACAACCACGCCACAATAGGCCTCACCCTGTTCTCTGATGGATCCCGCCACCAAAGGCCTGATCCACCTTTCCACTATAGGGACCCTTCGAGGCGGGTACCGGCGCCTTTACACAACTAGTGGGGCACAACTCCACAATCAACTTGGAGGCTCCCGAAATGACAACAAGCTGCCACAAGAACAATGTTATCAAAAACAACGAACAAGATCTAGATATTGACAAGAATACTAGATCAGGGATTTCTCCAAGTGAATGGAGAGGAGTTGATGCGCTTGATTCGTGATGACGATGATGATCCTCTCCTCCTTCATTTCCCCCAAAGATCAAAGCCTTTGGGTGGTTGAAGTGGGAGATCGAGAATGGGAGCTCTTGCACAATGTCTAGACAATTTCGAATGAATCAAGAGTTCTGAACGTTGGAGAAGAAGGGGTACTCATACCCCCTTCCAAAACCAGCCGTTGGAGCCTTTGGGGGCCGGATTATCCGGCCTAGGGAAAAATCCGCCCCAGACTCGGAATATCTGGCAGATAGTCCGCCCCCTGTCTGAGTGTCGCGCAGAGCTTGCACTTGATCATCTTCTGGGGGCCGGATTATCCGGCCCCATGTGAAGGCTGGATTATCCGGCCCAGGGAGGAAAAACCGCCCCAATTCAGATTTTCCGGTAGAAAATCCGACCAGACTCCGAGCGACGCGCCTTGGCATGCTTTGCTCAAAATCTGGGGGCCGGATTATCCGGCCCATGCGACAGCCGGATTATTCGGTCTGGGGAAGAAAAACCGCCCCAGTTTAGATTTTCCGGGAGAAAATCCGACTAGACTCCGAGCGACGCGCCTTGGCTTCGTTTGAGCAATGAGGTAGGCCGAATTATCCGGCCCTTGGTGGGGCGGATAATCCGGCCCCCCTCAAAGCTTCCTGCACACTTAGCGCACATGAATAATCTCCATAGTATTGTTATCTAACACGCAAAACACAGGAAAACATGAAATTTTCTTTCACATGGGCTGTGGCCCAACTGTTGTGCGCCCATGCACTATCACGACCGGTACTACCGGACTTGATGACCGATAGTACCGCTTGGGGCGGTAGTACCGCAAGCTGGTACCGGGTCGTCCAGAGGCGATGGCGCTGGCTTCAGTATTGGCCGGTAGTACCAGTCATGTTGTGCGGTATTATAGGGGCGCGGTAGTACCGCTGATGGGAGCGGTAGTACCGCTGTCATGTGTCTTCCACATCTCCTCTTCCAAGCATCCCTCTTGTCGGGCTTGATGCTCCGGGCTTCCTCCCTTGCCTCCGTACTTGTCGGTGTGAACCTATCATGAATATGGGACGGAGTATGAAGTAGTATACCATTCCAAAAGGGTAGGAAGTGGGCTCGCATAGAGGAACAAATTCACCTTTGGAGTCCATGACGACTTGGAATAAGTTGGAGACCTTGATGTGGTAACGATCGTAGGTCGGGCTACATCATCTCCCCCCCTTCAAAAAGAGTCATCCTCGACTCTACACGCTCATCACAAAGTAGAAGATGATGAGGGCAAACCTCTAGGGTGGCCTGATCTTCACGAATCTCATGGTCAAATCGATGGGAAAGCGAGGGGAAAGGGAGAAGGTAGCGGAAGCGGTCGCACACCTCGTGAAGAACACGATGAACACACGCAAAACTCACACGATACAAGGCCGATTGCTCTCGCCGGTGGCCACCGGTCTGATAGAATCCTCGCAAGGAAAGATCGGTCAACGTGCTCCCGTCAATCCCAAGCGGAGAGGGAAGAACACCTTGGAGAGGGTCTTGACAACTACGCTCACGCAGTCGCAAACGTAGGCCTTGTAAACGAGGGAGGCGAGATGCAAACTCCAACGAGGTGGTGACAATAGTCGATCCCCTTTGGTAGAAGGGGATGAGGCAAAACTAGAAATTCCACAAAGGGGGGTTTTCTTTAGTCTATCATCTATGCCTAAGGGATACATGAGGGGTGGGGGCTCTATTTATAGGCCAGCCACTTACATAGGGGTAGTTTGGGGAATAACTCTAGGGTTGCAACATAATAAGGGGGTACACGGGCTTGGGCCCAGATCTAGTGCGCGTAGGCACCATGGTGACCGGTAGTACCGACCCTCAGGTCCAGTAGTACCAGGTGGGAGCGATAGCTCCGTCTCAAGTGGCAGGTGGTCTCCAGGTCCGGTAGTACTAGTGGTGCAACCCGGTAGTACCGCTTGGGGCCGGTAGCACCGCAAGCCGGTACCAGGACATCCAGAGGCGATGGCGCAGGCTTATTTCGTGGCTGGTAGTACCGTTGAGGCTGAGAGGTAGTACCGGGGCGCGGTAGTACCGCTGTTGGGAGCGGTAGTACCGCTCGCGTCTGTCTTCTTGGGTGACTTGGGGACGAGCTTGGACTTGGCGTTGTATATGTAGTAGCATCCGTAGTACGGGCTGTATCAGCTCCCCCCTTCAAAAAGAGTCGTTCTCGACTCTATACGCTCATCATGTAGAGGTGGTCGAGAGACATTCTTGATCCCGGGGTTCACCATGTAGTCTTCCTCGAGAAGCTTGATGTGGCAGCTCTTCAATGTTCCTTCACTTTCCATGTAGCCTGCAAAGCTCACAACAAAAGCGAAGCAACATTCAAAGAGTAGCCAAGTCATGAAGATTATAGCACGAGTCCTCAAGTAGAAGGAAGTAACCTTATGGTGTAGGGGTAGCTCGATGAAGAGCATCTTGTCAACTTATGGTCCATAGAGGTTGACGCGGAAGCAATTGTACCTTCACACAACAAAGACCAAGCAAAATATGTTTGTGTGTGATAGAGGAGCATGTCATTTGTCGCATGTCCATTCTTGTTCACAACACTATTAGCACAACTCAAGTATAGCAACCGAAAGCATATGCAAGGTCAAAGTGCATGGAAATTAATTGAACATCATCCAAATGTGAGAACTCGAAAACTCCATATAACGTCTTAGTGTGGCACTCAAAGCAATTGGCTAAAATATTGGTCAACATCTTTGATGCAAGGATATGAGAATTCGGCAAAAACACATGAGGAAAGATATCCAAAACAACATCATTATGTGTGCAAGCCAACCATTGGAAAGAATAATTGTTCAATATGTTGGATGCCATACACATATCATCAAAAGACAAAATCATGGGGGTATGAGTATCGCAAGCGGAAGCAAAAACAACATGTTTGCAAACAAACCATATGAAAGAGCAAGTGGTCCTTATGTTTGTTGCAACAACAATACGAGAGACTTGGAAGCTCTCGTGACTATACATGCTCAAATTGGCATTATAGTTGCACACAAAACATCAGAAAGAGAAATTGTTCAACATTTTTGTGGCAACACACAAAGCATCAATATCCAATAGCAACGAAACATGATTGTCACAAGGTGAAAGAATACCATCAACATGCTTGCAAGCAAACCATAGGAAAGAGCAATTTTTCAACATAAAAGATGCAAAGCAAGCAAAAGGTATCAGAGCTGGGTTCGATCTTGAAGTCACTTGGGGGATGCTCTCTAGAGATCTTTTTTTCAACTCGTGCTCAACCGAGGTTGACATTCTTGTGCGGGTACCTACACACATCAAACACAAAAGGAAGAACATGTATGCATGGTAGAGAAACACATCATCCATCATGACGTATATCTTCTTGTGCACATCACCATGAGTGTCAATTAAGTATGAAATAGATGCATGGTGAATATTCAAGTGGGGAACATGCTTATCATGGCAATCATCAAAATCTCCAAAATTTGAGAAAGCTATGGGGGCCATCTCAATAGAAACCATATGAGAATTATTGTTGCAAGCAAAACAAGTGAAAGAGCAATTGTTCATCTTATTGCAAGCAACGGGAGAAATTGTAAAACATCCAAGACAAAGCATGGTCCTAGGGATACCATTGATAATATCATTGCAAGCAAAACACTGGAAAGAGAAATTGTTCAACAAAGTGCAATCAATGATATCATCAATGTAACGTGTAGAGCATGGCATGTCTATGGCAACATCATCACAATCAAATAATTTCACATGCTCAACATTATGAAATGGTAAAGTATCACATGGAAATATCAATGAATCATATGTGATATCACAAACATCATCCATAGCATGCAATCATCACAAGTCATCATGTCCACTAGTGGGATCATGGCATCATCAACACCCGTATTCTTACCTTGTTCATACCTCTCATATGAAGTCGGTGTTGTGGTAGAATTGGCCTCCATGTGGGCGAATTCTTCATCATGTATGGGGATGGCATCATCTTCATCCACCATGTACATATTCTTGGTTGGAGGCATCATCATCTCCAAGCTTGGCGCTTCTTGATCCATGGAACCTACCAAATCATGAGAAAACACACTAGAGGTAGAGGGTAAGTTGTCAGAAATCAAAATGGTCTCATGTGACCTATCAACTACCACTCTCAACTCATTTGGTGTATCACTCATGCCCTCAAAGTGGAAGCAGTCAATCTCACGTATGGTGGAGTCGCTCATCTCACTCTTGCTTTCACTCAAGTGGGCTAAGTGGCTCTCATACTCACATGGGATTGGTACCACATCATCACTCAAGCATATGAGGGTAGGCTCGGTTCTCTCAACTCCATGCGCCTCCTTTGGTGAAGGGAAAGTCCCATGCTCACCATTCTTGACCTTGTCGTCGCCATCTTGCACCTTGGCTTGTGTAGATCTCTTGAAATACTCGTCCAACTTGGCGAAGTAGAGGTCTTCGTCCTCCTCATCCATGAGGTTGCATGCGTCATCTAGGACGTCAAGTCTTGGCATTGATGCTTGATGGCGTGGAGGAGAGCTTGCTCTTGGTGCCATTTTGGTGGTGGCACGAGTAGTTGAAGGTGCCTTATGATGGTGTTGACGGAGGTCATTGGCGTACCTTGCCAAAGGTTGATGTAGATGGCTCACTTGGTCATCCACATGACGCTCGCGACGATGCGCCTTGTCCTTGGCACTCTTCTCTTTATGTTTGTGCCTTCTTGAGCTTGGTTGAGAATTATGGATGGTGCTCAACATATATTCTCCGTCTTCATGGCGAAGATGCCTTGAATGACATCTTGTATCCTCTTGATGTTGGTGATGATCTCTAGATGATGTATGTCGATGAAGATTCTTGCTTCATGGTGCCTCTTTTGGAAGATGATGTTGGGGCGCCACTCTTCTTGTAGGCGGTGGCACTTGTTGCCTTGGAGGTTGTTTCACTTGACGCCTTCGAGGTTGTGGTGCTTGGCGCCTTGGAGATGGTGTTGCTTGGTTCCTTCGAGATGGTGGTGCTTAACGGCTTGGAGGTGATGGTGCTTGTCGCCTTGGAGATGGTGGCGCATGACGCCATGTAGGTGTCCACGCTTGACGCCTTGGAGGTGGATCATCAAAGTAGGTGGTGCCCTTTGGTGTGGCACGCTTGGCCTTAAAGGTCATGGTTTCTTGATGATGCGTCTCTGCTAGCTTGGCGTAGTAGTCCTCCATCTCCAAGCGGTGGAGGTATTCTTAATGGCTCATGGAAGAGCCCTCGAAGTGGGTGAAGCTCGCCATGTCCTCCATGCTTGGTGATGCGTCATCGTTGAAGCACTCGAAGGCATCCATGCTTGGGGAGTCGTTGTTGATGTAGTACTCCATATCTCCCAAGCATGTGGAGCCATTGTGAGTGTAGTGCTCCATGCATGAGGAGCCATTGTCGATGTAGAGCTCCAATTCCTCCATGCTTGAGGAGCCATAGTTGATGACGTGCTCCATGTCTTCCATGCATGTGGAGATATCATAGGTGCAACGCTCCGGGTCCTCAAAGCATGCGGAGCCATTGTCGGTGTAGTGCTCCATCATGTCCTCGATAATTATGGAGTCGTAGTCGTGGTGGCTCATCATGGATTCTTCATAGATATCATCCTCGGTTCCGGAGTCCCTAGACATGTTTCACAAGACCAAGTGGTGTATATGGAAGTGGTGGGGGTTTAGGAATACGACGTCAAACCTTACTTTACCTTGGAAGATAGTATCGTGCAAGTGGCAACACTTGAGACCAATCAAAACCAAGCAAAGAATTTCACGCGGAACACCAAAACCAACTAACCACTAAAAACACACACAAATCTTATGGTGGATGGGTATGGAAGGTGGCGTGTCCAAGAACAATCCGAACTCAAGATGTTGTAATGGCAAATAAAGAACCACGATGATCACAAAGCAAAACAAGTCAATCCACAAGATAGGAATTATGTACAAGGAAACACACATGGTGGGATAAATGGGACTTGTGCAATGGAGAAAGTGAGACAAGAACCAAATGATTACCTAGTGAAGAGTATAAGCTCGTGTCGCACAAGTGCAAGGAGAGACGCTAGTTCGATTGCAATAAATTGGTGGGCTACAAGATATGCACAAAAGTACCACCTATTTGATGTTCATCAAGCTTGCGCTTCCTTTTCTATGAGGCACTTGTTTCTTTCTTTTTTTCTTTTTTTACTCTCTTTTTCTTTCTTTTCTTTCTTTTTCACTTGCCTTTTTCTTATGCCAACAACTATACAAGATAACTATATGAGATAGCGCGCTCACAACTTTTGCTCGGAATTCTACAAGGTATCAAATGTGCATAGCCCAAGCAATCATAGGAGGAACTAGTCTCAATAGGTGTTTGTTTAACGCAAAGATAGTGTAGCTCACAAGGTAAAGCAAGTGGGGAGAAGTCGAGGAATTTTTTATACCTTTCGTCATCGATCTTCACCCTTTATTGGTGGATTCCACCTTGGTCACGGAATTTGGATAGAGTAGATAGCATGAACCACTTAGATGATGATGTAGAGCTCCTTCTCCTCTTCGAAACGAGCTAAACAACACCAAAATCCGAGTTCGTATGCAAAAGTTATGCTTAAAACGGTGAGAAGCTGAAATCTGGGAATTCTGCTATTTTTTTCTCTATACCGGGCGGTAGTACCGGGTTTCTGAGCGGTAGTACCGATCTTCCGGGGGGCCGGTAGTACCGTTTAGGTACCGAGGATGTGCGGTAGTACCGGGTTTTGACCCCGGTAGTACCGGATGTCGCAGAAACACCCAGTTTTGACACTTTTCGCGATTTTTGGGCGATTTGGGCGGAAATCTTCAATAAAAACACCAAATCGGAGGGGTAAATGATGGAATTAGGCCATGAGAATGTAGAGGAAGGTAGATCAACTAGTTTAGCAAGCAATCCATGGATCAAAACCTACCAAAACGCACTCAAATCACAGATCGGTTCGAAACACGAATTGGGGCTATTTTTGTTGGAATTTTCGAATTTATGGGGAAAAGACCAAATCGAGGAGAAATCTGTGGCAACCAAAAGCTGCTGGTACCAGATGATGAGGGAAAACCTCTAGGGTGGCCCGATCTTCACGGATCTCGTGGTCAAATCGATGGGAAAGCGAGGGGAAAGGGAGAAGGTAGCGGAAGCGGCCACACACCTCGCGAAGAACACGATGAACACACGCAAAACTCACACGATACAAGGGCGATTGCTCTTGCCAGTGGCCACCGGTCCGATAGAATCCTCGCAAGGAAAGATCGGTCAACGTGCTCCTGTCAATCCTAAGCGGAGAGGGAAGAACACCTTGGAGAGGGTCTTGACAACTACACTCACGCACTCGCAAACGTAGGCCTTGTACAACGAGGGAGGCGCGATGCAAACTCCAACGAGGTGGTGACGATAGTCGATCCCCTTCGCTAGAAGGGGATGAGGAAAAACTAGAGATTCCACAAAGGGGTTTTTCTTTAGTCTATCATCTATGCCTAAGGGATACATGAGGGGTGCGGGCTCTATTTATAGGCCAGCCACTTACATAGGGGTAGTTTGGGGAATAACTCTAGGGTTGCAACATAATAAGGGGGTACACAGGCTGTGGCCCAGATCTAGTGCGTGCAGGCACCATGGTGACCGGTAGTATCGGCCCTCGGGTCCGGTAGTCCCGGGTGGGAGCGGTAGCTCCGGCTCTAGTGGCAGGTGGTCTCCAGGACTGGTAGTACCGGTGGTGCAGCCCGGTAGTACCGCTTGGGGCCGGTAGTACCGCAAGCCGGTACCGGGACATCCAGAGGCGATGGCGCGGGCTTCAGTCGTGGCCGGTAGTACCGTTGAGGCTGAGCGGTAGTACCGGGGCGCTGTAGTACCGCGGTTGGGAGCGGTAGTACCGCTCGCGTCTGTCTTCTTGGGTGACTTGGGGACGAGCTTGGACTTGGCGTTGTAGATGTATAGAGTCCGTAGGACGGGCTGCATCAAGTTGAATCCTAACATCTTCCTAGGGTTCCTAGACATGGTTGGACACATGCTGGCGTGTCATTGCATGTGTTCTTTGGCAAACGAAAGTAAATACACACACAATAGAGTGGGTGCGGTGATGCAGCATATCTCAAACCTGTGCTACAATGCATGTTGCAGTTGAATCCCAGCATGTTGCTAGGGTTCCTGGACATGGTTGGACACATGCTGGAGTGCATTGCATGTGTTCTTGCCAAACCAAAGTGATACACACACATTAGAGTGGGTGTGGTGATGAAGCATCTCTCAAACTGGTGCTACAATGCATGTGGTAGTTGAATCCTAGCATGTTGCTAGGGTTCCTGGACATGGTTGGACACATGCTGGAGTGGCATTGCATGTGTTATTTGCCAAACCACAGTGATACACACACACATTAGAGTGGGTGTGGTGATGCACTATCTCTCAAACTGGTGCTACAATGCAAGTGACAGTTAAATCCCAGCATGTTGCTAGGGTTCATGGACATGGTTGGACACATGATGGAGTGGCATTGTATATGTTCTTTGCAAAAACACATAGATACACACACATCAGAGTGGGTGTGGTGATGCAGCATATCAGCAACTACTGCTAAAATGCATGTTGCAGTTGAATCGCAGCAGGTTGCTATGGTTCCTAGACATGGTTGGACACATGCTGGAGTGGCATTGCATGTGTTCTTTGCCAAACAACATTGATACACACACACATTAGAGTAGGTGTGGTGATGCAGCATATCTCAAACTGGTGCTAGAATGCATGTTGCAGTTGAATCCCAGCATGTTGCTCTAGTTCCTAGACATGGTTGGACACATGCTGGAGTGGCATTGCATATGTTCTTTGCCAAACCACAGTGATAAACACACACATATCAGAGTGGATGTGGTGATGCAGCATATCTCTAATTGGTGCTACAATGCATGTGGTAGTTGAATCCCATCATGTTTCTAGGGTTTCTAGACATGGTTGGGCAGATGCTAGAGTGACATTGCATGTGTTGTTTGCAAAACCAAAGTGATACACACACATTAGAGAGGGTGTGGTGATGCAGCATATCTCAAACTGGTGCTACAATGCATTTGGCAGTTGAGTCCCATCATTTTGCCAGGGTTCTTGGACATGGTTGAACACATGCTGGAGAGGCATTGCATGTGTTCTTTGCCAAACCAAAGTGACACACACACATCAGAGTGGGTGTGGTGATGCAGCATATCTCAAACTGGTGCTACAATGCATGTTGTAGTTGAATCCCAGCATGTTGCTAGGGTTCCTAGACATGTGTGGAAACATGGTGGAGTAGCATTGCATGTGTTTTTTGCCAAACCAAAGTGATACACACACATCACAGTGGGTGTGGTGATGAAGCATCTCTCAAACTGGTGCTACAATGTATGTGCCAGTTAAATCCCAGCATCTTCCTAGGGTTCCTGGACATGGTTGGAGACATGCTGGAGTGCCATTGCATGTGTTCTTTGCCGAACAAAAGTGATACACACACAAATTAGAGTGGGTGTGGTGATGCACCATCTCTGAAACTGGTGCTGCAATGCATGTTGCAGTTGAATCATAGCATGTTGCTAGGGTTCCTGGACATGGTTGGACACAGGCTGGAGTGGCATTGCATGTGTTCTTTGCAAAACCACATTGATACACACACATTAGAGTGGGTGTGGTGATGCAGCATATCAGAAACTAGTGCTAAAATGCATGTTGCAGTTGAATCCCAACATGTTGTTAGGGTTCCTAGACATGGTTGGACACATGCTGGAGTGGCATTGCATGTGTTCTTTCCCAAACCAAATTGATACACACACATCAGAGTGGTTGTGGTCATGCAGCATATCTAAAACTGGTGCCACAATGTATGTTACAGTTGAATCCCAGCATGTTGCGAGGCACTACAAGAAAGTTCCCTTCCGCAACGACTTGGCCCAACAGTCGTTGTAGAAGGCGCGTCTTCCGCGACAAAATTCTGCGCTCGATCGTGGCCGATGGAAAACTTTTTTTTTCTGGTTTCACGATCCTCTACTACGACGGAACCGCTAAAACATGGAGGAAGCTCGGCCAACAAATGGCAGAAGCAAGATTTCTGTTTCCTCACGCGATGTTGACTCGTCGAAGTCTTTTGAGGCGTGTGGGTCCCGGATGTAATTGTCTCTAGCCGACCATACTTTTTGGTCGCGGCTCCCAAATTTGAACTTGATAATGTGGCTCGATGCGTCTGTCGTTTAGTCAGGCTGCTAGGTCCCACATGTCAGCCTCTCATTAGAAGAATCGTGTGTATGATGAAATTTTTTTCCTTCGCTCGCACTACCCTGTTCCGAAGTTGATATAGCTTCTCGATGCATCTACCATTTAATCAACCTCTTGGGATCCACATGTCATCCTCTCATTAGAAGAAACGTGTGTATGATGGAATTTTTTCCTTCACTGGTGCTACCCTCTTCCAAAGTTGAGAGCATTGCTCGATGGATCTACCGTTTAGTCAACCTCCTGAGACCCACATGTCATCCTCTCATTAGAAGAAACGTGCGTATGATGGATTTTTTTTCCTTTGCTCGTGCTACCCTGTTCTGAACTTGATAGCGTTGTTCGATGCATCTATCATTTTATCACACTGCTGGGCCCCACATGTCATCCTCTCATTGGAAGAAACGTGCGTATGATGGATTTTTTACCCTCTGCCGTGCCTTCATGTTCTGAACTTGATAGTGTTCCTCGCTGCATTAGTCGTTTATTCAGACTGGTGGGTCCCTTATGTCAGCCTCACATTAGAAGAATCGTGGGTATGATGGAATTTTTTTCTTCTCTAGCACTACCCTATTCCGAACTAGATAGCATTGCTAGACGAATCTACCGTTTGCTCACGCTGCTAGGTCCCCCATTTCAGCCTCTCATTAGAAGAAACATGTGCATGCTGAACTTGTTTCTCGCTCGTGCCTCCCTATTTGGAACTAGTAACATTGCTCGATGCAACATCTGTATAAGTTCGCGCTGCTGGGTCGCACATATCAGCCTCTCTGTAAATGAAACGTTGATTGCTCGATGCAACATCTGTATAAGGTCTCTGCTAGGTCCAACATGTCAACGTCTCTTCAATTGCAACATGTGTATGACGGACTTCGTTGTTTTGACCTTGGCAACATTGTTGGGTCTTAGATGCCAGCCTTCTCTGTGTAAGAAACATGTGTATGCTGGAAAAAATGTAAAAGAACGACAAAGATTATATTATATATTATATATTTATATTGATAAACCTAGGAATCGAACTCAAGACTTCAACAAATGGGAACAATGTGCGCATCCACTACACCAGAACTATCTATGCCACACCTGGAAAAGATTACATTTATAAATGTTGAAATCACTTAAAATGAAAAGGCAGTGACCCTAACGACTTTCCATAAAAAATTCTAAATGCTCTGTATAAATACAACATATGTATGAGAAGCTTTTCCTATACTTTATCAGAATGGCACGGAAATGCTAAATTAAGACAATTTTGGGTGATATAAAAAATAACTTGGGTCCAATCTTGTGAACCAATGGATTCTTATCATGGGCTCCTTACTGAAACTTCTTTAGTGTGGTTCATGCTTAAACAACCAAGTAACAATGTGTTGAGGTTTGGTGTCCCACGGCCGACCTGAACCCGGAAGGAAAAATTAGCGAGGTTTTGGGCAATAGTTGGGTAGAATGTAGTAGTATTTTCTAATAAGCTCCTCACTGAAATTCAATGTACTCAATATGTCGGGGGTCGGCAGTCCACCTGACCCGGCAGGCTAAATTTGCAAGGTTTTGGACCAGTGTTGGGTCGAATGTGCAATCTTTTCGTTAGGTCCTTAGTGAAAATTCAATGTAGTTGGTACCCCATCCTCAAAAAAATGTAGTTGATACCCTAAAATATATATACTCTGCTCACCATGAAAGGCTAATTAAGGGAAAAAAATTGAAACATGATTATGGGATGTTTTTTGTCCAAAGTGGGGTTGAAATATTCATTTTCATAGACTGATTAGTAAAAATACATTGTACTGAAGGTCGATGGTCCGTGTGACCTGGTTGTACCTACGCCGGATCCAAAATAATGAAGTTGGAAAGGGAGAAAAGTGACCGATATTGCACCTTATTAAGAGTTTTACATAGCGAGGAACTTGGGCAGCGCAGGATTTGAAAATGGAAAGTACTGGAGGGAGTTTGACTGATTGACATGAAATCGTGTCATATCAAGTCTTACATCACGTAATCATCTGTTTGAAAAAGGATATATTTCGAGATGGTTTGGGTGGCTTTGAATCGGACTTAGTGTCCAATCGATTTGATGTACTCAAAACCTTGTAATCATGCCATATAAACTATAGACGATAGAGACACACTGGCCTTTACTTGCCCAACTTCATACAGCTCAGGTAAGCACCATCTTATACTGATCGCTCGAAGTTGTATGCTTCCGTACGATAAAATTAATACATGTCACAATTAGCGCCAACATGTGGCATTGTCATCATGTGAAAAGGCTTAGAATTCGCATATTTAGTTCATAGTTTCGAACACAATAATACAACCAGTTTGTACACTAGCACAGATAGTACAATTTCAGAACATTAGAGCTTGACTTGTTCATGTCACATCAGAGCTTGACTTTTTCATTTCACATACAAAAGAATGAGCAAGGATACATACTGTATTGAACATGTAATTTCACGGTAGAGCCAAAAGTATGCCATGTATCAGAGACAATATAGGGTTTGTGTAAACAATTTTTCTTTTTTGAACGGGTGTGCATAAACTTTTTTTTAGAAAATCGGCATAAACATTTGCGGCTATCATCCTAGGGCGTCTTGGCCTGCTTTTGAGTACTGAGCCAAGATCAATTACGGCCCAGTTAAGGCCTGTTTTGTGGCCTACTTTTGCCTATTCGCTAAGAGGAAAGGAGGAATATTCCTCCCAAAACACAAAGCTGTCCACTAAAACCATTGTACTAACAGTCAACTGTTGAACCACGATGCTAAAAAAGATAACACAACGATACACCAGAAAGATCCACAACTCAGTCTAGGGATGGAACAACAATCCTACCACACCTAAACTAGGCCTAAACCAAATTGCCGCCTATCGCACTCTATTCCACCCATCTTTGGGAAGGCTGATAACTTCCACATGCTCACCTTCAATTGGATAAAGGTTGCAGCATTTAATCTGAGTGAATTGTGTTCCACGAAAGCTTTTGTATGTTGTGTACACACAGTTTTTTCTCATGACTGGGAACAATGTGCCATCAGGATCCTTGCATCCGCTTTTCTTCATCATCTTGTCAATGATTGGATAATTGAGACCGAGAAACAAAGAGTTATCACCCAGGCTGTTAACCTGCCTCCAAACGATGACCCCTAGAGGTCCAGCAAAGCTAGGATCCTCTTAAAAAATGTAGACACGAGAGGAGAATATAGGCGTAGGTTAGTCCCATTTTGAGCATGGGGAATGATTTCACCCTCTTCGCCATGGGCAACCCCCCATGCCATATGTTGTAATTATGATCATCAAGCGTTCACCATCAGCCGATCGAGCAAGTAACCACATGCCTGGCCGATCATTCAGAATAGGTGCTAGGATTACAAACGGAAGCTCCTTGTTTCCTGCAACATCCGAATTCAAGACAAAAAGTGCATCACTGGCATACATATTCTAACACCAGCATTCTTCATTGTTCATGCTAATAGTGTGAATAGGCAAATCCTGACAACAATATTACTCAATAAATTAACAACATTAGAAATTGCATTTCTTATTCTGCTGATCCGAATATTTGGATTTCTTTCTTATATTAGTTTCCTAGTTGTTGTAAGTTTCAAAAGAGGAAGCGCCACTTTTTATTGATATAGAGGCATGTCCACTTGAATCCTATAGGATTAGATGCCTACAATATTTTGGATCAAGTGGTGTTTGATTGCACAAGAATACCAAAGGAATTGTACAAAGATGTTGGAGTGGATGGAAATTTTCCTCCAAAATAGAGTGTAAAGGAATCATTTGAAGGAATTCCTAAGGATTATACTCTTTTGAATCAAACAACATTTTTTAGAAAAAAATCCTAAGGATCCAAATCCTACAAAAATCATAAACAATTCCTCTGAATCCCAAGGAAAAATCCAAAAAGGAAATATTGGTGTCCTACAAAAGTCATATGTGATTCCTACAATCCGGGGAGGTCCTGAAAGTACAAAAAGATAAAGAAACCCGGCTTCATTGTGTTGCGCTCACAATTGAGATGTTGGTTAGTAATACCTTTCATATTTTGAGAATGAATGAACTTACTAGTGCAGGGACGCCATCATACACTATATTTTTGAAAGACATATTACTGGTAGTAATTTATTAGTGGCAATGGTTCATTCATTTTTTAGGACATAAAGGTTGTGCTCATTCGGTCATTTGAAAGGTTAAACATAAACAAGGTAGTTAAAGAACAACTTCACTGAATCACTCACAATGTATCATCATGGAACTAGAATTACCTTCCAATGTGGGATCCCAGCAGTAGGTGCAGCCTTTACTTGTGGCCGCAAAAATGAGACCACCGTGTACAATGGCATCATAGAACTATCATCTTCCATGACCTGAATGCTCTAGGAATCTCCAAGATTGGCTACCGCCTTCCAGGTAGGCGATTTCACCATCGAACAACATGAGGATCTTATACTCTGTGTAACCCCATCTTTTGTGGGCACTCTGCAGATTACGATCTTCAATAGATCAAGACATCTATCGCATGACTTATTGAACTTTTCTCCATACCCGTGGATTCGCCAAAAAAACTTTTGAAATATGCATGATTTCAGAAATGAGTACATGTAACTGGGGGAACCCTGTCTGACTAGTAGCATTACATGTTATATACTGGATGTGAGGCAGCCTGAATGCCACAAGTAATCGTCGATGGAAGTTTGATTACTCGCTAGGTGTAGATGTTTGCTAGGCACAGGCCCCACGCTAGTCCATGACGACGAGCTAGTCGTCGTTAATGCCAACCTAGAATTTTTCGTGCATGAAGGGCAGGATGGCGGTGCGCCGAGGATGGTCGAGGGGCACCACATCATACACCATGTCATGCAGACGATGTACCCTCATACCGTCATAGTGCTCGTCGAACCAATAAGCAGGCTGAGGCACAGTAGGAAGGGTTCATTCCAATGGTGAAAAGTCCATTTCGTATCTTCATTATTAGTGATACGATCGTACAGCAGCTTGCAGCATGCGGCTAGCCTGACGGTGCTGGAAATGTCCATACACTGAACGATGAGGTCAACATCGTCCATGCTGAGTTGATCCCACTTGCATCGCCTGCTGAGCTTCAAATTGGCCATCATAGCCGAATGGATTTAGGTGGATGCCAAGTGTGGCAGGGGTTTCTGCACGAGGAGGCGATCATTTGGAATGGGTGAGAAGAGAGAGCATGGGGGAGATCGTGGGCAAAGTGGGGGCTAGGGAAGAAGATGGAGAGGCAAAGAAAAAATGGGGGAGCAGATTTTACTTGCTTGCTCTGTCTAGTCAAGAACAACATCCACTACACCGCCGCCAAGACTTAAATTTATGTTAGACTAGCAAGCCACGCAGCTAGTAATTTGACAATACTCTTACTACATATCAGAGGTGCAGTATTTTCTAGTCACATCAGTTTGACCAGAGGGTTTTCTTTTTACAGCTTTCATTTCAACATACTGTAGTATTTTCAACAAAAAATAGGTGGTCGAACTACTACTAGTAGTAGTAGCCACGACATAGACACGTGTACTTTCATCTTGTTTCCCTACATGCAGAAGTCATAGCACAAACCCGATAATATATACACCGGATATAATGCACAATACGGGTGTATCCGTGGTATTTTTGGCATGTTGCATGTGTTCATATATGTTTCAGTATAATGTAATGGAATTACACGTGTACAACATGCAATCACACAACAAAATGAGATACGTGTATGGACACAAGATTTCGCTCAAGTCAGGCAATGTGCATGACTTTGTGTGGCTCTGATTCACTGACATGTGGTCCATGTTTAGGCCGTCCCCACCTGCTAGTGAGAATCTGCATGCATCATGCGCTTGGAGCCACTAGGTACGTCCATGACGAAAATTACAATTTGCAACTACTTACACCGGCAACAAGTTGTTGCATGTGGCACTTCCAAGTTTTCAGAAAATGTGAAATAAATCATGAACATAGATCATATTTATATAGTTCATCTATAAATTTCCATCCCAAATATATTACTAGTACATGGTATGGCCACCACAAAATGAACAAATGAACACAAGATATTGTTTGCTTATGTTTTTTATTTTTCATTCACACAGGTGAAATAAGATCTTATTGTGGGACATAGTATTGTAGATGCAGAAGATACGACATAGCCAATGTTCCGGATTTATTTCAGATTTTTTGAGAACTCGAAAGTGCAACAAATAATAAAGGGGTGCGGGCGCAACGAGTTGGAGAATATTCGACCCGCACTGACTAAAACTATGGATTGCATACAAAAGGAGATTGATCAAATCGCATGCCTTGCACTTACATTGCAGCGAAATGAGTGTTAGAGTACAACGAGTTAACGCCTGAGGCCATACGATACAAATCAGGCGAAGGAAATAATTCAAGATACGCAAATCCCTATTCCATATGATCACGATGTTCAACCCTTCTCCCTTGAACCGTTAATTATGCCGGTTCCAATCCTTTGTGTTGGCCAAGCTTGGGACGAACCACAACGGAGTCTGCCGCCAATTCCAGCCAATGTTGGTTGAGAAACCAATAGCGGTGTCTTGAGCACTCATACTGAAGCGACATATTTCAGGGCGAAGATTAAATCCACCAAGACTAACTGCATGCGGCAAGGTGTATACATAGTTACTCTTTAGATCTCCAGGGCCAAGTCCTGTCGGGCCAACTGGAATAGTAATCAGATAGTTCAATCCAAGGAAGATAGAAAATGCTCGAAGGTCTAAAACCCTCCGCCATTGCCTCGGTGGAAGTAACCTACTACTGTCAATCGAGAACACATGGCAGCAAAACCCAGTAAAATAGGTGTGAATATTGCGGTCGTGATGATAACCAACATTTTCAGTGATAGGATAACCACCACAAGTAGTGTCATACCGCCTATCACTAACGCCCACAATATTGATCATAATAAGGCTACCACCATCAGGAAATCTTGCTAACCACCACAGATCAGGACCGTACTCACGATTACCATCAAAATCAGGTGGCCCTAGAAGACGCACATGACCTTGCAATGAAAGTACATTCAGAGGTCATCTGAGCAAAATTTGAATGATAAAGCTTGAAAATTTAATGATGGAAATTTTACCCCATGCGCAAGGATCCCATGCATAAACATTGCCAATATGAGTTACATCATAGACTACTCCCTTGGGGGTAATTGCATCGCGGTAACTGAACATGCTGAACTGGTTCTCAAGAACCATCCACATACCATGAGAACCATCAAGGAAGGCAATTACCATAACGAAGATGTCCAGGATAGTGGAATCCTTATAGTTCCTAGTAGCTGTGGGAACTCGGCAAATGGCTATCTCCAGTAGATTAGTAGGCTGACCAGCCGCCATAAACTTAAGTACCTCGAGTGTGGCCTCAAAATCGAAGATCGCTGGTATAGGAATCTGGAGACGAGTGAACACATTGACAAGCTCCCAGTTCTAGGCGAGGCCAACAGTGGTGATCCAATCTCCATGGGTGCCTGCTCACTTCTTACCCTCACAATCTAGCATCACAGCATCGGACAAGGACATGTCCAGCGGCATCAGCTTGCACAAGGTCCACCTGAACTTCTTATGTGGCTTCTGCTTGCCACTGCCACAATAGTAGTTTCCCTTGTAGAACTGCTTCATGTGATTGTCGTAGTAGAAGACATTGTACTCAAGCGGTAGCTCAGTTGGGTGAGAGTGAAGAACATAGGGAGACCAAATGGATGAGATTTCGCCAGGGATGAACTATGTGTTGCTGTGTAAAGATAACGTTTCCAGCTGGCGACGAGGCTCGCGGCGGTGATGACGTCGCATCTGGCTGAGATTTCTTCAAGGGGCCATCAGAAAACACCTTAGAAGTGTCACTATCATCGATCAATTGGGCCATCACGAGGACGAGCTTGAGAAGGTGGGAGCGATGGCGTTTGGTTTCGATTGGGGTTTTGGAGGACAGAGCGAGCGGTAGCTGGTAGGGCGAGACGGAAAATAGTCTATCAAAATGGGCACCATAGATGATCCTAAAGCAGCATGGTGGCGTTGGCGCGTGCCTGTATTGGTGTGCGAGTGGGAATGGGAGTCGCCAGGATGCTAGAGGTGAAGTGAGAATGGAATGAAATAAAACCAAGCATGCCTTCTTTCTCTCTACTAATGCCGTGGAAATGGCCACGGCAGTCGTTGCCATAAGCAGCGATTGATAGAATCAGGGGGAGAGCTGGCGGTCATCTGCGGTGCGAGATGGGGGCGGATGCACATGGGTTTACCCAGGTTCAGCCCCCGGGAGGGTAAAGACCTACTCCTGCTAGACTGGATTAGTGGAGAGCAAGTTACAGGGGTGGCTAGATCAGCGTCTAAGCAGCGACTCGCTTGAAGGGGTGTACGATGGAACATGAGTCCTTAGAGTACCCTAGGGAGGCTTATATATGAGGCACCTCGCTAGGGTTTACAGTTTACAACCGAACAGGATATGGATTCAGAGGCTTTGACCTAATCTGACTGGGCTTCAGGTACGCTTCTGGGCCTTCAGTCTCCAATCTCCAGGCCTTCTCCTCAGTTGCATTCAAGTCACCGTCCTATAGGCCTACTCGCTAGGCCTTCGGCCGGATCGGAACGTCCTGCTAGGCATACCCCATTCGGTATATCCCTATCAGTAGTCCCCAAGGCCATCATTGATTCAAACACAGGTGTTCATTTGGTAGTCGAAGTAGGCGAGTCCAATTTGGACGCCCAGTTGAATCGGTGATGGACTCTGCCGAGAATCAAGGAAATTTTCCATCGGGTTTCTAGTCGCAGCTTTGGAGAATGCAATCACTATCGAGTGCTGCCCCGTCGACTAGACAGGGCATAGTTGCAGGCGAGTCAAGTGAAGAAGTTGGACCGTCAACTTGGTCAAAAATATCCGTTGGGTAGTCCAACGGTAACTTCGGTGCAATTACCGCGGGTAACAGCTATCCCGAAATCGGCGGGCAACGCTTCCTTATAAGGGGAGTGACGGATCAGTCATGTAGACCCTTCCCCGCATTCTTTATCCTTCCACATGCATTCCCTCTGTCTTCCCTCGATCTAGACTCTCTAGACCAAGCGACCCTTCTTCCTTCCTGATGGCGCCTCCGAAAGGTCCGTGGGGGAAATCTAAGTGCACTGCGGCGCATCTCAAGTCCTTTGAGGACGCGCGGGTCCTCTATAAGGGGAATTGGCGGATCCTCGTGTCTTCCGAGGTCGAGCCAAAGCCACATGCTGGCGAGTTCATCTGCTTTCCAAGCCATTTGGAGATGGGCTTGGGGTTCCCCACCTTGTTATTCTTCCGGTGGTTCTGTGCATATTACGCGATCAAGCCGTCGGATCTCAGCCCACACAGCATCGAGCAGCTGGCAATCTTCGTTGCCTTCTGCGAATGCTACCTCGGCTGTAGGCTGTACTTCCCGCTATGGTTGGAGCTGTTCCACGGCCGCTTCGGGTGTGAAGGGTCCGGCGGCCCGATCTTGACGGTCGGAAGCATCACATTTCAGTTGAAGCCGAAGGTCAATTTCGTCAAGCTCCTGTTGTCGAAGAAGGCCACGAGCGAATGGAAGAAGAGCTAGTTCTATGTGAAGGAGTCCACCCCCTTCGGCGAAGTGGCGTTGCCCAAATTCTTCGCGGAGAGAAGCGAACCCTGTCGGCTGGCAACGGACAAGCTCCCCGACGATCAGAGGATGGCCATCATGGAGATGATGGACTAGATCCAGAAGTTGAAGGACCAAGGGCTGTCCTCGATCAACCTATATAAATGCTGGCTCGGGCGGCGCCTGGTCCCATTGGTGACCCGGCCGCACTGGATGTACGAGTACAGCGGGAAGAACGATCCTTCCCAGACCAGCAAGGAGTCATGGGATGCTGCAGATTACAAGGCTGCCTTGAAGAAGATTACCAATGCGGAATTTACAACCACGTCGGCCGGGCTCGCCCCATACGTTCCTATGAAGAATGAAGCTCCTACGGTAAGTCTCTCTCTGAATTTATCTTCAGCCATGATTCCCGCGGTGCAATTTGCAGCCGCACCATTTGATGTTTATTCGTGGCCACTCTCAGTTGTTCCAGGTTCTCGAGGGCCGGCTCCCCCCACTTGACAAAGAGGTCCCCCAGGAGCTCGAGGAGGGTGCCGAAGAATAATCCTCTGAGGACGAAGAGGAAGAGAGGGAGGTTCCTCCCCCGTCGCCCGTGGCTCGCAATACTTGCATGCAGAAGCAACGCGAGTTCGAGGTGAGCCGTAGTCTTGAAGAGCGCGATGAAGACGACGAAATCTTGCAAGAGCACAGCTCACGGCGAACAGCCACACCGGTGAAACCCGCGCATGAACCGAAGTCGCTCGCGAAGAAGCCGGCTTTGAAGCTAGCATCACCATCCAAATTGGCAGTGGTGTTCGAGTCAGACGATGAATCCGACGACGATGTGACCGAAACTTCACACGAGATCCCGGAGGGTGTGACTCCGATGATGGGATCGGAGGCTAAAGATGCGGAAGCGGCGGTGGAAGTTCCGCCCGCGGTGATCGTGCCGACAACTTCGGCGGTATCAGAGCGGGATGCGGCTGAAGCTGCGACGTCCAAGTCACCATAGCCTTCGGGGACGACCGCATCTTCCGAGCTGGAGATTCCCGCGACCGCGGCTTCATCATCAAAGAAGCCCACAGTATCGTGGACTTTTGATGTCTTCGAGAAAGGCCTCACGAGCAAGCTGGGCCCGGAGCTACACAATCCCACCCACATCAGCATGGGGTTACGTGTTCTTCCGGTCGCCAAGTGAGTCGTGAGTTTTCCTTTCCAATTCTTGGGCGACTTTTTGTATGATTTCTTTGCTCACTTTGGGGGTTTTGCAGGTCCGGCGCTAAGAAGATAGGTCGCCCCTTAATGGCTAAAATTCAGCCGGCCATCACCACAGGGGAAGGCGATCCCCCCAGGAAGAGGAAGCCTGCAGAAGTTGTGCCAACCGAGGGTGTGAAGAAGCAAAGGGGTGAGCCTAACAAGGCTGCAGCAAAAGACAACACCAAGGGAAGTGACCCTACCACCGGCGGCGAGGAGGTGGCGACCACTCAATCAGAGCCAGCTGAGGGGGCTCTGATGATAGAATCACCGGCTCTAGCAACCAGTGCCCCAGCGAGGGCGTCCGCGTCATTCCCGCGCTTCATGGTGAGGGGTTTTCCGATCGTGGCGGAAAACTAGTCTCCGCATATGATAGAGATCGTCGATGAGTACGTTGCACCTCATCATGGGCGTACCTCCTTCGTGGTCCCTTGAACGGACACCAGTGGACTTCACAATATGCTTGGTGCCGCCATTCAGGTACGTCCAATCCCCGAATGTCTAGTCGTTGAATTTCAGCGGCTAGGCACTGAGTTTCTTCTAGTCGATAGTCCCGGAGTGTCTAGTCGCTGAATTTCAGCGGCTAGGCACTGAATTTCTTCTAGTCGCCAGTCCCTGAGTGTCTAGTCGCTGAATTTCAGCGGCTAAGCACTAAATTTCTTCTAGTCGCCAGTCCCCGAGTGTCTAGTCGCTGAATTTCTGCGGCTAGGCACTGAATTTCTTCTAGTCGCCAGTCCACGTGTGTCTAGTCGCTGAATTTCAGCGACTAGGCACTGAATTTGTGTTTTGGCAGTTGCTAATTGTTCATTCTGCTTGTAGGGCTTGTAGAGGGAATCGGCAGACCGGCAGGCCGCAAAGGAGCGTCTAGAGCGTGACCTGCGCGTGGCGCAGGAGGCTGACCGGCAACTCTAGGAGACTGCCGGTGAGTACTTGTTTTGTTTGGCGATTGCAAGCTGCTGGTATTTATGGTAGGCTGACTGTTGTTGATGTTCCTTTCAGATGGTCTTCCGACTGCCATTGCCAAGGCCCGAGAAGGGTATGTTCTGGTTGCGGAACTGGACGTGGCGAATGGGCATATCGATTCGCTGGTGAAGGAATTGGAGGAGGCGAAGGCGGCTGTGATCTCTTCTAAGGATAGGGCCAAGGCCACAGTCGCCGCGGCTGAGGACAAGCAGAAGGCTGCTGACTCAATCATTCTTGGGCTACAAAGCGATTTTGCTACCTTGGAGAAGCATGTGATCGAGAACTGCCGGAAGCTCCTTGGTGAGTCGTTGCTTTTTCCTCTGATATGTGCTGTGAATCCCCGAGTGGGTGAGTCCATAGTGACACTAACGTTTGACGTTGCAGCTATGATAGGGAAAGGTGACCCGGTGGTGCAGACCTTCAATGCCTCGCAGTTTGTGACCACGGTAGTGAACGCGGCCACCGCCTCGTCGTTGTGCGTCCAGGCGGTTCTTCAATGGATGTCCCCCACCAAGGTTATACCTGGGGGACCGACTGAAGTATGGCGCTATCTGGAAGAGGCACCCGCCATTGTAGAATGGATGGCGTGTTCGGCTTTCAGGTGCGGGGCCACCACGGCGTTGAGCCTGGGGCTTGTGCATTTCCCTGACGACTTTGACCTCGATGACGTCACCAGCGGCTAGCCTTCATCGACTGGCGCGGTGGAGATGTCGGAGTGTTGAGGCTGACCGCCAAGGCTGTCCCCTTCATGGATCGGGTGCTGGCGATGGGGGACTTGCTACCATACCAGGAGACGGTGGTGGCCGCCGGGCGACCCTGAGCCGGAACATCGTGACCTAAAGTCGGAGCAATCCTCCCGGTCGACGTTGTCGGAGTCGCTGCCGACCTACCGGACGAATCCATGGGAGCCATACGTCCGTGTCAAGGGTGGTGGTGGCGCTTCTTCATCGGGGCCTGCGAAATAGATAGCTGCCCTGGGGCTATTTGTAAGATATGCCAAGTGACGGCTTTTGTAATACGAACAATATTTGTGTATGGATGTAAGAGGAGTCAATCGACTCGCAATGCATGGTCAATTATGTGGTATGTTTAACTTTTGTTTGAGTGAGTCCCCAAGCGTGTCCGCCCTATAGTGGGGTATAACTCATTTGTGTACATGTTTGTTTGCTTTGGATTTTTGTATTGGTTGTCCCTTGCGAATCCGAAGGGGCGAGTCCCCGAGCATGAGTAAGGTTGTTTTAGGCGAGTCCCCGAGCGTGGTACGTAGCCGTTTTGGGCATGTGCCTATTGTAGGGTGTTGGTGCGTTGTTTGTAACGCGTCTCTTCCCCTGGCTCGGAGAGCCAGTCACGTGGCGAGTCCAAGCCAACTCTCTTACTTGGTCTGTTCCCGAGCCATGTGAGGGTTTCTTTTTGCGAAGTTCCCGTGCGTGGTACTTAACCGTTCGAGTCGCTTTGCGCGAGGATGGGGAGGACAGGTCGCTGTGGGAAGCGTTTGCCGGTCGTCTTGGCCCAGTGGGCCAGTCGAGCAGGGCGACTCCGATGGTGGATCCGGGTTGGCGTGTTCATGGACGACACAGAGCACGAAAATTTTGGTGCCATTGGGTCGCACTACTTAGCCATGCTGGTTGCTCGACCAAGGGTTGACTTCCGTAGGTAGCGTATTGCTGAATGTACGAGTGCGAGTGGCACAAGAGTATGGCGAGTAGACACAATTTGTGCGATCCAAATGAATTTCATTATATACCATCTGAGTTCAAGTTTGAGTTCTATGTATATAACATTTAGAGGAGGTTTACATTCCATGGCCTCCCGACCTCAAGCTGGCCATTTGCCCCGTATGTCGATGAGGTAGTAGGTGTCGTTACCGAGGGCGCGCCCTATGGCGAATGGACCCTCCCATGGGGGCAGAGCTTGTGCATGCCCTTCTTGTCATGGGCCAATCGTAGGACCAAGTCGCCCTCCTGGAAGGTGCGGGTCCAGACTCGACGGCTGTCATAGCGGCGGAGTCCCTGCTGATAGAAGGCGGTGCGGGAGCGAGCCAGGTCGCATGCTTCGTCGAGCTGGTCGATGTTGTCTTGTCGGGCGATCTCGTTCGTTGCCTCGACATAGTTGGCGACTCGAGGTGAGTCATGCTCCAGGTCGGTTGGCATTACGGCCTCGGTGTCGTATACCATGTAGAAGGATGTGAACCCCGTGGAGTGGTTGACAGAGGTGTGGATCCCCCATATTATGGAGGGAGCTCTTCGACCTAGCATCCTGGGGTTCGCTCAAGGGGCACTTGGAGTCGTGGCTTGATCCCATCGAGGACGCTCTGATTGGCATGTTCTGCTTGGCTATTCGACTCCCGGTGGGCGACTGAGGCGAGGTCGAGTCGTATGCTATGCTCTTCGCAGAATTCTGCCATGGCGCCCTTGGCGAAGATGGTGCCGTTATCTGTTATAATGCTATGCAGGTAGCCGTACCGGTAGATGAGCTCGGGGAGGAACTTGGTGGCCATCTTGCCATCACACTTTTTTATCGGCTTAGCTTCGACCCATTTGGTGAACTTGTCAACCGCGACCAGGAGGTGGGTGAAGCCGGATGGGGCCTTCTTGAACAGGTCGAACATGTCCATGCCCCATAAGGCAAATAGCCAGGTGATGGGGATGGTCTTGAGTGCCGAACCAGGGAGATGCATCTGGTTGGCGTACTTCTGGCACCTGACGCATCGTCGGACAATGTCGGTGGCGTCGGCGTGCGCGGTGAGCCAGTAATAGCCATGCCGCATGGCCTTGGCGGCCAGCGATCTGGCGCCCACATGATGGCTGCAATCGTCGGCGTGGATGTTTTGGAGGATCTTGCGTCCTTCTTCTGGTTGTACGCAGCGCTGGAACACGCCGGTCATGCTGCGTTTGTGGAGCTCACCGTTGATGGTGACGAAGGATTTGCAGCGACGCGCGATTATTCACGCTTCCGTCTCGTTGCGTGGGAGGATATTGTGCTCAAGGAAGACGACATATGGTGTAGTCTAGTCGCTAGGCTCTATGACCATAGCAACGAGGGTGAGCTCGGGTTGCAGTGGTATCCCAATGTCGATCTCCTTTGGTGGGGAGACCTATGGCTTGTGGATGATGTCGAGGAAGACTCCTGCGGGTGGCATTTGCCTGGCCGAGCCGATGCGGGAGAGGGTGTCTGCCTCCTTGTTGTTTCGCCTGTCGATCCATTCGACTGGATAGCCGTCGAAGTGTCCTCCCAGCTGATCTACCGCTTGGTGGTATGCTATCATTGTCGGGGAAACGGTGTCGCAGGTCCCGGCCACTTGGCCGGCGACTAGGTTGGAGTCATCATAGCACTGTAGGTGATTGATGTTCATCTCCTTAGCGGCCCGTATGCCATGAAGGAGGGCCTCGTATTCTGCCATGTTGTTGGTGCAGGGCTTGAAGTCCAGGTGGAGCACGTAGCGAAGCTTGTCTCCCTTGGGGGAGGTCAGTATGACCCCGGCCCCGGTACTGTCGGCGTTCTTGGACCCGTCAAAGTGGAGCGACCAGTAGTGGAGGTATGGGAGCTTCTCCGACTGCTGTGCCTCTTCCTAGTCTGCGAGGAAATCAGCCAGGGCTTGCGACTTGATCGCTTTCCGTGGCTCGTACTTGATGTTGTGGATGCCGATTTTGATGGCCCATTTGGCCACTCGCCCGGTCGCCTCACGGTTGCAGATGATTTCCTATAGTGGCTCGAAGGAGATGACCATGATTCGGTGCTCCTGGAAGTAGTGCGGAAGTCGCCACTGGGTTCGGAATACCGTGTATACCAGTTTCTGGTACTGCGGGTAGCGCTGCCTTGAATCTGTCAGGACCTCGCTAATGTAGTCGACATGGCGCTGTATTGGGTGCTCCTTCCCCTCTTCTGGTCGTTCTACGACCATCACGGCGCTGGCAACTCGAGTGGTGGCCGCCACGTAGACGAGCATTGGCTCTTTGTCGACTGGGGTGACGAGTAGAGGAGCCACGAGTAGCACTTCTTTGAGTGCTTTGAGCGTGTTGTCTGCTTCTGCGTCCCATTGGAACGTGGGGTTCTTGCACATCAAGCGGTAGAGGGGCATCACCTTCTCGCCAAGCCGGGGAATGAAGCGGCTGAGAGCCGCGACTCGCCCGGCCAACTTCTAGACATCGCGCAAGCACTTAGGTTTCCCGAGCCGCACGATGGTGTCGATCTTGGTGGGGTTCGCCTCGATGCCCCACTTTGAGACCACGTATCCCAAGAGCTGTCTGGGGGGAACGCCGAAGGTGCACTTCCCTGGGTTGAGGTTGATGTTGTACCTTCGCAGATTTGTGAAGGTCTCGGCCAGATCAGCGAGCAGGTCATCCTGGCGAGTGGACTTAACCACTATGTCGTCGATGTAGACGTGGAAGTTGTAGCCAATTTGGTATACGAGGCATTCTTGCATGCATCTTTGGTAGGTGGCACCGGCATTCTTGAGGCTGAACGTCATGGCCGTGTAGCAGAAGGTGTCGAATGCAGTGACGAACGCCGTCTTCTCCTCGTCCTCAACCGCCATTTTGATTTGGTTGTAGCTATAGTACGTGTCGAGGAAGCACAGCGACTCCAATCCCATGGTCGAATCGATGATCTGGTCGATGCGCGGTAGGAAGAATTCCTCCTTTGGGCAGGTGCTGTTGTGGTTGGTGTAATCGATACACATTCTCCAGGTATTGTTCTTTTTCAGGACCAGGACTGGGTTTGCCAGCCACTTGGAGTACTTGATGGGACGAATGAAGCCTATGGCTAGGAGGCATTGTACTTCTTCGGTGATTGCTCGGTGGCGCTCTTCATTGAAGGGTCGTAAAGATTTCTTTACTGGTCGCGCTTTAGGGTCACATTTAATTTGTGCTCAGCGAGTTCCCTCGGGACACTAGGCATGTCAGATGGTTTCCATGCGAAGATGTCGCGATTCTCATGGAGGAACCCGATGAGCGTGCTTTCCTATGCGGGGCTCATGTGCGCCCCGATGGTGACCGTCTGGCTGGAGTCACCTGGGACGAGCTCGACGGTGCGGGTGTGCGTGGTCGCCTCGAACGTGGAGCTCATGGCGGTTGGCTTCTTCAGAATGGTGGGTTCATCCTTGTCGATGTTGGTCACGTATTTCGCGAGCTCGTCCGCGTGGTTTGTTTCTGAAGTGATGACGGTGTCAGCGAGCTCAGCGCTTTTGTCTTCGCACTCCACGGCCATATTGGGGCCGCCGTGGACGGTGATGATGCCGCTTGGCCCTAGAAGCTTCATCATGTTGTAGGCATAGTGGGGGGTCTCCATGAATTTGGCGAGCGTTTGGCGTCCCAGGACGCAGTGGTAGGGGCTGCAGAAGTTCACTAGCTCGAACACGATCCGCTCGGTGCGGTAGTTTGCTGGTGTGTCGAAGGTGACTGGCAGCGTCACTTTTCCAATTAGGTATGCCTTCCGACTAGGGACGATGTCGTGGAAGGTTGTCAGGGTCGGCTCGATTGCTGATTCTGGGAGCTGGAATCTTTTGAACGTGTCCAGGTACATGATGTTGATGGAGCTCCCACCGTCCATCGGTGTCTTAGGAAGCCAGTAGTCGGCTACTTTGGGCCTGACCACCAGGACGACTCACCCTGGGTACTCGATCTTGGGCGCGTGGTCCTAGCGACTCTAGGTGATGCTTTGCTTAGACCAGTTGAGGAAGCGGGGCATATCAACCTGTGTCACTGAATTGATGGCGACTGCACGGGCGAGCACCTTCTTTTCGCACTTGGTGCTGAGCTCGGTGAAGGTGTGGAGTGATCCGTCGGCGTTGCCGAAGCCGCCGGCGTTGCCGTTGTCCCTTGGCGGGATGTTGTTGGGGTCGTCCCGTGCCCGCCTTGCCTTTTTGATTTCCTTGAGGGAGTGGAAGTTTGCGGTAGTGTGGGTGGCAGGATTTCCCTCCCTGCTGTGCTAGACACAGTGTTGGTTGAGCAGGGCGGCAGGGTCGAATTTCGACCTTGTCGTGTTGTTGGAGTGGTAGTTTCCGCTGTCGTGGTAGTTTCCTCCGTCACGGCGGAAATTCTTCAGGTCGCGTTGGTCGTAGCCAGCATTGGCGACAAAGTCGACTCTCCCATCACCATGGCGTTTGCCAGTGATGCGAGTGTTGTTGTAGCGCATGTCGCGCTACGCCTGTTGTTGTGGGTGCCGATGCGGCGTCGTCCTCCCGACTCGTCGTCGGAGTCCTGGTTGGGGTCCTCTTCCGCGTAGCGCTTGGCAATCTCGAGGAGGTCGGGGATGTTGTCGAGCGTCCGATAGACCCTCTTGATCTTAGCAACCAGGGTTTCATACTGGCACGCGTTCTTGAAGCAGTGTATTGCCGTGTCCGGGTGGATGCCGGAGGCATTGATCCATAGTTCCTACCACCTTTGGATCCTGTAATGGGGTAACCTCGTGGGTGGCCCGATCTTCACAGATCTCGTGCTCAAATCAATGGGAAAGCGAGGTGAAAGGGAGAAGGTAGCGGAACCAGACACACACCTCACGAAGAGCACGATGAACACACGCAAATCACACACGATACAAGGCCGATTGCTCTCACCGGTGGCCACCGGTCCGATAGAATCCTCACAAGGAAAGATCGGTCAACGTGCTCCCTCGATCCCACACGGAGAGGGAAGAACACCTTGGAGAGGGTCTTGACATCTTGGCAAAGGGACACCGATGCCAAGGCCTTGTATAATGAGGGAGGCGCGATGCAAACTCCAACGAGGTGGTGAAGATAGTCGATCCCCTTTGGTAGAAGGGGATGAGGCAAAACTAGAGATTCCACAAAGCGGGTTTTCTTTAGTCTATCATCTATGCCTAGGGTTACATGAGGGGGTGGGGGCACTATATATAGGCCGGCCACTAGTTCAAGGGTACTTTAGGAATAAAAGGGGAAAGTCTGGGCGGACAAAGGGGTACATGGGCCAAGGGCCTAGCTGGTGGCGCGCAAGCCCATACGCTCAGGCCGAAGACTCTGGTGTGGGGTCTGGAGACTCTGGTCTGTCTCCGGTGTCGTCTCCGGAGTGGCAGACAGACTGTCCTCGAGCTCGATCTAGGGGTCGGTCCGGAGATGGGTCCGGAGCCTCCGGGGTACGCAGGCCGGAGACTCCAGTGTCGTCAGGCCGGAGACTCTGGTGTGTGTAGGCCGGAGACTCCGGTGCTCTAGCTGCTGCTTCTTCCGTCTTCTCTTCCAAGCCTCCGTCTGGTCGTGCTTGGTGCTCCAGGCTTCCTCCCATGCCTCCGTACTTGTTGGTGTGAACCTATCATCGATATGGGATGGAGTATGAAGTAGTATACCATTCAATGGGGTAGGAAGTGGGATCGCATAGAGGAACGGATTCACCTTTGGAGTCCATGAATACTTGGCATAAGCTGGATACCATGATGTGGTAACGACCGAAGGTCGGGCTACATCATCTCCCCTCCCTTAAAAAAGAGTCGTCCTCGACTCTACATGCTCATCCCAAAGTAGAAGATGTCGAGAGACCTTCTTGATCCTGGGGTTAACCATATAGTCGACCTCGGCAAGATTGAATTGACAACACCTCAATGTTCCTTCACACAACAAAGACCAAGCAACATATATTTTTGTGTGATAGAGGAGCATGTCATTTGTGGCATGTCCATTCTTGTTCACAACACTATTAGCACAACTCAAGTATAGCAAACGGGATGCATATGCAAGATCAAAGTGCATGGAAATTGTTTGAACATCGTCCAAATGTGGGAACTCAAAAACTCCATAAAGCGTCTTAGTGTGGCACTCAAAGCAATTGACTAAGATATTGATTAACATCTTTGATGCAAGAGTAGGAGAATTCGGCAAAAACACACGTGGAAGAACATCCATAACAACATCATTATGTGTGCAAACCAACCATTGGAAAGAACAATTGTTCAATATGTTGGATGCCATACACATATCATCAAAAACAAATATCATGGGAGTATGCATATCGCAAGCGGAAGCAAAAACAACATTTTTGCAAACAAACCATATGAAAGAGCAAGTGTTCCTTATGTTTGGTGCAACAACAATACGAGGGACTTGGAAGCTCTGGTGACAATACATGCTCAAAATGGCATTATGGTTGCACACAAAACATCGGAAAGAGAAATTGTTCAACATTTTTGTGGCAACACACAAAGCATCAATATCCAATAGCAACGAGACATGATTGTCACAAGGTGAAAGAATACCATCAACATGCTTGCAATCAAACCATAGGAAAGAGCAATTTGTCAATATGAAAGATGCAAAGCATGAAAAAGGTATTAGAGTTGGGTTCAATCTTGAACTCACCTGGGGGGTTGGTCTCTAGAGCTCTTTTTGTCAACTCGTGCTCAACCGAGGTTGACATTCTTGTGCGGGTATCTACACACATCAAACACAAAAGGAAGACTGTGTGTGCATGGTAGAGAAATACATCATCCATCATGACATATCTCTTCTTGTGCACATCACCATCAGTGTCATGCAAGTGTAACATAGGTTCATGGTGAGTATGCAAGCGGTGAACATGCTTATCATGGCAATCATCAAAATCTCCAAAATTTGAGAAAGCTATGGGGGCCATCTCAATATAAACCATATGAGAATTATTGTTGCTAGCAAAACATGTGAAAGAGCAATTGTTCATCTTATTGCAAGCAACGAGAGAGACTGTAAAACATTCATGACAAAGCATGGTTCGAGGGGTACCATTTCTAACATCATTGCAAGCAAAAGATTGGAAAGAGCAATTGTTCAACAAAGTGCAAGCAATGATATCATCAACATAACGTTTAGAGCATGGCATGACTATGGCAACATCATCACAATCAAATAATTTCACATGGTCAACATTATGCAAAGGCAAAGTATCACACGGAAATATCAATGAAGAATATGTGATATCACAAACATCATCCATAGCATGCCAATCATCACAAGTCATCATGTCCACTAGTGGGATCATGGCATCATCAACACCTGTATTCTTACCTTGTTCATACCTCTTATGTGAAGTGGGTGTTGTGGTAGTATTGGCTTCCATGTGGGTGACTTCTTCATCCAATATGGGGATGACATCATAATCATCCACCATGTACATCTTTCTTGGTCGGAGGCATCATCCTCTCCAAGCTTGGCGCTTCTTGATCCATGGAACCTAGCACATCATGAGAAAACACACTAGAGGTAGAGGGTAAGTCGTTAGAAATCAAAGTGGTCTCACATGACCAATCAACTACCACTCTCAACTCACTAGGTGTATCACTCATGCCCTCCAAGTGGAAGCACTCAATCTCACATATGGTGTAGTCACTCATCTCACTCTTGTTTTCACTCAAGTGGGCTAAGTGGCTCTCATGCTCACATGGGATTGGTACCACATCATCACTCAAATATATATGGGGGTAGGCTCGGTTCTCTCAACTCCATGCGCCTCCTTTGGTGAAGGGAATGTCCCATGCTCACCATTCTTGATCTTGTCATTGCCGTCTTGCACCTTGGCTTGTGTAGTCCTCTTGAGGTACTCGTCCAACTTGGCAAAGTAGAGGTCTTCATCTTCCTCATCCATGAAGGTGCATGCGTCATCTAGGACGTCAAGTATTGGCATTGAAGCTTGATGGCGTGGAGGAGAGCTTGCCGTTGGTGCCATTTTGGTGGTGGCACGAGTAGTTGAAGGTGCCCTTTGATGGTGTCGACAGAGGTCATTGGCATGCCTTGCCAAAGGTTGATGTAGATGGCGCACTTGGTCATCCACATGATGCTCGCTACGATGCTCCTTGTCCTTGGCACTCTTCTTGGTGAGGCATTGTAATGGGTGCAAAGCATCATTTGTCTTGGCCATCATGCTCATGGTTTTGGCAAAGTTGTTGTCCATGTCGCGCTTGAAGTTGTCCATTTGATAGTATCGTGCAAGTGGCAACACTTGAGAGCAATCAAAACCAAGCAAAGTGAAGTTCACACGGAACACCAAAACCAACTAACCACTAAAACACACACGCACACACACAAAGCTTATGGTGGATAGGTATGGAAGGTGGCGTGTCTAAGAACAATCTGAAATCAAGATATTGTAATGGCAAGTAAAGAACCACGATGATCATAAAGCAAAGCAAGTCAATCCACAAGATAGGAATATATACAAGGAAACACACACGGTGGGATAAATGGGACTTGTGCGACGGAGAAAGTGAGCTAAGAACCAAATGATTACCTAGCGAAGACTATAAGCTCGTGTCGCACAAGTGCAAGGAGAGACACTAGTTCGATTGCAATAAATAGGTAGGCTACAAGATATGCACAATAAGTACCACCTATTTGATGTTCGTCGAGCTTGCACTTCCTATTCTATGAGGCACTTGTTTGTTTCTTATTTTTCTTCTTTCTTCTTTTTCTATTTTTTTTCTTTTTATTTTATTTTTCACTTGTCTCTTCCTTGTGCCAACAACTATACAAGATAACTATATGAGATAGCGCGCTCACAACTTTTGCTCGGTATTCTACAAGTATCAAATGTGCATAGCCCAAGAAATAATAGGAGGAACTAGTCTCAATAGGTGTTTGTTGTTTGCAAAGATAGTGTAGCTCACAAAGGGATGCAAGTGGGTAGAAGTCGCGGAATTTTGTATACCTTTCTTCGCTGATCTTAACCTTTTATTGGTGGATTCCGCCTTGGTCACGGAATTTGAATGGAGTAGATAGCATGAACCACGGATATCATGATGTAGAGCTGCTTCTCCTCTTCAAAATAAGCTAAAGAACACCAAAACCCGAGTTCGTATGCAAAAGTTATGCTCAAAACCGTGATGCAGATTTTTCTATCAACAGGTAGGGCGGAGACTCCGGTCTGGAGTGACTCACACCGGAAACTCCGGTCCGGGGCTGAAGACTCCGGTCCGGTCGATTTCTGCGCGTCTAGAACACGAACTGGGCACCATTTTGGCGGAAAAACTCAAACCAAATCACCAAATTGGTGGGGGAAATCAAGGAATTAGGCCATGGAAACGCAGGGGAAGGTAGATCAACAAGTTTAGCAAGTAATCCATGGATCAAAACCTACCAAAACGCACTCAAATCACAGATCAATCCAAAACACGAATTGGGGCTGATTTTGGTGGAATTTTTGAATTTATGAGGAAAAAGACCAAATCAAGGAGAAATCCGTTGCAACCAAAAGCTGTTGATACCAGATGTTATGGGGTAACCCCGTGGGTGGCCCGATCTTCACGGATCTCGTGGTCAAATCGATGGGAAAGCGAGGGGAAAGGGAGAAGGTAGCGAAAGCAGACGCACACCTCATGAAGAGCACGATGAACACACGCAAATCACACACGATACAAGGCCGATTTCTCTCACCAGTGGCCACCGGTCCTATAGAATCCTCGCAAGGAAAGATTAGTCAACGTGCTCCCTCGATCCCACACGGAGAGGGAAGAACACCTTGGACAGGGTCTTGACGTCTTGGCAAAGGGACACCGATGCCAAGGCCTTGTACAACGAGGGAGGCACGATGCAAACTCCAACGAGGTGGTGACGATAGTCGATCCCCTTTGGTAGAAGGGGATGAGGCAAAGCTAGAGTTACATGAGGGGGTGGGGGCACTATATATAGGCCAGCCACTAGTTCAAGGGTACTTCAGGAATAAAAGAGGAAAGTCTGGGCAGACTAAGGGGTACATGGGCCAAGGGCCCAGCTGGCGGCGCACAGGCCCATATGCTTAGGCCGGAGACTCCGGTGTGGGGTCCGGAGACTCTGGTCTGTCTCCTGTGTCATCTCCGGAGTGGCAGACAGACTTTCCTCGAGCTCGATCTGGGGGTCGGTCCAGAGATGGGTCTGGAGACTTCGGGGTACGCAGGCCGGAGACTCCGGTGTCTTTAGGCGGGAGACTCCAGTGTGGCCGGAGACTCCGGTGCTCCAGCTGCTGCTTCTTCCGTCTTATCTTCCAAGCCTCCGTCTTGTCGTGCTTGGTGCTCCAGGCTTCCTCCCATGCCTATGTACTTGTTGGTGTGAACCTATCATCGATATGGGACAGAGTATGAAGTAGTATACCATTCAATGGGGTAGGAAGTGGTATCGCATAGAGGAACATATTCACCGTTGGAGTCCATGACGACTTGGCATAAGTTGGAGACCATGATGTGGTAATGACCGAAGGTCGGGCTACATCAGATCCAGTGGCGGGTCGACTCCCGTTGTCCTTAGATGCATCGTTCCAGGTCTTCTATGGTGGTGGAGTGGGTGTAGGAGCCCTCAAAGTGCCTGACGAAGGCATCCCGCATCTCTTCCCATGAGTTGATGTTGTCGGCAGGGAGGGTGTTGATCCATTGTCGGGTCGCACCCTCCATCATCAGGGGGAGGTAGCGAGCGGCTAGCAGGTCAGTGTGGCCGGTGATTCCCATCGCCATGAGGTATGTGTCCAGCCACACCGCTGGGCCATGCGTTGCGTCGTACTTTTCGATCTCCTTGGGCGTCTTGAAGTTGGCGAGGTACTTCTCGCCTCGGATCATAGGTCCAAAGCACCCTAGGGACCGACTCGGCTGAGCGAGCCCTTGGGTTCAGGGTCACCACGGTTGGTGAGGGTGTGCCTCAAGTCATTGGGCTGGCGCACCCGCCAAGTCTGGTTGTTAACGATGTGCGTTCGGGCATCGATGGGTTGCCTGTTGGCGGCAACCGTGTTGTTCACTGGTCGCGGATCGTTGGTGGAGAGCGCGGGGTTGGCGGCCCGTTGTTGGTGCGCCAGGGGCTGCGGCGGTGGGAAGGTCACGGCATTGGCGACGGTTGGGTGGCTGCTTGAGGTCGGCCTACTTGCCGATGAGCGGGAATACATCTGCCCCCGCGGGTCGACTCCCGTGGCTTGCTGCTCGACAGCCCTGTCGAGTAGGGCCTTGGCGTACTGGATCTGTAGCGTGCCTTCTCCCTAGACGTCGAGGTGGGCGAGTGAGGCATCGGCCGCGATGACGTAGTCCATTGGAGTGGAGTACAGTGGGAGTTCATTGGCGTCGCGGGCTTGTGGCGAGATTATGATCCGTGGCTGGTCCGGTGGGGGCGCGTGACCAATGGGTGGTGGTGGGGCCCTAGTCGTTGGTGCACCGAGTGGTGGTCGGTTGTTGCCACCTGGTGGTGTGTTCTCGCAGTATTCGCGCTCAGCCACGCGTGTGGGATTGCTTTCGTCATTGAAGTTCAGGACGCGGCCTTGGACATTGCAGTTCAGGCGGGTCCTGATGCGGCGTTGGTGGTATAGCGACAGCTCCTGCACCATCGCCCGCTCGAGGCGGAATTTCTCACGCTCGGCTAACTCCTTGCGCTGCGCCTCCTCCAGTCGCAGGCGGGCTTCCTCCACCTCTATTGCTGTCGCGGTTGAAGGGATCGGTGTAGAGAATGGATCTGGCAGGGTGACCGTGCTGCTCGCCATGTAGATCGTGTTGAAGCGATTGGATCTGGCGCAGAAGTCCTCGGGGGACTCCGAGCCGGAGTCAAAATAAAAGATCCCAAGGATGGAGGCATCCTCAAAGTCCTCAGGGTTGGAGACCCGCGTGATGGAGTCCTCCCATGATGCTGCGGTGATAGATCTGTCGACCGAGGCAGGGGTCGCGGAGTCGGCATCGTCGTGGAGGGCCGTGTCGTCCGCGGCGGTGTTGGTCTTGGCTGCGTTGCTGGCGGCCAAGTCGTATTCGGTGGCGAGGATCCTAATGGAGAGGACCTGCTCCTCCGAGAGCAGATCGTGGCATGGCGGTGATTCGCCGACGATCACCGTTGCTACTGGGTCGATTGCGCCGGTGAAGCCGACGAACAGGTTGATGGAGCCGACCGGTATTATCACGATGTGGGTGACCGAGCGTGATGCCGGGATGTAGCTGCTGGGCAGGATCTGTAAGATCCCGCCGATGGCGATCATGCAGCCGGTGGCGATCGGCCGATCGATCGGCGAGTAAGGTCTCGCTGCAGAACTCAGGCTAGTCCGGCTGGGCCCCATGGTGGGCGCCACTATCGTGGAAATGGCCACGCAAGTTGCTGCCATAGGCAGAGATTGATAGAAGCGGGGGCGAGAGGTAGCGGCCATCTACGGTGCGAGATGGGGGCAGATGCACATGGGTTTACCGAGGTTCAGCCCCCTGGAGGGTAAAGACGCACCCCTGTAACTTGCTCTCCAATAATCTAATCTAGCAGCAGTAGGTCTTTACCCTCTGGGGGGCGAACCTGGGTAAACCCATGTGCATCCGCCCCCATCTCACACCACAGATGGCTGCCAACTCTCGCTCCCGATACTATCAAGCGCTGCCTATGGCAGCGACTGCCGTGGCCATTTCCACGACAACTAAATCTACTGTGCCTATCAAACTAGGCTCCGGAGATGCTCTGAAAGCAGCATGGCAGCGTTGGCGTGTGCTAAGGTGGGAGAGTGCGGATCAGCGAGAAGATGGAGAGGAAGCGGACGAAGAGCAAAGGAAAATAGAATAAATCAATTGAAATCGTACCGCCTACCGATCATGGTTTTTCTCTCTTCTCTCCATTTCCTAGTGCCTACCGAATGGTGACAATTCAATTATTTGTCATCTTGAACACGGTGTGCATTACAACCCATGTGAGAATGAGAGCCACATAGCCAAGCTGAGTGAGAGTGTTATCAAAAGTGAGTTGTGTGATTCCACTAAACGTGAGGTTGAGAGCATCCATTCTAAGAGTATGAGAGAAAAAGAAAACATCAGTGCAGTAGATGATAATACATGTGAGGATATTTCTCCTAATGTAATCATCTCTACTCCTGGTATTGTTTCTTGTGCTATGCAGGTTGCTTTTGAAGAAAGGGAGCCGCCTATTTTACAACCTGCATCACACAATCTGGTATTGTTACTTGAGGAGGATGTCGTAGTACCTACTACAGCTGAGAAGTTTGTTAATGACATTGGTACTGATTTGGAGTTTCAGCCAACATGTGCGACATATTGTGAGTCTATTCCTTTACTGAAGCCTCCTTGTGATTTGCCTTGCACTACTGTTTCAGCACCATGTGATAGTTTACCAAATTCAAATTTTGATCATGTGGTACTGATAACACATAAGGAAATACTTGCTCGAATACCACCTGCTGATATTGTATATTCCATCATGCTAAATGAACCTATGAGTATGAGTTGTGCTATGGATAAGATATCTGAAATTTCATTTCTGAATTCTAGCACATATTCTCCTTGTTTCACTTTCAATTTGATTGGTGAATATAGCATGCATGAAAATTTTCTTGTGGATCACATATGCATTACTTGTGATCGAATCGCTGAACTGAAACATGCTGTTTTCAGCCATACATGTTGTGTGTCGACGATTTTGTGTTGTGAGATATATGCTAAAATTTGTGATGATATGAAACTAAAGTCAGGTCTAGTTGATATAATGCAGCCAACACAAGTAATTTTACCTATGTTGGATCGTTGTAATCTTGCTAGAATAGAACCCCAGTTTTCATATTCATTGTGTTTATCCCAAAATGCGTTGTCTAGTTGTGCTAATGCTTTATACTTCACTTATATTTGCAAATTGAGTTGCATTTTACATACTGGACGGCATGATCATGTTCATAATAATCAGAGTAGCGCAGTTGAAGCATGGCATGATTCAATTTGGTTTTCAGACATATTAAATTGGTTTGATCTTGTTCACAAATTTGATCATAGATCTTCTTTGAGAAAACTGAATTTAATATTGAAGAACATGACTATCTATTTAGTTGTTTTTTACCATGATCATGATTCTTTGTACTTCACTTATACCTGCAATTTAAGTTGCTTGATGTATACTGGACATACTTTTCATGTGAACAACAATAATACAACATGTTATATATACATATACTTTGCGTACACGTTGTTCTTTTTGTTTCTCCCACTTTCAGCTTACCTAAAGCCGAGGACGGCTTTTCATGAAGAAAGGGAGGATGATGAGGATATCTACAGGGATTATGATGATTCTGACTGCCTGAACTGGAAGGAAATACTGAGTCAAATCAATAATGATTATCAGGTGAATTTATTCTTAATTGAACCTGATGTTTTACTTAATGAGAACTTTATACTACCTAAGTCTATGCATCTTTGTATGATCAGGTTTATTGATAACACAAGTGTTGCGCGAGGAGGAGGAGAGTTGCAGCAAGAAGGACAAGCGCTGATTTCCAATATCAACAAGTGCGCGAGGGAGGAGCGGGAGGCAGGCGCACTAGGATGCAATGAGGAAATCACGTATGAGCAAGAGAGAGAGAGAGAGATGGCGCACCAAGAATTACATGTTTGAGGTGTTCCACGACGTTTGTACTGCGTGCCAATAAGGCCGAACCCATATATGGGTCGGTATGTATCAGTTTGAGTCGAACCGAGTCAGTTTGGGCCAAGTTATGGCTGTTTTTAGGCCCGTTTAGAGGGGAGGACGCCCCAGCCCTCTTATAAACCTCCGTAGCCGTCACAAGTTGGTTTTTAGACCACGTTAAAATATTTTGGAGTTGTTTCTTTCATAGAACCTCTGGAATTACCCTGTGTTCGAATCTGCCAACTATAATTGAGTGTGATCCGTTGTTCCATTGGAAATTAGTAGATTGCATACTACCGTTCGTGGTCATGGCTGCATGCGCAAGAGTGTGGTGTTGTGAATATCCTACAAGGTTCGAGAGCTGTTGCATTGGCATCAGGGATCGAGCGGGAGAGATCATAGCTACGCACTAGTTATCTATCATCCACCATCACCATCAACAAGAGCTTGCTGAGAAGATTGGGCCACCCCATATCACTACCACCTCAAATAAGCTTACCTGCCACACCGCCAATTTCCTCTCCCATGTCGGCCTCTACGTCCCTCTTACCAGACACCAAATCGACAATCTCTCTGTTCAATAAAGAAAAAAAATCGACAATCTCTAAAAAAATCAACCATCTCGTCATCACTCGGAAAACTGAGAATTTTCTTTTCTCATAGATGGAAATTCACACTGACGACATTGTGTTTACTCCAAGAAGATGCACCCATCTACCTCCAAAAATACATTTAATTCAAGAGCAATCTATCGCGCTTACTTGTATCTCAAGTTTGACCTAATTTTGTTAAATCGACTAGAAGTCACTGAAGTGTGCAAAGTTTGCTAGGAAGCATGAAAAATCCTAGTACTAAAAACTTGGGTATTACGTATAAGAAACCATTGGTCCAGTTTGTGTGACAATTGGGGCAGTTGCATTTTATTTTAACTATGGTAGGTCTTGTAGGAGGGAGGTGCTTCAGAGTTAACATGGTCGATGGAAGTACAAGTTACATCAAGGACCTCAAAAAAATGAAAATTGCATCCAAGTCCATGCATTTAGCACAATGACCCTAAAACTGAGCATGAAGTGTGTGTGTTTTGAGGTTTGCACATACTAGCATTCATGTGCTAAATACTATCAATAGAATCTTTCTCGATGCTAAGGGTAAATAGAAGATGTAACGGTTAGCAATGTTTTGATTTGCTAGTCTTGATCCAGCAGTCAATGTTTAAAGTTAATTCGTACACTATACAGTGGTGGTATGGTATTGTAAGAGATAAGACAAGATAAAGATAAGATAGTAAGTATTGCGAATGGCCGATCTAATGGTAGGTCTCGTAGGAGCTTGTTGCTTTAGAGTTAACATGGTGGGTGGAAGTACAAGTTACATCAAGGACCTCATAAAAAATGAAAATTGCATCCAAGTCCATGCATTTAGCATAAGGACCCTGAAACTAAGCAATGAAATGTGTGTTTTGAGGTTTGTGCATACTAGCGTTCATCATGCTAAAGACTATAATATAAGTAGAATATTTCTAGATGCTAAGAGTGGAACAAAAGATCCAGCGGTTAGCAATGTTTGGATTTTCCAGTCTTGAACAAACGGTTAATGTTCTGTACCCTATACCTTGGTATAGTATTGTAAGAGAGATAAGACAAGATAAAGATACGATAAGAAGTACTATTGTGAATGGCCGATCTAATGGTAGGTCTCATAGGAGCGAGGTGCTTGAGAGTTAACACGGTCGGTGGAAGTACAAGTTACATCAAGGACCTCATAAAAATGAAAATTGCATCCAATAAGACCATGCATTTAGCACAAGGACCCTAATATTGAGCAATGAAGTGTGTGTTTTGAGGTTTGTGCATACTAGCTTTCATCGAGCTAAAGACTATGAATAGAATCTTTCTAGATGCTAAGAATAGAAAATAGTATCCAATGGTTAGCAATGTTTGGATTTCCTAGTCTTGATCAAATGGTCAATGTTCTGTACACTATACACTGGTATGGTATTGTAAGAGATAAGACAAGATAAAGATAAGAAGTATTGTGGATGGCCGATCTAACGGTAGGTCTCGTAGGAGCAAGGTGCTTGAGAGTTAACACGGTCGATGGAAGTACAAGTTACATCAAGGACCTCATAAAAAATGAAAACTGCATTCAGTTCCATGCATCATTTAGCACAAGGACACCATGAAACTGAGCTATGAAGTGTGTGTTTTGAGGTTTGCGCATATACTAGTGTTCATCGTGCTAAAGACTATCAATAGAATATTTCTAGATGTTAAGAATGGAAAAGAAGATCCAACGGTTAGCAATGTTTAGATTTGCCAGTCTTGATCCAACGGTCAGTGTTCAAAGTTAGTCCATACATTATGAAGTGGTATGGTATTGTAAGAGATAATACAAGATAAAGATAAGATAAGAAGTACTGCGAAACACCGATCTAATGGTAGGTCTGGTAGGAGCGAGGTGCTTGAGATGTTTTTGCATATCACAAAGTTCAACAAAGTTATTAAGGTGAGCAGCAGCATCTTCAGTACCAACACCAAAAAATTGTTCTTTCATAACAAGATTGAGCAAAGCAGGTTTAATTTCAAAGAAAGTAGCTTCAGGAACAGGTGGAGCAATAGGTGTGCACATGAAATCATTGTTGTTGGTGCTAGTGAAGTCACACAACTTAGTGTTTTCAAGAGTAGTCATTTTTTGTGTTTTTAATATAAAGAAGAAAACTAGTATAACTAATTTTTGTGTGTTTTTGACAAAATAAACAAGCAAACAAAGCAGAAATAAACTAAACAAAACAAAGTAAAGAGATTGGTTATGAGGGACTCCCCTTGTGAATATGTCCTTGACTCCCCGGCAATGGCGCCAGAAAAAAGGCTTGATGGCTCAAAATATATCGAGCTCGTTGGGAACCCCTAGAGGAAGGTATGATGAGCACAACAACAAGTTTTCCCTTAGTTATGAAACCAAGGTTATCGAACCAGTAGGAGCAAGGAAACAAATCCAAGGTGTTGTTTCCAACTTGGAATCCTACACAACACAACCATAGAACTTTGCCCCAACTTAAAGTGATGTTGTCAATCTCTCCGGTTTTACTAAAAACAAAGGATTAAATGTATTGTGTGGAAGATAGTAATTGCGTGCAGAAGGTAAACAGTAAATAGTAGATGGTTTATCAATGGTAAAAGAATGGACCGGGGTCCATAGTTCACTAGAGGTGATTCTCCCTAAGATAAATAACATGTTCGGTGAACAAATTATAGCGGGGCAATTGACAGACTCGAGAAAGCATACCATGCATATACTAATCATCTTAACTCCTATGAGATTTGATTGGGAATTACAACATTACACATAGACCGTAATCCAACTACATCTATGACTAATAATCCACCTTCAGGTTATCATCCGAACCCCCTCCAGTATTAAGTTGCAAGCAACAAATAATTGCATTAAGCAAAGTGTGTAAATTAAACAATACGATTGTCCCATGTACAAAGGATTGCTGTTTTCTCCCTAGTAGCAACAACACATCTAGTACCTTAGAGATTCCTCTCACTTCCCCAGGTTACTAGAGGCATGAACCCACTATCGAGCATAAATACTCCCTCTTGGAGTTGCTAGCATCTACTTGGCCAAGATATCTACTAACAACGGAAAGCATGAAAGATCAAAAATAACATAGACATGATAGAATCAATAATCAATCTGAAATAGCATCTCAATATCCATCAGATCCCCACAAACACAACATGTAAGATTACAAATAATGATCTTGATCATGAACGGAGCTCATAAGATCTAAACATGATATCACAAAGGAGGATAACCAACCATCTAGTTACTACATGGACCTGTAGTCCAGGGAGGAACTATCACGCATAGACTCTTTCGTGGAATTTTGATCGGGTACTTACGGTTTTCGTCTCGGGAGGATTTTATAGGTGGAAGGGAAAGGTCGGTGGAGCACCAGGGGGCCCACACCCCCTGGTGGCGCGCCCCCCAGGCCGCGCCGCCACCAGGTGTGGCCGCCCTAGTGCGCCACTTCATCTCCCCTCCGGACTCTATGTTACTTAGGGTAAAATATTGACCTTGGCTTTTGTCCGATCTTATTTGGAGAATATTTCCTTACCAGCTTTTCTGAAACCAAAAACAACAGAAAACAGGCAACTGGCACTATGGCATCTTGTTAATAGGTTAGTTCCAGAAAATGTATAAAATACCTCAAAGTATGAACAAAACATAAGAAAGTAGATACTAAACAAGCATGGAACATCAAAAATTATAGATACGTTTATGACGTATCACAACCATTCATATGATGATCTATTCAATCATGTTTCTTATTCTCCTTGTTTTGCACATTGCTCTTATCTGCATGAATATTTCTTTGAAAGCTATCATTGAAAACCCCAATATGTTTGAATTCCTGGAAATTGTTAACCGTTCTTTGACCAAGAACAAAGTTTGCCATCACCAATTATGATTTACTTTGTGTATCTTTATTGTGTTTCCTTTACTCATTGCAAGTTAAGTTATATAATAGTGAGTTGTTTTCTATTATGATTTGTGTACTGAATGTGATGCTTGTTATCCGTATTCTTTTTATCGACCCTTCACTCCATAAACCTGTGGTCATGTTTATTGAGCTTAGTTTTCCCTTGGGGACAAGCGAGGTCTAAGCTTGGGGGAGTTGATATGTCCATTTTGCATCACTATTATATATATCATAATCTACTGTTATTCATTGATATATTTCATATTAAGAGATGATACTTATGATATTTCATCTATTTATGCATGGTTGGTGACTTTTGGAGGATGAACCACTGAAGTCAGGATTCTGATGGAAAAGGCACTGTCTAGGTGCAAAATTGGCGAAGATCAAAAAATCCCAGAAAATATATGGAAATTCCTATTTTTCCAGAAAACGAAGGAGGCCAGAAGGGGAAGTGGAGATAGGCCATAGGGGGCCCACACCACCCCCTAGCGCGGGCCACCCCTGGTCGCGCCACCAGGTGGTGTGGCCACACTGGCCCACCTCCAGCATCTCGCTTGGGCGTATATAATCCCCTCGAAACCCTAAAACTCGGGGAGCAACCACAGAAAGGTTCTACCGCCTCTGTGGGGCGGAAACTATAGAGAGAGAAAGAGCTCTTTGGCAGGCAGAAATCTGCCGGGGAAATTCCTTCCCGGAGAGGGGAGATCATCGTCATCAACACCGTCATCAAGCTAGACTTCATCGGGATCATCATCATTGTCATATCCACCATCATCTCCACAAACACCATCACCACCACTCTGTCCCGCTGTAACAATTAGGTTGAATCTTGCATAGTTCTTAAGGGATACTTTCCCGGTGTCGATTACTTGTTGTAGTTGATGCTATTGAGTGGAACCATTCAATTATTGTTCATGTTCAAATTGTTACTTATCATTATTTCATCTCTTATCTTGATCCATATGATGTCTCATGAGTAGTTCGTTTAGTTCTTGAGGACATGGGAGAATTCATGTTGTTAGTAGTGGAATTGTGTTGAGAAAGATTCAATGGTTTGATATTTAAGTTGTGGTGTTATTCTTCTAGTGGTGTCATGTGAACGTTGACTACATGATACTTCACCTTTATGGGCCTAGGGGAATGCATTGTGTATTTGGCTACTAATCGTGGGGTTGCCGGAGTGACAAAAACCATAACCCCCGTTAGGAAACCTTTGCACAAGGGAGTGTAGGATCTCAAAGTTTAAGGTTGTGGTTAGGTTTTTATCTTAATTACTTTCTGGTAGTTGCGGATGCTTGCAAGGGGTATAATCACAAGTATGTATTAGTCCTAGGAAGGTTAGTACATTAGCATAGTTTCACCCACACAACACTTATCTAACCAGAGAAGATTAATCAACTATATGAAGCGAAAGCACTTGACAATATTCCCGTGTGTCCTTGAGAACGTTTGGTCATCTTAAGTAATACAACCGGCTTGTCCTTTGCTAAAGAAAGGATTGGGCCACTTGCTGCAATTATTATTATTGTCTTTTATTTACTTGTACTTTATTTATTTGCATTATCAAAAACCCCTAAAAATCCGCTTGCTAAGTATTTGCAGATAATTCCTGGTCCATACCAGTTGTCAACACCTTTTGTTCCCCGTGAAGGGAATATGACTGAGAGGCAATAATAAAGTGGTTATTATCTTATTCCTTATTTATGATAAATGTTTACTTTGCATGCTATAATTGTATTAATTTGGAAATGTTAATACATCTGTGTTTAATAAACAAAAGGAAAGTTCCTAGTTATGCCTCTCTTATAAACTAGCTCGTTGATTAACAAGATGATCAAGGTTTCCTGATCATGGACATTGGATGTTGTTAATAACGAGGTCACAACATTGGTGGAATGATGTGATGAACATTCATCCGAAGTACAACATTACGATCAGAGTCATTATGTTTATATTGCTATAACATCATACGAAGTAATCTTAGTCCTTAGACCATGAGATCATGTTAATTGTTAACACCATAAGAGTATCTTGATAAGATCAAACGTCACACCGTAACAGGGTGACTATAAAGGTGGGTTCAGTTCTACTTAGGTGTTATGTTGAGGCTCATGGATCAAGAGTGGGATTTGTCCATCCCGATGACGGATAGATATACTCTGGGCCCTCTCGGTGATATCACATTAAGATAGCTTGCAATCAAGTGATATGATCACTAGAATGTTACATCACGGGAACGAGAAAAGAGTGCATGTCGGTAACGAGATCAAACTAGGTATTTGGATGCCAATGATCGAATCTCGGACATGTAATATATCGTGAGACAAAGGGATTTAGTTACGACGTTAAAGGTTCACACGATCACAAGGGTCATCGTTGAATATGTGGGAGTCAGTATGAATCTCCAGGTCCCGTACTGATTATTGATCGGAGAGGGTTCTCGATCATGCCTGCATTATTTGCGAACCATAGGGTGAAACACTTAAGGGATACCAACACCATTTAGGAGCAAATATGTTTCAGATAAAGATTAAGAAAGCGCTGGAATTATTTCAATAGACACCGAAACTGTTTCGGGTGAAATTGCTGAAATTGGTTCTGCATGTAATATTGAAATGTTGCAAGGGGTTTTATGTGAATGTTTGTTAATTAAAGTAATTAACAAAATTCTGAATAAAATTAATAAAAGAGTTTTATTAAATGAGAGAGCATTAAATTTGGAGAAATTTAATGCATTTAAAGTGGAGAGTTTAAAAGAGAATGTGGAGAGGCATTTTAATGTGGAGGGGGTTACCACCACATGAATGGGGGAGGTGAAGGGACACCCTCCATGGGAACCGGCCATGGGAGGGGTACCCTCCCCTCCTCCTATAAAAGGCCCCCCTCTCACTCCTTCTTCCTCGCACCTCCTCATGAAGGATCTCTCTCCCCCTCTAGTATTTTTCCCCCATGGTCTCGGATTAGCGAGTTACATGTTCCCGGTGGCTTTATCTGGAAAGGAGTTGCTGCTTCCGCTACTTTGCTGGAGCGAGGGACGGAGGTTGTCGGGGTACCGGACGTGTGTGCGATCACGGATGCACCGTTGCTTTGCGGTGCTGGACTTGCTGGAGCTAGCTCTGAAGGACGTGCTGGAGCCGGACATGCTGGACTTCATCACGATCTTGAGATCAGCAAGTATACGACTACATCATCCACGAGTTCCAACTCATTAACAAAACTTTGTTGTCTTTGAGGGTAGGTTCTTCATGGATGTATATCCACCCGTTGCTTGTATTGTAGTAGATAGATCTTGGCGCATAGTTCCCATCGTAGGATTTTTTTTGTTTTCTATGTTGCGAACCCAACAGTGGTATCAGAGCCAGATCTATGTGTAGGTGCTTTGCACGGGTAGTACACATATGTTTATATGTGGGCGATGATGATCATGTTATTGCATATTTCATGTATTTTGGATATTGGTGGCATAGTGGGATGAAGCGGCCCAGACCAACCTTACATGTCATCGTACATGAGACCGGTTCCACGACTGACATGCAACTAGTTTTGCATAAGTGGCTGGCAGGTGTCTGTCTCTCCTACTATAGTCAATATCTGATTTACAACGAGTTTCTAATAACTTGGATATCCTTGTTGTGGTTCCATGTTCGTAGGTAAGAACGGTTCTTTCTCCAAAAGCCGGGCCACGTAAAACTTGCAATGGATAAATTAGAGCCATCTAGTTTAGATCATTGCTGGGCTAGTGTCATGATATGGTAATGTTGTAAGTAGATGTATGATAGATATTCTTACAACACACCTAACGTGTAAGTTCCATAGACCTTGGCCTTACACACAAAGGAGTGATAGAGATCATACCATGATGCATATGATAGAGATCAAATGCATGGACCATATCATCCCACTTTACACATTAGATGTTTACATCTTATATTGCTAGTTTGGCGCTTTTAGTAGCATTGTAAGATGATCCCTCATTTAAATATCAAGATAAAATGTGTTCTTCCTTAAGTATGCACCGTTCTATGGATTGTGTTTCGAGACATCACGTGATGATCGGGTCTACTCGACTCTACGCTTTCATACAACGGGTGTAAGAAAGTTTTACACACGCGAATACTAAGGTTATTACTTGGCGAGCCTAGCATGTACTGACAAGGCCTCGGAACACGGACCGAAAGGTTAAGCATGAGTCATATAGTTGATGTGATGCCCATATTGATGCTCGCCTTTGAAGCTCACCGACTCACGTGATGATCGGACTTGGTGTAGTGGATTTGGTTCATGTAATCACCAAAAAGGCACGAGGGGTGTCGTTTTTGAGTGGGAGTTCATTTCTAATTTGGATTAGTCGAACTCAATTTGTCATAAACTAAATCAAAGTGAATTTGCATAATTTGTTGTAGTCATTGGCATCTGTTTAATACCTTACGCTTAGTTTTAATTGCGATAACAGAACTATATAATTCTGGATATTTACTTTACGAACCGGTATCGTATTGTTTTGAATGTCAATTTAAAGTTTAGAAGTCATATTGCAAACTTTGAACAAACTCTATTTAGTCCATGAAGTTTAATAAGTAGTATTAAATGAAGAGTAAGAATTCCAATGTTAGTATCTAAAGTATCATGTTTGCCACCATGATTCTTGATATTCAAAAGTTATTTTAATATCGAGGTTATCTAGGAGCTGAAATAATTGTTTCAGAAACCATCATGCATGGAAGATATTGTGATATCTAAAATAATGTTTTTGGTTGCATTATGATAGAGTATAACTTAGCAAAATACATGTTCTCATATTGTCTGAGAATTTGTGAAGGATGGAGATGCTAGGCATCCAAAGATCCCAAAAGGTTCTGGGAACTAAAATTATACTAGTCATTCTTCCTTATAGGCTATAGTAGCTTGATCATGAAATTTTTCATGATAAGGATGAATAGAAGATGTAAGTATAATATTTACTACACTAAAAAATCACTAAAGAATGCCAAACATTTGATGATGGTGATCCACTTCAAAGTGCAAGTCCAAAGGTATTAGTATTTGACTATATACAAGCTTTATACTATGTGTCATGTGAATGACACCACTATTGATGTTGATAGATTCTTTTAAAAGAAAAGGAATTGCTGGAAGAGAATCTATAAAATATTTGGTAGAAAATAAAAGGTTGGAGATGTCCAACTTAGGTATATAGAAGATATACATGTTATGGATGTATTATTTGCTTGTTAAACAATGTGGTTCTTAGGTATTGGATACTGGTATTGGATACCGAATTGGTTGGTATGAAGTATCATACAAAAAAACACATTCATGAACTACAACGGCCTAAGTAACTAGCAAGAGAATAAGTGATGATGTTCATCGAAAACAAATAAAGTGTTATTGTGTTTTTCGTTGTCGTCAAACCTAGCCTTCAAGATTTGTTTCAATAATTGTTATTTTGTTCCGGTATTACGAGAACAATGGTTGTTCAAATAATTACCATATTCCATAAAGGATGGATGAACTTTTACAAGTCTAGTGGGAGAAATAACATCTATAAACACTATTGCTAACATGTCGCAAGACAAATGATTGAAAGATCACTTATGAAGTGACATCGTTGTTTAAATTATATTGGAAAGAAAACATGGAGAAAATCCATGTTGATGGATTTTTGGAGTCTTTTATTTTGATCAATTGACGCTTGTGAGACTTTCCTCGAGATAATTGAAACTCTGTTCATAAGCCAAAGAGGAACGGATGACTAGCTTATTGGAAATTGTGCATGTTGATGTGCATAGTCCATTATGTGTAGCCATATGCAATGGATCTTTTTTTCTTCATATGCTTTCTCCAGAAATTTGAGTGGATATATCTATATATTTACTTAATAAGGAAGAAGTATGAAACATTTGAAAAATGTTCAAAGACTTTCAAGATGAAGTGAAAAATCATTGTAACAAGAAAATAAAGAGTTTATGATTCGATCATAAAGGAACATATTTGAGTTACATGTTTAGCAAAACACTTAAGATTTGAGGAATTGTTCCATGATTTGTGTTTCCCGGTAGACCATAGGAGTATGGCATATTCGAGAGATGAAATCAAACCATGTTTGACATGGTAAGATCAAAGGTGTCATTTATAAAACTGCCATTATGTTTTAAGGATTGAAGCTTTAGAGACTACCGCTTTTACACTGAAAAGAGCACCATCGTGATCCATTGAAACGACACCATATAAGTTATGGTTTGGGATAAAACCCGAATTGTCTTTTCTTAAATTTTGGTATGCTATGCATAAGTAAAATGTTTACAACCAAAGTAGGATAAGCACGTCTTTGTAGGTTATCCCAAAGAATTTGTTGGGAATTTCTCCATAACACCGAGGACAAAAGAGTTTGTTACTTGGAACGTCAAGTTTCTTGAGAAGGAATTTTTCGCGAAAAGTTAAGTGGGAGGACAATAGAACTTTGATAAGGTTGTTGAACCTTAGCTATATGTGCTAAGTAGCGCAGTGCCGGAAAGTGTCCCGGTGGCGGCCACAATGCTCATGGATCCCGTGATTACAAAGGTTGTGATCTCGGAGATTAGAGTTCCTATTGAACCGTGTGGGTCGGTAAGAATCAAATAGTGTGGTTTGATAAGCAAGTCGTTATTGTTTTGACAATGATGAACCGACTACATGCAAAGAAGCGATGATGGGCCCTGACTCCATAAAATGACTAGAAGTCATAGAATCCGTGATAGTATCCATACACGAGAAATCAAGTTTCTGAACTTGGAAGACCCTCCGGAAAGGCGTGAAGCCTATCGGTCGTGTTTGGATCTATAAAGGAATAGACATGGATGTTTAACATCTATGAAATAGTCGACATGTCGGAAAGAAGTTTACAACAATGTTCAAGGAGTTGACTATGAGAAGATTTGATCTTTCATAGCGATATTTAGTCTTGACAGATTAATGTAGCAACCACTACATATAATTTGGTATATGGTAGTTGAATAAAAAAACAAGGTTCTTCTAATAGAATGGTTACCTAGGACGTGTACATGACACGGTCCGAAGGGTTTTGTTAATTCAAAGGGTGCTAAAAGGGCATGCAAACTTCAATAGTTGAAGTGAGCATAGCGGAGTTGGAATCTTCACCATGATGAAAATGTTAAAGGAGTTTAATTTCATCGGAGATGATGAAGATGCTTGCATTTGCAAGAAATTAAGTGGGAGCGCTGAGACAAATTTCCAATACATTATGCAGAGTACATATTGTTGATTGGAAATGATGTATCTTTTATTGACACAAGTTAAGAATTTCATTAAAATAAGATTTTGATGAAAGACTTGGGCAAAGCCGGAATATTTGGCATCAATATCTATATGGACAGATTGAGGCGCTAATATGGTTGTCCAGACATACATATATGAGATATTAAAAGGGTTCAATATGGAAACAAAAAGAAAGGTTCTTGCTGCATGGAAATGATTGTATCAAGATTCACGCGTTTCAACACTTGGTGAGTAAAATCATATGAAGATTTTGATCAATTATACCGTGATATGTATATATCCAGAATTTCCTATGCTCTAAATGTTATAAGCACATAACAGAATGATTCATAAGATGATCATTGGATGATAGTAAAGATATTCTTATGAGGTTTGGAAGAACTAAGAATATATCATGTATAAGTGACAATTAGTTAAAAGGTAGTTCATTGTAAAGTGTTACATTGATACTAGTTTTGTCACAATATACAAATTAAAATTTATCTCAATTTGGACTATGGGTGGGACAATGTAATGGAAAGGATGTTCCATGATGGATTTAGATAAGTTCCAAAGTTAAGATATTGTGACGGATACTACAACAAAAGGCTAAGTATATGACTGCTATAGTAGCAACAAAGGAGGGCATTTGTGTTAAGTAGTTTGTTATCAAACTAGGTGTGGTTCAAAGTGGGCTAATACTATGAAGATATATTCTATGACAATAATATCAACATATTTTAACTCAAACGAACTAAAGGTCTCACCAAAGGACCAAATTTATACAATGCCATCTCATTTGAGAATGAGTGATGCGTAGAGACGCAAAGACATGCAAATACACACGGACCTAAAACTGTCAGAGCCAAAGATTATGTTAACCACTAGAAATCGTGTATATGCAACACCAGAAAGCCATAGGTGTTGAATACGCAAATTTTTTCAAACTAGATTACTGACTCTAGTGCATGTGGGAGACTAAAGGGAATATTCCCAAGAGGTAATAATAAAGTGGTTATTATCTTATTCCTTGTTTATGATAAATGTTTATTTTGCATGCTATAATTGTATTAATTTGGAAACGTTAATACATGTGTGTTTAATAAACAAAAAGAAAGTTCCTAGTTATGCCTCTCTTATAAACTAGCTCGTTGATTAACAAGATGATCAAGGTTTCCTGATCATGGACATTGGATGTTGTTAATAACGAGGTCACAACATTGGTGGAATGATGTGATGAACATTCATCCGAAGTACAACATTACGATCAGAGTCATTATGTTTATATTGCTATAACATCATACGAAGTAATCTTAGTCCTTAGACCATGAGATCATGTTAATTGTTAACACCATAAGAGTATCTTGATAACATCAAACGTCACACCGTAACAGGGTGACTATAAAGGTGGGTTCAGTTCTACTTAGGTGTTATGTTGAGGCTCATGGATCAAGAGTGGGATTTGTCCATCCCGATGACGGATAGATATACTCTGGGCCCTCTCGGTGATATCACATTAAGATAGCTTGCAATCAAGTGATATGATCACTAGAATGTTACATCACGGGAACGAGAAAAGAGTGCATGTCGGTAACGAGATCAAACTAGGTATTTGGATGCCAATGATCGAATCTCGGACATGTAATATATCGTGAGACAAAGGGATTTAGTTACGACGTTAAAGGTTCACACGATCACAAGGGTCATCGTTGAATATGTGGGAGTCAGTATGAATCTCCAGGTCCCGTACTGATTATTGATCGGAGAGGGTTCTCGATCATGCCTGCATTATTTGCGAACCGTAGGGTGAAACACTTAAGGGATACCAACACCATTTAGGAGCAAATATGTTTCAGATAAAGATTAAGAAAGCGCTGGAATTATTTCAATAGACACCGAAACTGTTTCGGGTGAAATTGCTGAAATTGGTTCTGCATGTAATATTGAAATGTTGCAAGGGGTTTTATGTGAATGTTTGTTAATTAAAGTAATTAACAAAATTCTGAATAAAATTAATAAAAGAGTTTTATTAAATGAGAGAGCATTAAATTTGGAGAAATTTAATGCATTTAAAGTGGAGAGTTTAAAAGAGAATGTGAAGGGGCATTTTAATATGGAGGGGTTACCACCACATGAATGGGGGAGGTGAAGGGACACCCTCCATGGGCGCCGGCCATGGGAGGGGTACCCTCCCCTCCTCCTATAAAAGCCCCCCCTCTCAGTCCTTCTTCCTCACACCTCCTCATGAAGGATCTCTCTCCCCCTCTAGTATTTTCCCCCATGGTCTCGGATTAGCGAGTTACATGTTCCCGGTGGCTTTATCTGGAAAGGAGTTGCTGCTTCCGCTACTTTGCTGGAGCGAGGGACGGAGGTTGTCGGGGTACCGGACTTGTGTGCGATCACGGATGCATCGCTGCTTTGCGGTGCTGGACTTGGTGGTGCTGGACTTGCTGGAGCTGGATCTGAAGGACGTGGTAAAGCCGGACCTGCTGGACTTCATCACGATCTTGAGATCGGCAATTGTACGACTACATCATCCATGAGTTCCAACTCGTTAACAAAGCTTTGTTGTCTTCGAGGGTAAGTTCTCCATGGATGTATATCCACCCGTTGCTTGTATCTAGTAGATAGATCTTGGCGTATAGTTCCCATCGTAGGAATTTTTTGTTTTCTATGCTGCAAACCCAACACCTCATTGGGTTTGACACTCTTAATTATTGAAAATACTGCGATACACCCCCTATACTTGTGGGTCATCACTTGAGTTGGCGCTTATCTCCTCCAGGAATTCTGGAAGAGAGAGAAGCGTTGACTCCCATGCCGACTCACATCCTTCTAGTGCACTCCAAATCCTGAGTTGCCCCCTGCCTAGTTGACGCGGCCAGGAAGGTACCTGCCAATATGAAACAACAAATACACTATGCCGACATAAATTATATGTTGGCCTTGCCGGGATAACCCAGCTTTGGTAACTCGGCCTTTACTCGGCCAACCCGTTTATACCTCGGTCAACTTATACCTCAGTCAGTTTATACCTCGGTCAACCTTGTCTTTATACCTTAGCTTGACCCTATCTAGGAGCATGAGAGCCGGGGCTTAGCATACAACCACTCTTCAGTTGCCATTTTCAATGCCCACCGTGGTGGTGTAGTCCACTGGTCAATTTTCTGGCTTGGTCGTGCAATTGTACTTTCGTGTGTCTGTGGGGAGCGAAAATCCCTTAGGAAATAGCTCATTCCAGATGCATGGCCTGAAACATTTCAGATCGGCCGGACTTTCCTCTTCCATGATGCATTATTGGACTAGTAGGTCGATGAGCTTGCTGGCATCCATGACCTTCGACTCGCGTGGACCGATACACCAGGTCAGACGATATACGGGGGGGGGGGAGCGTGGCGTTTGCTAGCTCCACCGACGGGTGTTTAGTGATTTTGCCCTTGACTGGCTACACGGGCCGAGGCACGGATTTTGCTGGTGACCGTGGCGTGGTCGTGCTAGTGCTGGCCGCAGTTTCTGGATCCTCCATGTGGGCGACTCTTCTGCCTTGGCCCCTTCAGCGAAGATGTCTGGTGCACTTGCTTGCTTCCACTTGGAGCCACCAGATCCGCCATCTGGCAGGGAACTTGGGTTTTTTCCCACTTAGCTGGGAACTGCCTCATCCCGATGCAGGTTGGTTGTTGTTACGAGGAGCTGGACGCGCTCCTTCTGGTGATGCCCCTCTCCCTCGAGTTGGATCAACTCTGCAACAACTGCTTCTACGGCCCTCATGTCCTTGGCGGGGGTGCTATAGACCGGCTATGCTGCTCCAACTCCACACTGAGGTCTCGGCCACGGTGATGAACATACCAACTGGTGCCGGGCAGGGGGTAAAGCCATGTGCGGTGTTTTACTTGCACACGGTGGCATTCATCCGGCGTTAGGTGGCTTCATCCAGGAGGTGCTGGCGAGTAGCTTCCAAGGTAGTCGCGGCCGTAGCTCAATCTTCCTCGGGGACGATGGGGTTGTGGATGCGCTGAATGGAGGATGTCCATATGTCCTGATCTGTGTCACGCAAGGTAGAGCCGTGGCCTCCCACCTGGTGCTCGGTGGGTGGGTGGTGGTTATTGCCTAAGTCGGCCATCATGACCTCGACACTGCAGTTGGTTGTGGCGATGCAGGGAGCAACAAAACCGGGTGGTGCACTAGAGACAGTGGAAACCCTGTGAGGAAAAGCCTTGGTGATGGTGGCGACGTAGACACAATGCTCGCCGAAGTGGAGAATGGAGCCGTCACTAGGTAATGTTTCCCCAACAAAGCACGGTGCATTATCGACGACATAGTCAAAGGTGCCGAGAGTAAGCAAGAGGCTAGAGTCGATGCGCTTACCAGTGACAAGCGGAAGTCCCGTGCGGATGATGACCCTAGCCATAGCGATGTGCCCCATTGTGGGCGCGAACTGTCGTGGTGTGGAACATGGCAGTGCCATCGGGGATGGCTTTAGAGGGGACACTCAGATGCTAGTGTTTTCTACCGCAGACGGGATTGGGCACGAGCACTGCAAACACAGTGAGGTATTGAGGTTCGGGGTCCTCTTGCCAAAGTAACACCCCTACTCTTTCAAGGTACTATATAAAGGGAAAGAGCCAAGTACAAGTGCTCCTGGAGCTGTATCTCTGATGAACTAGAGAGAAACTAGGGGTAGAAGAAGATCTAGAGGTGTCTCTAATGGTAGCCCTGCCCCCTTATATACTGGCTGGGGGTGTAGGTTACAATGTTGGCTGGATGGTGGGACCGAGCCGGTGGGCCATAACGCAAGTCTAGTGCTTAGTCCCCAGTGCTATAGTGCTTAGCCACCATCACTCGAGTGTTCAGCCGTCAGCATTATCTCGCATAGGGAAGATGTTGCGTTGTACATCATGGGCGATGCCGTAGTCTGTGCTGACGCGAAGCCGAGAACCCGGAGGCATGCCCCTGGTTTGATCGTCATGCCTATCGGATCCTCGGTACTGATTTCGAGGTTACCAGATGGGGATGGCCATGAGGCTAGCTCTTTTGGTTGACCGGCTAGATGGGTAGCCAGAGTGTAGCTTGGTTGTGGTCCAGTTGGAGCATGCTAACCGGCCGTAGCTTCATGCCTTGCATCCATCCGGTCTGATCTTTCTAGAGCCAGCCATGCGGTCTGGCCTATTCTACCCGGGGGTAATCCCCTTGACAAAGAGCATAGACACTCAACTAGCAAATAGGGAATTGCCAAAAGAGTTAAGGATGGATCTTGAAAGGTTACAAGTACATCTAGTGAGAACCAAATCTTTGGGAGGTTCAGCTAGTATGAGAGTTACTGAAGAAAGATGAAGTGATATTCGTAATGACATAATTCTACATCAACATGATGATCCTTTCATTTCAGAAGAAGTGCGGAGGATTTCAGAGGTCATCCATTAGCATTTGACTTAGGATATTATGGTTCTTTATGGTTTCAAAATAGGACTTGTGTATCCAATGTGCCTGAAATTAGGGAGATGATACGTCTGGAAGCTCATGAAACACCTTATTCTATTCACCCGAGAAGTACCAAGATGTACATGGATCTCAAAGAATTACTTTGGTGGAACAGTATGAAGGGGGAGATTGCTAAGTATGTATCTAAATGCCATACATGTCAAAGGTTGAAAGAAGATCATCAAAGTCCAATAGAACATCTAAATGCCATACCAATGTAACCTTTAGAAATTCCTGAATGGAAATGGGAGGAAATTGGAATGGATTTCATCACGGGGTTACCAATGACCCAGAAACACAAAGATGTGATTTGGGTAATTGTTGACTGACTTACCAAAAGTTCTCATTTTATACCAGTAAATCAGAAGGATAATGCCGAGAGGTTCGTTGGCATTTATGTCAAAGAAATCGTTAGCAAGCATGGAGTACCCAAGAAGATAATAACAAATAGAGGATATATTTTCATTTCAACATTCTGGAAACAATTGCATGAGGCACTGGGATCAAATTTATATTTCAACACATCTTATCATCCATTAGCTAAATACCAGTGCGTTGCTACAGTCAAATAAATTTAATTGTAGATATATATTATAAATTTAACCAACTAAGTTCTTATACATAGTAACTTTTTTTTGACAACCACGAGAGAGAGTTTTATTCCACAGTATACTGACTACAATCCTCGAAGAACAGAGGTTCAGATAGTATCGAAACATAGCCAAGCCAAAATCCTACAGAGTTACAAGTTAGCTTGAGCAGCCAGGCTATGGGCAACACAGTTGCACTCTCTCTTAATATTCATTACAGAAATAACATTGGTACTAGAAACTATCTTTTTGATGTCGTTGATCAGAAAACAACAGTCCTTTCCCGGTTTGTTGATTGCCTTTGTAGCTTCAGCACAGTCTGTCTCGCAGATGACATGTTCGTGGATCCACACCGAAGCGAGATTCAGGCCCTCGTATATGGCCTGTAATTCCACTTCTTCTACAGACCTGCACCCGACAAGCATTCTAGCAGCCGAGAAAATGATTTCTCCCTTCCCATTGCGGGCAATAACACCAATACTCGCTTGACCATTTTCTATAATGAAAGATCCATCAACATTTACCGTTACTGTACCAGTACTGGGTTTTTTTCCAACAACATCTCCTAACGGCTATTGGATCAGAACCATTTGAAGAGGCATGGGCCTCAAGTGCTTCATGTTGGATAGGCTCTTTACCTTTCCTGCTTTGTATATTTGGCAAGATCAGATTCAGGTCTCGAGCATAGTTTATTAAGAAATCCACCGACTGTTGGATGCAAGCTTTGCCATCCTCATGTATAACATTGTTTATCAAGTGCCAAGCCCTCCAAAGCAATAGCAGGATAAGGCCTCGGTCAGTTTTGCTGCAATTTGAGAGAAGGACTAGGAGCCAATCTTCCCCGGTGTAGCAGAAATCCTTTTCACTTGGGATACTCCAATGACTTCTCAATTCTTCTCTGAGCACTCTTGCTTTCGTACAAGAAACAGTAGGATGAAAACTATTTTCAGCCCCAGTTTCACCAATACTGTAGGTATTCACCAACTCCAAAGTACGCCTCCATTTGTTGTACTTTGTTGGCAAATTATCTACAGCAAGTCTCCGTCCAAAGATTCTCACCTTGCTCGGGACCGGGGCTGACCAGATGCATTTCCACAAGGATCTATTAGAGTCTCCAATGTTGCTATTACCCTGTGAAACAAGAGATTCATGAGCAAGATTATATGCCAGCTTATAAGCACTCCTAACCGAAAATATTCCAGTTTTTTCAAAGTTCCAGGCTACAAAATCCTTGCAAGGTTCCGATGTAAGTTTTATGCTCATAATTTTCTCAGCGTCATAAGGATGGAAGGTTGCTCTGACAAGGTTTTCATTCCATGTGTTGTCAGGTCCAATCAAACTTTTGACCTCTATAAGTCTCGACGATTTCCTTTTAGAGGTAATTTTGAGGCCAGCTTTCCTCGGGATCCAGTTATCACGCCATATTCTCACAGATGATCCATCTCCTATGCGCCAAATTATTCCCTGTTTCCAATGGGCTAAACCATGTTCAATGCCTCTCCAAACAGGGGATGCGTCACCTTTAAAGACAGTGTCTAACAAGTTTCCTCTTGGATAGTAAATAGCTCTCATCAGTTTTGCACAAAGGCTCTTAGGATTACTGATCAGCCTCCATTCTTGTCTAGCTAGTAAGGCTTGGTTGAAGAGCATAGTGTCTCTAAAGCCCACTCCACCTAAAGCTTTTGGTTTTGTAAGATTTTCCCAGGCAGTCCAATGCACTTTCCTATGATCCTTGTCTTCTCCCCACCAAAATTTCCTAGTGATTTTCATGTAGTCGTCGTGGAAGCCAACGGGGAGTTTGAAGAGCCCCATAATGTAGGTTGTAATGGATTGAACCACGGACTTTATGAGAGCTTCTTTCGCACCCATAGACATATATTTTTCATTCCAATCATTCATTTTATTTCCCAAACTGTCCTTTGTGCTCTGTAGTTTGTCCGCTTTAACTTTGCCTTCTATGGTGGGAAAGCCCAAGTATTTCTCTTCAAAGGTGCTCTGTTGGATTTCAAAGACATGTTTGACATCGAGTTGTGTTTGATGTGGACAAGCTTTACTGAAGAGAATTGAGCATTTGTTTGGGCTAATGAGCTGGCCTGTTCCTTTTTCAAATTTCTTGATAACAGTCTTGACTATCTGTGCTTGTTCACTACTAGTTTGCACGAAAATAAGACTGTTATCAGCAAAGAGAAAGTGAGAGATCCTGTGGCCCCTTCTACATATTCTGAATTCTTTTAGATCACCACTTCTAATCGCATCTTGGATAATCTGAGTAAGTCCCTCAGCTACAAAGAGGAATAGATAGGGAGAAAGGGGGTCCCCTGTCTAATGCCCCTCGTAGGAATGAAAAGTTCTGAGAGTTCACCATTAACCTTGACCTGATATCTCATAGAAGTAACGCATGTCATGATCCATTTAATCCAAGTTTTAGCAAAACCCAGTTTTTGGAGTGCACCTTCTAAATATCACCAGTCAACTCTGCCGTATGCTTTTGATAAATCTAACTTTACTGCACAAAACTCATCTGGCCCACCTTTGGATCTTTGTATTGCATTGAAGCATTCAAAAGCAATGAGAGTGTTGTCGGTGATGAGGCGTCCCGGGATGAAAGCGCTTTGACATTCTGCAATTAGGGAATCAAGGATGGGTATCATTATATTTACCATGCACTTGGAGATAATCTTATACACCACATTACATAAGGATATGGGCTGAAGTCCTTCACAAATTCTGCATTCTTTGTTTTAGGGATAAGAGCGATGATTGTATCATTTGAGCCTTCTGGGAGTACTCCTTCCTTGAAGAAATGCTTGATTGCTGATGTGATATCCTCCTTGAAGATAAGCCAGTTCCTTTGAAAGAATCTAGCATGGAAACCGTCGGGGCCAGGGGCCTTTAAAGGGCCAATTTGAAAAAGGGCATCAACAATCTCCAACTCTGAGAACTCCTTTGTCAGGGCCTCGTTCATTTCAGGCGTAACTTTTGGGGTGATCAAGTTTAATATATTATTTGGGAGCACATTACTATCCTCTGAAAACAGATCTTCAAAGAAAGACCTAGCTAGTTTCTTCATTTTGTCTTGGTCCGTAGTGCTCTAGCCCATACCATTGTTCAGCTTTGATATCCTATTCTTTTTTGCTCTCCAGGTGGCTCGGCGGTGGAAGTATTTAGTGTTTTGGTCTCCTTCACGTAACCAATCCAACCTGGATCTTTGTTTCCACATCATTTCTTCACGGAGGAGTAGTTCATCTAGCCTTTGGTTAATTTTATTTATTCTGCATGTCATGGAGGGATCATTTCTGATCAGCAGGATTCCAAGTTCTCTTTTGAGGTCTTTTATTTCCCTTTCCACACAACCAAAACTTCTATTTTTCCAGACATTTAACGATCCTCGCACGCAGTTCAACTTTGCGTTTATATCTTTCATATTTCTAGCACGGGGGTTGCTATTCCAACTGGCTTTGATCTCTTCACTTAGAGACGCTTCTATTTTCCACATTATTTCATACCTCCAAGGCCTTTTTGAGAACCTGTGGGTAGTGATCTTCTCCAAGTCAATGAGGATGGGGCAGTGGTCAGAACGAGAGGATACCAAATGAGTAACATTAGCATCCAGAAAGTGAGACATCCAGCTAGGGGAGGCCACCGTCCGATCCAGTCTGACTTTCACATTTTTATTGCCTTCCTTCTTGTTGTCATAGGTCCACAGAGTGCCCCTATATCCCTGGTCAAGAAGATCACAAAAGGACAAAATGTTCCTGAAAACAGCCATATGCCTTTCTCCCCTTCAGGACACTGAGAAATGTTCCTTTTGCCACATCGTTTCGTTGAAATCCCCAGCCATCAGCCAAGGTTCATTTGCACACGGTTTGATTCTCTTCAAGAGAGTCCACATGTGGTGTCTATCTTCTACTCTAGGCTCACCGTAAACAAAGGTGCATCTCCACTTTATTCCAAATTGCTCATTTATTTTTACATCAATGTGGTGGCTACCAAAACTGATCAGGTCGACAGAGATACTGTCATCCCAGTAAAGCACTAAACCCCCACCATTACCTTTCACGGGAACCGTCAATCAATTTCTAAGACCAATCCTCCAGCAGATGCTTTCCATGATGAACTTCTGCTGACGGGCTTCTGAGATGAACACCAGCTTGGGGCAGTGTGTTCACACTAAGCGAACCAGTTCTTGAACTGTCCGGGGGCGCCCCAAACCCCGGCAGTTCCAGGCTAGGATCCTAATGGCTCCTGCCGGGTGCCAACAGTCGCACCCGACAGGATACCGGCAGCCCCAAGGCTGGTTGCTTCCAGTTTTCCACCTTTCTTGCCTTCTTTTTTATCCTCCCATTTTCTAGGCCCTGCATGGTTCAGCTCAATTCCATATCCCATATCCATGACTCTACTTTCATTTTCCTTTGCTACAGTTACACAAGCTTCTGTAACAAATTCAACCACACTATTCTCTGTGTGCACATCATTATTGTTGTCGCTGGCAGCAAGCAATCCATCAATCTCCTGGTTGCGGAGCAAAGATAGGCCCTCTGAGCCTAGGCACTCAGAGAGGGACGGAACAGAAAGGAGAGGATGCTTACGAGAAGGTTCACACATCTCATCTTCCTCCGGGCGCTGGCGAACAGCTTGAGCATTGGCAACCTTGTCTCCTGTCAGCACATGACCGCTCTGAACCTCAAGTTCTTCTCAGGCAGTGCGTTCTCTACGCTTCCATCCCTTGGTGATCTTCAGGTTGGTGGAGATTGTGGCCGTATCCGCCTTAGGGATTCCTTGCTCTGTGGAAGAGACGGAGAGAGGCAGCCCAGTGTCCGCATGAGCTGCAAACACCGGCACAGCCAGGGTTCCATCATCAGAGCCTGCGGTGTTGATTGCCACCAAGTCCGGCTCGGTTGCAGCCGTGGCTACGATGGTTGTCGTGGTTGTGTTACCACCATCCCCAACGACGCAGTTGAGGATTGCCGGTTGAAACCGGCAACATCAGTGGTTGGTTTGTCGGTAAGCATGGCGACGATGTCCGTCGCAGAAGATGACTTGCCATCGCAAATAGCCTTGCTTCTACTCATAGAAATTTTAGCAATGTCATCCGCGACCTGCGCAATAGTGATGTGTTGCGCAGGCCAGGATGGTTCGCCTTGTCCCAATATAATCGGTTTAGCTGGACGCCATGGGCTCTCTTCCTGCCTTGCTGATTGCGCGGCTGCCCCATGGTCTCCGGGAGGAACCAAGATCGTGGGTCATCGAAGTGCACCGCAGGAACCCTCAGCTCCTGCCCATAATTTATTCTCCTATATGCAGGAGGAAGGTTGCACCTCGCCTCCATATGACCAATGAAGCCACAACACAAGCATAAGTTAGGGAGTCTTTCATATCGAATTTGAACTCGCACCTCCTCTCCCGTGATCTCATCCTCCAAAATAACTCATTTCTCCAGAGCAGTGTATAGAGGGAGCTGCACCCGAACTCTAAGAAATTTTTCGAAGATGTTACCGCGCGAGTTGTTGTCGATCATGATGAGGTTGCCGATCTCCCTTCCAAGCTTCCGCACCAGTTTCCTGGTGAGGAGGTAGAAGGGGATGTCCCGAAACTGAACCCACATCGGTACATGAGTGAATAATACCGATGCAGGGTCAGCACCAGTGTCCATGGCCTTCACCAGGAAGGCGTCGCCCTTGTACTGCCAAGGGCTGCCACGGACAACGTGTTGCTTGTCTCCTTCTTTAGAGAACTCGAGTATGAACTTGCGCCCCTCATTAGCTTGTAGGGGGTTGGTGTCGAGCTCGTCGCGGATTTTCCAAACCCTCTTCATATGCTCGATCAGCTGGCGGGAGTTTACCAGCAGCACCGAGAGAAATAGGCCCACTGCAAAGAACCGTGGGCGCATCGACTTGCGAGCATCAGACATGTTGATGATGACTGATTTCTTCTCCACTTCCGGTTTGCCAGCTATCTCCTTCCCCGCACGCCTGCGGAAAAATACTGCCTCATCTCCGCTCCTCTCGCCGGCCCGGTCACCAGGCCCGTACGTCGCCATCAGACCAAGGATCAGAAGAGGGACTATAACCAGATACTGGTTCTTGGTGGTAACAAACAGAACTTGTGAGGATTGAGGATCAAACCTTGGCAATATATAGCTCCTTGGCTCGAATTTGAGGAGGCTGCTAGTAAAGCGGCGATTAAGAGCACTAAAATCGTGCAATTTCTTCTCCTCTAGCTGAAACGGAAACTTTGACTCCACCTCCGCATCAAAATTCCTCTTAAAATCTCCATTAGGGGCTGTAATTCCTGGGTCCAGAGGCCTCTCGCAGGCTTGAATGATTCTTAAATCTTCCGCCGTCTTGATTGTCTGGGCTTTGAGCCTCTCAATACTCTGCCTAAGGGTGGCCGTTGTTAGTACTAGGATTTCTTGGCTGCGGGAGTGGTGTTTGGATGGTTTTTGGGGCTCTTTGAGGCTGGATTTGGACGGGTATTGTTCTAGGACTGATTTCATGGCTGATTTGGTTTCGGATTTGAGGGGGATTTGGATTGAGGATAGGGATTTGGGATTTCCGCCTGTTCGCCTAGGGAGGGGAACAGACGTGTGCATAAATACTACATGCATCTTTATACATAGTAACTAATTGAATCAACATAGTGAACATCTCCTAGCTATCTTCATTAGCGGAATCTGATCAATGCCGCCATTGCCTTTTTCCCCACTTCCTTCCAATAGCCCCCATTGTCGAGTTGCCAACACTACTCCCTCTTGGTTCTCGAACCTTGTCATCCCTCGAAAGAGACGTACATGGCTATTGTTGCTGCTGTTGTTGGCCACGTAGTAGTTCCCACGCGCCCCTGGACCTAGCGACCATCCCATGGAGATGCCTCTCATAGGGACTCTCATAGGTCATCCTGTTGGCCTATGTGAGTCCGGTGTCAAGCGTTATCGTCCGCCGCCGTGAAATGCTATGGTTAGTCCACCTTTCGGCTCCCATAGAACAGTAGGGGCTCGGATCGCTCGAGGCGTCGTTCCTCTTCTTTCCCATGTGTGTGATCCATGCGGTGGAACTTTTTTCCCTTGAGTAGTGAAAATGGTTGTAATTTCAATTGAAATAGGGGTAAAAAACAGACTGACAAATTTGGGGGAAGTGCGTATTCTTTTAGTGTTAGATATAGACTATAGCAATAAACATTGGGCCATAAAAACCCAATAATCAAATTTCATAAGATATAATTAGATTTGCTAGAACTTGAACATTGCAAATTGAAAAAAAAATTGAACATCAGCTAGCAGCAAACAACATCAACTAGCACCACACAACTTTGTCAAACTGCAAACCAACTAAAGTAGTAGCATGAAGACCCTTGGCGCGTGTGCGTGCACACAACATGGCCACGACCACGACCAGCAGCATTAGTGCGCGCAGGTTAGGCTGGCACGAGCGGATACAATGGTGGAGGCCGGCGTGATTGGAGGCAGTGGTAGAGGCCGGACCAGAGCTACCCGGAAGCAACCTGACAGCAATGACTCGGCTACAACTCAGGCACTGAACTCTGGTCCTCTTCTGTATAGACTGCACATTTTGTTCCCAAATCCTTTGATCTAGTCGGTTCCTTACCCAAAATTCCAAATTGGCCTTCAAATTCAGCCACAAATCTTGCTAATCTGCTATTCCTAATCGTGAATCTAGCACGAGCTCGTCTATTGACTCCTCTCCACGCAGCCCCTCCCGGCCACCTCTAGCCATGTCTGGCGCTCTGACCCTCTACTGAGCCCACGGGAGACCTACACCGGTGTCGGGACTCTCTCCCCCGCCATCTTATTCGTCCGTGACTGGCAGGCCCTCTTGTTCCTTTTCCCCTCTAGACCAAGAAGCACACTAGGACTCATCGTCTGTGTCATGGTGAAAGATCTTCCAAAAATTGAAACCCACTTTCAGCCCCATCCGACCACGCCACAAATACCATGCCAGGCCCACAGCCAAGGCCCTACGGTGGCCAACGACAGCAATCTGAGAGGAGGTGGCGCTCCTATGTGAAGGCCTGACGACAGTGGATCCGATACAAGGAGAAGGGTACGTCTCACTTAGTGGTGACAGTGCATATAATACTTCCAAACTGTTACTCGTCTTCGACCTCCGGTGCCTCCCGGCTGCTCTGGCCGCCGAGGCCATCTCAAGGCCACCTCGACCTCCGATGCGGTTTTGTTCACTAGAGACAGATGCGAGAGCGAGAGGTAGCGGATAGATGAGACTTGCAGGACCGACGAGGTTTTCGTAGCAGCGTTGATGTCGGTAAGAGGAGGCGAACATGCAGTGGAGGTCGGGGCAGGGGCCCATGCCCAGAAGCCATGGCGTGGTGGAGTGAGTGGAGCGAGATGAAGGAACCGGCCAGTTGTGGCGATAAATTGAGAAGAGGAGGTTGCAGCCACACGCGCATGCACTGGCGGCGAGGGGAGAGAACGCTTTATTATGCGTCTGACGTGCACGTTTAGGATAGCACTTCCAAAGACACATAGGATCGATCGTTGATTCATTTCATGAACAGAATCTATCGCAAAGAAGGCGCCTAGATGACAAACAAAGGCGCCTAGTGAAGAAAACCACCATAACCAAAATTATATAGTAGAGATAAACTGGAGGTCATACTAAAAGGACAAATTAAATTTAGAAGATACGCTTCGAGCGTGTGCTTTAGATTTTGTAGGTTCATGGGATAAACATTTACCTTTGGCAGAGTTTTCTTACAATAATAGTTATCAAAGCATCTTGAAGGTATGACCATACGAGGTACTTTATGGTCAAATATGCAGATATCCAATATGTTGGTATGAACTAGGTGGAAACCAAGAGTTTGTACTAGATTACATAATAGAGAAGTAAGATATCATAGACATCATTCGGGACCGATTAAAGATAGCTCAAAGTTGTTAGAAAAGCTATGCAGACCAAAGTAGAATGTCATGGCATCCTGAGGTAGGATACATGGTATATCTCAAAGTTAGTATGATGAAAGGAATCAGGAGATTCAGAGTCAAAGGTAAATTAAGCCCCAGCTACATGGGACCTTTCAAGATTATGAGTCAGAATAGGACAGTAGCTTATGCTTTGGAGTTACCAAATGAGTTATCCCAAGTTCATAATGTTTTTTCTGTATCCCAACTTCGTAAATGTTTGAAAGCATGATGTCTGCAAGTGCACAAATCGTTTGTAGCAACTTTTGAAGAATAGATATCGATCCCACAGGGAGCCCAAAGGTAATTGTTTATGAGTGAAGTCTCTGTCACACTCAAAGTTGTCACAGGTCTTCGATTGAATTGACTACAAGTGTGGAAATAAGAATGAAATTTGGATTAAACTGGTTGTATTTAAATAAAAATAAAATGTAAACTTCAGGAATAAAAGGCATAAAAGTAAAGAACGATTCGATTGTTTGTGGTTTTCGGCAGATGATAAAGAAGGCGCGGGGAGATACAGTTCATGGTGATAGTGACTGTGCCCAGTGGACGAATGATAAGTGTAACAATTATAATCTTATAAATATATGTGTAGGCGAGGAACCCATAATTAGCCGGAACTCCTCTTGGTAGATTTCATCCCAACTTCTATAATCCTACTAGCCTGTTACCAAAACCATGGTCAGTCACTAGACAATTAAGATCCTTCATGTTGCTTAGCAATTAAGGTTCTTGGATCGGACTAATGCAATAAGCAAAGTGGTTCCTCGTTATCCTCGAATCAAACTAATTTCCCATTGATATCCCCGTGTCACTTGGGGGTTGCCGGTCTACTAGCAAACAAGATCCTATCTATGTAGAAAAAAGAATCATGTTGTCTGGGCCCTTAATTGGACAACAAGCATTAGGAATCCCATAGATAGTCAAGCACACATAATATAATAATTAAAATCAATCACAAACTAATGGAAAATATATGGAGGCACATCACATCTTACCAATCCCTTACATCTCCCACGCCCAAGCAACTTACTCACACATGAGAGAAGAAAGCATCATCGATATAATTAAATAAAGGGAGTTCTTCTTGATATTACCATGGAGATCCACAATAAGAATAGAGAAGTAATCCAACACAATTCAAGATAGGAAGAAACAATCTCAAACCCTAATCTTGCAAGGTGAAGATATCTCTCTCTCTCAAGTACAAGTAATGGCTATGAGGGTGTGATGGTTGAGAGGTCAAAGATTGTGGAGCGAGATGAAGAACGTCTTCCCCTTCTTCTCTGGATATCTTCTTTGTCCTTTCTAGATGGGATCTCGGCTGATGTGTTATGATTTCACCTCCGGCCTCTTTACGAAAGTTGTCCCTTTTGACAAGATAGAGGCAGCGGCAGGTATACGGCTAGAAAATATTTCCGTCGTATAATTGCTCGTTAAAGCTTCTGTATGCCTCCCTCGATTGCTTCCAAAAAGATACTTGCTTTTTTCGCCTAAATATTGTGTCTCTTGTTAAAACCTTCCGTTGACGTTTAGAACCTGAAACACACATTAAAAATAAAGTTTTCTTTGCTACCGAATTATTAGCGTTAGGTAAAATTAGAAAACGATCAAATCCAGAAAAAAACTATCAATATAGACCATAAAAAATATGTCGAATCTCACAGCTATTAAAGCACCGAAGGATTATATTACACATAAGGAGTTAGAACTACAAGCAGATATAACTTATGTTGAAAAGCCACATCAAGAATATTGGAAGAAAAATGGAAGAAATTTAGAAATCGAGAAGGTACAATGGAAACATCATCTAGAACGAGAAGCTACCCGAGGGAAGGAAGATGACTTAAGAGAAGCCAATCCAGAATTATTCAGGTACACATCAATACAACTTTAGGACAAAGTTTTCTTTAAGAGGGAGGCTTAACATCCTAGCGTTTAAGACCAAAGGAAAGGTAGATTTAGGATTATTTGCATTTGCATGCATTCATCTGATAAATACAGGGTAATTTTTTCGAAAATTAAAAAACTAGAGGGATAAAGGTTTCTCTCGCTTCGATGGATTACAGTTTAGATCATCTCAGCGAGTGTGATAGATTTTGATATGATCTCTAGATATTTTGAATGTTTTGGGGAGATGAATTCAAACTGGGATATGAATTTTGAATCTAAAATAATTGAAACTTATAAAACATTGGTATTTAGAATATTTAATACAATTAGAATTAATAACATTTGTAATTAAGAATAAACAATAAAGTAATTACAAATAAGAATATGAATACAATCAGAGTAAATAATAGTGTTAGATTCTTTCGGCCCAAACTGCTATCCACGTCACCGCAATTCTTTTCAGCCCTAGGATGTCGACGATCGACGGCAGAGAAACGTCACCCGGACCCAAAATTTTAGTCCACTCTCGCGTCTGGCGATCTTTGGCGTTTGTTTTCGACCTTGGATCGTCATTTGGGTCATGGACGGGTGGGCTTCGCAGGAACCTTGCTCGCTGAATGGTGGACCGTGCATGCGCCCTTAGCCTTGCGTCAGCATACGCGGGTAGAGTTTTACTCTGTCAAAGGCGTTTCAGCCATGATAAGTGTCCACATCCACTGCGTGAAGCGTCGTCACTATCGTGTGGGCCTCACATTGGACCATGTGCGCGCCATGTGCACGTCGTCAGTGTACATGGGCCGAGTTTCGCTTTGTTGAAGATGTTTCAGGTGCTCAACACCGACTCACCCACCTCGTCGAACACTCTCACTGGTGGGTGGGCCTTACGGTGGACCACGCGCTCCCCACGGGCCCATTGTTAGCGTCTGCTATTTGTACCGCGATAGGCGAGAGCCAATAGTAGACGTGTGATCGTTAGTCCATGCCGGCCACGGACTCACGGCCACGGACTCACGTGGTCGTGGGGCCCGCCAGGAGCCCACTTGGCGAAATAAGCCCATGTCGTCCATAGCCGACGTGGCAATGTGAAACCATGTCATCTTTCATCGTACATCGTACATGATGCGGGTTCTCATGGTTGCACCACACATCCGTCACCATAGACTGTAACCCTCCATGGGTCATCGTGGCGACATCGTAGTGTGGGTCCCGTTCATAGACAAGCCATGTACATAGACCGTAGATGTCCGCGGGTTTACTTGGCAGTTCGTACAATGGGTCATGTTCCTAGTTGATATGGCATCGTAGATCGTAGACGTCCACGGGTTATCGTGCTTATCGTTCTATATATGGATCTCGAAACGACGCACTGCCTATAAATAACCTCTTCCGTTGCTCTTTTCTTGCCGTCATTTTCATTTCCACTATCCATATTATATCTTTCGGTCATTTAACAGAAACTACGCCTCAGTGACATCCACGGTGTGCCCACGACATTGTTCATCTCCAGCTTTCAGCCATTCAATCTTCCTCGTATCACTAACACGCACAATCCATTGTTCATTTCAGGCTTTCGGCCGTTCGGCCTTCCTCGCATTACGCTGCGTATTATGTGTACGTACGTGTGGCAACAACCGGACCCACTGCTCCACCAAATATCTCCTCTGTCGGTAGTCACGGCGATGATGAGCTTTGGCATAGGACCTTATTTTTTCCCTTTTTGTAGTTTTATATACTATTTTAGTAGTAGGTTTTTTTACTCTACTTTTGTTCACTTTTGTCTTTCTCTCCAAACGTTTCCTCAGATATGTGGTCTCATGTAATACCTCGGACCTTACACTCTAAGAAACAAACTAGGATGAACCCAAAAGTGGATAAAGGGTGCTATCGTGGAAGCCGAAGGCCACACACGTGTAGGCCTGTAGAAGCGGAGCAGGGCATGGTACCGACCAACCACCCTACCCACTTTCAAGAACATCATAACAAGTGCGAGCGGCGTAGTTGATAAGTATGCGAACAAAACATACACAAATGAGTATGTATGTCAGTGACATACAAGAGTACATCAGAGCAATTCCATCTATAAAGAAAGGAAATATTGCAACACCATATGGCAAGATCCAAATATCCTAGTTAGATATAATAGTTTAAGATACACCCTTATACATCAATTAACATACTATCAAGCGGAAGAGAAACATAAGATCCGAGTACGGATTAAGAAGCATATTGGCATAAGATGCCACAGAAATAAGCACTTTCCCGCCCATAGATCTCACAGATCTCCATCCCCGGAATCTCTACACAAGAGGGTCATTCCCTCCTTCATCTACCTCACCAACGTAGTAGCCTCCATAGAGGTATACCTGAAAATTTGATCAATATTTATGGTGTGAGACCCTAGGGCACTCAGCAAGTCTTTATGCATCTAAAGGGAACAACCTGGGCGTGACGCAATTGCAGCGAAAGATTAACATCCCATCTGTTGGCAATTTTAGTAAGCATTCCATGAGTATTGCACTATTTACTAGTCATGTTTTAGTCAAAGTAAACACAGTACTTTAATAATAGTTGTCTATGATCGAGAAACTGTGCTCCAAGTCGTCCGTAACCGCGGACACGACTTTTAAAAATATTTACCCTTTTTGGGGTGTACAAATAGCAATACACGCATGATCAACATCAGGAAGAACCAAAGAAAAAGCAATGAGGCCTCACGACAAAACATTCACAAGATTCAAAAATTATTTCTAGGGGCCACCCCACTAAGCTACCCGCAACGAAGTTGGTTGGCTCCGAGAAGGACCCAGGGTTTGTCATGATGGTTTTAAATGACTCGGAACACGAAAGTGTGATTAGGATTGGCGATACCACGAAAACGTGGCACGGGGTTCCAAAAAAGTATAGGCGCTCCCCGGGCAATAGAAAATAAAGCAGTAAAGCATGGAATAAGTATAAGATAGTAATAACGCCCCAAACTACTTTGTGGCCCAAGAAATAAAGTGCGAATCAAGCTTAGGCTAAGGGGATTTATGGTCCCACATGCGGATAGTGCGATAGTCAAGGAACATGAATCAAGTACTCAGGTTCTACGGGACACAAGTGAGCGTGGAAGAACAAAATAACAGTTATTTGAATACAGGTTGATCATGCGTGATGACACGTGGCCAAGCTAGGGGCTGCGGGTTGATGTTTTAAAAAGGCTAGGTGGCTTTTTATAAAAGCTTCTGGAAGGCTATTGTGTTTACTGACGAATCTTAAACCGAGTTCTAGAATTTGACAGTACCTTGCGATGAATATTGGATCGGAAAAAAGTAGAATTAGCTCTAGATGTAAAAAGTAAAATTGGAGATCTCACTTAGATCTATAACTTTCATTTACAAAGTTTCCTCGTATGAAACCTGTGCGTGCCGAAATCGGGATATTCAGGGGGTGCGCGAGCTATCTGCGGTTAAACTGAAACTGATGCGAGCTAGTATATGAACTGTCGACGACGACAAACAGTGGTGCTACCTGCCGGAGAGGATAGCGATGGTTGTGGTGCACCAAATCATGCAAGGCCAGTGGCTACGGAGTGATGGGACATTTGACTAACTCTATGATTCAATGGGATGGTGGACGCGGGCTGAGCGCGAACAGAGCAAAGTGGCGAACAACGGCACAACGCAACGACAGCGGAACAACGATGGCGGAGCACATCAGTCACTCTACGAAACACGGCGGGGCTACAGCAAGCTAGGGAGAGGAAGACCATGTAAGGGGAGGCGTTGGGTGCTCATCTAGTGCGCCCGCGATGTTGTGGTTGGAGAGGTGGCTATAGTCAGGGCTAGGGCTTGGTAGCAGCAGCTCCTGGTACTTCCGGCCTCTGGCGTTCTACAGCTTCTCCGGCGAGATCCTGGCTGGCTCCGGGTAGTAGGCGACGTAGAGGAAGGAGAGGGAGCATCTCGCCGCCTAGCTCCTCCTGGAACACCCCCACCCGCCGGCTAGAAGAGGGTGGTCGAACTAGGGCTTGAAGAGGGTGGCATGGCCATGGTGTTTTGATGGAGAAGAAGAGAGAGGGAGGTAGGGTCTCAGATCTCGATCCAGGCTTGGGTGGTTTGGTAGATAAGGAGAAGGGAGAGGTACATGGGGTGTTCCTCCTTGGAAAATCATAGAGATGGAGAGGGATGTTAGGGTTTCTCTTCTCTCTTCTTTGTTCTTTCACTAGAGAGGGAAAACGGAGGAGGACCATGGGAGAGTTATGCATGTGAGCTGGGGTTTAGATCATATTGCTGGCCAAGCAAAGAATGTGGGGGAAAGAGGGTGATGTGGGCATAGAATGCTCATATGTTCCATGGCACATGGATACATGGTGGCCACGTTTTGGGAGGTAGAGTTTAGGTCTAGGTTTAAGAGATGGATGGTGGTGGTGCCGTGTGGTTATGGTTTGGTTCCAACCAAAACATCAAGTAGGGAAGGCTCGGTTAGAGACAGGGTAATTAGTTAAATTAATATTAAATTAGAATAATTGAAAAAAATGCAAGGTTTGATTCATGCAAGAACACACTTGTTTTATCAAGGTTTTTGAACAAGAATCAACAAAACAATAAGAAGGGGAGATAGGTCACTTGTTAGCATGGAGAAGCTCACGTGGTTTGTATACACCAAAATTCAAATAAATCTAATGAATGAATAAGGAAAAAAGGGATGGTGATGTTGCATGGGCCATGCATGAGCCATAATGACCAAGTACTATTTGTCACCATGGCCAATTATTCCATACATGCATTCATATTTGAATAAAGGCCTTTACAATAGCAAGATTGCTTCCCATATGGAATAGATGAATAATAAGCATAAATGAATATAATTGGGAAATGCTAGTATGTGGTTCCACTAGATGCTTATTTAGCCTCGTATATATATTCAAACACGCTCACATATTCAAAATCAAACCATATAGAAACTAGAGAAGATGTCCTACTCACATGGCATGCAAAGGTGGCCATGAGGCTCCATATATTAATATTATGAAAAATACATATACCACATATGGAAGCATGTAGAACTAAAAGTGGATCCACCCTAGCACATATGAGCTAGATTTAAATAGAAATTAGAAATACAAAGGCTCATATATGATTAGGATGTGGAATTTATAGATAGATCCAAGAAAGGTGGTGGAAGAATAAAAGATATGCCTCCAACTCAATTTGGGCACCAAAAAATATATCAAGAACCAACTATAATACATCAAAAGACAAATACAATTAATAGACAAATGCATAATGAGGGGAAGAACCAAATGAAATGGGTTTTATATGATGCTCAAATACAATGTGGCATGGTGACATGAGCATGATATTATGCAATGCGAGAATGAGATGTAAGAAGGAGCAATATATATACTAGACCAAGTAGAATTACAATTGTTAGACAATTAGGATGCTACATCTTAGCAGTGTCACGCCTGTCCTGGACAGTCTCGCCTCACGCTCGCTTACTCCAGGTCGACCTCTACCTCCTCTACAGCTGAATTAGGAGAGGATGATCTAGAGAAGGGGAGCACATCTGAATACATCGCATCTACCTCACCGTGCTAACGAGGTGCGTACTGTGATGTGCTGTAACTGTAGCCTAGCGGATTCTGCTGTAACTATTGACGTAGAGTGTGTAGCGGGTTGTGTTGTAATTGTCGTTGTAGGGTTTGTACCGACACTCTTGTTGTAACGCATGTAACATAAAGTTGGTCTACCATAACGAACGAATTAGATGAGCGCGTGTATTGTAAATCAGTTTTCATTGATAACCAATGCATCCTTTTCTTCCACGTATGTCATGTACTTTGTATTTTTATATGTGTACTTATTTCTTTGTGTGAACTTTACAACTTATTAGGACGTATGTATATGTCTTTACTTAGTTTCATCTAGAAAAAACTCAAAAAGCCTGTCTTTGACATTACAGACGTCCTCCTTATCTTTGTTTCCTATTCTTATGGTTATATTCCTTGCAAGCTGTATCATTTTTTACTATGTATGTTGTGTACACGTTTTTTATTGTGTATGCCATCTCGATGTGACCCATGCTCGGAACTGAACTGATAAAACGGTACTTTAAAATAGAGTCGTGCTCGAGATAAGAAGAGATCTTTAAACGTAGTCGTGGTCGGGCTCCAATGGATAAGAGAAATTATGAACATTCTGTTTGGTTTATGTGCCACATGTTGATGACAAAATGGTAAGACCTGATCTTTAAACGGAGTCATGGTTGGGTTAGAACGGAAAAGAGAATCTATGAACGTTTTGTTCGTTGTTTGCCCCACATGCTCATGATAGAATGCTTTCGTAAACGCGCGTAAGACTGAAACACGTGAGAGACAATTGAGTATTCGTGTCCCACGATGCACCGACACACATTACTTGTCGTATACGTGCCTAATCCCGAGTGTAAGACAACACAATATGAATTTGGAGAAAGCGCATGTTCGAAAAGAATTGTCTAGCTATTTTATTCACGCTTTATCCGTTTGTCAGTATCTATAACATGACAACATTCTATAGCTAACATTTTCACTCTAAATGTGTGTCTGTGATATTTAGATTATGTCATCAATCCTATGAGAGTATTTCGAAGCATGTAGTCTATTATTAACCTAAACGTAGGCATTAGGCAAGTAAAACATTAGACGAAAATAAGGGAGGCTGGCAAACTTTGATGTATGCAATAATTTACCATGATTAATGTATAATATTTATATTTGTCGTATTATTTCTTTATTTTGTGAAGCATTTTACTTAGACTATGTCTACACAGGAATATCGCCCAATAGACTAATAGCTATTAAAACATGTACGATTAGATCTTAGCGTCTATTGACCAATTTGCTGACCTATTGACCAATGTTACCATCAAACAGATTGTTTTTCCACCCACACACGTACGGCACCATCGCGATGAACGGGTTGGGCGCCAACGGAGACGTATACTACGTTCTTTCGAAGACTCTCTTAGGACTTAACAACACCATTTTTTAGCCGTGCTGATACCCATACCATAAGAATGCAAAGTTGTAGCCTTCTGAGAGCACGTATTTTCCCGTGTGCGTGGATGCAGCAAGATTATGTCATAAGGCATTCTTCCTATCGGACGTGCCCTAGGGATGCAAAGAGAAGTCTAGGTTGATAAATATGTAAATGAATAACTTTATTAATAACAACACAGATATACAAAGTCTTTACAATATCCAAAATTAAATAATATGTAATACAAATCCTTTATGAACAGATAAGTTACTATATATGAATAAATTACAAAAGTTAAATAAAGAAATTCTTTATTCCCTAAATACACAGAAAACATTGTTCTTTACAAATAAATCATAAAAATAAATTACAAAAAGTATAACTAAAAAGCCTAAAATTATTTTCCTAACTATTCTTCTTATCTTCTTATTATTTTTGCTCTGTACCTGCAAGACTAGAAACATAAAACAAAGAAATAGAAAAGGGGGGTTATGTGTTAGTTGTGATCTCAGTAATGTAATGAGTTGCTTTGCTTAACATGTCATAGAGATCAGTTATGGACAGTGTAGTAATCTGATCTTAGTTAGTGTTCGACTTCAGACCTAGCATCATAAGCTGTAGGGGCAAGTTTCACCAAAGATAGATAAAAGGAAAAAGATGAAAACAACAAGAAAATATCAAGTTTTCACTTGATCTCATCCACATCTCATGAATTACCAACATTGTAATTTGCACCACTAGAGGGAACCATTGATCAACAAGAAAGCTACTAAAGACGCACATAGGCACACTGCTGTGTGGAAACACGACAACAAAAGTAGAAATAAGATAAGAAGGAGAGATAGGCGCAGTTGTGCTGCTGCTCACACTATTCCACTTCCATGTCACCAAGAACAGAAGAACACGACCAGAACATCCACATAACAAATCCACCATCCAACCCAACCAACCAATCAACAAACCAGATCATGGTGACCTGAAGGAGAAGAAGTCCAGGAGCTCAGGAGAGGAGCAGGCCAAGCAAGCAGCAAGGAGGAGTAGGCCAAGTAAGGAACAAGGAGGAGCATGCCAAGTTAGCATCCAGGAGCAAACCCATCAAGCAATCACAAATCACAGCCAAGCCTCAACAACAACAGCAGGTTGCTAGATCATCAAACATGCATAGTACCTGTTGTTATCAATCACTAGGAACGATTTAGAGTAAAAAATATATATCTCCTTAGATTTATACTGAAATGGAGTATTAAATACTCACAGGATTTAGAGCACATCCATATACCCATCTATAGAAGGTTAAAATTTGGCCTCGGGCATTTGCATCACAGGTAAAGGTCAATGATAACAATAAAGTATGGCAACTGATCATGGTCATTTAAGCATACCACTATGCACACCCAAGTCTTGGGGGCACCAAAGTGGCATTATAAATCAACATAAGCCACACACTATAACAATTGATTCACAAGCCATTTTTCATAGTTCCAAGGAATGTCATGAAACATGTAAATCATATACTGTCATGCGAACAGTATAAAAAGTATAGGCTAATTAGGCTTGCAACCTATATACACATCAGATCATTCACAAAGCTAAATGCATAATCATAATAAATCATTTTCCTAGCATTAAAACCAGGAATCATCTAAGAGAAGTGAAAACATCAACAAATTATATGTTTAAGATCGTCTTCATAGGAAAGGGTTAAATCCTTATTGCCACATTGAGGAATGCATTTCAAATATTAATTCATGTCCATAAGAAGAACTCAGTAACACTTTCAATTCATAAACCTAGCATTAAACAATAATACCAGATACTAGGAGTCCACTATCACTTGCACAGTATCAAGATTTCTAACAGAAAGTTGAACATGATAAAGGAACTAAATGGGACATCATCTCAGTTTGATTTACTTAAGTATTGAATATTGTAGATATCACTAACATCACACAATATTCACTAGTGTCGTATAACCAATAGGGGAAAACTAGTGTTGCAGTCAAAGAATCAGTAAAACTATGATCAAAGATAGAATAACATAGTCAACCCTTGAGATTACTGCTAACTAATTCCTAGGCTAAATCCACTAGGACATGATAGGATTATCAACCATATTAGTTAAGCTACAGTATTATCTGAGAGTAATCAGAGAGAAGAGGAATCCTAGATAAGGTAAGCATCTGAGTGAAAGAAAGGGGAGAATTAGAGGAAGGGGAAGATGAAGAATGGTACCTACCTAGGGTGATTCGTAGCTCGCCGGAGGATAAGTGGACCAACAACGTCAAGGAGGCGAGGAAGCACATAGCACGACGTCATGGCGGCACGAGGAGCATAGCAACACTCAACTCGTGACGAGCCACACTTCATCACTACGACCACCACACCACCAGAGTATCTCTATGAGGGAAGGAGAACACCACTAGCGTGCGACATCGCGAAATAGACAAACCCCGGTTTCTAGTAGGGGTCAACACAACCAGGAGAGAAACCGCCTTGTGAATACGATTGGACCAATCAGTAGATCAGTGTGAACCACATCGACTTTGACCATAGAAGTGGTCGGAGTGTCCGGGGCTTATCGGAATCGGAGGAGAGTGTGACGGTGCCATCATATGACTAGAGAGGAGAAGAGAACGAGACGGGGTCGAGCGAGTGAAGGAAGAGGTGCGCTGGCACACCAGGCCAGAAGGGCTGGGTGGTGTTGGACCCAACCCACTTGGGCTAGGTGGGCCTTGTGAGACAAATTGGGCTATCCCACGGATCAAGCCAATTTAAAAAGAAATAGTGTGGAAATAAAAATTATAAATTCCAAAAATGCCCTTATGCATATTTAAGCTCTTGGAAAATAAAGAAAATTCATAAAAAATACATATGATATCTCTAAATGTTCAACAAAAACCTATTCAATAAAAATATTAAGTTGTCCTTGGTAATAAATACATTAACATAAGATATTTAGGAGCATCAATTCCTTTATTTAATTATATAAAAATGAGAGTAAATCCTAAAAATAAATAAAAATTCATCTTTAAGATCATTAATAAGTATATTTAATTAGAAAAAACTAAGTATATTATTTCATAAGGTTTTAGGATTTTTAAAGAAATAAATGAAAAATAGCTTAAAAATCCTTATTCTTTATCAAAATAAAAGGAATGTATTTTATTTTTTCTCTATTCCAAAATAATGTCCTATTTTATTCTACTAGACTTCCCTCTTCGGCCTCCAGGGCGGGGTTGATTGGCATAACGCTTTATGATATGATTGCGCTACATCTACGTGCAAGTGATTTTTTTGGTCTCGGAACGCCAAGTAATAGCATGTTGTTCTTATAGAGCGAGCGTGGGTGTGGCTGAAACCTTTCTCGCACCAAAGTACATAGTGTATAGATTAGTTGGTGCTAAATCTGTCTTTGCGCCTACCTGTGCACATCTATTAGGAAAAAATCTTGACTATTAAACAAAAAATGAGAAGGAAAATAATAAATTCAAAGTCGGACAATACACATATAATGTTTATAGTATGGCTGCACTCATGATCAATATACTCCATTCATGTCGTAAGCACGAGAGACATGCACAATCAGATATGCATTCGAGCCCGAGCTAAAATACTACAAGCTAAGGTTAATTCGCTCCTCTCCTCGTGTGACTTTGATACATCATTGGATGGTTTGCTACTTCATGCAACAACACTATGCATTATCAGCTACAAAGACCCCACGGATGAAGGATAAGGAGCAGGACGAGAAGAAGCTACAGGAGCTAAAGCCCCGGAGTCTCCGGCCTTGAAGCCTGGAGTCTCCGGGCAGCAAGCCCAGAGTCTCTGAACTGGACTCCAGACAAGTCTCCGGACCCCTGAATGGAGCATTCAGTACACCCCCGCGGAGTCTTCACCAGAGAGCATCTCCACCCCTAGAGTCTCCGCGCACCCCGAAGTCTCTGGCCATTGACCCCGGAGTCTCCGCCCCAGGACTCCGGCGACGACTCTGGACTCCTCGCTGGAACTCTATGTATGCCGTCGTGGAGTCCACCCTGGAGTCTTCGGCCACCCTGGAATCTCTAGCCCCGTGACACTCGAGTCTCTGGTATAAGTCTGTCAGGCATCTAAAAGGCCTTTCGGGATTTCGGCCCATGTAACCCCAAATCCGTCTAGACTTTACCCTTTATTGCCTAAACTACCCTTGAGCTAGTGGTTGGCCTATATATAGTACCCCACCTCTATTGTAAATCCTAGGCATTATATTTGGAATCAGTGGAAACCCCTTGTGGATCTATCTAGTTCTTGCCTCATGCTCCTTTGACAAAGGAGCACCAAATATCACAAACCTTGTTGGAGTTTGCATCGTGCCTCCGTGTTGTACAAGGCCTAGGCATCGGAGTCCCTTGCCTAGACGTCAAGATCTCACCAAGTCTCCCTACTCGCTATGCCGGTTTGAGAGAGAGTCCTCCGCCCGAAGCCGATCCTAGGGATTGCGCCAGACCGGTCACTGTCGGCGTGAGCTATTGGTGTGTATTGTGTCTTCGCGTGTGCGTGTGTTCATCGTGTTCTTCTTGCGTGAGTCCGCGGATTTCATCCTCTCTCTCACTCCTCCTCGATTTCAAGGGATTTGTGAAAGATCGGGCCACCCTAGAGGTTTGCCCTCAACATATTGGTATCAAGAGCTTCGTTGCTCATGAATTCTCCCACAAATTTTTCTTCTATCCACCAAAAATTCAAAAATCCCCAAAAAGAGCAGAAAATTTGCCTTTGGATCAATATCTTGATTTGGAGTGTTATTGGTGGTTTTGATCCAACCAAACCTTGTCTTAGGTGTTGGTCCAGCTTTATCCTGCGTTTTCCCAACCCAATTTGGCCATTGTTTTCGCAGATTTGAGGGCCCTATGCGTGGATTTCTGCTCAAGAACACGAGCAAGTGGAGCAGAGACCCCGACCCCAGAGTCTCCGGCATAAGTCCCCGGAGTCTCCGGTCCTAGACCCGGAGTCTCTGTCCTGACGCCTGTTTTTGCCTAGTTTTTGCCTCTTTGACCATTTTGGCTAATTTTTTCTCTTGTTGATTTGTGTCCCGTGTGCGTGGCATCAACTAACAACAAGCTTCTTCCCTCATCGACACCACGACCCAAGAACATCATCCCGCACCACCGATGTCAAGTTCATCATCACCAACGAAGGTATAACTTGCATCACATTGTTAACCCCTATCCTCCTTTTTGTGTACCTATCCCACGAGAGTGGCTCATCTTGTGTTTGCTTGAGCATTGTGCATTTGTCCTTGGATAGTGACAGTGCAAGAGCAATAGCAAGTGTGACTTGGTAACATTAAGGGAGAGCAAAAAAAAGAGAAAAGAAAGAAAACGAAACATAGTCTCCCATACCAAAATAGAGTCTCAAAGCTTGTAAGAAAGAGAGAAAGAAGAGCGCCCAAGGCAAGTGCACAAATCTGTTGCTCATTTTTCTTCTTTGCAAACGAGCCACGGTCTCTCCTTAAATTTACATGACATCGAGCATAGTCTTCATTAGGACATTTTGTTTGCTCATTTTCATAGTCGCGTCAATCCCAACAATCTCCACGTGTGTGTATATAGTCGTAGGTTTCCGTCACCCTTTTGAGTTGTTGACCTTCTCCATTGAATTCAGTTTTGTTGGATTTTACCCACTTTTGACTATCCCTTTTCTTTTGGTTGGTTCTTTGGCATTCCACAACCCTGACCTACCACCAACAGGCTTTTGAGAGTTAGTTCTTTCTGTAGTGTGAGTTTTCTTTGTGATTTCACTTTGCACACTTATAGATTTCACTTGTGGTTTCTAGTTCGGTGTAGTCCCCAAGGTGAGGTACAAGGATAACACCACCATATTCCACTTCCATATACAATCCTTGTGTGTTTTGCATGATGGATAGGCACGGTGAGTCAAGCCAACCACCTCCCCAAGAAGAAGATGGACCGTACATGATGCGTGCAAGTCATTTTATCGTTTGGCAAGAGTTCCGTAAATGTTGCCAAGCTCTCGAGACACGACAAGACGAACAATTTGGCGAGTCGCAAGCCGAGTTCAAGAACATCGACAACCGCTTCGATGGCCTCGAAAGGAAAATGCACGCAATGCATCACAACTTTGGCCATCAAAATGAAGCACTCCAATGCTCTATCGCTAAAACAAATGACAATCTTCGACGCCTCATCGACGGAATGGCAAGACCATGTTCACGCATATCAAGCTCCTCAAGATCTTCGCGTCATCATTATCCTCATCGCCAAGATCTTCATCCAAGTGCTCCAAGATGCAATGACGCTCCTGTAGTTGAAGATGGAAGCTCTTCGAACTATGTACCTTCACCATGGCATGCCACAGCGTCAAGCTATGATGGTGATTTCTCCGCAAGGCCCTAAGAAAGGAGCAAAGGACACCGCCATCATGCAAGGACACTAGTGATCCAACAAGCACAACCACAAGAGGAACCTCAAGCACAACCTCAAGTCCACCACCACCGCCCACGACACATACTTGACACAACAAGTGATGACGCCAACTTCAAGGAACAAGCTCGTCACTAACATGAAGCTCTTTGAGATCCTCATCTTCACCATCACCATCATGAACGTTAACAACAACACCATGGACACCACGAGGAGCCTCCTCCACCACATCAAAACATGGAGCATCAAGTGGTACAAGTTTTAGCAATGCCCAACATGTCATGAGGCTCAAGACTATGATCTTTGCCGTGAGGCCCAAGTGCCTAACCTGTAACAACAGCCGAGAAACGAGCCTCCTCTTCAACCACAACAACCTCAAGAGGCTCCACCACGTCATGATCGTCACGAGGCCCGAGCGCCTCCTCCTCGACAACAACCGCGCCTAGAGCAAGAGCAAGTTCTGCCACCCCCAAATGAGGCTCCTCAACCGCAAGCTCATCAACAAGCTCAACAATCTCGTCGCAATGATTGCATGGAAGATGAAGACTATCATCACGATGGAAACCACTGTCACTGTGATCGCAATGAGGAATAAACATTTGGCAAGATCAAGTTCATGATGCCCAAGTTCACCGGATCAAATGACCCCAAAGAATACCTCTCATGGGCACTCAAAGTCAACAAGATCTTCCGCATCCACAATTATAGCAACGAGAAGATGGTCGCCATGGGTTCGCTTGAGTTTGATGATTACGCGAACCTTTGGTGGGAACAAGTTCAAGTTGCTCGTGACGCAAGACAAGATTCGCCAATCACCACTTGGCATGACATGAAGGCTCACATAAGATCCAGTTTTGTTCCCACGCACTACATGCACGACCTCTTCAACAACCTTCAATCGCTGCGTCAAGGAACAATGACCATGTAAGAGTACTTCAAGGAAATGGAGCTCAACATGATCTGCGCCAACATTGAAGAGCGCAAGGATAAAACTATGGCACGTTTTCTCATTTGCCGAAACCACCCAATCAAGAGCATCATCGAGTTCCAAACATACACCAACATGGTTGAGCTTGCACACATCGCAATTAAAGCCGAGCGTCAAGTGCAAGAGGACATCAAGTACAAGCCCAAGACGTACTTCACCTACAAGCAAGCTTCAAACGCTACTCCAACCACCTTCAATGGAAGCTCCTCAAATACCTCAAAGCCTTCCTTCAAGCCCACACTTCCTCAAGGAAAACTGCCCCAAGTGGCAAAGAAGCAAAGAGTGTTACACCTTTCAACGGCAGATGCTACAAGTGTGGAGGCAAAGGACACAAGTCGTCCGAGTGTGGAAACAAGGAAGTATTGTTTATCCATGACAATGGCGATGAAGAGTACTTGAGTGAAGATGAATTTAAGGCCCGAGTCAAGGAAGCAATGCCAAGGCAACGAGTGGAAGATGACCAAAACTCCTCATGTGTGAACATGACACAAGTCCATCGCTTGGTGTCACAACAATATTGACCACACAACCACAAGAGCACGAAGACCAACGCTCAAATATCTTCCAAACATGAGCCCGACATCAATGGAAAATCTATCAAAGTGATCATAGATGGAGGGAGTTGCCACAACCTTGCTAGTAGCAAGTTGTGTGAGAAGCTCAACCTCACCCTCCATCCGCATAAGCACCCCTACCACGTGCAATGGCTAAGTGACCAAGGGTCCATGAAGATCAAGCATACCGTCTCGGTAACCTTCTCTATTGGCCCATACAAAGACATGGTGAAGTGTGATGTAATTCCAATGACGGTTTGCCACATGTTGGTTGGTCCACCCTGGCAATTTGACAATGTAGCTCTACATGATGGTCGCACAAATGTTTACACCTTCAAGTGGATGAACAAGACATGTGGTTTGCAACCGATGGCTCCTAGCCAAATAATTGTAGACAATGCAAAGGCTTTAGCGAGGGTGCAAAACACAACACCTTCTTGTGAGAAGAGTGGTGAGCAAGAGAACCACCACATAGTGAGTGAGAGCTACAAGCCAAAAGCGAGTGAAAAAACTAAGAGTTTTCTCCTTGCCACCAAAAGTGAGTTGAGAGATGTGCAGAACAGCCCATCCATCTTGCACTATGTCCTCATTTGCAAGGGACTAGCGCAATGAACTAATGAATTAACCAATGTTCTTCCATCTTTGATGAGTGTTTTGCACGAATTCAAGGATGTGTTTCTCGAAGAGCTTCCTCAGGGACTACCTCCTTTTCGTAGCATCGAACATCGCATTGATCTCATCCCCGGCACACCACTTCCAAACAACTCCGCCTACCGCACGAACCTGGAGGAGACGAAGGAAACCGCACGTTAAATCTACCAACTCGTCTCCAAAGGTTTTACCCAAGTTAGCACTAGTCCGAGTGCCGTACCTGTGATTCTTGTTCCAAAATCAGATGATACGTTGCGGTTATGCATGGACTACCGTCCAATCAATGATGTCAGCATGCGTTATAGACATCCCATACCGCGTCTCGATGACATGCTTGATGAGTTGTGTGGAGCCACAATTTTCTCGAAAATTGATCTTCATAGTGGCTACCATCAAATACGCATGGCGGAAGGGGATGAGTGGAAAACCGCCTTCAAGACCAAACTTTGTCTCTATGAATTTTTGGTCATGACCTTTGGATTATCTAATGCACCATCCACCTCCATCCGTGTTATGAATCATATCTTGCATTCTCTCATTGGAAAAATAGTTGTTGTCTATTTTGATGATATACTTGTTTATACCAAGTCACTTGAGGACCATGTTACACATGTCAAGGAAGTTTTGCAAATCCTTTGACATGAAAAGCTATATGTTAATCTTCCCAAGTGCACTTTTGCTAAAGACAAGTTGATTTTCTTGGATTTGTCATTTTGTCGAAGGGCATTGAAGTTGATGTTTCCAAGGTAAAAGACATACGAGATTGGCCCATTCCCACCAATGTGAGTGAAGTTCGAAGTTTTCATGGGTTGGCCGGTTTCTATCGTTGCTTTGTGAAAGACTTTTCCACCATTGCTTGTCCTCTCAACAAATTGACCAAAAAGAATGTCACCTTCGTGTGGGGAAAAGCACAACAAAAAGCTTTTGATGAACTTAAAAAGAGGCTCACTGAAGCACATCTCCTTGCATTACCAGATTTCACTAAAACTTTTGAGATAGAGTGTGATGCTAGTGGTATTGGCATTGGAGGAGTCCTTATGAAAAACGGACGTCTTATAGCCTACCATAGCGAGAAACTTGATGGTGCTCACCTTAATTATCTGATTTATGACAAAGATCTATTTGCCTAAGTTCGTGTTCTTCAAGTTTGGCAACACTACCTATGGACTAAAGAATTTATCATACATTCCAACCATGAGTCATTGAAATATCTAAAAGGCCAAGCCACCTTGAGAAAGATACACGCTAAGTGGGAGTTTATGGAGTCTTTACGTACATTATTAACTATAAGAAGGGCAAAGATAATGTAGTTGTAGACGCTTTGTCTCGCAAGCACACAAGCCTTCTTATTAGACTTGAAATCAACGTGTTGGGTCTTGATGAAATAAAAACTTTGTATGCTTCTGACCCGTTCTTTGAACCAATTTTCGCAAAGTGCTCCATTGATAAAGGAGTTGATGATTTCTATTTCCATAAAGGCTTTATCTTTAAACAAAACAAGCTTTGCATTCCGAAGTCGTCCCTCCAACTTTTACTTCTCCAAGAATCTCATGGTGGAGGCCTCATGGGTCACTTTAGACATGACAAGACATTGGACATGCTGTCCACTCACTACTATTGTCCCAAGATGAAGCGCGACGTGGAGTGCTACGTTCAACGATGCACAACATGTGTTCAAGCTAAGTCGCAAGCTAACTCTTATGGTCTTTACATGCCATTGCCTATTCCTTATGCACCTTGGTTCGACATTAGCATGGATTTTGTGTTAGGATTTCCTAGGTCTAAGAATTGTCATGATTCTATATTTGTCATTGTGGATCGCTTTTCCAAAATGGCGCACTTCATACCGTGCCATAAGACAGACGATGCTTCACATGTTGCCAATTTTTTTCCAGGGAAGTCGTCCGTCTTCACGGTGTGCCAAGAACAATTGTCTCCAACTGTGAAGTCAAATTCATGAGCTACTTATGGAAGACCCTCATGGACAAGCTCGGCTCCAAGCTCCTCTTTTCATCCACATCGCATCCTCAAACCGATGGCCAAACCGAAGTTGTCAACCGAAGCCTCGAGACTCTCCTTCCTGTGTTGATCAAGAAAAACCTCAAGGATTGGGAGGAATGCATTCCACATGACGAGTTTGCCTACAACCATGCCAAACACTCAATAACCAAGATGAGTACCTTCATGATCGTCTATGGTTTCGAGCCCCTCACCGCGCTCGACATCGTCCCGCTACCGCTTCATGAGCGCACCAACATGGACGTCGACAAGTGCTCCCAAGCTATGAAGAAGCTTCACGAAGAAACAAGAGCTACTATTGAACAACAAGTCCTTCGCCATGCTTCAAGGTTAAACAAGGACAAGTGAGAGTTGATCTTCGAAGAAGGTGATCTTGTGTGGATACACCTAAGCAAAGACCGCTTCCCCAAATAACATGACTCCAAGCTAAAGCCAAGGGGAGATGGTCCCTTCAAGGTCGTTAAGAGAATCAACAACAATGCCTACATCATCGAAATCCCGACCTCCAAGTACCTTGCGAGCAATACATTCAATGTCAAGGACCTCTCACCATACCATGGAGAGGATCTAGATGATAACCATGAAGAGTCGAGGACAACTCTTTCCCAAGGGGGGAGCTGATGTAGCCAGTCCTACAGACGCTCCTACATCTACACCACCAAGTACCCCAAGTGGACCAATGACTCCAGCCCAACCTAAACTACTACAAGCTAAGGTTAATTCGCTCCTCTCCTCGTGTGAATTTGATACATCTTTGGATGGTTTGCTACTTCATGCAACTACGCTATGCATTATCAGCTACAAAGACCCCATGAATGAAGGACAAGGAGCAGGACGAGAAGAAGAAGCTGCGGGAGCTGAAGCCCCGGAGTCTCCAGCCACCAAGCCCGGAGTCTATGGACTGGAATCCGGACAAGTCTCTGGACCCCTGCCTGGAGCGTTCAGTACACCCCATGGAGTCTTCACATGAGAGCATCGCCACCCCCGAAGTCTCCACGCACCCAGAGTCTCCGGCCTTCTGCCCCGGAGTCTTCAGCCATCGACCCTGGAGTCTCCGCCCTAGGACTCCGGCCACGACTCCAGACTCCTTGCTAGAACTCTCTGTATACTGCCCTAGAGTCCACCCCAGAGTCTGAGCTCCACCTAGAGTATCCGGCCACCCTAGAGTCTCCGGCCCTCTGACCCCGGAGTCTCCGGTGTAAGTCACGGGCATGTAAAAGGCCTTTTGTGATTTTGGCCCATGTAACCCCAAATCCGTCCAAACTTTACCCTTTATTGCCTAACCTACCCTTGAACTAGTGGCTGGCCTATATATAGTCCCTCACCTCTATTGTAAATCCTAGGCATGATATTTGGAATTAGTGAAAACCCCTTGTGGATTTATCTAGTTCTTGTCTCATGCTCCTTTACAAAGGAGCACCAAATATCACAAACCTCATTGGAGTTTGCATCGTGCCTCCGCATTATACAAGGCTTAGGCATCGGAGTCCCTTGCCTAGACGTCAAGATCTCACCGAGTCTCCCTACTCGCCGTGCCGGTTCGAGAGAGAGTCCTCCACCTGATGCCGATCCTAGGGATTGTGCCGGACCGGTCACCTCCAGGGTGAGCTATTGGTGTGTATTGTGTCTTCGGGTGTGCGTGTGTTCATCATGTTCTTCATGCGTGAGTCCATGGATTTCATCCTCTCCCTCACCCCCTCCTCAATTTCAAGGGATTCGTGAAAGATCGAGCCACCCTAGAGGTTTGCCCTCAACAACGCGTGAATCGGAATCTGACAGAACAAAATACTACGCAAAATCCTGGACATGTATCATGTACATGCATACGATAATAATAACGAATAAATATGCTGCACCAATCTTGGAATGCTGAAATACGTTCGATAAGACTATGATGCTAAAAACAGTGCAAAACATCTATGCTGCGACTTCGCTTGCTGAACGGGACTATTAGGCAAAAAGTTGTACGATTGTAAGGTCAAAGGTGAAAGAGTCTAAATAACTCGTAGTGATCCAACATGGAGTTTAACATGTCTGTATAGTCTTATAACGCGTGCATGTTTTGATTCGCATGGGAACTGTACGTCTTACACCTGGTTGTATTGTTGCATTTCACAGAGTTTATAATTTTTTTAGTGCGACTACGATTATTTGGCTTTCAATGTGTGCCTGCTTGTTGCGTCATGTGCGTTATAACATACTCACTCCGTTCACTAATATAAGACACTTAAGATTTTTCTGTAAGATGCACACACGTATACGTGTTTTAGTATGTAGATTTAATCATTTAGGCTGTATCGTCTAAAATTTCTAGAATATCTTATATTAGTAAACACAGTGAATGGATGACTAAACATGTTTGAAACTGAGGCATCAAGTCGATGTCAGATTGTAATAGGCAGACATGCAAACGAATATTGGTAATGCATTAATATTATACTTTACACTGTCTTGTATATAGGAAAAAATCTTCTAATTTGAACACTACAGTGGAACTAACAACGATCATTGTACAATTTCTGAAACAATATTGGGTATGTACACATTAATGCTCTGCCGATAGGAGAACTACATCATCAAGCGATGGAAAAATAAGAAAAAACAGGGAAAACATAGTAGTTGCCCACGCTCCACATCTTCAAGACACGTTGCTTGTTGGTTGCTACTCAGAGGTGGGTAACCTCCTTGCCACGACCGCGAAGTTCCAGATCTGACGCATCTGATCCTTGTAGTCACTCATTTTTTTTCCTTCGTGTCGATGATTCCTACGAGATAGAGACATAGATGGGAGAAACAAAAAATAAAAAAGTAGAGGAAGATTGACAACTAGATGTGCATGTGCACTTCCACGTGAAGCTGCCAGTATCGACCGTGAGGCTGGAGGTCAGAAATATACCTATTGATCAGCTTGCCAGAAGGACTATGGCACGTCGTGGTGCCGCTACATTGAAAAATTCTGGTCGTAGTCGGTCACTGTTCCCCAGCCGCCACACGACAGATTACATGCTCTCTTTCATCATCTAGTGCAAAAAAAAGAGATTAGTGATATGTGCACATGGAGAAATTCTTCAAAATAGAGACGGCAGACAAGATGCTTACCGGGAGGAATACGACATGGTGGATGAACGCACATCCCTGCAATAGAAAAGCCATATAAGAGGAAAGCAAGAAAATACATAAGAAGTACTTGTAAGACGTAAAGAAGAACATTGGCTAAGTTCACACTCACCTTATTACCACATGGGGTGGCTGCGCGACGCCTTCTTGCTTTGCAACGGTGAGACGCAGGCCGCCATAACAACTATCCATTGCCTCGATGACAATAGGCACCGCTCGCTGCCGGTGTAGCTGAGGATGCCCACTCGATTGCAACTCACTCTGTTCTGTCCGCACGTCATATAGAAAACGTGGTGACGTGTTGGTGGCATCTTGCTATGAATGCGCCACCTCGCACCGGCTAGACGGTGCCGCACTCGCAAAAAGGTGACATGAACATGACACCGTGTTTCTTCCCAAGTCGATGGTCATTCCTCGTTGCTGGTTCTATGTTGAGGGGGGCGACGACGACAACCAAAGGAAAGTGGTAGGAGAGACCACACGATGTTTGATGCTCACGACCTTGGGCAGAGGTAGCGCCGGCTCCAGGTGTGATCGCCGGAGCGGGGCACGCCACTAACGACACGAGTGAGAGGAAACACATTCAAGGAGGTAGGAGGAGATAGGATAGATATCATGTGGACAACAAAAACTTTTATATCTGAGCGTAGCTACATGCAAATCTTGATATGTTCTCTCGTGTGAGCGGGAACCACCGCATTCATGATATCACTGTGAGAACTTGATGCAGCCCATTCTACGGACGCTCCTACATCTACACCAACATGCCCTCTAAGTGGACCCATGACTCATGCCCGAGCCAAACTTCTACAAGCTAAGGTTAACTCGCTCCTCTCCTCGTGCCAATTTGATACCTCCTTGGATGGTATGCTACTTCATGCAACTACCCTATGGACCGGGCCCTGGGACAAACTGAAGGCCCCTCCGGAGGCCAGTCCAGAGGCTACACCGGAATCTCCGGTCCAGACCGGAGTCTCCGATCCACCACACCGGAGTATCCGGACCGACCATCGCCAGGCATGAAAAGGCCTTTGGGCCTGCGGTCCATGTACCCCTTAGTCCGTCCAGAACTTGTCTTTTATTCCTAAAGTACCCCTGTTTAAGTGGCTTGCCTATATATAGTCCCCCATATCCATTGTAAACCCTAGGCATGATATTCGAATTAGTGGAAACCTCTTTGTCAATCTATCTAATTCTTACCTCATGCTCGTTGACTAAGGAGCACCAATATCCCCAAACCTCGTTGGAGTTTGCATCGTGCCTCCGCGTTGAACAAGGCCTAGGCATCGGTGTCCCATTGCCTAGACATCAAGATCTCACCGAGTCTCCCATCTCGTCGTGCCAGTTCAAGAGAGAGTCCTCCGCCCGACGCTGATCCTAGGGATTGCGCCGGACCGATCACCGCCGGCGTGAGCTATTGGTGTGTATCGTGGTTTTGTGTGTGTGTGTTCATTGCGTTCTTCTTGCGTGCGTTTGTCGTGTTCATCCTCCCCTCCTCTCCCCGCACTCCATCCTCGATTTGAAAGGGAATCGTGAAAGATCGGGCCACCCTAGAGGTTTTCCCTCAACATATTGGTATCAAAAGCTTCGTTGCTCACGATTTCCCCCACAAATTTTTCTTCTATCCACCAAAAATTCGAAAATCCCCAAAAAAACAGCCCATATTTGCCTTTGGATAGATCTCTTGATTTGGAGTGTTATTTGTGGTTTTGATCCAACCAAACCTTGTCTTAGGTGTTGGTCAAGCTTTATCCTGCGTTTTCCCAGCCCAATTTGGCCAATTTTTTGCGGATTTGAGGACCCAAGGCGTGGATTTCCGCTCAAGAACACGAGCAATTCGCGATCAGACTCTAGACCAGAGTCTCCGGCCTACACACCGGAGTCTCCGGCCTACCCACACCGGAGTCTCCGGCCTACCCACACCGAAGTCTCCGGCCTGAAACCCCGGAGTCTCTGGCCTGACGCCTGATTTTGACAGTTTTGCCTCTAATCTTGCATTGGTTGATTTCCTCTTGTTTGTTTGTGCCCGTGTGTGTGTCGTCAACTAACAACAAGCTTCCGCACCGACAACCCCCGCGCTCATCGACACCACGACCCATGAACATCATCCCGCACCATTGACGCCAAGTTCATCATCAACGAAGGTATAACTTGCATCACCTTGTTAACCCCTATCTTCCTTTGTGTGTACCTATCCTATGAGAGTGGCTCATCTTGTGTTTTCTTGAGCATTGTGCATTTGTCCTTGGATAGTGAGTGTGCAAGAGCAACATCAAGTGTGACTAGGTAGCATCAAGGGAGAGCAAAAAAAAGATACAAAGAAAAAGCAAAAGGAAAATAGTCTCCCATTGCCAAAGAGAGTCTCAAAGCTTGTAAGCAAGAGAGAAAGAAGAGCGCCTAAGGCAAGTGCACAAATCCGTTGCTCACTTTTCTTCTTTGCAAACGAGCCACGGTCTCTCCTTGCATTGGCACGACAACGAGCTTAGTTTTCATTAGGACATTTTGTTTGCTCATTTACGTAGTCGTGTCAATCCCAACTTTCTCCACGTGTGTGTAAATAGTCGTAGGTTTCCATCACCCTTTTGAGTTGTTGACCTTCGCCTTTGACTTGAGTTTTGATTGGATTTTACCCACTTTTGACTATCCCTTTTCTTTTGGTTGGTTCTTTGTCATTCCACAATCCTAACCTACCACCAACAAGCTTTTGAGAGTTAGTTCTTTCTTTAGTGTGAGTTTCTTTGCAATTCCACTTTGCACGCTTATAGCTCTGACTTGTGGTTTCTAGTTTGGTGCAATCCCCAAGGTGAGGTACAAGGCTAACACCACCATATTCCACTACCATATACAATACTTGTGTGTCTTGCATGATGGATAGGCATGGTGAGCCAAGCCAACCACCTCCCTAAGAAGAAGATCAAGGACCATACATGACACGCGCAAGTCACTTCATCGTTCGACAAGAGTTCCGTGAACGTTGCCAAGCCCTCGAGACACGACAAGATGAACAATTTGGCAAGACGCAAGCCGAGTTCAAGAACATCGAAAACCGCTTCGATGGCCTCGAAAGGAAAATGCAAGCAATGCATCACAACTTCGGCCACCAAAATGAGTCGCTTCAACGCTCCGTCGCCGAAACAAATGACAATCTTTGACGCCTCATTGACGGAATGTCAAGACCGCGTTCACGAGCTTCAAGCTCTTCAAGTTCTTCGCGTCGTCATGCACCTCCGCAACAAGATCTACCTCCAAGTGCTCCAAGACGTAATGGAACCCCTGTGGTTAAAGATGGAACCTCTTCGAACTATGTACCTTCCCCATGTCACGCCGCAATGTCAAGCTATGATGGTGACCTCTCTTCAAGGCCACGAGCAAGGCAAGAAGCACACCGTCATCACACAAGGGCACTAGTGATCCAACAAGAGCAACCACAAGTGGAACCGCAAGCGCAACCGCAAGTGCAACCGCAAGTCTACCACCATCAACCGCGACACATAGTTGACACAACAAGTGATGACTCCAATTTGGAGAATCAAGCTCGTCATCGACGTGAAGCTCTCCAAGATCCTCCTCCTCGTCATCAACGTCATGAACGTCCGCACCGACACCATGGTCATCACGAGACGTCTCCTCCACCTCAACAAAACTTGGAGCGTCAAGTGATACAAGTTGAGCGACGACCACCACGTCAAGAGGCTCATGACCATGTTCTTCGCCGTGAGGCCCAGGTGCCTAATCAACATCACCAACCGAGGAACGAGCCTCCTCTTCGGCATCAACCACGTGAAGAGGCTCCACACCTTCGCCACCTTGAGGCCCAACCGCCTCAACCACGTCAACAACCGCGCCAAGAGCAAGAGCAAGCTCCTCAACAACAATATCAAGAACAAGCTCTGCAACAAGGACGCGAGAACAAGGTTCCACCTCCCCAACTACAAGATCATCAACAAGGTCACCAAGCTCGTCGCAATGACCGAAATGATGAAGAAACTTTTGGCAAGCTCAAGTTCACAATGCCCAAGTTCACCGGATCCAATGACCCCAAAGAATACCTCTCGTGGGCACTCAAAGTCGTCAAGATCTGCCGCATGCACAACTGTAGCAACGATAAGATGGTCGCCATGGCTTCGCTTGAGTTTGATGATTACGCCAACCTTTGGTGGGAACAAGTTCAAGTTGCTCGTGATGCAAGACAAGAGCCGCCAATCACAACTTGGCATGACATGAAGGCTCACATGAGATCCCGGTTCGTCCCCACACACTACACACGTGACCTCTTCAACAACCTTCAAGCGCTTTGTCAAGGGACAAAGACCGTGGAAGAGTACTTCAAGGAAATGGAACTCAACTTGATTCGCGCCAACATTGATGAACGCATGGAGCAAACAATGGCACGTTTCCTTATTGGCTTGAATCACCCAATCAAGCGCATCGTCGAGTTCCAAACATACAACACCATGGTTGAGCTTGTGCACATAGCAACAAAGGCTGAACGTCAAGTGCAAGAGGACATCAAGTACAACAAGCCCAAGACGTACTTCACCTACAAGCAAGCTTCAACCGCTACACCAACAACTTTCAATGGAAGCTCATCAAGTACCTCCAAGCCTTCCTTCAAGCCCACACTCCCTCAAGGAAAACTACCCTGAAGTGGCAAGCAAGCAAAGAGTGATACACCTTTTAATGGTGAATGCTACAAGCGTGGAGGTAAAGGACATAAGTCGGCCGAATGTGGAAACAAGAAAGTCTTGTTCATCCATGACAATGGTGATGAAGAGTATTGAGTGAAGTTGAGTTTGATGCCCGTGTCAAGGAACTAATGGCAAGGCAACGAGTGGAAGGTGATCAAGAACTCCTCAGGTGTGAACATGACGCAAGTCCATCGCTTGTCGTCACAAGGATCTTGACCACTCAAGCACAAGAGCATGAAGACCAACGCTCCAATATCGTCCAAACACGAGTCGGCATCAATGGCAAATCTATCAAGGTGATCATTGACGAAGGGAGTTGCCACAACCTTGCTAGAACCGAGTTGTGTGAGAAGCTCAACCTCACCCTCCATCCACACAAGCACCCCTACCACGTGCAATGGCTAAGTGACTAAGGGTCCGTGAAGATCAAGCATATCGTATCGATCTCCTTCGCCATTGGTCCTTACAAAGATACGGTGGAGTGTGATGTGGTTCCTATGATAGTTTGCCACATGCTTCTTGGTTGACCATGGCAATTTGACAAGGCTGCTCAACATGATGGTCGCACCAATGTATACACCTTCAAATGGCTCAACAAAACATGTGTTTTGGAACCGATGACTCCTAGCCAAATAATTGCTGACAATGCAAAGGCTTTAGCGAGGGAGCAAGGCACAACACCTACTTGTGAGAAGAGCGTTGAGAGAGAGAACCACCTCATAGTGAGTGAGAGCCATAAGCCGAATTCGAGTGGAAAAACTAAAAGTGTTCTCCTTGCCACCAAAAGTGAGATGAGAGATGTTCGGAACAACCCATCCATCTTGCACTATGTCCTCCTTTGCAAAGGACTAGCGCAAGGAACTAACGAATTAACCAATGTTCCTCCATCTTTGATGAGTGTTTTGCAGGAATTCAAGGTTGTGTTCCCCGAAGAGCTCCCACATGGACTACCTCCTCTTCGCGGCATCGAACATCGCATTGACCTCATCCCCGGCGCACCTCTTCCAAACCGCGCCGCCTACCGCACGAACCCGGAGGAGTCAAAGGAGATCGAATGTCAAATCAAACAACTCGTCTCCAAAGGTTTGATCGAAGTTAGCACTAGTCCAAGTGCCGTACCCGTGATTCTTGTTCCAAAGACGGATGATACGTTACGGTTATGCATGGACTGCCATCCAATCAATGCTATCACCGTGCGTTATCGACATCCCATACCACGTCTCGATGACATGCTTGATGAGTTGTGTGGAGCCACTATTTTTTCGAAAATTGATATTGGTAGTGGTTACCATCAAATACGCATGGCTAAAGGTGATGAGTGGAAAACTGCCTTCAAGACCAAACTTGGTCTCTATTAATGGTTGGTTATGCCCTTTGGTTTTTCAAATGCACCATCCACCTTCATGCGCCTAATGAATCATATCTTGCGTTCTCTCATTGGAAAAGTGTTGTTGTCTATTTCGATGATATTCTTGTTTATAGCAAATCAATTGAGGACCATATAACACATGTCAAGGAAGTTTTGAAAATACTTCTTCATGAAAAGCTTTATGCTAATCTTCCCAAGTGCACTTTTGCTAAAGACAATTTGATTTTTCATTGATTTGTCGTTTCTTCGAAGGGAATTGAAGTTGATGTTTCCAAGGTAAAAGACATACGAGATTGGCCCATCCCAACAAATGTGAGTAAACTCCAAAGTTTTCATGGGTTGGCCGGTTTCTATCGTCGCTTTGTGAAAGACTTTTCAACCATTGCTTGTCCCCTTAATGAATTGACCAAAAAGAATGTCACCTTCGTGTGGGGCAAAGCACAACAAAAAGATTTTGATGAACTTAAAAAGAGGCTCACCGAAGCACCTCTCCTTGCGTTACCGGATTTCACAAAAACTTTTGAGATAGAGTGTGATGCTAGTGGTATTGGCATTGGAGGAGTCCTTATTCAAAACGGACGTCCTACCGCCTACCATAGCGAGAAACTTGATGGTGCTCGCCTCAACTATCTGATTTATGACAAAGAGCTTTTTGCCTTAGTTTGTGTCCTTCAAGTTTGGCAACACTACCTTTGGCCCAAGGAATTTATCATACATTCCGACCACGAGTCATTGAAATATCTAAAAGGCCAAGCCAACTTGAGCAAGGGACACGCTAAGTGGGTTGAGTTCATGGAGTCTTTTCCATACATTGTCAAGTATAAGAAGGGCAAAGATAATGTAGTTGCGGACGCATTGTCTCGCAAACATACAAGCCTTCTTACGAGACTTGAAATCAACGTGTTGGGTCTTGAGGAAATAAAATCTTTGTATGCTTCCGACCCGTTCTTCGAACCAATTTTCGCAAAGTGATCCAATGAAAAAGGAGTTGATGATTTCTATTTGCACAAGGGTTTCTATTTAAACAAAACAAGCAATGCATTCTGAAGTTGTCGCTTCAACTTTTGCTCCTCCAAGAATCTCATGGTGGAGGCCTCATGGGTCACTTTGGCTACGACAAGACATTGGACATGCTCTCCAATCACTACTTTTGGCCCAAGATGAAGCGTGACGTGGAGCGCTACGTTCAACGATGCACGGCATGTGTTCAAGCTAAGTCGCAAGCTAACCCTTATGGTCTTTATATGCCATTGCCTATTCCTCATACCCCTTGGTCCGATATTAGCATGGGTTTCGTGTTAGGATTGCCTAGATCTAAGCATGGTCATGATTCTATATTTGTTGTTGTGGATCATTTTTCCAAAATGGCACACTTCATACCGTGCCATAAGATCGACGATGCTTCACATGTTGCAAATCTTTTTTCAGGGAAATCATTCATCTTCACGGTGTGCCAAGGACAATCGTCTCCGACCGCGACGTCAAATTGATGAGCTACTTATGGAATACCCTCATGGCCAAGCTCGGCGTCAAGCTCCTCTTTTCATCCGCGTCGCATCCTCAAACCGATGGACAAACCGAGGTTGTCAACCGAAGCCTCGGAACTCTCCTACGTGTGTTGATCAATAAAAACTTGAAGGATTGGGAGGAATGCATTCCCCACGCCGAGTTCGTCTACAATCGATCCAAGCACTCAACAACCAAGATCAGTCCATTCATGATCGTCTATGGTTTCGAGCCCCTCACCACGCTCGACATCCTACCACTACCTCTCCATGAGCGCAAGAACATGGACGTCGAGAAGCGTGCACAAGCTATGAAGACGCTTCATGAAGAAACAAGACCTACTATGGAACAAGTCCTTCGCCAAGCTTCAAGGTTAAACAAGGACACGAAGGAGATGATCTTTGAAGAAGGTGACCTTGTGTGGATACACCTAAGAAAATACCGATTCCCCAAGGAACGTGACTCCAATATCAAGCCAAGAGGAGATGGTCCCTTCAAAGTCCGCAAACGAATCAACAACAACGCCTACATCATCAACATACCGACCTCCAAGTACCTTGCAAGCAAATCATTCAATGTCAAGGATGTTTCACCCTACCATGGAGATGTTCAAGATGATAACCATGAAGAGTCGAGGACGACTCTTTCCCAATGGGGGGAGTTGATGCGGCCCGTCCTACGGACGCTCCTACATCTACAGCAACAAGTCCCCCAAGTGGACCCATGACTCGTTTCTGAGCCAAACTCCTACAAGCTAAGGTGAACTCGCTCTCTCCTCGTGCCAATTTGATACCTCCTTGGATGGTATGCTACTTCATGCAACTAACCTATGCATCATTAGGTACGAAGCTTCGACACATCACCAAGCACCCAAGGATGGAGAACAAGGAGCAGAGCATGAAGCAGGAGCCGCTAGAGCTGCTCAGACCGGAGTCTCCGGTCTGTGCACACCGGAGTCTCCGGTCCACCAAAGTCTCTGGCCTGAAGACACCGGAGTCTCTGGCCCTACCTCTAGTATGCCCCCAGAAACGGGCCCTGGGACAATCTGAAGGCCCCTCTGGAGGCCGGTCCGGAGGCTACACCAGAATCTCCAGTCCAGACCGGAGTCTCTGGTCCACCACACCAGAGTCTCCAGACCGACCATCGCCAGGCATGAAAAGGCCTTTGGGCTTGCGGCCCATGTCCCCCTTAGTCCGTCCAGAACTTGTCTTTTATTCCTAAAGTACCCCTGTTTAAGTGGCTGGCCTATATATAGTCCCCCACATCCATTGTAAACCCTAGGCATGATATTGGAATTAGTGGAAACGCCTTTGTGGATCTATCTAATTCTTGCCTCATGGTCCTTGACTAAGGAGCACCAATATCCCCAAACCTCGTTGGAGTTTGCATCGTGCCTCCATGTTGTACAAGGCCTAGGCATCAGTGTCCCTTTGCCTAGACGTCAAGATCTCACCAAGTCTCCCATCTCGCCGTGCCGGTTTGAGAGAGAGTCTTCCGCCTGACGCTGATCCTAGGGATTGCGCCGGGCCAGTCACCGCCGGCGTGAGCTATTGGTGTGTATCATGGTTTTGTGTGTGTGTGTGTTCATCGCGTTCTTGTTGTGTGCATTCGTCGTGTTCATCCTCCCCTCCTCTCCCTGCACTCCATCCTCGATTTGAAAGGGAATCGTGAAAGATCGGGCCACCCAAGAGGTTTGCCCTCAACAGAACTCGTGTACGCGCACGATATAAAGCTGCTAGCTCGGCTATATACGAGAACCATGGTACAATAGCGCCATGATAACTTGTTGATGTGTATGGTCTATGGTACCAAGTCATCTCTCTGCCCGTGAGAACCCGCATCACCTACTGTCTATGCCAAGAGATAGTATGGGCTTACATGGCCACCTCGGCTCTAGACGGCCCCATGACCACGAGAAACAATGGATGACATGGGCTTACGTCACCGTGTAGGCTTTTAGCAGCCACATAGCCACGAGAAAATGCATCCGACTATAGTATATGGCTACAATATGCTCTTAGAGGGTCCCACGTACACGACGAACCGTGGACGGCATGGGCTTACGGCACCACGTATAAACCTGGCGGGACCCATGGTCGCGAGAGACCACACCCGTCATGGACTCAGGATAGGACGTAGGCTATGTGCTAGCCAGAACACATCTCACCGAGTGTGGTCATGCCTGCATACGCTTACTACACGATTAGGGCAAGCGCGTCGTCCACCACTCTCCTCTCATCGACCGTGTTAGTGCCCATGGTCGCTTATTGCGGGCCCATAGCGCACGCGGTCCACTATGCGCCTCTCACTAAGCGAGGTAGTTCCCCAAACACGGATGGTGGGCCATGGGCGGGCGCGCGGTCCACCATACGGCGAGCAAGGGTCCTGCAAGACCACACGTCTGTGACACACTTCACACTTTTGGGTCGAAAACGGACGCCATATATCACTGGATGCGGGATTGGAGTAAAAGTTTGGGTCCGAGCAATGATTCTTAGCCATTGATCATCGACATCCCATGACCGAAAAGAATCGAGGCCACGTGGATAGCAATTTGGGCAAAAACAATCTAGCTCTATTATTTACTCTCATACAAAATATTTAAGATTATTTTCTATGAAATAAATAATCATGTATCCTTATAAACAATCTTAACATCTTAAATGTTCTTTTAATCTAGTGATGTCAGTAGCACAAAGCAAAGAAGGGTATTAAACTGAAAATTAAGTATTGCATGACGTTACTATGCATAAACATATTATTTGGTTCTTTAAATATTGTCCTTACCGGGCAATAATGGTGTTTGATAGAAACAAGAGGACAAGGTCAAGTCAAAGCATCCTACTACATTACCTTGCAGTCACATGGAAAGTTCATCACTTGCTCATTGCCTTTGAATTGTTTACAAAGTATTTGAAACTGTTATTATATCACCTATGTTTAAAAATGAGTAAGAAAAGATTATTTTAATAATAATATGAAGTATCGTTTATCAACCTCAGTGGTGATAATCTACTATGATTAGCAATGGAACCTAGGGTTCCATATGCCTGGAAGTATGCCACATAGGATTTAATAACCAATGTTGTTAGTTATTCTAGCACCGTATATTATGCGTTAACCATGAGAATGGGAATAGGACGGTGAAGTCAGCTGGATATTCTTCCTTTCATATGTCAATGGACAGTCTTATCGTGACGCTAGGATTCCATGCAAGGATCTAGCACAAGGGTGGGAACCCTTAGAGCCCCGCAGTATTGGTGTTTATATTATCTATGAGAGGATATCGGAGGTAGACCGACCATTTTCATGGGGATTGTCAGGGACATAACCAACTTACAGAGTCTTCAGGGGCCTATCATGAAAGGAATATGCCCAAGAGGCGATAATAAAATGTTTATTATATTATTCCATGTTTTTGAGAAATGTTTATTTCTCATGCTATAATTGTGTTAACCGCAAACATTAATACATGTATGTTTAATAATCAAAGAAAAGGTTCCTAGTAATGCCTCTCATTACACTAGCTTGTTGATTAACAGATGATCAAGGTTTCCTGATCATGAAATTGGATGTTGTTAATAACGAGGTCACAACATTGGTAGAATGATGTGATGAACATTCTCCCAAAGTGTAGTAATATGATCATGTCTTCAAGTTTATATTGCTATCTTATTTGAAGTAACTCTAATCGTTAGACCATGAGCTCACATCAATCACTAACTCTAGAAGAGTACTTTGATTCCATCAAAAGTCGCACCGTAACAGGGTTATTATAAAGATGTCGTTGAGTACTTGGAAAGTCTTAGTTGAGGCTCGTGGATCAAGAGTGGGATTTTTCCATCCTGATAACAGAGAGATATACTCAGGGCCCTCTCAGTGATATCACATTAATATGTCTTATCAGAAAGTGATAAGAACACTAAGAATGTTATATCATAGGAACGAGAAAGGAGTACTTGTCGGTAAAGATATTGAACTAGGTATGGATGATACCAAATGATCAGATCTCGTACAAGTAAAATATCGTGATACAATAGGAATTGGTTACTACGAAAAATCTTCACGCGATCACTAGTCATTATGGATCTCCAGGTTCCTCTAATGATTATTGATCAGAGAGAATCTTGAACATGTCCACTTAGTTCATGAGCCCATAGGGAGACACACAAAAGGGTAGTCGACACATTTGAGTGGATAGGGAACGTGGGAGAAAATACTAGACAACGCATGAATTGTTATGATAAATCTGCCGGACTAGTTCCGGTGTATCAAAATATTGCAAGGGGATAAAGTGTTAATGTGTTCATTAAATGAATTACTCACTAAATGAAGTGTGCATTAAATTGTGTGGCATTAAACCAAGTGAATTGAAGTGCTTTATTGGAAGGACCTTTGATTTTTAGTGGAGATTTAATGGAATTATGGTGACCCTTTGATTTATGCGAGTGGGGACTCCACTACCATCAAGAGGGGAGAGGTGGGGAACCACTAGGGGATGGTGCATGCCTCTTGGGAGCATCCCCCCTCTTTTATAAATGGAGGAGGTGGAGAACCCATCTCAGGACACTTCCTCATTCCATCTCCTCTCATATGACCTTTGGTTGGCATCTTCTCCCCCTTTCTAGCTTGTCCATTGCCACGAGTACGGTGCTTAGGTGAAGCCCTGCTCAAGATCTTATCCACCACCACCACTACCATGTTGTAGTGCTGCTGGAGTTCCCGAGGTTCCAATACTTCTGTTGCCCAACATGGAGAAAGGGACGGAGGTCGTCGGCACACCAAATGTGTGATTGATTATTGAGGTGCTACCCTTTGTGTCGCTTATAGTCATCGTGTCCCTGAGGACAGTCATATACATTCCAGACCAGCCACACCTGTTTGCGGGAACATTATGCCTCTTACGGTATTCGAGGGTGAGTCCTTCTGAAACCATTACAAGTATCGTCTAGATTCCATCTTGGCAGTTGTAACCGTAGGATTTTTTTTGTTTTCTATGCAATGAACCCCATCATTGGTTTCAGAGCTATGTTTACACGTAGATGCTTTGTATGGTTAGAACACATATGAATATGTGGGTGTTGATGATCATGTTATTACATCCTTCATGTATTTTGGATATTAGTGGCATAGTGGGATGAAGCGACCCAGACTAACTTTACATGTCCTCGCACATGAGACCTTTTCCACGCTTGACATGTAACTAGTTTTGCATAAGTGGCTAGCAGGTGTCTATCTCTTCCCCTATAGTTGATATCTAATTTATAATGGGTTTTTAATAATTTGATCATCATCGTTGTGGTTCCATGTTCATAGGTAAGATTGATTTTATTTTCAAAAGCCCTAAGCCAAGCGTCTAGTTTTATTTTTGTTGGGCATGTGTCATGATATGGTAAATATTATAATTTTAGTATGGTAGGATACTCTCATGAATTATAACAAAGTAAGTGGCAGCGCCATAGACCTTGATGTTACACAAATGGAATGATAGAGATCATACTATGATGCACAAGATAGTGATCACGTGAAACAAACATATCATATCCCTTTTACATATGATGTTTGTTTGCATCTTATTTATGATTTTGTCTAGTTTAGATCTTGGTGGTAGTATTATAAGATGATCCCTCTCACTAAATATAAAGATAATAATATGTTCTTTCTTAGTATGCACCGTTAAGAAAGTTTGTCATTTCGAAGAACCATGTGATGATCATGTGTGATACACTCTGCCGCATACAATGGGTGTAAGACAGTTTTACACATGCGAGTACTAAGGTTCTTACTTGGCGAGCCTAGAATGTATAGACATGGCCTCAGAACATGAAAAAAAGGTATAACACACGTCATATGTATGATATCATGTCCATATGATGCTTGCCATTGGAGCTGCACCACCTTACATGATGATCGGACAAGGTATAGTGAATTTTGTTTGTGTAATCACCACAATGACTTGAGGGATGTTATTTTGAGTGGGAGTTCATTTATTAATCTGGATTAATTTGAACTCAATTTAACATAAACTAAATCAAAGTGAATTTTCATAGTTCGTTGTAGTCACTAGCATTCGTTTACTACCTTGTATTTAGATATAATTAAGATAATAGAACTATAGAATTCTGGATTTTTACTTGACGAGCTAGTATCGTATTGTTTTATGAGTGTCAATCTGAAGTTTAAAGTACTATTGCAAACTTTCAGCAAAATCCTCAATTACTCCGTGAAATTCAGTAAATAGTATTGAATCAAGAGTAACAAATTCCAACGTTAGTATCTAAGTATCATGCTTGCCTCCATGATTCTTGATTTTGAAAATTGTTTTAATATCAACATTATGTAGGAGCTGAAAATTGTTTCACAAACCATCATTTATAGAAGATATAATCATATCTGAAACAATGCTTGGTTGCAATATGATAGAGTATAAGTTAATAAATACATATTCTTGTATTGTATGAGAATTTCCAAAGGATGGAGACGCTAGGTGTCCTGATCACCCAAAAGGTTTTGAGAATCAACATTATATTCGTGATTCTTCCTTATGAGCTATAGTAGCTTGATCATGAAACTTGTCCCGATAAGGATGGATAGAAGATGTAGGTAAATTTTTTACTATATTAAAAGGATTACTAAAAGGAATGAAATTTGAAAGAACACCAAACATTTGATGATGGTGATCCACTTCAAAGTGCAAGTCCGAAGATATTAGTATTTGACTATACACGCTTTGAACTATGTCTCATATGTATGGCACCACTATTGATGTTGATAGATTCTTTTGAAAAGAAAAGGAAATGTTGAAAGATAATCTAGAAAATATTTGGTAGAAAATAAAATATTGTAAATGTCTAGCTTAGGTAAATAAATGATATACATATTATGGGTGTATTATTTTCTTGTCAAACAATGTGGTTCTTAGGTACTGGATACCGAATTGGTTGATGTGAAATGTCACGCAGAGCAACACAAATCATGAACTGCAATGACCTAAGTAACTAGCAAAATAATATGTGATGATGTTCATTGAAAACAAATAAAGTGTTATTGTGTTTCTCGTTAGGATCAAATCTTTCCTTCAATATTTGTTTTTAATAGTTGCTATTTTGTTTCGGTATTATGAGAATGATGGTTCTTCAAATAATTATCATATTCCATTAATGATAGATGGACTCTTACAAATCTAATTAGATAAATCACGTCCATTAACACTGGTTCTAAAGTGTCGTAAGACGAATGATTAGAAGAGCACTGATGAGTAACAATGTAGTTTAAATCATATTGCAAAGAAAAATAAAGAAACTCCATGTTGATGGAATCTTGGAGTCTTTTGATTTTTATTCAATTAACGCTTGTGAGAACTTCGTAGAAATGATTTATAATTTGTTCACATGCCAAAAAAAAGAACGCACGACTAAATTATTGGACATTTTGCATATTGATGTATATAGTCCATTATGTGTAGTTGTATATGATGATTCATTCAAACTTCATATGCTTTAACCAAATATTTGGGTGAACATATGTATATTACTTAATAAGGGAGAAGTATGAAACATTTGAAAATGTTCAAATGATTTCAAGATGAAGTGGAAAATCATTATAACGAGAAAATAAAGAATTTATGATTGGTCATAAAGGAAGATATTTGAGTTACAAGTTTAGCAAAAACACCTAAGATTTAAGGAATCGTTCAAAGGATTTATGTTTCCCGATAAACCATAGAAGTATGGAGTGTTCGGGAGATGTAATCAAACCTTGTTTGACATGGTAGGATAAATAGTGTTATTTATAAAATTTCCATTATATTTTTAAGATTAATCTTAGTGACTATCACATTTACACTAAAAAGAGCTCCATCGTGATCCGTTGAAATGACACCATATGAGTTATGGCTTGGGATAAAACTCGAGTTGTCTTTTCTTAAATTTTTCTATGCTAGGCATAAGTAAAGTGTTTACAACCAAAGTCAGATAAGCACGTCTTTGTAGGTTATTCCAAAGCAATAGTTGGGTATTCCTCCTTAACACTGAAGACAAAAGTGGTTGTCACTTAGAACGTTAAGTTTCTTGAGAAGGAACTTTTTGCAAAAAGTTAAGTGGGAGGACAATAGAACTTTGATAAGGTTATTGAACCTTAGATATATGTTTTGTGTTATGAGTGCCCGGAAGTGTCCTACAGGCAACCATAATTATCATGGCTCCCATGCCTCAAAGGTTATTGTCACAAAGATCTAAGTTCCTATTAAACCTCGTAGGTCGGGTAACTAATCAAATACTAAGATTTGAGATTATTATTGTTTGACAATGATAAACCGACTACATGTAAATAAGCGATGATGGGCCTTGACTCCACCAAATGGCTTGAAGCCATAAAATCCGTGATAGTTCCATACATGAGAAACCAAGTTACTGAACTTGGAAGACCCTCTGAAAGGCATAAAGTCAATCAGTCGTACTTGGATCTATAAAGAAAAAGACATGGATATTTCACACCTATGAAATAGTCGACATGTCGATAAAGAGTTTATGGAAATGTTTAGGGAGTTGAATATGACAAGATTCGATCTTTTGTATCGATATTTAGTCTGGACGGATTAGAGTAGCAACCACTACATATGTCAATTTTTGTATATGCTAGTTGAACAAACAAAACAACGTTATTCTAATAGAATGGTTACCTAGGACGTGAACGTGTAATGGTCCGAGGGTTTTGTTAAATCAAAGGATGCTAAAAAGGCATACAAACTTCAATAGTTGAAGTAAGCATAGCGGAGTTGGAATCTTCACCGTGAGGAAACTATTAAAAGGTTTAATTTCATTAGAGACGATGAACGTGCTTGCATTTGCAAGAAATAAAGTGGGAGCACTGAGACATATTTCTAATACATTGTATATATAACATACTGTTGATTGGAAATGATGTATCTTTTATTGACACAAGTTAATGATTTCAATAAAATTAGATTTAAATGAATTATTCGGGCAAACCAGAAGATTTGGCATCAAAGTATATTTGGATAGACTGAGACACTAATATGGTTATGCCAAATGTACATAGATGACATATTGAATGAGTTCAATATGGAAACGACGGAAACGTTCTTGCCACGTGGAAAAGATTGAATCAAGATTTATATGTATTTACACTTGGTGAGTGAAACGAGATACAAGTGTTTTGACACTTGGTGAGTAAAATCACATGAATATCTTGATAAATGAGATTCAAGTGTTTTGACACTTGGTGAGTAAAATCACCTGAATATCTTGATAAACAAGATTCAAGTGTTTTGACACTTGGTGAATAAAATCACATGAATATCTTAATCAATCATACCGTGATATGTACATATCTAGATATGTCCTATGCTCTAAATGTTATGATCATATACCAGGGTGACTCATAATATGATAGTAAGGATGTTATTATGATCCTTGGAAGAACTAAGAATATATTATTTATGTAGAAGTACTAGATAGTTCATTGAAAATTATTACATTCATACTAATTTTGTCACAAGGTACAAACAAAGTTTCGCTACAAGAAAAGTGTCCATCCGCAATGACTTGTCTCGTCAGTCATCGTAGAAGGTGCGTCTTTCGCAATGACCGTGGCTGATGGAAAAAGTTTTTTATGGTTTCGTGGCCCTCTAGTATGACAAAACCGCTAAAAACATGGAGGAAGATCAGCCGACATGTGGCAGAAGTAAGGTTTTCGGTTCCTCTCTCGATGTTGACTCGCCGAAGTCTTTTGAGGTGTGTGGGTCCCCGACGTCAGTGTCTCTAGTGCACCATACTTTTCGGTCGCGCCTCCCTAATTTGAACTCGATAACATTGCTTGATGCCGCTGCCGTTTAGTAAGGCTGCTGGGTTCCACATGTCAGCCTCTCATTAGAAGAATCGTGTGTATGATGAAATTTTTTCCTTGGCTCGTGCTACCCTGTTTTGAACATGATAGCGTTGCTCGATGCATCTCCGTTTAATTAGGCTATTGGGTCCCACATGTCATACTCTCATTAGAAGAAACGTGTGCATGCTGGATTTTTCCCTTGGCTCGTGCCTCCGTGATGTGAACTCGATAACGTTGCTCGATGCATATGTCATTTAGAACACGCTGCTGGGTCCCCCATGTCAGTCTCTCATTAGAAAAATCATGTGTATGATGAATTTTTTGCCTTTGCTCACGCTGCCCTATTCTAAACTTGATAACGCTGCTTGATGCATCTACCATTTAATCATGTTGTTGGGCCCCACATGTCATCCTCTCATTAGAAGAAACGTGAGTATGATGGAATTTTTCCCTGGATCGTGCCTCCGTGCTCCGAAATTGATAGCGTTGCTCGCTGCATCAGTCGTTCATTTAGTCTGGTGGTTCCCCTATGTCAGCCTTGCACTAGAAGAATCGTGTGTATGCTGTAATTTTTTTGTTCTCTAGCGCTACCCTATTTCGAACTAGATAGCGTTGCTTGACGAATCTGCCATTTGGTCATCTAGCTAGGTCCCACATGTCAGGCTCTCTATAGAAGGATCGGTTGTATGATTGTATTTTTTTCTTTGCTCACTCCTCCATGTTTCGAACTTGATAACGTTGCTCGCTGCATCAGTCTTTTTTCCGGTTGTTGGGTCCCCCATGTGAGCCTCTCATTAGAAGAAACGTGTGCATGCTGGACTTTTTTCTCGCTCGCACCTCCCTGTTTCGAACTTGGCAACGTTGATCGATGCAGCACCTGAATAAGGTTGCGCTATAGGGTCCCACATGTTGATCTCTCTATAAATGAAACATGTGTATGATGGACTTTTTTTGGCCACGTCCGCTATTTTGGCATTGGCAATGTTGCTCGATGTGGCAGCTGTGTATGGTCTTGCTGCTGGGCCCCCATGTTAGCCTCTCTGGTATGCTCTGCTTGTGGGTCCCCAATGCAACCTGGTATGTTCTGGCTGGTGGGTCCTTGATGCAACCTTGTATGTTCTGGCTGCGGGTCCGCGATGTCAGCCTCTTCGTAATGAGATATTGTTAGAATAAAAAATGTAAACCCAAGATATATATATGTAAACCAAGATATATGTGCACACAGGGGATTCAAACTCAAGACATTCGAATTAAATAGACGTAAACTAAGTGCGTAACATCTACACCAAAGATATCTATAGAAAAGATATCATTAAACGTTTATTAGTAGTACAACTTATATATTAGTCTTTGTATAAATAATTTATGTCCATATTTATCTCTTTTAAAATATAAAAGGGCAACGCTCCTGGCATCTGTATTTATAAAATGCCAGATAATAGAGTAGTTTCTTAAAAACATGGGAAGGCGGATTTTTTTGAAGGTGTGGGGGGAAATGTCTAAAAAGCCTAATAAAAAATATTTTGGGCTATACTCCATGGGATCCTTTCTCAAATTTCACTATGCTCTGCTCAGCAGTCCCCTTACCCTGAAAATGCCGAAACATAATGTTTTGGGATGTGCTCCACGACCTCCTTTCTGAAATTTTAGTGGGTTGTGGTCAGTAGTCCCTTGAATCCAAAAAGGCCAAATTAAAATGTTCTGGGCTAAAGAGGGGCGGAATGGGCTAGATTTTTGTGCCCCGTTAATGAAAATTGTATTGTGATGTGGCTTGGTCAGATTCGAAACAAACACCTCACAGAGGAAGGTGGAAAAAGCGATAATTATTTTGACAAATATTCATGCGAAAAGTCTAAAGAATCATGGACACGCACTCCGCCCGCACCAAAACATGACTGATACACTATTACTTCACTTGTTGAAATCATGATGTATCTTTACCCCTCTCATATTTGTCCAAAACACACATCCAACGGTTCTAATGACAGAAAGGCAAAACCTCTAGTGCAAATAGCCAGTTAGCAACGACAAAACTTTTGACATATTTTGTACTACCATTTTAAAGATTCAGAAGTACATAAGAAGAAATAAAAATATCGAAAGATTCCTACTTCATAATCATCCACACTTGACAGATTCAGTAGCATTTTAAAGTGGCTGATTCATCAATACATACACTAAAATTCAATAGGAGTACAGAGATAATTAGTCCTTGTTTTAGCTCTAAAAACCTTGGCGCACGATGTGTTTTCCCCTTTTCTCTTAACACAATACATCATTGGAACATGCAAAACTGAAGATCCAGTTTTCTTTTTTGTGCATAACTCGTTTTTACATCAATGCCTGTGTGGCCAACATATACGCAACCCAAATTTCCCAATCCTCATCTAGATGGTGAGAAGGCCATGTTTCAAAAAAACCAAGATGACCATCTACTACCCTTGATCTAAAAAAGTACCAGTACATCAGTATTAGCTCTATGAAATACTTTAGTAAAAGCAATGACAAAAAAATTGACAGATTCAATAGCATTTGAAAGATTCGGAAGTACAGAATAAGACTGGAAAATATCTTATAGGTTCCCAGTTCACATTCAGAAGCACTTGATGGATTCAGCAGCAATTTAAAGTTTCCGAGTCAACGATGGCAGAAAATGACCAACATAATTGACAGATTCAGCAATACCGACATTGAAATTCATTATTGTACAACAATGTGGAAGGCCAAGTTTTAAAAGGAAAGCGAGACCATGCATATTCTCCACTTGATCTGAACAAGTCCCAACACATAGGTATTACTACAAAATAGATTAGCAGTAGCTCAACTTCATACAAATACTTAGTAGAAGTGTAGAACTACAAGTCTACACTAAGCTAGGAACCACTATATGTCCCATCATATGTACTTGAATAAAAGAGAATGCTTCGGTGCATCAAAGTGCTGGCGGGGCACATCGCTTGATTTCCTACCCCAAACACGTCTCTTGTTTCATTGTCGCCTGTCGGTCTCTAGGTCAGCAACATACATGTAAAATTCATAAGACAAACCAAGAAATTCGGGATCCTTAATTTCCACAATTCCAATTATAAAGGGAATCTTCCACCAACACAAACTAGCTAATTAGTACAACATTACATACACTCGCAGTAGGATTAACCAAGAGGGTTAAGATGTGATATCTCACCGGTGAATGTTGTTGGATGACAGGTTCAGTAGTATGCCAGTAAAGTCTTGGCTTCGACAAAAAAGACGTGAGCTGATATGGGATGGTCCGATCTTCTCAGCAAGCTCTTGTCGATGATTTGGTGGATGATAGATAACTAGTGCGTAGCTATGATCTCTCCCGTCCCTGATGCCAGTGCAACAGATCTCGAACCTTGTAGGATATTCACAACTCCAACATATCACACTCAATTATAGTTGATAGATTCGAACACAGGGTAATTACAGAGGTTCTATGAAAGAAACAACTCCAAAATATTTTAACGTGGTCTAAACCCTAACTTGTGATGGCTACTGAGGTTTATATGAGGGCTGGGGTGTCCTCCCCTCTAAACGGGCCTAAAACAGCCATATCTTGGCCCAAACTGACTCGGTTCGACTCAAACTTATACATACCGACCCATATATGGGTTCGGCCTTATTGGCACGCAGTCCAAACGTCGTGGAACACCTGAAACTTGTAATTCTTGGTGTGCCATCTCTCTCTCTTGCTCATATGTGATTTCCTCATTGCCTCCTAGTGCGCATGCCTCCCGCTCCTCCCTCGCGCACTTGTTGATATTGGAAATCAGCGTTTATCCTTCTTGCTGCAAATCTCCTCCTCCTCGTGCAACGCTTGTGTTATCAATAAACCTGATCATACAAAGATGCATAGACTTAGGTAGTGTAAAGTTCTCATTAAGTAAAACATCAGGTTCAATTAGGAATGAATTCACCAGATAGTCATTATTGAATTGACTCAATATTTCCTTCCAGTTCAGGCAGTCAGAATCATCATAATCCCTGTATATATCCTCATCATCCTCCCTTTCTTCATAAAAAGTCGTCCTCGGCTTTAGGTAAGCTGAAAGTGGGAGAAACAAAAAGAACAACGTGTATGCAAAGTATATGTATATATAACATGTTGTATTATTGTTGTTCACATGAAAAGTATGTCTAGTATACATCAAGCAACTTAAATTGCAGGTATAAGTGAAGTACAAAGAATCATGATCATGGTGAAAAACAACTAAATAGATAGTCTTGTTCTTCAATATTAAATTTAGTTTTCGCAAAGAAGATCTATGATCAAATTTGTGCATAAGATCAAACCAATTCAATATGTCTGAAAACCAAATTGAATCATGCCATGCTTCAACTGCGCTACTCTGATTATTATGAACATGATCAAGTTGTCCAGTATGTAAAATGAAACTCAATTTGCAAATATAAATGAAGTAGAAAGCATTAGCATAACTAGGCAATGAATTTTGGGACAAACACAACGAATATGAAAACTTGGGTTCTATTCTAGCAAGATTACAATGATCCAACATAGGTAAAATTACTTGTGTTGGCTGCATTATATCAACTAGACCTGACTTTAGTTTCATATTATCACAAATTTTAGCATATATCCCACAACACAAAATCATCGACACACAACATGTATGGCTGAAAACAACATGTTTCAGTTCAGCGATTCGATCACAAGTAATGCATATGTGATCCACAAGAAAATTTTCATGCATGCTATATTCACCAATCAGATTGAAAGTGAAACAAGGAGAATATGTGCTAGAATTCAGAAATGAAATTTCAGAAATCTTATCCATAGCACAACTCATACTCATAGGTTCATTGAGCATGATGGAATACACAATATCAGCAGGTGGTATTCGAGCAAGTATTTCCTTATGTGTTATCAGTACCACATGATCAAATTTTGAATTTGGTAAACTATCACATGGTGCTAGAACAATAGTGCAAGGCAAATCACAAGGAGGCTTCAGTAAAGGAATAGACTCACAATATGTCGCACTTGTTGGCTGATGCTCCAATTCAGTACCAATTTCATTAACAATCTTCTCAGCTGTAGTAGGTACTACGACATCCTCCTCAAGTGACAATACCAGATCGTGTGATGCAGGTTGTAAAATAGGCGGCTCCCTTTCTTCAAAAGCAACCTGCACATCACAAGATACAACACTAGGAGTAGACATGATTACGTTAGTAGACAACTCACATGTCTCATTAGTGTCCACTCTCAAAATTTCTGGAATAGGCCATTTGTAGTTGTTCAAAAACATAGAACGTAGAAATTGCTTGAAATCTTCCCAAAGGATTTTTTTACCCATGACACCATACACAATCCTTGCGTCCTTCCACCAACGAGCTACCTCTTCATCCACACGTTGGTGAGCAAGAATGTATTCTATATGGCCATTAAACTTGCTATGGAAAGTATGACATCTCGCAAAACCAAATCCCATATCAATTTCCCAAATCTGATATTCTACGGGTGTGGCGGAACTTTCCAATCACCACTTGATTGTAGTTGGATCATATGACATGCCAACCACAATAGCTAAATAGTCATGGTAAACATCATCTGATTTCTACATCACATCAACACTAGTAAAAGTCACGATTAGTACATTAGTGCAAAAACACAAAACTGTTTTGGTGGCACACTCACAACTCACTCAAAAACTGACAAGAAAGCAGATCTTACCGTTCCAAAGCGAATAGTGATGCTTACCAATTCGAAATCAAGGACTGATGCACTGATGTGATGAAGTGAATACCAAAGGTATAGAGAACGATCGCAGGGCACACAAGTTATTTATGGTGGAGCTGTAGGTATGGTATCCTAACTACACCGCAAAGAAGTCCTAGTGTTGATCGTATGACAAAGACCCACGGAAACACACACGGTGGAGATAAATGGGGCAATTGCAACTATGAAAATGAGCTTCAATAAAGTGAGGTATGTCGGAGGAACGCTCATGTTGCAATGCACAAGGAGAGACGCTAGCAATGTCTCAACGAAACGGGCACAAGATTGCTAAACTGAGCAGGCCGCAGAGCACTAAACACGCTAGTCTCGTAGGATAGTTTGAGACACAAAGAAAGGCTTACTAAGGCTCACAAGGATAGGTACGCTATGTGGACTCAGTAATAAAAATAAACAAAAAAAAATTTGACCTGAGAATTGGTCTCTGCCACGGCAGAAAAATGGCCTAAAATCCTCCCGCGGCAGGATGTCGGCACACACAAAAATTTCTAGTATGAGGACAGACCTGTCTGTGGTAAGGCGAGGGATTCGACTTTTGTTTCAATTTTTTTTTGATTTTTTCTTTTTGCTTTGCTTTCACGTACCACCACAGAAGGGTCAGTGGTCAGGCGTGAAGCAGCGTCTAGAATTTTTTTTACTTTAGCGTGAAGCAAACTCACGTACAAGTCTAGATCCGATCGGTTTGCTTTTTTTCTCCTTCTTTCAAACGGATCTACAACCTGAGACTAAAAGAAAACAAATCTAATAGATCTAAGACTCAAGAACACGACGAACATTCTAGAAATAGTCTAGGGACTCTGACAACAGATCCAAAACAGACGAAAACTAGACAAAAACTACGACTCAGATTTAGAAGAAAGGCTACACAAAAGGATTACGATCAGCAACTAGAACTCATGAACAATGTTATCTAGGCTATGGCAATGAACTATGAACCCAAATATTTTGTGTGGCTTTTTCTGTATAGGACAAAAACAACTAATCTATGGATGGATTTGTGGATGCTTACCGAGGCAACACTGGAAATCTGATACTTAGATGATATGGGGTGGCCCGATCTTCTCAGCAAGATCTTGTCAATGATTTGGTGGATGATAGATAACTAGTGCGTAGATATGATCTCTCCTGCTCGATCCCTGATGCCAGTGCAACAGATCTCGAACCTTGTAGGATATTCACAACACCACACTCTTGCGTACACAGCCGTGACCACGAACGGTAGTATGCAATCTACTAATTCCCAATGGAACAACAGATCACACTCAATTATAGTTGATAGATTCGAACACAGGGTAATTCCAGAGGTTCTATGAAAGAAACAACTCCAAAATATTTTAACGTGGTCTAAACCCTAACTTGTGACGGCTATGGAGGATTATATGAGGTCTGGGGCGTCCTCCCCTTTAAACGGGCCTAAAAACAGCCATATCTTGGTCCAAATGGACTCGGTTCGACTCAAACTTATACATACCGACCCATATATGGGTTCGGCCTTATTGGCACGCAGTCCAAACGTCGTGGAACACCTGAAACATGTAATTCTTGGTGCGCCATCTCTCTCTCTTGCTCATATGTGATTTCCTCATTGCCTCCTAGTGCGCATGCCTCCTGCTCCTCCCTCGCGCACTTGTTGATATTAGAAATCAGCGCTTATCCTTCTTGCTGCAACTGTCCTCCTCCTCGTGCAACGCTTGTGTTATCAATAAACCTGATCATACAAAGATGCATAGACTTAGGTAGTATAAAATTCTCATTAAGTAAAACATCAGGTTCAATTAGGAATGAATTCACCTGATAGTCATTATTGATTTGACTCAATATTTCCTTCCAGTTCAGGCAGTCAGAATCATCATAATCCCTCTATATATCCTCATCATGAGCACTTCATGCGTGGTGTCAGTCGGCGACAGCCTAATCGTTGTCTCGGATGACCTTGTTACTACAACCTGATTAAAACTAGCGAACAACACCAAAGATCAGAACCTCACCTCGTACCGCTGTGATTCGCACGCCGCCGACCTGACTGGCTTGACAGACAGGAGCAAGTTCGTGTTATGCCTGTCATTTTGGGCGACGAACACCCTGCCCTCCTTCCTAATGCCGATGACCTCAGCTCTCAGCGAGGCTGGTGCACGAACTAGCGCAGACGGGTCCCATTTTTGGGGGCTGTATTTGGGCATCGTCATCGAGTGTATCTGGCTCGACGAACACTTTCTTGACACCGGTGAACTCGTATCTGGCTCCGTGTAGACACATTGGTGGTAGTTGCACGCGATCTTGTATGACTGTTGGGTGTATTTAGAGGAGAGGGGTGGTGGCCTGGAAGGATCTATTCTACGGGTGAGATGGTGAGAAAAATGTGTGAAGTGCATGCTCGAGAAGATCCAAATGTGGCCTCGCGGAGTTGGGGTTGGCTCTTTGAAGGAGCGGTTTTTGCCGTGCTCCTTCGGCTGTCTTCTATCGGGCGTAGCTGCATCAAGGATGCTGACTAGATTTATGGAGTATGAAGTACTATAGCTACTCTAGACTGGCACGCTTCCATGGAGTATTCTCTCATCACATCAGTTATTAGAACTGAGAGATTATTTATTTACTGCTTCCGTTTTTATACTACTCCCTCCAGTTCGTATTATAATAGCCTCAACTTTGTCTAGATTCACATCAGTTAGATAGAGTAGTTTTAAGTTCAGTAACTTATGTTTTTTCAGTACTTCATACCAAAATACCAAGATGTTGAACCTCATATGAACTTTCTAGAAAGATACCCCTTCGCCAAGTTTGGCAAGCCTGCTAAAATTGCTGAAACTTCTAGAAAGGCAAGAACTCACGACCTAAATTGCATCATGCTTGGTGAAATAAAGGCAGGTCCTAGTTCATATTCATCACCATTTCAAAGTGACTGATTTAGCAATACAAACTCTGAAATTCAATAGCAGGACAGCTAGAATCAATTCTTGTTTATCCCTAAAAATCTTGGCACTGGATCAGTCGCTTTTCTCTGAACACACTCGATCATTGGAGCAAGCAAAACTAAGGATCAAGTTTTCTTTTCTGTGCATACCTTCTACTCACATCAATCCTTGTGTGAGCCACATATGCAATCCAAAATGCCCCAAGCCTCATCTAGATTGTGACAAGGCCATGTTTCAAAAGAACAGCAAGACCATCTACTTCCCTTGATCTAAACAAGTACCAATACGTTAGTATTAGTTATAATTTAAAATACTTTAGTACTTCAATAAAAATGCCAGAACATTTGACAAATTCACTAGTATTTGAAAGATTCAGTAGTACTAAAGAAAACAGAAAAATATCAATAGATTCCTAATACTGAATCAGCAGAACTTGGCAAATTCAACAGCATTTCAAAATGACCAATTTAGCAGTATAGATAATGACCAAAAGAATTGACAAATTTAACAATGCAGACATTGAAAATCAATAGATGTATCAAGGCCATAATTCAAAAGGAAAGAGAAACCATATTATGGTAATGTTTCAAAAGAAGAGCAAGACCATCTAGTGGTCTTGGTCTAAACAAGTACCGATACATCACTATTAGTTCTAAAAACTACTTCAGTAATAGAAACAATAGAACATTTGACAGATTCACTAGTATTTGAAAGATTCAATAGTACTGAATAAGAAATAAAAATATCAATAGATTCCCAGTTCATAATAAGGTGATCTTTGCGTTCCCAAGGGGTTTTTCAATGGAATGGTGCGACGACTGCACCTTGCAAAACTTGCTAGACTTGTTGCGAGTCTTGTGTTTTGCTTCTTAGAACAAGGGACTTGAAGCATATGGAGGTTTGTTGTGAGACGAGAAAGATAGGATGAACATAGCTCTGGTGTTCCGAGAAACACGGTAAAAGAATAGAACCACTTCTTGAAAGAATTTTGAAAAGAGGATGTATCAATAAGAAAGATAAGACACATCATTAGGATTAAAGATGGAAATATGCAAGTGAATATGATTCTCTATTCCGCCAGAAGAAAAGGAAGGACTTTGGAGAAGTTATCAACCACTATAAAAATAGCATTGTTTCTTCCCTTAGATTTAAGAAATGAAGCTTGGAGAAACAATATTGCCTTCAAACAATAGGGTTCCTTGATATCAACGGAAAGATTAGCATAGAGGAATTCTCGGATGAGCTTCTTCTTGTGCCGGTAAGAACCAAAGGATCACGCAATTGAGGTGTGCATATATATCTCTAAGAGAAGGAGTGACACGAGATATGGTGGAATCCTAAGAAAGAAGAGGATTGTTGAGATCTGGAGGTTATTGTAGAGATCCTTATTGCTTTCATTAACCATGAGGTTATTGCAATATATTTTGCGATTGATGCCATCCACCATAATTGCTTTACCAAGAGAAAAGAATTGATAATTGAAGTCGGATATATCCTCTATCCATCTTGTTTGACGATGTCAATCACCGGTAGAATGAAGAGGACGAATAAGATTTGCATTGGTTTCCACTAGTATCGTCGAAGATTGTCCTCCATCTTGAAATAGACGAGACCTACCAACTAGAGGTTATTGATTATGTTCTTGAGAGAACACTCTAGAAACAAGGACGAAAGTAAAAGTCTCGACGGATAAAGGCCACTTCTAACTTCCGCATACAAAGCGAATTATAAGAGTAGTGGTATGGTCATGACTCCATCCCGCACTCAAAGCATTGCTCCATATATAAATAGGAAAATTATGCAATCGAACTCTCAAATTTTAGACTGAAGATCTTGACAAATAGAATTCATGAAGCTTCGTTAAGAAAACAAGGAGGTGATGCAAGCACTTCGTCAGATCCAAAGTAGATAAAGATGATGATGTTGTCATCGTGTTGAAAGTCCCAAGCCATCTGAAAAATATATGAAGGAAGATTATAGAGAATAGCTGCTAGATTTAATAGATAGAGGAAAAGATAACACCAATTTGAATAGTAGGATTACAAAAGATCTGGAAAGTGTTCGTGGCATCCGGCAAATTGAGGATAGAAGATAAAACAAGATTGTTTCAAAAGTTCTCTTGATGAGCGGAAGACCAAACAAATTTCTCATGCTTCTTAAGAAGGTCCGAGAGAGGTATAGCCGTCTTGAGGGAAACTTTAGTCGAATGATGATGATAACTTGCCAAAACAAGGAAAAGCTCCGGATTTGGTTGGAGGTGGAGGATGGAATTAACAATTTACTTGATGATTCCAGAATTGTAGCAATGTCTTTAGCAGAAGGACATGGTTGAGATAGATGACTTCAAAAAGTCAGAATTCACACTTTGAGAAGTTTGCACAGATGCAGTGCTCTTGAAGCTTGATATGATGATAAGAAGATATTATTCATGTTCTTCCATTGATAAAGAATAGGCAAGCATATTGTCAACATATGCCACCATGAATTATTGAGATATTCCAAGAATACCACGTGAAAGAGGCAGAAGGGGCGAATGAATGCTCGAAACACTTTCTAAGCTCAATGCTCTTTGAAAGATCAACATTAAGAGCAAGGTTCATGCTGAACAAGATGCATTGGGTGAATAGATTATCTAGCCCTTCATATAAGAAAAGATATACTGACTTGTTCACCCTGTTGATCAGATCACCCGTTGAAAAGATAAGGAGCTCTTGGATAAAGAAGTGATGATAACTCATACATTAAGCAAAGCTATCAGAGATGAAAAGTTGAGATTCTTATGTATCAAAGAGAACCTTGCAGATATGGAGTTCAAAAAGATGTGAAGCATGATAAATGGATGATAATCCCTCATATTGTCATGAGAAATCTCCGGATTGCCAAAGATACTAGAATATGATATAGATATGATCACATTATATCTCAAAATCACAAGAGATAACCACCATCATTTGGAGAGTTAGATTGGTAGCATTGACCATATTCCACTAATGATAGGTGTCATTGGAGCCCTCCTACTACCACAACCATATTGCATATCCTCTTGTTATTATTATTCTCTTAAGGTGGTTTGTGATTACATTCAAAGTACTCACTGACATTGTCCCTGGCTATTAACATCGTCAGATATCGAGAAGAAGGTGAAGTTGATGACTATACGAGCTAGGACGTTCTCCTAGTCATTTGCATGTAGGTTAAGGCATGGCTCAGGCTCTACGGTTGATGAAGTTCCGCTGATGATTATTGATGTAGCCATAATAACATGTAAGGTATGATATGTATCCGCTTAAGTAAGGGATGTTTACTTTGATACTTGTCGGTTATGTGCCACGACTTACTAATCATGGGATCATGGTGAATGCATAACATGGATTCTCGGAGGATTAATCTGGGGGCCCCACAGAATTGGTATTAGAGCCATCCTGACTGTAGGAGAACCTTAGTTAGCATGGTCATTAGACAAGAACACTATTTTGACAACATCGGCTTTCAAAAACTAGTTTCTCAATGATCTTTTAAAAGTTCTGCTTCTTCTCTTACCCTAAATTAAATGATTTCGAAAATGGTTTCCTCTAACCCTCATCCAAATTTCAAACCTATGGATTTCAAAAATATAGGAACTTGAACTAGGAGAAGACGATGATAACAAGATGAAGAGAAGCAACTACCATCAAACACCAGGAGACTACAATATGGCCCTACCAGCGGAATCCTCGAGACTAGAAGAATCAAGTACTGCACTATCAAGAAGCGTCTAATGACACGGAGTAGGCTTCATTCGCGAGATAGTGTCCTAGAACACAACACCGTGATACCTAAGATAAATAATCCTAAGTTAGGATTCCCCTACATCGCGAGTAGTTAACTCATTGGTCCCCATGGTAGATCGTGTTTGCTTGCCTAAGTGCTTAATCTGTTGCTAGATTTGTGCTATTTTCGGAGAACATTGTGTTATGGGGTAACCCCGTGGGTGGCCCGATCTTCACGGATCTCGTGGTCAAATCGATGGGAAAGCGAGGGGAAAGGGAGAAGGTAGTGGAAGCGGACGCACACCTCGTGAAGAACACGATGAACACACGCAAAACTCACACGATACAAGGCCGATTGCTCTCACCGGTTGCCACCGGTCCAATAGAATCCTCACAAGGAAAGATCGGTCAACGTGCTTCGTTGATCCCACGTGGAGAAGGAAGAACACCTTGGAGAGGGTCTTGACGTCTTGGCAAAGGGATACCGATGCCAAGGCCTTATACAACGAGGGAGGCGCGATGCAAACTCCAACGAGGTGGTGACGATAGTTGATCCCCTTTGGTAGAAGGGGATGAGGCAAAACTAGAGATTCCCCAAAGGGGGTTTTCTTTAGTCTATCATCTATGCCTAGGGTTACATGAGGGGTGGGGGCACTATATATAGGCTAGCCACTAGTTCAAGGGTACTTTAGGAATAAAAGGGGAAAGTCTGGGCGGACTAAGGGTTACATGGGCCAAGGGCCCAGCTGGCAGCGCACAGGCCCATACGCTTAGGCTGGAGACTCCTGTGTGGGGTCCGGAGACTCCGGTGTGGGCCGGAGACTCCGGTCTGTCTCCGGTGTCATCTCCGGTGTCGTCTCTAGAGTGGCAGACAGACTGTCCTCGAGCTCGATCTGGGGGTCGGTCCGGAGACTCTGGGGTCAGGAGGCCGGAGACTCTGGTGTCTTCAGGCCGGAGACTCTGGTGTGGCCGGTGACTCCAGTGTGCGCAGGCCGGCGACTCAGGTCCTCTAGCTACTGCTTCTTCTGTCTTCTCTTCTAAGCCTCCGTCTTGTCGGGCTTGGTGCTCCAGGCTTCCTCCCTTGCCTCTGTACTCGTCGGTATGAACCTATCATGGATATGGGATGGAGTATGAAGTAGTATACCATTCAAGTGGGTAGGAAGTGGGCTCGCATAGAGGAACAGATTCACCTTTGGAGTCCGTGATGACTTGGCATAAGTTGGAGACCATGATGTGGTAACGACCGAAGGTCGGGCCACATCATCTCCCCTCCCTTCAAAAAGAGTCGTCCTCGACTCTACATGCTCATCACAAAGTAGAAGATGTCGAGAGACCTTCTTGATCCTGGGGTTCACCATATAGTCGTCCTCGAGAAGATTGCATTGACAACACATCAATGTTCCTTCGGCTTCCATGAAGCCTACAAAGCTCACCACAAAAGCGAAGCAACACTCAAAGCATAGCCAATTCATGAAGATTACAGCATGAGTCCTCAAGTAGAAGGAAGTCACCTTATGATGTAGAGATAGCTCGTTGAAGGGTAGCCATAGGTAACTCTCTTCGATTCGTCTTGTCAACTCTTTGTCCATAGAGGTTAACGTGTAAGCAATTGTACCTTCACACAACAAAGACCAAGCAACATATGTTTGTGTGTGATAGAGGAGCATGTCATTTGTGGCATGTCCATTCTTCTTCACAACACTATTAGCACAACTCAAGTATAGCAAACGAGATGCATATGCAAGGTCAAAGTGTATGGAAATCATTTGAACATCATCCAAATGTGGGAACTCTAAAACTCCATAAAACATCTTAGTGTGGCACTCAAAGCAATGGACAATATTGGTCAACATATTTGATGCAAGGATAGGAGAATTCGGCAAAAACACATGAGGAAAGATATCCAAAACAACATCATTATGTGTGAAAACCAACCATTGGAAAGAACAATTGGTCAACATGTTGGATGCCACACACAAATCATCAAAAGAAAATATCATTGGGATATGAGTATCACGAGCGGAAACAAAAGCAACGTGTTTGCAAACAAACCATATGAAAGAGAAAGTGGTCCTTATGTCTGTTGGAACAACAATATGAGAGACTTGGAAGCTCTCATGACAATACATGCTCAAAATGGCATTATGGTTGCACACAAAACATTGAAAAGGGAATTTGTTCAACATTTTTGTGGCAACACACAAAGCATCAATATCCAAAAGCAACGAGACATGGTTGTCACAAGGTGAAAGAATACCATCAACATGCTTGCAAGCAAACCATAGGAAAGAGCAATTTGTCAACATGAAAGATGCAAAGCATGCAAAAGGTATCAGAGTTGGGTTCGATCTTGAACTCACTTGGGGGATGCTCTCTAGAGCTCTTTTTGTCAACTCGTGCTCAACCGAGGTTGACATTCTTGTGCGGGTACCTACACACATCATAGATAAAAGGAAGAATGTGTGTGCATGGTAGAGAAATACATCATCCATCATGACATATCTCTTCTCGTGGACATCACCATTAGTGTCAATCAAGTATGAAAAATGTGCATGGTGAGTATGCAAGTGGGAAACATGCTTATCATGGCATTTACCAAAATCTCCAAAATTTGAGAAAGCTATGGGGGCCATCTCAATAGAATACATATGAGAATTATTGTTGCAAGCAAAACAAGTGAAAGAGAAATTATTCAACTTATTGCAAGCAATAGGAGAAATTGTAAAACATTCATGACAAAGCATTATCCGAGGGTTATCATTGGTAACATCATTGCAAGCAAAAATTGGAAAGAGCAATTTTTCTACAAAGTGCAAGCAATGATATCATCAACATAACGTTTATAACATGGCATGTCTGTGGCAACATCATCACAATCAAATAATTTCACATGCTCAACATTATGCAAAGGCAAAGTATCACATGGAAATATCAATGAAGCATATGTGATTTCACAAACATCATCCATAGCATGCAAGTCATCACAAATCATCATGTCCACTAGTGGGATCATGGCATCATCAACACCCTTATTTTTGCCTTGTTCATACCTCTCATATGAAGTGGGTGTTGTGGTAGCATTGGCCTCCATGTGGGCGACTTCTTCTTCTTGTATGGGGATGGCATCATGTTCATCCACCATGTACATCTTCTTGGTTGGAGGCATCATCATCTCCAATCTTGGCGCTTCTTGATCCATGGAACCTAGCACATCATGAGGAAACACACTAGAGGTAGATGGTAAGTCATTAGAAATCAAAGTGGTCTCACATGACCTATCAACTACCACTCTCAACTCACTCGGTGTATCACTCATGCCCTCCAAGTGGAAGCACTCAATCTCACGTATGGTGGAGTCGCTCATCTCACTCTTGCTTTCACTCAAGTGGGCTAAGTGGCTCTCATACTCACATGGGATTAGTACCACATCATCACTCAAGCATATGGGGGTAGGCTTGGTTCTCTCAACTCCTTACACCTCCTTTGGTGAACGGAAAATCCCATGCTCACCAATCTTGACCTTGTCATCGCCATCTTGTGGTAGTGGTGGAAGTAGGCTCAGGTTGTTGTCGAGAGCGGTGCTCAGATCGACATCATCACATATGTGGCCTTGGCTTCCTCCATCTTGAAGTGTAGACTCTTGGCGTGAAGCTTGATGGCATGTAGGAGATCTTGCTCTTCGTGCCCTTTTGGTGGTGGCACGAGTAGTTGAAGGCGCCTTATGATGGTGTCGACGGAGGTCATTGGCATGCCTTGCCAAAGGTTGATGTAGATGGCACACTTGGTCATCCACATGAAGCTCGCGACAATGCTCGTTGTCCTTGGCACTCTTCTTGGTGAGGCGTTGTAATGAGCACAAAGCATCATTAGTCTTGGCCATCATGCTCATGGTTTTGGCGAAGTTGTTGTCCATGTCGCTCTTGAAGTTGTTGAGGGAGCTTTCGAACTTGTCCATGTGATGGTGGACCTTGGCGCTCTCGAGGTGGAGGCTCCCTCTTGGTCGATGCGACTTGAGGAGCTTGTCATTGCCGTTCTCTAAGTCGTCCATGCCTGGGGAGTTATTGTTGTTGTAGAACTCCATATCACCCAAGCATGTGGAGCCATTATCGGTGTAGTGCTCCATCATGTCATCCATGCTTGTGAAGGCATATGCATGGTGGCTCATCGTGGATTCTTCATAGATAGCATCCTCGGTTCCGGAGTCCCTAGGCATGATTCACAAGGCCAAGTGGTGTATATGGAAGTGGTAGGGGGTTAGGGATGCAACGTCAAACCTTACTTTACCTTGGAAGATAGTATCGTGCAAGTGGCAACACTTGAGAGCAAAGTGAAGTTCACGTGGAACACCAAAACCAACTAACCACTAAAAAACACACACACAAAAAGCTTATGGTGGATAGTTATGGAAGGTGGCATGTCAAGAACCAATCCGAAATCAAGATGTTGTAATGGCAAGTAAAGAACCACGATGATCACAAAGCAAAACAAGTCAATCCACAAGAAGGAATATATACAAGGAAACACACACGGTGTGATAAATGGTACTTGTGCGACGGAGAAAGTGAGCTAAGAACCAAATGATTACCTAGCGAAGACTATAAGCTCGTGTCGCACAAGTGCAAGGAGACACGCTAGTTCGATTGCAATAAAATTGGTGGGCTACAAGATATGAACAATAAGTACCACCTATTTGATGTTCATCGAGCTTGCACTTCCTATTCTATGAGGCACGTGTTTCTTTCTTTTTCTTTTTCTATTTTTTTTCACTTTTCTTTTTTCACTTGTCCCTTCCTTGTGCGAACAACTATACAAGATAACTATATGAGATAGCGCGCTCACAACTTTTGCTCGAAATTCTACAAGGTATCAAATGTGCATAGCCCAAGAAATCATAGGAGGAACTATTCTCAATAGGTGTTTGTTGAATGCAAAGATAGTGTAGCTCACAAAGGAATGCAAGTGGGGAGAAGTCGCGGAATGTTTATACCTTTCTTCGCCGATCTTCACCCTTTATTGGTGGATTCCGCCTTGCTCACGGAATTTGGATGGAGTAGATAGCATGAACCACGGAGATGATGATGTAGAGCTCTTTATCCTCTTCGAAACGAGCTAAACAACACCAAAATCCGAGTTTGTATGCAAAAGTTATGCCCAAAACGGTGAAACAGATTTGCTGTCAGCAGGGGGGTGGAGACTTCGCCAGAAACTCCGGTCTGGACGGGAATCTCCGGTCTGGGGGCCGGAATCTCCGGTCTGGGGGCCGGAATCTCCGGTCTGGGCCGGAGTCTCCGGTCCGGGGGCCAGAATCTCCGGTCCGTAGGTTCCAGGATGTGCAGAACTCGTCCGGCACGCGATTTTGGCGGAAAAACTCGAACCAAAACACCAAATTAGTGGGGGAAATCAAGGAATTAGGCCATGGGAACACAGGGGAAGGTAGATCAACAAGTTTAGCAAGTAATCCACGGATCAAAACCTACCAAAACGCACTCAAATCATAGATCGATCCAAAACACGAATTGGGGCTGTTTTTGGTGGAATTTTTGAATTTATGAGGAAAACCACCAAATCGAGGGGAAATCCGTGGCAACCAAAAGCTGCTGATACCAGATGTTATGGGGTAACCCCGTGGGTGGCCTGTTCTTCACGGATCTCGTGGTAAAATCGATGGGAAAGCGAGGGGAAAGGGAGAAGGTAGCAGAAGCGGACGCACACCTCGCGAAGAACACGATGAACACCTTGGGAAAAGGGAGAAGGTAGCAAAAACTCACACGATACAAGGCCGATTGCTCTCATCGATGGCCACCGGTCCGATAGAATCCTCGTAAGGAAAGATCGGTCAACGTGATTCCTCGATCCCACGCGGAGAGGGAAGAACACCTTGGAGAGGGTCTTGACGTCTTGGCAAAGGGACACCGATGCCAAGGCCTTGTACAATGAGGGAGGCACGATGCAAACTCCAACGAGGTGGTGACGATAGTCGATCCCCTTTGGTAGAAGGGATGAGGCAAAACTAGAGATTCCACAAAGGGGGTTTTCTTTAGTCTATCATCTATGCCTAGGGTTACATGAGGGGGTGGGGGCACTATATGTAGGCTAGCCACTAATTCAAGGGTACTTTAGGAATAAAAGAGGAAAGTCTAGGCGGACTAAGGGGTACATGGGTCAAGGGCCCAGCTGGCAGCGCGCAGGAACATACGCTCAGGACAGAGACTCCGGTGTGGGGTCCGGAGACTCTGGTGTGGGCCGGAGACTCCGGTCTATCTTCGGTGTCATCTCCGGAGTGGCAGACAGACTGTCCTCGAGCTCGATCTAGGGGTCGGTCCGGAGATGGGTCTGGAGACTCCGGGGTCAGCAGGCTGGAGACTCTAGTGTCTTTAGGCCGGAGACTCCGGTGTGCGTAGGCCGGAGACTCAGGTGCTCCAGCTACTGCTTCTTTCGTCTTCTCTTCCAAGCCCCGTCTTGTCGGGCTTGGTGCTCCAGGCTTCCTCCCTTGCCTCCGTACTTGTCGGTATGAACCTATCATGGATATGTGATGGAGTATGAAGTAGTATACCATTCAAGAGGGTAGGAAGTGGGATTGCATAGAGGAACGGATTCACCTTTGGAGTCCGTGATGACTTGGCATAAGTTGGAGACCATGATGTGGTAACGACCGAAGGTCGGGCCACATCACACTGTGACCCCATCACTCTGTTTACCTTATATATGTGTTCTGGCTTGTTTTGACCCTAGTCCAATGTGGTTTGAGATCGATACACCCCTAATAACTCCGACACCCCTGTTTGTAGTTGGCAACGAGAACCCTACTAACCTCGAGAGATGAGAGGAAACAGCATCGCAAGAAGTAAGAGTTCAAAATCGTCATGTTAGGACAAGTTGAAGACTTCTCCTCGGTAGGGTGGCATACCTCGTCCAACGCACCTTTCTAGACTTGTCAATGGCGCAGCAGGCCATTTGTCTTCAGAACATTACAGCAAGAATCCTATTGAAGCCGGAAGTCGGTCACCAAAGGATCCTCAGTATCCTCAAGAAACCACAAGACTTATCCACCAAAACAAGAAGTTAAGACCTAACTAGACTAACCTTCAGAATGTTAGATCTTCCCACCACCTCAAGAGACTAACTATTTTAGTCGACCCTATCCTAACCGACAGGAAGTTCCTCCCTAGAAGGTCAGAAATACCCCTGAAACTGGATGATAAGGAAGCCTGAAGACAACGGGTCTACTCTGCCCTCGAGCAAAAGCAACGTCAATAGTTCAAGTGAAGATGACTTCTCTGAAGACTGGATTCCTCTAACCTAACTACAGACTAGCAAGAAGAGCCGTTAACTGCTAACTTGCCCTGAGCTAACTCCTTAAGGCCTCATTAGGAAACCACCTAGATAAGGTTTGAGAAAAAGGACGTCACTCGAGGACCTCAACTCAAGACCCAAGGAGATACTAAGTTCTACAACATCACGCCAACACTTCAATACTGAAGATCTACACCACTCTTGATGGACTTAGTGGAGCTCTAAGGTGGAAAAACTACATCTTTCCCACTCAAATCTAGAAGAATGCCTACTAGAAGATACTTCAGGAAGATTTCCAAATCCGACGTCCATCTCCAGGAATCAACTCGAGAGTCGTCAAAACCTCAGAGGATAGACCTCGTCAATAGTCGTCAGAAGTCTACTCAATCTCCTAGTACCAAAGGATCCTCGAATCCGGACAACCAAAATACCTGAAGTTGACAAGACTACGAAAGACGACAAAACTATCCTCCCAAGGGTTTGAAGAAGACTAAGGAATCAATATCTAAGAAGATTCCACCAAGATCCTCCTCGACTACCTTAGTTGAAGACCCACCCGAAGGATCACCAAATCACTAACACCTTAGTTATAACCCATTTCTAGGACTTACGACTCCAACTGTTTCGATAGGCTAAGCATGAATAACAGTAGTATATAGGCCATGTATGACCTAGTTCATGGACATCATCGGAAGATTTCAACTCTAGGCAAAAGATTGTGATATCCACCTAACATCATCTGATGACTCCAAGAAGGAAGGACTGTGTTATCATCGAGCCACCTTAGTCTAACTTTAAGGGGGAAATACTGCATCTTTCTCACAATATAGAAAAATCCCTCGCCAGAAACAACCTTAGGAGCTTCCACCCTAAGTCGTCAAATAGGATACGATAGGCCACTAAGGAAAACACTATGGACCCTTACTGAAAAAGACATCAACCTGTAGACTCTATCCTTCACAATGTTCCACCTAGAACTAGTTCGCCCAGCCAAAACCCTAGAGACATCGAGTCCAAAAGAAAGAGAAGCTCATGCATCACAATCAGATCTAGAACCTGCTCAACACTCGTGCCTCAAAGACGATTGAAGCTCAACCCGACCGACGCAGTGACCCTGTTCAAAGACAAAGCTGACAAGTTAGTACACGAGAAACACATAGCACAAACCCCGAGTCAAAATACCCTAACCTCACTCTCCCGAATCTTGGGACGAGATTCTTTCAAGGCGGAAAGGTCTGTAATAGTCCAATTTCAGCAATCCTGATTAGTTGTCCATTATGCAAAGATCAGGGGAACAAAAACTTTTCTTGTTTAATGCTAGAGTGTTTGCTTGTTGTCTGACTATGCTTATGCATCTAACTGTGTAGTAGATGAGATACTCCTTACCTCAACATAAGTTGACAAATACTATTTAACAAAACTGTCTTAGCTCATTTTACATATTCTCAAATGTTCTCGCATTTCAAAACTTGAGCCAAGATTCCTTTGCAAACCTAACTATTTTAGTAGCTTTTATTGAAAACATTGTGGAGATCTATAAAGTATAATCTCCTTATGTTTTCAAGACAGAACCTTTAACTACTCTTACCTCTAGCTTTTCCAAAACCTTTTATAAAGCTTTTGAATTCTACTCTTGGTAGAAATACCAAGAACTCTCACCTTATTCAACTCCAACATTTCAAAATACCCACATATACCCCAAGCTAGGCTTGATGGTATCCCTAGGAGTAGATTTGTTCTGCTTGTAAGATGAATTGCCTTGATTTGCTGTTTGATTTGTTTGCTGAGGAAGTAGAGTGAGCTAACCTAGGATATCATCCCCTAGAGTCCAGGAAGAACAAGATTACAAACCCTAAGCAAGCTTCCAAAGTTGGATCTAATCTCTAGCCATTAAGGTGACAATATAACCCTTAACTAGATTAGTTTCAGAACTAATTCTTCTAAAAGCTTCCATCTCAATGAAAACTAATATCATGCATAGATATAACCTACTCAATCTATGCTTCACCCCCATATACTTTATGATGATTAGGAACCTTGTATCCTCTCAAAAGCATTCCCTCCTTGTACTTTAGTCAAAATCCTCAAAACTACCAAAATTGACTAAGTCTGGAAACTGTTTCAACATCACTTCTCAACCCTTGTGCATTTTTGGAAATGCACTTGAACCATCTTGTAGACCATCCTTAAGGACTACGAAGCCCCACTCTTTACCTTGCCTAGATCATTCTCTAACCCACTTGTTCTTGATGGTTTTGTAGGCAAGAAAATAATAATTCCTGCAAATCTTATCAACATGCCTAGTTTCGAAGAAGCTCACATCTCCATACTATATTCCTTGGACCAAATATTTGCATGATTATGTTATACTCACAAAGGTATATCAAATACTACTTCACTTGTTCCAATTGGGTCCTTGTGCTTCCAAAACCCACAAGGTTTTGAAGCCTACTTAATAACTTGTTTTGCACCCTGATTTTATCCAAAGTTTGGAATAAATCTTTGGAGAGAAGAACCATGATCAACCTCAAACCTCTGTACCATGGTGATCTACATCACTTGGTCTATCCCTCCATCTATCCCTTGCATCAAGGTGAGCTTTAAGCTCCCTAATCCAACCGAGTTTAGGTCTCATAAAAATATCAATGCCCTAGTTCATCTGATCCTTGTTCTTTTCCAAAACCAGGTCCCTTTTATGCAGATTCAAGGTTGACAATGATAGATACTTCAAGCTGACATCATCCAACTTGAATAAAACCGTTTTCCAAATAATTCCCATAATTATTGGAACCTAAAACTATTTAAATTCCATTCCTTACAAATTTCTCAAAATCTTTCCTATAAAGACAAGTTTGTTTTTATCCAAATGACTTTGCCTATATATCATATCCTACCGCCTCATCTAAAAAATAAATATTTTTGAGATTCTTTATAATTTTTTCCCTTTTTCCTAAATGGCAGAAACAAGAAAATAAATAAACTAAATACTTCTATCCTTCAATAAATCTTGGAAAAATTCTACTAAGTGGGTAATCCTATCTAGGACCATCTCACAGCAAAAACTAACCATGTCCCATGTAAAAATATCAAATGAGCTTCTAGAAACCACTTCAGCACTTTTTAAATAATTGATAAAATGAGGATCTAAATTACTTAGAAAATTCTCAAATAATTCTTAGAGATGTGCCTTAGCCATATCTATCTACTAGTAGCATTTCCCCATATTGCCAATGTTAACTTTCTAGAGTCTCTCCATGATCACCATTATGACAAGGTTTTGACAAAATCCAAAACTATAATCTAAACTCCACCAAACCTGTTTACAACTTGTCTAGCACTCCACTACAACACCAGGACACCTCAAGTCGACCAACACTATAGCCCATTGTAGAAAAACCCTAGCCACTTGTTTTCTTATGCTTAGAAGGAAGACAAGGAGAAGAGACAAGCAGACCAAGCTAAAATCCTTTTAACACTGCTACCACCCTCCCTCTCTATCTCCTGCTCGACCCAGGGCTCCACAACACCCCTCTTCATTGCCCACATGCCCAATCCCCACTCACCACCTCTCCCCATACCTCCCCATGGAACAAGTCCACCATGAGCCTCACCTTCGGATTATAAGGCCATAGGCTAGTACCCCTCTCCCCTGCTCACTCATTTCACTCCTATCCATCTCCACTCGCTCCCTTATCTCCCTCAATGAGCCTCCTCCCCTATCTCGCACTTGGAGAGGAAGGACCTCCCTTCTCGGTTTCCCTCGGAAGGTCGAGTTTGCCCTCGCCCTAGACCTCCCCCAGATCTCTTTCCTCGTTCTATTATGCCTCCCTGGACCTAACTTACCTTCCCATGCTCCTCCCATCACTATAAGAACCCTGGAGGCACCACCACCTGGCGAAAATCCGACCAGAGCTCCACCCTCGAGCATGTCCTCCCCAAGCATCCTCCACCGAGCCTAGTGTCTCGGCATCACCCCAAAACCCCTCCTAGACCTCCCAGCGGCCTCTCTGATCACATGCAGTACCCAACAACTTCTCCGACGAGACCCGAAGTGGGCTTCGCCGATGCTGATGTGCGCAAAGCCCTCTGACGGAGAACCCCGCCTTTCCGCCCATCGTTGGCCTCATGGCGGTGCACAACATCGACCTGTGCCATTACCGTTGCTTCTCCATGTCCCTGGTGAGCTCCCCGAGACCTCCTCGCTGTAGTTAGGGTTCGTGCCGCCGCCCCGCGCTAATTGATGGAGACGACGAGCAACCGTCGTCGATCCCCCTTCAATCCAACAGCCAGCAGGTGTTGGTACCCCTTCACTGGTCGCCCTCGCTGACCGGTGGAGGCTACCCATCAATACTTCAAACTCCCGCGCCCACGCCAAGATCTACCCGGGTGGGCCGAATTCCCACTCACTGGCCCATCTCCTTCAGAAACCAGCCTGCCATAATTTTCCTTTTTAACAATTGTTTTCATATCTGCTCATTGGACAATTTAGTTTAAATCCAAAGAAAATGGAAAACCACATATTTAACCCAGATCTGAAATTATACATGCTCCCACATGTTTTATGAAACATTCAGAACAAGCCCTAGGTCCAACATCATTTTCATGATTTTGTAGAAATTAATCTAATAGAATGTATCTACTTCAGTCAATGAATTATCCAATGAGATCCACAAATCCAATTGGAACAAATCCAACTTACCCTGGAAGGTAATTAACATGCCCATCACATTACCTTTACCTCAGAGCAAGTTGAGCTATAGATTTCATGTAACAAAAATTACAAAAATAGTACAATTTTGACTTTAGGTTTTTCTCTAGGTCAACTTGTACAAAGTTTTGGATTGTTTCCAACTTTCAGTGATGAAGTACATTAATATCTATCAGAATCCAGGAGCCCTCAATTTATTGAGCCACTTTTGAATTTTAATGACTTAAATACTTCTGTATGTGGTTTTATCACTAAATAAATCATTTTAGAAGCTTAGCAACTCCAAAAATAGAGATTCAATTTTCTGCTAGAATGTATTTGTAATACCTATCAACTGTACTTGGTCTCATATCATTTGGACCTGTATAATAAATCTAGATAAAAAGATAAATATACTACATAACTGATGTTGGGAATTTCCCGAGGGCATTTTGTTAATTGTATTTATGTGATTCCAACTCCCAATGAATCATCCCTTCAGGTCCTACATAAACCTAAGAGGAAATATTTTTTGGAACTACAGAATGTTTCTAGTGATTTTTCACCTAAACTAGAGGTTATTTCACTAGAAAAATCCTAACTAAATGTAGAAAATTGATAAAATTATGAAACCACTTTTGTTAGCCTTGTTCTTCCAATACCTATCTAATGATATCATTTTTGCACATTGATATCATACAGGTCCAACCCTTAGTTGCAAACCCCCTTTATTAAGTGGTTTTGTCAAATAAAGCCTAAAGGAAATTCCACAAAAGTAATTTAAGTAATTCCAAATGCTATGATATCAATCTAGAAAAACCTACTAAATTGAATGATGTGTTGTATGTATGTTTGTTATCTTGAAAAGATGCGTGTATGCCTTGTGTTGATTGTGGCTCTATTTGCTTGCATGAATCCTCCTTGATGACGATAGTTAAGATTATATCGAAGATAGAAGAAGATGGTTATTTATATTGGTTATTATGGTATTCTAAGAAGAAGTCCAGGGACATATATTGCCAGTTTGCTGATCTCAGCCAAGCCACCTTCTTGATCCTAAACCTCGTCCTACTGTTTTACTTATGCATGTTTTTACTACTGTTTATGGAAACTGTATTGTTTAATTATATTGATGATCCATATCTGGTAGTTCCTTGGATCCTCCAAACCATTATGCATGTGTACTACTAAGTACAACCCCCTTGACGACACCTAATTGGCCCTAGACTAGTAGATGGTGTATAACACTATACCCCTTTGGATACCCCATTTTAGCCAAAGCAAACTAGAGGATAGGGAGACCCACGAAAAAGTTTTACAAATGTTTATGGCAAAACCTTGGTGAGATTTTACCTACCAAGAGAAGTTTGAGAAAAAAAGGGTTTTGTTTTACAAAATTGCTGAAAGAAAGATGTAGGAAAAATGTTTAGAAAAACGCACCTGATTATTTGTAGCTTTAGCTATAACAAGTTAACCCGTGCAACCACACTACTCTAGAATGGGACAGGGCTGGGCTTGAAGTTTGCTACTCTGGTGTGGAAATTCTCACAACTATCTATAAGGGATCATCTCCCTTGAATTCTGGGCTTCCTATACAAAAAGGGTCTAGTGTTAGACAGTCACCTGGAGGAATGCATGATCAGCCATGCGAGTGATCGGGCGATACTATGAGCCTCTCATTGAAAGTGCCCACTCTGGAGGAGTCATAATGCGCTCCGGTTGGTTTGTGGCCCCGACGTCCCGGTGTTGAGAGGAACAACTCATAGGGTAGGGCCTATACTTGAGTGGCATTTGGAGAGTCTTGTTCGGTTACTCAACTCACAATCAGTAAGGATCAGGGCATGGTACCCAGATGGTGTGGGTAAAGTGTACAACCTTTGCAGAGTGTAAATCTATTCGAATAGCCATGTTTGCGGTTATAGATAGTTATACAAACTACTATAGAGCGGTGCTGGTTTTGTTTTCAACAAGGATTTTCGAAAATCAATGTCTTTGGAAATGTTTTGACCATGGGATGGTCGGAAAGGATACATGTTTTGACCATGGGATGGTTGGAAAGAAAGGACAGGAGTTTGGTCATGGGATGAATAGAAGGAGGAACAAATGGGTGAACCAATCCTAGTGATCTCCAAAATGTTTCAAAACGGTTTCCAAAATGTTTTACAAAATATTTCAACAAAGATATGTAGATGCTATATCTACAAGAGAAACTAGTTGAGAAAAGAACCTCTCTTGGAGCCCTCCTACTACCACAGCCATATTGCATATCCTCTTGTTATTATTATTCTCTTAAGGTGGTTTGCGAGTACATTCAAAGTACTCACTAGCTTTTTCCCTGGCTATTAACTTTGTCAGATATCGAGAAGAAGGTGAAGTTGATGACTATATAAGCTAGGACATTCTCCCTGTCAGTTGCCTGTAGGTTAAGGCATGGCTCGGGCTCTACGCTTGATGAAGTTCCGCTGATGATTATTGATGTAGCCATAATGGGATGTAAGGTATGATATGTATCCTCTTAAGTAATGGATGTTTACTTTGATACTTGTTGGTTATCTACCACGACTAACTGATCATGTGATCGTGGTGTATAAATAACAGGGATTCTTGGAGGATTAATTCGGGGACCCACAAATGGAGTATCCCATTTTGGGGGAGTGTTATGTTTGGGTATTCCACAATCCTAAAATGTGTGTACATGAGGAATACCACCTAGTATTGTTATTGCAAAATTATCTAGTCGCTATGTGGTATGATTCTCATGAGAAATTGAAGTTCTATAATGTCCATTAATTATGTCTATTGGGATACCTTTGCCTCGTGTTGAGATTTATGGTTGTATCACATTATGGGGGAGTCATAGGCTTTCCTAGATAATGTGAAAATTCTAGGTTGTGTCACTTAGAATTGATATTGATAATTATCTATGTCCTATGCGACACATTTTCTCAAACATGTTCAAATTTGCTTGTATACATTGTTTCTCAACTTTTGGATCTTGTTTGTGTGATATCTTCTTGGTATGCGTTTCCTCATATTTGGACACATATATCCTCCATGGAAACCATTTTCTTCAAGTTACTCTAATCATTAATGATTATGTAGCTATTTGGAGCTGTCAAGATTCCCTTCCTAAGCATCGAGCGTAATTCTTATATACTGACACATTCTTGTGTTGTGAATATGATCTTGGATATCCTTATAATATACCTTGAGAAATTATCTCTCTACTTCTTGTGATTGGAAAATTTGTACACCATATATGGTAGAACTTATTAATCATATTCACATTGGTTTTTGAGTGTTTATGTTGCTCCCAAGTTTTCCTTGCTACTTTTGGATCTATTGAGTTAAATGGTATTCTCGTATGTTGTATTTAATTTAGGTTATAGTGATGATCCCATTTGTGTGCATTTTGCATTCGAAAGAAAAATCCTACATAATGTACTATTCATGGGGCACATCTCATATATTATTTAGAACACTCCTTTATGTTTCTTGCTTTGATCCATATTGTGCTTTATGTTCTTGGAAGTTTGATCTTTTGTTTTGGTATTTTGTGCCCTCATGAAAAGTGTTGCGAGTTTGGTTTAATTGTTGGAACGTTGCTCTTTTTGGGAGTTGGCTTTGTCTCATTCCTTGTTTCATGTTTTGACCTTTTAGAATGAGATAAATCGTTAAGCATCTGTATTTGTTTATCCGTTTTGATCTTTGGATTTTGCCTCATTCATTTCTTAAACTTGCGGTCTATTATGTGTTGATTTGATCCTTGATATATTTTTGACAACTGTTATTGTCAGGGGGATGATCCCCAGATACCCCAACCGGACAAGAAACATGGCAGTTGGATCGCGTCCGGCTGGCCAGATGCAACCGGACAAGGCAAGCCGGGCCGGCTATCGCAGGATAGCGGGATCAGCAAGAAGCAGCCGGCTATGGCAGCATAGCCGAAACCAATCAAGGAGACAAAACTACGTGCGGATCAGTGCGCGGTACGCCCTGTACGATGACAAGACTTGCAACTACCCGGCCATACCGAAGACTTTGCGGGGATGACGCAGGAACAGTGGCCAGTGAGACCACTGTGCCTACGACAGCCATACCTCTCATACTCCGATGGGACATGTTGTACCGGACACCATAGATGACTAGTCGGCTGGGACCCGCTGATGCGCTCGACTTTCAACGTAGAGCTCGTCGGGAACCCCAAGAGGAAGGTATGATGATCACATCAGTAAGTTTTCCCTCAGTTATGAAACCAAGTTTTAATCGAACCAGTAGGAGCAAGGAAACACCCCAAAGGTGTTACTAGCTGATCTTTGGCAGGGCACACTACCGGTGCTAGTAGCAACGCAGAGACCTGCACAACACAACCACAGAACTTTGTCCCCAACTTGTGATGAGGTTGTCAATCTCACCATGTTTTGCGGAAAACAAAGGATTAAACGTATCGAATGGAAAGAAGCAAAAGTCTGCAGAAAGTAAACACAAAGTAGTAAACAGTTGTAGATTGTATGTAAAGAAAAAGGACCGGGATCCATAGTTCACTAGAGGTGGCTCTCCTTAAGATAGATAACATGCTGGGTGAACAAATTACAGCGGGGCAATTGACAAACACCGAGAAAGCAATACATGCATATACTAATCATCTTGACTCCTCCGAGACTTGATTGGGCATTACAACATAAACATAGACCGCCATCCAACTGCATCTATGACTAATAATCCACCTTCAGGTTATCATCCGAACCCCCTTTAGTATTAAGTTGCAAGCAACAAATTATTGCTTTACGAACTGCGTGTAATGTAAACAATATGAATGTTCTATGAACAAAGGATTGTTGTTTTCTCCCTAGTAGCAACAGCACATCTAGTACCTTAGAGATTTCTATCACTTCCCCGGATTACCAGAGGAATGAACCCACTATCGAGCATAAATACTAACTCTTGGAGTTGCTAGCATCTACTTGGCCAAGATAGCTACTAACAACGGAAAGCATGCAAGATCTCAAATAACAAAGACATGATAGAATCAATAATCAATCTAAAATAGCATCTCAGTATCCATCGGATCCCCGCAAACACAACATGTATGAATTACAAATAGATGAACTTGATCATGAACGGAGCTCACAAGATCTAAACATGAAAGCACAAAGGACGAGAAACCAACCATCTAGCTACTACATGGATCCGTAGTCCAAGGATGAACTACTCACGCATCACACCGGAGGTTTGCATGGTGATGAAGAAGGCCTCTAGGGTGAATTCCCCTCTTTGGCAGGGTGCCGGGAAGAGCTTCAGATCCCTCCCGATCTAGGGATGGAGATGACGGCGGCTACAGACTCTTTCGTGGATTTTTGATCGGTTACCTAGGGTTTTCGTCCCGAGGGCAATATATAGGCGGAAGGAGAGGCCGAGGGGGTGCCAGGAGCCACCACACCACCCCCTGGCGCGAGCCTAGCCTGGTCGCGCGACCAGGTGGTGTGGCCGGCCCCTGGCCCTTCTCCGTCTCGTATCTGGCACTTGATCACTTCCGCAAAAATAGGCACTTTGGCTTTTGTCCCGTCCAATTCCGAGAATATTCATTTTCTGACTTTCCTGCACCAAAAATAGCAGAAAACAGGCAGCTGGCACTGTGGTTCTTGTTAATAGGTTAGTCCAAGAAATCATATGAAAAGTACTCCAAAGTTGGAACAAAAAACAAGAAAGTGGATAAAACCAAGCATGGAACATCAAAAATTATAGATACATTTGCAATGTATCAACATCCCCAAGCTTAACTCATGCTCGTCCTCGAGTAGGTAAGTGATAAAAAGAAAGAATAATTTTTTAGGTGACATGCACCATCAAAGACTTGATCAAAGTATTTGCAAAACATTCAAAGCTGGGATCAAAGTACTTCAATCATAACATGAAAGACAAAGTTCTAGCAATAAGCAAAGAAACTATGACGCAACATGAAAAGGCATAAACAAAAGATTCATGAATAACAATGCTTTGCAAGACGTTTGTTTGTTTCACATAAAGAAAACATAGCATAAAAGTATTCAGCTTGTCCCTCAATAGAGTAGCAAATATAAATGCATAGGACACCCCCAAAGTTCATAAGAGTGACTAGATACAATAGTTTAAAACAAGCAATAACAAGTTATGCATCAATCAACTAGTCTTGGGACAATGCACATAGAACTAAGACTGGCCACTATGCTCTCAAAGTAGGTGCATAAAGATAGAAGGTGGAGACTCAATATAATGGTGGAAGAAAGGCCTTTTGTAAAAGGAAGTAGGAATTCAAGTCTCATAAAGAGCTTCCAAAAATTATGGTACTTATAGCTTTCAGCTCTCATTGCCCCTATCATAAGCATCTTGAAGGTGATTAAGGTTAAAGTGACACAACTAAGAGGATATGCTTGACAAGTTATAAACCGAAATCTCATGCCCCTTACTTACGAGGACCGATCCTCATGCTACTCAACTTCAGTCACGAGTAAGCTCTTGTCATTGTAAGTATATGTGTATCATTAAGAACCGCCAACGGGGTACCCCTTGCACATGATACGGGAGCTTTCCCATGATCAAAATTACAAGGCAAGCAGACAATGAGCATCTCATCAATCTTTTATTTGCTATTTGCATAGGTTTTTATTGAGGATGCTTCATAGAGTGCTCATTATGGTGATGCTGCAAGTTTCCACCATGATTAGGCATGGCTTAGGCTAGCGGCCCAGGCGTTTCTCTAACACACATACAAACTCCATGATCTTACAAGTTCCACTTTTATTTCACACCACCGGGATCCGTAAGCAAAAGAACATGATATCAACGGGGTACAAAGTACAGGTGCAATGTTGAAAGTGTTCCCCATGAGACATGGTTCTGCTAATTTCAACTTATAAAGCGCAAGAATATACGCAACAAAGAAGGACCCAATGGTTCAAGTTTATTAGAGGCAAAAAAGTAAAGTGTGCCATCAGGTTCGTGAGAGCTTTAATCACTAGTTTTCTCATAACTAGTGGAAGGTAAACAAAAGCATGAATATACTTGGAATAGCATAATCTAGTAGGTAGGTATGTTAGAATCTTTGGAATAACTTGGTTTAGGGAGTTGGATGCATGAGTGGAACTCATACTTTGTTGTGGAGGCTAGCAAAAGACTGGGAGCGACAAACTAAGAGAGCAATAATGGCTACAATCATGCAGAGCGACAAAACATCATTGATCAAAGCATAAAGTGATACTACAAGTTGAAAACTAAAGGATCATAAAGGCTATGGTGACTTGAGATAGTCATAATATGGTGTGAGCATGCGCCAAGTCAACCCAAATAAAGCATCAAAGGAGAATACCACTATACTATGCTTTAATATGCTAAAACAACGCATGATTCATCCAAGGCACATTAAGCAATCTCAATTGTTTATAACAATTCATGCTACAGCAAAGAATACTAAGCATAAAGCTAAAACAATATCAAGCATAACATGACAAAGCAGAGGCCACAGTCAAAAATAAGCTCTTTTTACCACATAAGCATGAACTTTCCTACTCTTTTCCAAATCAAACCAAACTATTTGCAAACCAAATGTATGAAAGAGGGGGTCCAACCAATTTATTCAGAAAACTAATCAAACCAAGAAAACTAAAAACCAAAACGAAAACGAAAAAGAAGACGCTCCAAGAAAAACACAACTGTGCATGAAACAATAAAAATGAAGCGTTTCGAAGAAACCTGGGATTTTTATTGATGAAGAAGGGGATGCCTTGGGCATCCCCAAGCTTTGACGCTTGTAATTCTTGGATATTTCTTGGGGTGACACGTGTGACATCCCCAAGCTTGAGCTTTAGTCCATCCTTCATCTCATTACTCATTCCTTCCATACACCTGAAATTTTTCCTTCATAAAAAACTTCACACAATCTCATTAGCAACATTAGTGCACTTAAGATAAATAAGTCTCAAGGTTCAGTTCTAGCACCAAATAAACTTCCATTAGAACACTAGCTACTGTAGTACTTCCCTCAAAATGCTCAATTCCCCAAAAGAACTCAACAAGGAACCAACAAGAAGCAAATGCAGAAAATGGCAGAAATCTGTCAAAACAGACCAGCAGGTAAAGACAAATTTTTTCGAAGACCTTCTGTTGCTCAAATCAAAAAGTTCTGAACTAACTAAAGTTAGATAACAACCTGGGTCAGAAGAACAACAAATGACAGCTCAATCCGATATACATAGCTCTCTCACGAATTTTTATGGTGAAGCACAAAAATCTGTTTCGGGACAGCAACTTTCCCAATCATTACTTCTCTTTCATTAGAGGTTACTCTTGGCACAAAAAGAAAATAAAAAGGATAAGGAGAGGTTATTACAGAGGTAATAACTTCCAAGATTCATCTAAAACTTTTGGGTTATCTCCCAACAAGTACTTTTCTTTAACGCCTTTAAGTTAGGCATAAGAAGCAAAGAAAGAATCAAGTGTTCTCAAATGAAGAAGCATTAAGACCAAATTTTGTTTTCATAGGAGAAGCAAAAGAAATCTTTTCTATATTTTTAGGGAAGTTTTCTATACCTTTCTTGAGTTGGATTTGATATTTTATGGTGCCTTCTTTCATATCAATGATTGCACCAACAGTTCTAAGAAAAGGTCTTCCCAAAGTAATAAGACAAGAAGCATTGTATTCAACATCCAAAACATAGAAATCAACGGGGACATAGGAATCATTAACCATAATAAGAACATCATTAAGACTCCCCATGAGTTTATTTTTAGCATTAGCATCAAGTGGGATATTCAAATAACAATCTTCATGTGGAGGCAAATCAAGTATATCATAAATCCTTCTAGGCATAATAGAAACACTACTATCAAGATCACACAAAGCTTTGAAATCAAAGTCATTCACTTTCATATTAATGATGGGTTCCCAACCATCTTCTGGCTTTATAGGAATAGAAGCTTTATGTTTCATCTTTTCTTCTTTAATCTTTATGAGAGCATCAATAATGTGTTTTGTAAAAGCCATGTTCATAGGACTAGCATTAGGAGTTTTAGCAAGCTTTTGTAGGAACTTAATAACTTCAGAGATATTGCAACCATCAAGATCAAAATCAACTTTATCATCTAAAGTAGTAGAACTATTACTAGCCTCAACACTAGTGGTGGTGATAGTAGAAACACTAATGTTTCTAGCAATGTCATCCTCTCTTTCCCACTTAGCATGTAATTCAGCTAATAGTCTAACATTTTCATCAATTATTACTTGTATGGCATTAGTAGCTGCAAAGGGATTCTCATTAGTTTCAGGTTTAGCAGCCATTTTATTCAAAGTAGATTGAGCTTCAGCCAAAGATGCTATATTTCTTTCAGCATTAAAGAGTTTTTCCTCAATAGTTTTATTGAAAGCAGTTTGTTTACTAATAAACTCTTTAAGCATAACTTCAAGTTCAGAGGGAGCACTCTTATTATTGTTGTAAGAATTTCCATAAGCATTACCATTGTTGGGAGGATATGGCTTATATTTGTTGTTACCAAAATTGTTCCTATACGCATTATTACCATAAGCATTGTTGCCAAAGTTGTTATTTCTTATGAAGTTCACATCAACTTGCTCTTCTTGAGCAACCAAAGAGGCTAAAGGAACATTATTTGGATCAATATGGGCTTTCCCATTAACAAGCATAGACATAATAATATCAATCTTATCACTCAAGGAGGAGGTTTCCTCAACAGAATTTACCTTCTTACCTTGTGGAGCTCTCTCAGTATGCCATTCAGAATAATTAACCATCATATTGTCCAAAAGTTTTGTTGCAGCACCCAAAGTGATGGTCATAAAGGTACCTCCAGCAGCAGAATCCAATAGGTTCCTTGAAGAATAGTTCAATCCTACATAAAAAGTTTGGATGATCATCCAAGCAGTCAGTCCATGAGTGGGACAATTATTTACCAAAGATTTCATTCTTTCCCAAGCTTGAGCAACATGCTCATTATCAAGTTGTTTAAACTTCATTATTTCACTTCTCATGGATATAATCTTAGCAGGAGGATAGTATTTGCCAATAAAAGCATCTTTGCACTTAGTCCAAGAATCAATATTATTCCTAGTTAAGGAATTCAACCATTCTTTAGCTTTTCCTCTCAAAGAGAAAGGAAACAATTTCAGCTTAATAATATAACCATTCTTTGCATCTCACAAAGTTCAACAAAGTTATTTAGATGGGAAGCAACATCTTCATTACCAATACCAGAAAATTGCTCTCTCATAACAAGATTGAGTAAAGCAGGTTTTATCTCAAAGAAAGTATTTTCAGCCACAGGTGGAGCAATAGGTGTGCTCATAAAATCATTGTTGTTGGTGCTAGTGAAGTCACACAACTTAGTGTTTTCAAGAGTAGTCATTTTTTTGTATTTTTAATAAAGAAAGAAAACTTGTAAAACGGTGCCAGAATATATCTAGCAAGTTGGTGCTAGTGAAGTCACACAACGTAGAGCTCGTCGGGAACCCCAAGAGGAAGGTATGATGAGCACAGTAGTAAGTTTTCCCTCAGTTATGAAACCACGGTTTAATCGAACCAGTAGGAGCAAGGAAACACCCCAAAGGTGTTACTAGATGAGCTTTGGCAGGGCGCACTATCGGTGCTAGTAGCAACGTGGAGCCCTGCACAACACAACCACAGAACTTTGTCCCCAACTTGCGATGAGGTTGTCAATCTCACCGTGTTTTGCGGAAAACAAAGGATTAAACGTATCGAATGGAAAGAAGCAAAAGTTTGCAGAAAGTAAACACAAAGCAGTAAACAGTTGTAGATTGTATGTATAGAAAAAGGACCAGGATCCATAGTTCACTAGAGGTGGCTCTCCTTAAGATAGATAACATGTTGGGTGAACAAATTACAGCGGGGCAATTGACAAACACCGAGAAAGCAATACATGCATATACTAATCATCTTGACTCCTCTGAGACTTGATTAGGCATTACAACATAATACATAGACCACCATCCAACTGCATCTATGACTAATAATCCACCTCCAGGTTATCATCCGAACCCCCTCCAGTATTAAATTGCATTCAACAGATTATTGCTTTACGAACTTCATGTAAAGTAAACAATACGAGTGTTCTATGAACAAAGGATTGTTGTTTTCTCCCTAGTAGCAACAGCACGTCTAGTACCTTAGAGATTTCTGTCACTTCCCCAGACTACCAGAGGCATGAACCCACTATCGAGCATAAATACTAACTCTTGGAGTTGCTAGCATCTACTTGGCTAAGATAGCTACTAACAACGGAAAGCATGCAAGATATCAAATAACAAAGACATGATAGAATCAATAATCAATCTAAAATAGCATCTCAATATCCATCGGATCCCCGCAAACACAACATGTATGAATTACAAATAGATGACCTTGATCATGAACGGAGCTCACAAGATCTAAACATGAAAGCACAAAGGAGGAGAAACTAGCCATCTAGCTACTACATGGATCCGTAGTCCAAGGATGAACTACTCATGCATCACACCGGAGGCTTGCATGGTGATGAAGAAGGCCTCCAGGGTGAATTCCCCTCTCTGGCAGGGTGCCGGGAAGAGCTTCAGATCCCTCCCGATCTAGGGATGGAGATGACAGCGGCTACAGACTCTTTCGTGGATTTTTGATCGGGTACCTAGGGTTTTCGTCCCGAGGGCAATATATAGGCGGAAGGAGAGGCCGAGGGGGTGCCGAGAGCCACCACACCACCCCCTGGCGCGGGCCCAGCCTGGCCGCGCTGCTAGGTGGTGTGGACGCCCCTGGCCGTTCTCCGTCTCGTATTCTAGCACGTGATCACTTTCGAAAAAATAGGCACTTTGGCTTTTGTCCCGTCCAATTCCGAGAATATTCAGTTTCTAACTTTCCTGGAACCAAAAACAGCAGAAAACAGGCAGCTGGCACTGTGGCTCTTGTTAATAGGTTAGTCCAAGAAATCATATAAAAAGTACTCCAAAGTTGGAACAAAACACAAGAAAGTGGATAAAACCAAGCATGGAACATCAAAAATTATAGATACATTTGCAATGAATCACCCGCCTGTGGGGCCCGCTAGTCGGATTGGCCAGTGAGACCGTCGCCTCTCTGCCTATATAAGGAGAGGCAAGGCCTCAGTACAAAGGGTTGGTCTTAGAGCATTTAAGAGAGTAGCTAGAGAATACAGCTCAAGGAGCGCTTGTAGTTCGTATATCACCCATAGTCAGATCGGCAGTAGGAGTTTTACCTTGCCACGAGGGCTCCGAACCTGGGTACTTCCTGCATCCAGCTACGCTTGCTTGTATCCAATCCCGCCTGCGGGCGTCGTCGATAGCTTTCCTGCTAGTCCCCACACCTCTATATAACCTTCTTAGGTACTGTCGTTCCCAATACAACGACAGTTGGCGCCCAGCATGGGGCAAATGGCTTCGACCGGACTCACGTTCCGCACGGGACCCTGCACTTCAGCCGGTGAGCGCGTTGCCTCTGGCCCGGTGCTCATGCTCGGCAAATTTGACTGCGTCATCGACAACGCCTCCTTCTTCGCCGGAACCTCCTTCCCGGCGAACGGCTCCATCCTGCTCTTCGGCGACCTCCCCGTCTACGTCGCCACCGTTCCGGAGCGTTTCCCTAGGGAGATCGTCTCCGTCGCAGAGCTACCGCATCCGGGCAGTAGCGCCTCCATCGCTTCCTGTGGCGTGGAGGTCATGATGGCCGGCTCCCATTCTCATCCTCGCCAACCGCGGGAGCGGGTCGCGAACGAAGGCGGAACCTCCGTGCCTCCGTAGCCGCGGAATCCGGTGGAGGATGCCATTGATCGGCTCCTGACGCCGGTTAACCTCGGGGATAACCCGGAGGAAGCGGAAGCCAACTTCGCCATGGAGAGACAGATCCTTCTCCAGGAGGCCATGGATCTAGCGGTAACCCGCAAGCAACTCGAGATCACCCGGCACGAGTACGACCGCGCGCACGGCTTCACTCCGGCTACCGCGGAGCCAAGCCGGCGCGGCCAGGTGCGACGCCGGGGCGGCGAGCTGGGCGGAATGATGGAAAAGGATGGGGAGCCAGATCCTGCGCCCGCCCTCATCCGGCCCACCTACAACACGCCCATCAAGAACCTGCACGCGGCGCGAGCCACGGAAGAAGAACTGCCCAACCTGGAGGGCGAGGAGCGAGCCCGCCAGCACGCTCGCGTGCAGGAGCTCCTCCGCATCGTTGACGAGCAGGCTGATGCCAACCGACAGATGCAGGAGGACCCTAGCTACTCCCGAAGGAGCAAGCTTCTTGTCAACAGCAAGGGCGTGCCCCACGACACCCAACAGGCATCCTCCCCTCAGCCGGCTAAGGCCCGCAGCAGGCATCGTAGCTCTGGCAACAAGGGCCAGCCACGCTAGGAGCAAATGGTGAACAGCAAGCCACCGCCTCTCCCTCCACCAACCGGAGCACCAAGACCCGCCGGTTCCCGTCTCTCAGGTCGGGTGGGAGCGCCCAACCCGGATCGTCTAGATGCCCACGACCGCATCGAGCTCCTCTCTCAAGCGCGTGTCACGGAGGAAGAAGACTCTACCGGACCGGTTTGTTTTGGACCCCGCATCCGGAACGAGCCGTTTCTGGATAAGTTCACCCTGCCCAGGGACACCCCCAAGTATGATAGCAGTATGAAGCCGGAGGACTAGCTGACCGACTATGCTACGGCAGTCGGCATCGCCCATGGGAACAAGCGCACAGCCGTGCGCTACGTCCCTCTCATGCTAACCGGGTCGGCAAGGACATGGCTCAATAGCCTTGCGCCCAACAGCATCAACGCCTGGCCGAACTTCGAGAAGGTATCCGTCCACAACTTCAATGGCACGTACAAGCGTCCGGGACGCCCACGCGACCTGGCCTTATGCGTCCAGGGTGACCGCGAGACCGACCACGAGTACCTCGCCAAGTGGACGGAGCTGCACAACACTTGCGAGGGCATCCTAGAAAGCCAGGCCATCAGCTTCTTCATCGAGGGTTACCGAGAAGGCACCATGCTTCGCCACCCGCTACTGTGTGACGAGCCGAAAACCATGGCGGAGCTCATGATGGTTACGGACCAGTACGCCATGGCGGATGCCGCCATGAAGAAACCCCTCCGAGTAAATGTTGACGGGTGTCTGACTCCTACGGAGCCGGCTCGCGGCCGTCCGAGCAATCCGGCTGGAGAAGCCGGATCCTCCAGACGCCACGGCAACGACAACCGGTTCCATGGGGACCACCAAGCCAAACAACAGAAGCCCTGCTACCACGCGCGGTAGGTTAATGCCGTGGAAGGGGCGCCCGATGCTTCGGCTAACGATGCAAGGATGCAGAAGCCACGGCTCACCTTCGACCAGATGTTTGACGGCCCGTGCAAGTGGCACAGCGGTCCCTTCAAACCGGCTACGCATACCACCCGGAATTGCAGCTGGACCCGCTAGCTAAAAGACCAGGGTAGCCAGCCATGTCTCCCCCCGCCCCCTCCTAGTGGACCACCACCACCAGCTAGGGGAGCCGGCAATGATGGTAACGGCGGCAACAACAACAACAATAACGGCTACCCCCAGCCGCACGCCGCCTACCACATCTTCGAGACGGAGCTGGACGAAAAGCACAACTGCAGGCGACGCTCCAAGGAGGTCAATGCCATCGTCTCTCCGGTCCCCCAGTACCTGAACTGTTTGGAAACCCCCATCACCTAGACCCGAGAGGACCAGCCGGAGCAGCTGCCGACTCCCGGGGGCTACGCCATGGTGCTCGACCCCCTCATCGTCTCCAACGCACGTACCTGTCGTTTCTCTTGCGTCCTCATCAACGGAGGCAACAACCTCAACCTCCTCTACTGGTCTTCGCTAGAGAAGCTGGGCGTTCGCGAATGCGACCTACGCCTGACTACCACAACGTTCCACGGCGTGCTGCTGGGGCTAGCTTGCGCCCCGCTGGGTAAAATGCAGCTAGATGTCATCTTCGGGATCGAGGAGAACTTCCGCCGCAAACCGATCTGGTTTGAGGTGGTAAACCTGATGAGATCCTACCACGCTCTCCTCAGGCGCCCCGCCCTCGCCAAGTTCATGGCCGTCACCCACTACGCATACCTCAAGACGAAAATGTCGGGACCCAACGGCGTGATCACTGTCGTCGGCTGCTTCAGGCGGTCGACGGAGTGCGCCTGAGCAGGCTCCAAACTGGCAGAGGCCCTCATCATAGCTGAGGAGAAGCGCGTCATCATGAGCAACATGGCCATGGCCCAGCAAGGCACACTGGCTAGCAGCAAACCGGTTGGAGAAGGAGCTTTCCAACCGGCAAAGGAGACAAAGAGGATCCTGCTCGACCCTCCGACCCGACCAAGTTCATCACCATCGGTGCCAACTTGGACAGCAAATAGGAAGGCACGCTCGTCGACTTCCTCCGTGAGAATCGGGACATCTTTGCATGGTCACCCAGGGACATGCCAGGTGTACCGAGGGAGTTCGCCGAGCACTCACTTCATGTGCGCCCGGATGCCAAACCGGTTAAGCAACCTCTGCGTCGGTTCGCGGAGGAGAAGAGAAAGATTATCGGCGACGAGATCACCCGGCTCCTTGCAGCCGTGTTCATCATGGAAGTGTACCACCCGGACTGGCTAGCGAACCCAGTCTTGGTGCTGAAGAAGAACAAGACCTGGCGTATGTGTATCGACTACACCAACCTGAACAAGGCGTGCCCGAAAGATCCCTTTGCCTTGCCCTGTATCGATCAAGTCATTGTCGTGGTGGTGTCACGGCAGATGCCATGGATATGCTAAATGTGGGGACTAGATGCACTAGGGGAATCCATGGAGGGATAGTGTGGTGATTCCACACATGGTAGCTTTGTATTTGATTCACCTTCTCAGATTACAAGTGCTCCTTGAGCTGTATTGGGGAGAGGAGGAAGAAGGACTCTCTTACTCTCACCACTAGCAAGCCCTCAAGAACACACTAGTAAACCGCAACCCACTAGAGATCAACCCCTTCTACAGAGGCCCTAGCCCCCCTTATATAGGAGCGGCTAGGTCTCCACTTAGGGCATACGTGGAGGCATATTCCTGGAATATGCCTCCTCCCAAAATAGTAAGCCGACCGGGTTACTTTAACCCAGCGTCATCCATGCAGAGGCTACGTGAGCCTCTGCGGCGCCCGCGTCATCCGACATAGGCTGCGTCACCTTTGTCGGCCACGCCTCGGTGGTCCTGCCTCTGTCCGCATTGCTCACACTCTTCCCACAGTGGTCACGTTTGACCAGCAAGATACCTTCCTTCTCTTACAAGCTTGATATAACTTTGATCCTACATAGTTGATCCGGCCACACCTGTTCCTGCATACAAGTTAGATACACCGTACCGACTTACGGCATAAGTCGGTTGAGACCTAGTTGGGTGGATGTCCCCTGGTCCGGGTTACACCGTGATTCGGCCTGCCTTGAGGTGACTCGGTCAGCACTTGCTTTGACCTTGCCATACCTCGGCTAACTCGGCCTTTATACCCGGCGTGACCCTACCCGGGGGTATCCCCCCAACATTAGTCCCCGAAGCTGGTGCGGTCTTTGCTGCCTTAGCCGCTAAGGCCACAACAGGTTCAATCTTACTGAGCTTCTCGCTCCTTCTCCGAGTTACCTCATGATCCGGATTCCATAGGTTTATTTTCCCTTGGCACATTCCAAGTTTTTACTTGCTGGCCGGGCTACCTCATGATCCGGATCAATCTTCCTTCTCTCGTACGCTTCCCCACGTGGAGGCTAATCATTACTTTGTCTCATTTTAAGGGCCTGCTACAGTAACCGCCGCAGTTATTGTCAGAAGTTACTGTGGCAGATGTCACGTCATGCCTGCCTCCTCGTTAACTGTATCACAACGTCGTGTCGTAGGATCCGCTGCGCCATGTGGCCCTTCCTGTGGCTCGTCGCTGATTGGTCAATCCGGATCATACACAGCCACACGGTGTGGCCCGACCGCACAATTCGATCCCACTACCCCTTTAATGGAGTGGTTAAATAGGGGAGGGGCGCGCCCCTTGGGTCATTTCCCCCCTCCGCGCCCTCTGCCTCTGCTTTTTCCCCATCTTCTCTGTCGACAGCGCTGCCGCCACCGCATCCGAGCAGCAGCGCCGCCGCCATACTGCTTCCACGCGCTCCAGCGCCGCCACCACCTCCGCTCATCCTCTCCGCCACGGGTCCCCGCCATTCCAGGCCGCTGCCTCCCTCCGCCGCCAGTGCAAGTGAGGAGAGCGACCTTGAGATGACTGAGGAGGAACTCACCGTCGCTGAGCAGGAGATGGAAGAAGACGCGGCGAACGCCGACCGCGGTGCATGGGCCGGATCCTGGGTCTGCCAGGATGACCTGGATTGGCTTTACCGCACCAGGCGCATCCCGGAGGGCGTCGCTGCACGCCTTGCTTCCACCGAACTTGCCCCCTCACCCAATCTGGGTGAGTATGTGGTGTTCCTATCTCATTTTCAACGCGGATTTGGTCTGCCAGTGAGCGACTTTTTCCATGACTGGCTTAGTACGTACGAGCTCTAGCCGCACCACCTTCTAGCCAATGCCATCACATCTCTCTCCGCCTTCGCCTCCACGATCGAAGGTTATGCCGGACTATGGACCACGAAGGAGCTCTGGATCCGGGTCTTTGGCCTTTGCCGGAACGTGATTCCGAACGTAGAGCTAGATCCGGAGGACAACCAGCTCACGCAGTTCGGCGCTGCGTCCATCTCACCCCGGAGGCAGTCCATTTTCCCCCGAGTTACGGGGCTTGAGTCCAGCAAGGGATGGGCCCGGACCTTCTTTTATGTTCGGAACAGCACATCTGAGGATTTGATCCGGCTGCTTCCCTACACTCCGGGTCCTCCTAACCTGGATTTATGGGACAAGGTCCCAAGAAGCCCACCGTCTTGCCGAACCAAGTCAACAAGAGGTTTCAGGAGTTGAAGGATCTGGGACTGCGCAATGAAGATGCAATGATTACATTTGTTCGCAACCGGATCTCCCCCCTTCAGAAACGCACACATAAGCTCTGTCACATGAGCTGGGGCCACGACCCCAACCGGACCTCCTCGTTCGAATTAAGCAACACCGGGATCTATCGCCGGGTCAAGGCCCTCTTCACCACCCACAAGGACTTCTCCTCTAAGTGGACGTGGGGGCATGAACACTTCTGTCGAGATAGGATTCCTCCTACGGTAAGTCTCGTGCCCCAAACTCTTTCCGAATTAAACCATATGTCGGTCTTTATTGTATGTTTAATCTTGTTGCCTTTTCTTTGCCTTAGATGTTTCTTCAACAAACTATCGAGGATGGCACCGAGCCTTCTCTTAAGTGGGCGCCCGATCGCGAGACCTTGGACGAGGAGGAACCGGATCAGGAGATGTTCCTGCCTATGGTAGACGCGACCAAGCGACCCACCGGTAAACTCTCTTCCATTAGAGATTGGCCCGACGATGAAGATGATTCGGATGTTGAGGTGATGGAAGCATTTGACGCCGTCCCCCTTTCTTATGCTTTTCCGGCATTAGCTAACCCCGGTGGGCAGATCCATGAAGACCCTCCCCTTGCCGTGGGTGATCCTGTTCTGGTCGCGCCGAAGAAGAAGAGGGGAGCTGCATCAACTTCTTCCTCCGGACCTTCTCAGCCAGCCAAAAGGCGAAAGAAGTCCGGGGATAAAACTGCCACCAAGCCTGCAACCAAGGCCACAACTCAGAGGGCTCGGAAACCCAAAGAGCCTATGACCTCGGATGAGTAAGCCTCTTCTCCCTTTGCTACTTACTTGTTCTTCTTTTGTTTTAGTTTCTCATCATACATTATTTGATTTGGCAGGGCCGCGGTGGAGGTCCCACAGAGTGGATCCGGCATTGCCTCGCCGCTCCGACACAGCACATCTCCCCCTCGTGGCGATGATTCACGCCCGTTGAGCCCCATTCCGGAGGGTTCAGCGGCTGCTCCGGGTTCCAGCCCACCTCGTCGAGAGGAGGGCAACCTCAGAGCGGGGGAGACTGGCTCTTCCGAGGCGGCAACAACCACCACTTTGGCTCCGCCGCAACCAGCTACCACCGAGGTTCCCTCGGCACCTCCACCAAAGCAGAAATCAGCACCAGTACCAGCACCAACCCCAGCACCAGCAGCAAAAGCAACAGCAGCAGCACCAAGCCCCTCCACCTCGTCTGAGTCTTCCAAGCCTCGGCGAGAAAGCACCAAGGCAGCTCCCAAGGGCAAATCTGCTGCAGCAACCTCCACTTCTCAGCAGCAGCCCAAGGGCAAGAAGGCTCCAGGGCGGTGTCAGGGCGACATCCATCGAGGCTGGATAGCGTACGCTCGCGTCCATGCTTTCAAAGAAGACTCCACCACCGAAGGATGCCCTTGCCGAGCCAGCTGATGCGTAACTTGTTTTGCACACCAGCCCCGCCATCGCCCAAGTTGAGAGGAGGGAAGCGCATGCCAAGGGTTTAGTGGTGCCCCATATGCTTAGCGACGAATGATACCCTCCGACCTTGATTGAGTTTCTAAATAACTGGAACAAGGCGGAGTTCGTCTAGAATGATGATCTCCCGGAGAAGTTCGGTCCCGCTGAATTTTCTGCGCAGATGAATACTGCCGCCAAGGCAATTAAACTTGCGGGCCGGATGATGGAGGTACGTCACTTCGTTTTTTCCTTAACATGCAGTAGACATTAGTGATATAACCACTAGTCCCCGAGCCTCCAGGGGAGTAACTTCTTACTCGGCCGGATGCTCCTTAGAGAACTAATGTAGCTCCTTAATAACTTCGAATATGCACACACCTAGAGCCGGGTTAAGTTCCACTTGGCCCGGATTTTGTACACTTCGAATATGCACACACCTAGAGCCAGGTTAAGTTCCACTTGGCCCGGATTTTGTACACTTCTAATATGCATACACCTAGAGCTGGGTTAAGTTCCACTTGGCCCAGATTTTGTACACTTCGAATATGCACACACCTAGAGCCGGGTTAAGTTCCACTTGGCCCGGATTTTGTACACTTTGAATATGCATACACCTAGAGCCGGGTTAAGTTCCACTTGGCCCGGATTTTGTACACTTCGAATATGCACACACCTAGAGCTGGGTTAAGTTCCACTTGGCCCGGATTTTGTACACTTCGAATATGCATACACCTAGAGCTGGGTTAAGTTCCACTTGGCCTGGATTTTGTATACTTCGAATAAGCACACACCTAGAGCCGGGTTAAGTTCCACTTGGCCCGGATTTTGTACACTTCGAATATGCACAAGACTAAGCTGTCCATTTTTGCTCTTTCAGGTGACCACCAATCGTCGGAGCGCTGAATTTCAGCGTCTCTTGATACTCACAAGATGCTGCGCGCGAAGCATAGTGCGCTGCTCGCTGAACATGATAAAAGGGGTAAGTTTCTTCCTTGGCCTTTTTCTATTTTCCTTCATCATTTTCCGCCGAACTAATCCATCATTCGGATTTTGCAGCTGGGGTGGAGGCTGAGAATACCCTCATGAGGAAAAACTTGGATCAGATCAAGGGTAAGTTATTTCTGCTCAACCTTGCTATGCTTTCTATCTCCTTTTCTCCTTGGCTCGGCAAACATTCATATCTCGCTTTTGCCGGGTCAACAAACTATTTCAGCATCTCTTGAAGATAGTGTGCTCGTGCCTGATATGATGCTGCATTTTATCGAACAAGCAGGGAGCATCAGGCCGAACTCAAAAAGAAAGATGATGAGCTTGCCCTCCTCCGAACCAAAGATGATGAGATTGCCAAGCTCAAGGCAGATATGAAGAAACTAAAAGCGCAGCACCAAGCCGAACTTCAAAAAGCTGTCCAAGACTATACTGAAGAGCGGGAGCGCCTCAACCTCCAGATTGCCAAGGACCAAGAATTACTTAAGGAGGCCGACGTCAAGCTTGAGTCGGCGAATGCTAAACTTGCGCAACTCCGGGAGAGGCGCGATAACTGCACCAAGGAGTTGACCCGGGTTCACAGCCACATTTCTGGTAAGTTATTTTCCTTCGACCGACATTGATCTCTCTAGGTCTACTTCCTTTACTTACTCCACTTGTGTCATTTTTTTAGGTAAATTCCCAGAGAGTGATGCCATTGCATCCAATGTTGTTGCCAAGTTCCGCATGCAGAGGGGTACTCCGTCTGGTTCTGGCTCCATTCCTCTTGATCTCGAAGACATGATAGTCAGCTTATCCGCCCAAGTTGAGACCGTGAAGAACTACGGCAAGGATATCATGGACGTAGTAATCCGGATCTTCAACGCCTTTTGGCCTGAAGAAGATACTCCGGAGAATATGTCTATTCTTTTTGCCAGGCTTATGGAATGCGAGACTCAGCTCGATCTCTGGAGAGAATCTGCTGGACGCGCTGGAGCTGAGATCGTTCTCCACTACGTGCTTACGTGGTACGAGAAAATTGACCTCAAACTCCTTGAGCGCATGCGCACGGGATCAAGGTGGTCTACTGACCCAGATTGGGTAGCTCAGCGTAAAGCTTGCACTCATAGCTTCATCCAATACGCCCACATTCACCAATGGAATGAGGGACCCAGCTTCCTAGATGCCGCCGATGATGAGAATCCTGAACACGCTGAAGATGACTCGGGGGAGGATGATGAGAGCGAAGCCTCGGATGTTGAAGAAGATGAAGCTGAAGTCGAAGCTGGGGCTGCACCCGCTGGCGCCGAAGTACGTCCTCCTATTGCTCCTTGAGCAAAGAAACTTTGAAATTGATCAGATCCCCGGTATGCCGGGTGCAATTGTATCTAAGCATATCAATTATATTTTGCTACTAAGTTTTTATGCCGGATTAACTTGGGGTAGTCCCCGAGCTTCATTTTCTTGTTCCACCAATTTCTTGGCTCGGCTCGTGTCCACCTTGGTTCGGTTTTATGACTTACGAATCCGAGTTTCAAAAATTGACTTAACAATACTTGGAAACTTTAGGATTTAGCTCAAAATGATTCAGTGTAATAAATTTAAAGTAAGCACAAGGTTAGTCCAAAAAACGAACGTTGGATCGATTAAGTCTCTTTCCTTAGTCGTTTTTCATGTGCTACGCAATTCCAAACTTGTTCTCTTGCTTGCCATGAAGCCAAATCTTGTTGAACAACAGCAAGTCGAAGAGTTATGTTTTTGGTGCTCACACACTACTAATCCGGCTTAAGTAGAAGCAACTTACGCCATCCGACGTATAAATAGTAAATATAGAGGACAACTAAAATTACTAAGGCAGTCCCCGAGTTACTGCTCGAGGTGCCAAGATTTCATTGATAAGCTCATTGCCGGCATACATACATACCGACATATGAGAGACTCGGATGCATACACTTCTCTGCTAAGTGTAGAAAGGACGAAGTAGAGCTACATTCCATGGATGTTTGGATTCCTCGCCGGACCTGTCCGCCTTGTTCTTCTCATGTGGTTTTGCATCGATAAGATAATATGAATCATTGTGCAACGCTTTGCTCACAATGAATGGCCCTTCCCATGGGGGGGATAATTTATGCATGCCAGCAGTACGTTGTACCAATCGGAGTACCAGATCACCTTCCTGGAAAATTCGGGGGCTTACTTTCCGGCTATGATAACGTCGGAGATTTTGCTGATATATGGCGGATCTGGACAATGCCAATTCTCTCGCTTCTTTCAGCAGATCAACGTCATTTTACCGGGCTTCTTGCACTTTGGCTTCTGTGTATTGGGTGACCCTAGGACGAGTCATGCTCTATGTCGGCTGGTAATACAGCTTCTGCCCCATATACCATAAAAAATGGCGTATAACCCATTGATCGATTCGGAGTTGTTCTTAAACTCCACAGTACCGCTGGTAGTTCTTCTATCCAGCACCCCGCTGATCTTTGCAGCGGCTCAATGAGCCGGGGTTTTATCCCGGATAACACTAATCCATTGGATCTCTCCACTTGTCCGTCGATGCGGGGTGTGCTACCGAGGCAACGTCCATCCGGATCTTCTTATCCCAGCAGAAACGTGCAAATGCTCCTTCAGCAAAATTTGTGCCATTATCCGTTATTATACTATGAGGATAACCATATCTCAAGATGATGTCTTTGAGGAAAGTTACGCCAGTAGCTCCATCACATTTTCTTATTGGCTTTACTTCAATCCATTTTGTAAATTTGTCAACCATGACCAGGATGTGGGTCATGTTCCCCCTTGCTGGTTTAAACGGGCCAACCATATCCAAGCACCATACGGAAAATGGCCATGTGATTGGTATGGTCTTGAGCTCCGACTTTGGCACATGTGTCTTTGTCGCATATCTGTGACAGCCATTGCATTTTCTCACCAAATCTTCTGCTTGTTCCAAGGCACTTGTCTAGTAAAACCCATGGCGAAAAGCTTTTGCTACCAAGGCTCTGGACGAGGCATGATGCCCACATTCCCCTTGATGTATATCTCGGAGGATGTCTAGTCCTTCCTCCGGGTCTACAAATCGCTGGAGGACATTGGTCACACTCCTTTTGTATAGCTCGGAATTGATGATCGTGTAAGCTTTTGCTCTCCTCTGAGTTTGCCTGGAAAGTACTTCCTCAGTGGGTAAAGTTCCATCTTTTAGGAATTGGAATATGGGCAGTGCCCAAGCTGGTACAGCTCGCACAGGGAACACATCCTCATCAATTTCCATCTGATCCACCGGCATCACTTTGCCCAACCGGACCACGCTGCACAGTCCCCGGGTCCTGCGAAGCAGTCCCCGGGTTTCACGAACCACTCCCCTCATCAATGTCCATGGGCACAGCCTCTGATTCCAGATCTGCCAGGATGAAAATTGAGTCAGACTCCGGGGATGGCCTGATAGATGGTTTTCTGAGGTGCTCCAATGCTACGCCCGGTAGAATTGCTTGTCGGGTTGACCCGAGCTTCGACAATATGTCGGCAGCCTCATTTTCCACCCGGGGTATATGGTGAAATTCGCATCCCTCAAAGTAACCAGATATCTTCTTCACATGAAATCTGTATAATGCCATGTTTGCATCCAAAGCATCTCATTGTCCGGAGACTTGCTGGACTACGAGATCCAAGTCACCGAAGACTTGAATCCGACGTATTCCAATCTCCTTTGCCACTTTGAGCCCATGTACAAGTGTCTCATATTCTGCAACGTTGTTTGATGCAGTGAAGTGGATCTGCAGCACATATTTTAGCTGGTCCTTCTTCGGTGAGGTAAGCACAACTCCGGCACCTAATCTGGTTTTTGTTTTTGATCCGTCAAAGTGCATTCTCTAGTAGTTCGGATCTGGCAATGGTGGCTCATATTGCACCTCGGCCCAATCCACAAAAAAGTCCACCACAACCTGAGATTTGATCGCTTCTCTTCTATCATATTGTGGTGCATAAGGAGCTAGCTCAATTGCCCATTTTGCAATCCTTCCACTTGCATCCTTGTTGCTCATTATCTCGGATATGGGAGCTTCACATATTACCTTGATTGGGTGCTCTTCGAAATAGTGTTTCAGCTTCTTAGCTACCATATACACACTGTATGCCACCTTCTAATAATGTGGATAGTTCTGCTTTGAGGCTGATAATACCTCGCTCAGGTAATATACTGGCCTTTGCACCGACTTACCCTCTTCATCGCGCTCTACCACTATTACTGCACTTACAACTCGGTTGGTTGTGGCTATATAGAGCAACATCGGCTCCTTTGATAGTGGAGAAGCTAACACTGGTGTAGTGGCTAACATCTTCTTAAGCTGGATAAAGGCTTCATTGGCCTGCGGCGTACAAATGAACTTGTCTGACTTTTTCATGAGTTGATAGAGAGGTAATGCCTTTTCTCCCAACCGACATACAAACCGACTTAAGGATGTCAGGCAACCAGTGAACTTTTGGACATCGTTAAGACACTTCGGCAGTTCCATTCGCTCTATGGCCCGCATTTTAGTTGGGTTGACTTCGATACCTCGGCTGGAGACAAGAAATCCGAGTAATTTTCCAGCCGGGACCCCGAAGGTGCATTTTTCCGGGTTAAGGTTCATTCGGAACCTCCTTAGGTTCGCGAATGTCTGCTTGATATCCTCAAGGAGCGTTTTGCTTTCCTTGGTCTTTATCACAACATCATCCACATATACCTGCACATTTTGACCAATTTGGTCATGCAAACATTTTTGCATACATCTTTGGTATGTTGCCCCTGCATTACGTAAACGAAAAGGCATGGAGCGATAGCAATAAGCCCCATACGGGGTGATAAACACAGTCTTTATTTGATCATTTGGGTTCAGAGGTATCTGGTGGAAACCAGAATATGCATCAATGAACGACAACAACTCACACCTAGCAGTGGAATCTATGACTTGGTCTATCCTTGGCAGTGGGAATGGATCTTTTGGACACGCCTTATTCAGGTTCGTGTAATCGATATACATACGCCAAACCACTGCGACGTTCGGATCATCCTTCTTCTTTTCCACCAGCACCGGATTAGACAGCCAATCCGGGTAAAGCACTTCCATGATAAATCCAGCAGCCAACAACCGAGCTATCTCATCTCCTATGACCTTTCTCCTGTCCTCGGCGAAGCGGCAGAGAGGTTGCTTCACCGGCTTTGCTGCGGGTCTCACATTCAAAGAGTGCTCGGCCAACTCCCTCGGAACACCTTGCAAGTCCTGTGTGGACCAAGCAAAAATATCCCGATTCTCACAGAGGAAGTTAACAAGCTCGCTTTCCTATTTGTCATTTAACCCGGCACCAATTCTTACGGTGCGCTCAAGGAGCATATCATCAACAGGCACATTCTTGTTATCTTTTGTCGCTTGGAATGAGACACTACCATGCGGGTTACTCAGCACCGGCATATATTGTTGCGCGGACTGAGCCAATGCTGCCACCTCTTGGATCTTTCTCTTTCCTTGCGCAATCACGAGTGTCTCGGCCAGGTTAGATCCAGCGGATGCACACTCAATGGAACGTCGGAAATCACCAGCGATGGTAATCACACCATTTGGCCTGGGCAGCTTCATCTTTAGGTAACTAATGTGACAACTTGCCATGAATTTGTTCAGAGATGGCCTGCCGAGCAACACGTGATATGCGCTTTCCAAGTTTACAACTTCGAACTCCAGATTCTCAGTCTGGCAGTTATCTCTTGTGCCGAACAATACGTCAACCCGGACCTTGCCTATGGGCTCACAGGAGATACTTGGCACAATGCCATGGAAAGTTGTCCTTGTATCTTGGAGCATATTCTCCGAGATACCCAACTTGCACATCGTGTCCACATACATGATGTTGATGCTACTGCCATTATCAATCAGCACCTTTGAGAACCTCACATTGATGTTAGGTCCAATGAGTGTTGGATCCAACACCAGTGCATACGAACCAGGGCTTGGCATGAGCTTCGGATGATCCTTGATGCTCCAGGTAATCTCTTGATCCGACCAAGGCATATACCTCGTCACGGCTGGCATAACTGCATTGACCTCCATATGTCGGCGCTGCAAACTTTTTCTATTTGTTTCCTCTGTGGTAAACACACAGTAGCTCTGATGATGCTCCCTGTACTCATTCCTCCCCTCGTTTCTGGGGTACCTCTGATCCTATTGGTTTTGGTTCTCCACCTGATGCACAACATCCCTTCTCTCATGGTTGTCATACCTCGGCGGAGGGGGAGGCAACATTAGTTGTTGCGTGTTCGCTCTGGAGAGCAATTGCTGCCGGGGTAACTCCTGCCGAGGTTGATCATTCCGAGGTGCCTGAGCATTCCCCGAACCACCTTGTTCTATCTTACGCATCCACTCACACTGCCTTGTTGTATGACCTGTTGGGTTACTCGGATTTGGCGTGTGAAATTTACACGGCTGATCCAGCATTGAGTCGTAAGTATACCTCAGACGGTCCTTCTTTTCTTGCCACTGTTTTTTTTGCTCTGGCGTCCAAGTTTTCTTCCCATCATTCCTTGGTGTCCATTGTTTTCCTCTAGTTTTTTGACGTTGACTGCTTCCTCCCCCGGGTTGATCCTGATTCACAGCTGCAACTTGTTGCGAACTGTATCGATAATCTGGTCTATCATCCCTTCTTTTACCTCGGTAATCATTTCTCCGGGATGACCTGACCCCATCTCGCTGACAGTACTCCTCGCTTGACTCGTTTGACGTGAGTCTAGGTTGCGTCGGATCACCTAAAGCGTATGAATCAGCATTTCGGATTGTTTCCGCCAAGGTGGTTGGCATGTCCCTTTGCAACCATTGCGATAACATGCTTGCATATCTGCATCCTTGCGCAAACCAAGCTATGGCCTGTGACTTAATCACTCCCTCACACGAGTTTCGCACAGTGCACCAACGGGTTAAGAACTCTCGGTCTGTCTCATTCGGTCTCTGCTTGCACATTGCTAGGGTCTGTGGCCTGTTGGGCCTTTGATACGTACTTGAGAAATTGCTAACAATCATCTCCTCAAAATTGATCCAACAGTTAATACTTTCGGGTGGCAAATTGTTTAGCCATACCCTTGTTGGCCCCTCCAGCATCTGGGGTACATATCTCACAACCCATCTCAAGTTGCCCGTGGCAATTTTTACAGCAGTTGCATAGTTAATCAACCAATCCTCCGGCTTAGTGCTGCCGTCATACGTCTTTGTGCCTCTAGGTAACTAGAAGTTAGCCACTAGAGGTTCCTTCATGATCCGGGGCCCAAAACATGCTAGACCCAGAGGACCTTGACACTCAATTTGCTCCGACCTATATAGCCGATCCAGTTTTAATCTGGCATCGTCGGGCATCAAATCCCTACTTCCCAATCTTGACCCTATTACGTGATAGTCCAGTCTGGGATAGCCAGCGTTTACCATCTCCGAATCACCATCATTGTATCGTTCTTGTTCCTGTGGAGCACCTCTATGTTGCATACCTCGGCCGACACTGTGCTCTTGCTGTGGTATATTCCGCTGCTGCGGTTGACCTGCACCTACCGAATTATGCTGTCTGGCATTGCCGTTTACAGCATTCCCTTGACCAGCATTGCCTTGGTCATGGTTACCTCGACCAGCTTCACCTCGGCTCACACTCCTTCGATCCTCGTTTCTCTACACTTCTTTTCCTTTCCCTTCCCTTGCCGGATCATACAGGACTATCTGTTTGTTCCTCCTGGTCGAGGTTACAACCTCTTCTCTCCTAGGACCACCATGAGGAGACGATGCGGCTCCAGCAGATTTCTCTAGGTTTCCCACCGCCGAATGAACGATCTTGGATGCCCCAGCTCTCTTCGGGTTTGCCCTGAGCAGCTCCTCGTTTTGCCTGTTCACGATCCGAACCAACTCATTGACTCTATCCTACTGCCTTTAGCGGGCTTCACCCGTCAGACCTTCTAACTCGGATGCAGCTGCATCTGCTGTTCTGAGGTTCTTTGTCGGGGTACTATACTTCGGCAGCCCCACGGACAAACAGTTCTCTGATTCCTCAATCCTAGTATCACCCTCTCTGTTCATTTCACTCATGAGATTTCTCCCCTTCACTTTTACAGTATCTACTTTATTTGCCTTTGTGTACTCACGCAGCGTCATGTTCAACGACTGCTGAGCCGCATCTATCTTTTTCACACCCTCTAGTATTTTTCGCCTAGTCTCCTCTAGCTCGGCCTGTGCCTGAGCCAGATCTACTCCTGCTGCTATCGGGTTTTCTCCGCTATCCATCGCCTGCTGCAGCACATTCTCAGGCCTCTCTAGCGAAGGACCTCTACTTTTCCTCGGTGCCTTAGGTGTTACCTCCGGAGCTGGTGCCGGATCCTTGCTTGCGCTAGCGCCAGCACGGTCATCATCACCTCAGCGTGGTCCGGGGAGCGAGTGATACGCACCCCGCGAGCCGCAATAAGGGGTGGCTCTCCTCCTTCGAAGACATGCTGCGGATGAACGCACGACAAATCGACAGCAACGTAGATCTTGTGCGTGCCGAGCTTGACGAAGAGGCTGTTGCGCGGGAGAGGACGCTTGCCGAAGCAGCCAGCATTGTCGCTGACGAAATCCAGCGCTCCGAAGCGCTGAACGAGCTAGGAGACGATGCGCTCGCCGGTGCCGATGAAGTTTCTCGTCCGGATCTTCACCCTTGCTAGCGCTGCTAGCCCCACGGTGGGCGCCAACTGTCGTGGTGGTGTCACGACAGATGCCATGGATAGGCTAAAGGTGGGGACTAGATGCACTATGGGAATCCAGGGAGGGATACTGTGGTCATTCCACACACGGTAGCTTTGTATTTGATTCACCTTCGCAGATTACAAGTGCTCCTTGAGCTGTATTGGGGAGAGGAGGAAGAAGGACTCTCTTACTCTGACCACTAGCAAGCCCTCAAGAACACACTAGTAAACCGCAACCCACTAGAGATCAACCCCTTCTACAGAGGCCCTAGCCCCCCTAATATAGGAGCGGCTAGGTCTCCACTTAGGGCATACGTGGAGGCATATTCCAAGGAATATGCCTCCTCCCAAAATAGTAAGCCGACCGGGTTACTTTAACCCAGCGTCATCCATGCAGAGGCTACGTGAGCCTCTGCGGCGCCCGCGTCATCCGACATAGGCTTCGTCACCTTTGTCGGCCACGCCTCCATGGTCCTGCCTCTGTCCGCTTTGCTCACGCTCTGCGCACAGCGGTCACGTTTGACCAACGAGATACCTTCCTTCTCTTACAAGCTTGATATAACCCGGATCCTACATAGTTGATCCGGCCACACCTGTTCCTGCATACAAGTTAGATACACCGTACCGACTTACAACATAAGTCGGTTGAGACCCAGTTGGGTGGACGTCCCCTGGTCCGGGTTACACCGTGATTCAGCCTGCCTTGAGGTGACTCGGTCAGCACTTGCTTTGACCTTGCCGTACCTCGGCTAACTCGGCCTTTATACCCCGGCGTGACCCTATCCGGGGGTATCCCGCCAACAGTCATCGATTCCACGGCCGGCGATGATTTGTTGTCTTTTTTAGATTGCTATTCCGGTTACAATCAGATCCGGTTAAACCCGGCTGATCAGATTAAGACATCATTTATCACCCCCTACGGGGCTTTCTACTATGTAACCATGCCTTTCGGTCTAAAAAATGCAGGTGCTACCTATCAGCGCTGCATGCAGAAGTGCTTGCACTCGCAGATAGGCCGAAACGTGCATGCCTATGTGGACGATGTGGTCATCAAGAGCAAGGAGAAGCGCACCCTCCTCGAAGACCTAGGAGAGACATTTGGCAACCTCCACTAGTACCAGATGAAGCTGAACCCAGAGAAGTGCGTCTTCAGAGTGCCATCTAGTCAGCTCCTCAGTTTCCTCGTATCACAACGAGGTATCGAGGCAAATCCGGAGAAGATCGCGGCCATTGAGAGGATGCAGCCGCCCAGGAGCCTGCTTGGAGTCCAGAAGTTCACCGGATGCTTGGCCTCCCTCAGTCGTTTCATCAGCCGGCTGGGGGAGAAGGCACTCCCGTTATACCAGCTGATGGAGAAGACGGACAAGTTCTCCTGGACTTCGCAAGCCGACGTCGCATTTCATGACCTCAAGCGCATGCTATCCACAGCGCCGGTTCTAGCCACGCCGGCTAGCAAGGAGCCGATGTTGCTCTATATAGCAGCCATCAGCCGGGTCGTCAGCATCGTCCTGGTGGTGGAGAACCCCGAGGAAGGAAAGGCTTAGCCGGTTCAGAGGCCCGTCTACTACCTTAGCGAGGTCCTCTCCCTCTTCAAGCAGAACTACCCCCCACTACCAGAAGATGTGCTATGGCATGTACCTGGCATGCAAGAAGCTCAAGCACTACTTCCAGGAACATCCGATTAAGGTCATGTGCACCGCACCCCTTTCGGAAATCATCGGCAACAAGGACGCCACCGGTCGAGTCGCCAAGTGGGCTATCGAGCTCACATCGTACTCCATCCAGTACGAGCCCCGGCTCACAATCAAGTCGCAGGCGCTGGCAGACTTCCTCGTCGACTGGGCCGAGACCTAGTATCTCCCACCGGTTCCGGATTCGGACCACTCGAAGATGCACTTTGATGGGTCGAAGATGCTCGGGGGCTTGGGAGCCGGCATCATGCTCACCTCGCCCAAGGGAGACCGACTGGAGTATGTACAGCAGATCCACTTCAAGGCCTCCAACAACGTAGCCGAATACGAGGCACTGGCGTACGGACTCCAGCTAGCCAAGGAGATTGGTGTCAACCGGATCCTCTTCTTCGGCGATTCGGATCTAGTGGTGCAGAAAGTATCTGGAGAATGGGACGCCCGAGATGCAAACATGGCCCTCTACTGATTCCACATACAGAAGCTCAGCGCCTCCTTCGACGGATGTGAATTCCATCACGTCCCCCGCATCAAGAACGAGGCAGCCGATTCGCTCGCCCAAATCGGATCCACCAGGCAGGCGATCCCACACGGGGTCTCCTTGGAGCCCCTACGCCAACCCTCCATCAACCTGTCACCCGAGTCGGACTCCATCATATGAGTAGGGAGCGCTTCGGCTGACGTGGCAACAGAAGCAGAGCCGGCAGAGCCTCCAAAGAAGAAGACCCGCACCAACTCCGACAAGGCAGCGCCCTCCGGTTCGCAAGACTCGGGGGCTACCGGCTCGTCAAGCTGCTCGGGGTTGCCGTCCCGGGTACATCATCCCGACGACCCCCGACGACCATCAACCAGTTAGTAGGAGCATCCTCGTCATCTGGGAAGTGCCATCCTGGGCACAACCCTTCATGATCTACATCACCAACGGGGAGCTCTCGGATGACGAGGTGGAGGCCAGGCATGTCCGGTGCCGCGCGCACACATACACCATCATCAACAATGAACTGTACAAGCGCAGTGTATCCGGCATCTTCCAAAGGTGTGTCGATGTGGACACGGGCTACCGGCTACTCAAGGACATACATCAGGGCGAGTGCAGGCACCATGCTTCGTCAAGGGCGATAGTCGCCAAGGCGTTCCGCCACGGCTTCTATTGGCCCACCGCCCTCGAGGACGCTGAACAGCTAGTTCGTGCGTGCAATGGGTGCCAGCGCTTCGGGTAGCTCATGCACATGCCGACTTTGGTGCTCAAGACCATACCGATCACCTGGCCTTTCGCGGTTTGGGGCCTCGACATGGTCGGCCCTTTCAAGGGAGTGCGCGCAGGCATGACCCATCTGCTGGTGGAAGTGGACAAATTTACAAAGTGGATCGAGGCCAAGCCCATCCGGAAGCTGGACAGGGCAACAGTCATCACTTTCTTCACCGACATCATCAATCGGTTCGGCTACCCCAACAGCATCATCACCGACAACGGGACAAACTTCGCCAAGGGGGCCTTTGCTCGATTCTGCAGCAACAAGGGCATCCGACTGGAGCTTGCCTCCGTCGCGCACCCGCAATACAATGGACAAGTTGAAAGGGCAAAGGGCTTGGTGCTAGCCGGCATCAAGCCGCGCCTCATCGAGCCGTTGGAGCGGTCACCCGGATGCTGGATCGAGGAGCTTCCGGCTGTGATATGGAGCCTCCGCACCACGCTGAATAGATCAATCGGCTACACTCTGTTCTTCCTGGTGTATGGATCGAAAGCCGTCCTCTCCGCGGATATCGAGTTCGACTCCCCACGCAAGCTCCTCTACGACGAAAAGGCCAACCAAGGGGCGTGGGAGGATGGTGTGGACCTCCTCGAGGAGGCCCGCGAGTTGGCATTGTCCAGGTCGGCCCTGTACCAGCAGCGACTACACCGCTACCATTCAGGACGGATCCGCCCAGTCGCATTTCGTGAGGGCGACCTGGTCCTCCGGCTGGTACAGGACACTAAGGGCATGCACAAGCTATTGCCACCCTGGGAGGGCCCCTTCATCGCCATCCGGGAGCTGCCCAATGACTCCTACTACCTCACCGACGCGCAGTAGCCGCGCAAGAACAAGATGGACAAATCAAACGAGGAGACCGAGCGTCCCTAGAACGCGGCCTTGCTACGCTCGTTTTACACCTAGTCACCAGACAGTGTATGTATCCCGCAAACCCTATGAATGAAAATGGGGACCCCTACGAGATGCTCGGGGGCTCCTTGCTAGAAATGTATCCGCATCTATTTTCTGGTTCTGAATTTCCGGCTCTGGCAACCCCTACCCGGGGCTTGCCGGCTGGCCCGACCTGCTAAGTCAACAAACTGACTGAGTAGTGTGCGATGGTGTCAGAGGCCCACTCTTCGTCTCAGCTACAGACCGCAACCCGGCTGTCCGGCTAGCAAGAGCAAAAGCCCGAGGTACCCCACATGAAAAACGGGGAGGATATGCGACAGATCGGGCGTCCCGGCCTCGCAACTAGCTTAAGACAATCCGGTTGCTAAGCCGTCAGTACCGTGCGCGATGTACTGTCAGCTCCCTTCGATTCCGGCTGTAGACCGCAACCCGGCTGCCCGGCAAGGACACAGCGAAAACAGCAGAGCACACGGGAAAACGACGATGTGTCCAGAAAGGCGCAAGCTAGTTTTCAAAAAACAAATCCACCTTCTGGCTACAGTTTAGCAGACTAACCTATTAACATGTGAGAATGTATGTGTATGTATATTCTTGTACGACTACCTTGAGTCGGAATATAGGAAGAAAAGAGAAGAAGATTCGAAGTCCTTGCCTTCATCAAGCGCTCCGAATCTCGGGGGCTACACCCACTAGGTGCGCTCGCGCGCCCCCAGTGGAATCTTGTAGTTTTATGACCGGCTAAAGGCATTTAGCCAGGCGTTCGGAGCCTAGGTGAGGGCAAGGGCAGGAGCAAGAGAAGACGAGGAAGATTCGAAGTACCTGGCTACGCCAACTACTCCGAATCTCGAGGGCTACACCCAGTGGGTGCGCTCGCGCACCCCCACTAGAATGTTAGTTCCCCCAGCTGAAGATGTTCAGCCAGCAAAAGCAACCGACTAAGACGGGTCTAGTCGGATAAAGTCAGAAGATTTGGGGAAAAGAAGGAAGATTCGAAGTACCTGGCTACGCCAGCTACTACGAATCTCGAGGGCTACACCCAGTGGGTGCTCTAGCGCGCCCCCACTGGAGGTGCAGTTCCACCGGCAAAAGGCGTGTAGCCGAGCGTAGTCAGCCGGATAAAGTCAATCGGTGAAATATTGAAAGAATATTCAAAGCACACAAGTGGAAGGGAAACCAAGCTAGTTAAAAATTAACATTAAAAGAAAAAGAGGAGGCGAAGCTCCCATAAGTTTACCTGGCGCCAGAGGCAGCCAGTACAGACAGACGAGTTTCAAGACATGACAAGACAAACAAATACACCCGGCATCCCGGGGCGATAACTAGGCCGCAAGACCCTTGCCGTGCAGAGCGCTTTGGCCGGCGGTAGCTTCAGGCGGAGGAGGAGGCGCGTCGCTCGACCCAGTTCCGGCGCCCGCAGCCGGCTGCGTCGAGGCTTCCACATCCGGAGTACCGACAGACTCCGAGTCGGTGAGCACCTTGTCGGGATCCACGTAGTCGGCGATCTTGATGGTGGAGCCTTGGAGCTCCGGATGAGCTTGGCGGATGGCGGCAAGGTCGGCGCCGGCGCGGAAGCCCCCGTCGATCTTATCGACGCGGGTGTCCTTGTACCAGGAGAGCATGAGGGCCAGAGCCATCTCCGCTCCGGCTCGCGCCGCCAAGTCCCGCAGCCGGTCCACCGCAGCCGGCACCTCCCCCACCTTCGCAGCTAGTTGTGCCATCGTCTCTGGAACTGGAGCATCCGGCCACAAAAACGAGAAGGTGGCCTGGGCCGCTTGACGAAGCTTGGCGGCTTCCTCACCAAGAAGGACGATGAGCTCCTGGGCTGTCTGCTGCGCTCCTGGCTAGTTCTCATGCAGCCGGTTGTACGCCAGCAGGTCTATGTGGGATAAAACGCTGTCAGAAAAAAGATAGTCAGATCTGGCTACCGGATCGGGAAAGACAGGGAGACAGAAAAAGGGAACTTACCCTTAGCCGTGTGACCAACTTGCATCAGTTCCTCCACCAAGGCCTTCTCCTTCGTTGCCAGCCGCTTGATCTCCTTCTCTTGGTCCTTGTTCTGGGCCTCGAGAAGGTTGAAGGTTTCGATCCGGCTGGCGAGCGAGGCGTCGCGCTCCTTGATGGTGGCCTCCTGACCGTCTACCTTCGCGTGCCAATCCTTGTTCTGCAGCCGCAGAGTGGAGTTCGACTTGCTCAGCCGGTCGTTCGCTTTCTTCAAGCGATCGATCTTGCGCTGAGCGCACACGAGGATAGCTGCGACAAAGCTGGCTATCAAAAAAAAAGACGATTCCAACTGAGGCAAACTTACTATTGGAAGTCCTGTTGGCAGCAGCAAGCTTCTGCTCCAAGGACCAGTTCCCACCAGCTGCGGCCTCCAGCAGCTGATCTCCTTCACCGCCAGTTCGAGGGTGGCGGCGAGATCTGTTTGTGAGGCGGCGGAGGAGGCGTCATCATCCATGGCGTTGGCGGCCAAGGACTCCTTCGCGGCAACCACCACTATCCTCCACTCCTCCCCCGGCTCATCCTTGGAGTTGTCGTCGCCGACAACCACGAGCTCCTTGCCGGTTGCTGGGCCGGAGTAGCCTCCTCCTCCTCGTCGACCTCCGCATGGGGACCGGCGGCCGGCTCGTCATTCTGGCTAGGGAAGGCATCCCCATCCCCATCCGACTCCTCGCCAGATCACCGAGCACGCGGCTCGGGCAAGTCGGGCGCAAACGTCTGGAGGGGGGCGTCGCCCTCCTCACGAAGGTAGAAAGGAAAGATCTGCCGAACGCAAAAGATCAGTCGGATAAGACAAAAAAGAAGAGCAAGAGAAACATAAACTTCGGCTGGAAGGGCTTACCGGGGCGCGCGGTTGTCTCGGCTATAGGGCTCCAGCCCGAAAGCCCAGCCTTCCGACAGCCGCTCCTTGGTGATCATCGACACCCACTCCTTCAAGTTGTGGTAGCGGGGATCGCAGCGCGATAGCTGGGTCGGGTCTAGCCAGCTAGAGTAGAAGCACATCTTGTGCGCTCGCTGCTGCTGCGGCATCATCAGCTGGGACATCCAGCTGAGGGTGATGTCCAGGCCGGTTAAGCCGGCAGTGACGAGGGCGCGCATGCGTTTCAGCATCGCGTCTGACTCCGCCTTCTCACCATAAATCTTTAGCTCCCAGTGCTGCCGGTTGGACTCCATGTGCTAGAACGTCGGAAGGTTGATCCGGTCGACAGCCGTGAGGTTCTTGACGTAGAAGTACGATTGCTGCCACAGTCGTACCGTGTCGTGCAGTCGGAACTTCGGGTAGCCGGTCTGCGCGAGAATATCATTTTGCGGCCCGAAAGTTGGGATAGCCAGGCACCGCGGTACCCAAGTTGATTTTTATCACCGCGAGTCGAAAAGTTGGGGCGCCAATTGCTGAGAGGGGTCTTTCGAGTGAATGATGGCCAAACCCAATATTTTCAAATCATGCCCGTTAAGTCAGGATATTCCGTTACACTAGTTCATGCTGTGCCCCTCCTTCACCGGTCACTCTTCTTAGCCACCCTGCACGTGTCGTAGGGGCAAATCCATTATTGTACTTTCCTAACTCTTGACACTGAATCTTGTTGCGATGGCGGCGGCGGCCCCTTTTCTTCCCTTCCCCGACCCTAAATCTGCCGTGGCGGAGGACCTTTTTTCTCCCTCCCTCGACACTGAATCCGACGGCGGTGGCCCAGCATGTCTAGCAAGGCGAAGGTTGGAGCTACGTCGCCGACTGAAAAGGGTCTGTCCAGGCCCAAGTCTGGGGCTCAACGCGTAGCAGCGGCGAGGTCTTCAGCCTCGGTTAGCGAGGAGGCCAGTAAGGATTCTGCTCCCAAGGTACCTACGAGCAGCGGGTTGAAGAGAAAGCAAGGCCGGTGGCGGATTGTTCGGCTCCAGTGGGCGGATGCAGCACTCAGATCTCGAAGAAAAAAACCCAGGAGAAGAGCGAGAGGTGAATTTTCTTATATGTGCCTTATCTTGCAAGTAGATTAGTTACGACATAATAGAATCGAATGAACTGAATTGTTCCCCTTTTTAATCAAATTAGGCATAATTTTGATACAAGTGACCTATATGAGTTCACAGTTCATGTTCGGCAGTACACTACAAAGCTTGATTTTGGTTGCGAGAGGGTTGTGTTCGGGCAAGATGTGCATCTGCTTGTGAATTGCAAAGAGGTTGTGTCTGTTTCGCATCTGGTGGATATGCTTGCCGCTAGAATTCCCTGGGGTTCTAGACAGAGGACAAAATTGGTGTGGCGCAACATGAATGATATCTATCAGCAAATTGAGCACTCCCATGAGCTTCAGATGGTTTGGGAGTGTTGTGCAGCTGATCGTAAGGTGAAAGTTGAAGCGATGATTGATGATATGTATGCAGATGCTGGAGATCTTGCTGCCAAAGCTTCTGCTCCTAGAGAATACGGACCAATAGATGCTGATCTAGATAAGTTCAGTATACGCATAGAGGTGGATTCATACATGGCAAAACTTGATGAGGGAGTTAATAAGCCAGTTTCGTCATGTACTGTGGAGATCACTGTCGATTCCAAAAACATAAATCTTGATGAAATGAGAGAGATGATTAGTAAGGAAATCAGTATTGGCCCTGAGCAGATGGAAAAAATCCGGTGGTGGCATCATAAGAAGCAGCAATTCATAGATGTTTTGGATACTGAAGAACTTATGCAGATTATGTGGCGAAAGAAGCGAACCAGGAAGGTGTTCTTCCTTGGTACCATTTCTGATGTTGTTGAATAGGTTATAGTGGATGTAGATGCCCCTGTAGTGGCTGAACAGAATGAGGTGGTCGACGTTGATGAGATCTGATGAGAGCTGCTAACCTGGGCTTGTCATAAGGACCGCGGGGTTCCCCTGCCTGTATTTGTAATATTGACTGATGTTGCATTTAGAGTGTGCTTCTGTGATTATGTTTGTTGAGAGATTGTGATATAATGTTGTGCGAGCTGTTGAGATTTTCGGACATGTCACTCACTGAAACCATCGTTGTTTAATAAGACATAAGTACATTGTAGTTGACATGATTATGTTTCTTAAGATGACGTACCGTACTTGTTTCAGTTATTATGTTTGTTGGGACATTGTAATGTAATGTTTTGTGAAACCATGACTGGTCTAGTGATGCATAAATACATTGTAGTTGACATGATTATGTTTCTTGAGATGATGTACTGTACTTGTTTCTGTTATTTTGTTTGTTGAGAGACTGTAATGTAATGTATTGCGAAACCATGACAGGACAAGTGATGTGTAAGTACCTTGTAGTCGACATGATTTTGTTTCTTGAGTTGATGTAATATACTTGTTTCTGTGGTTATGTTTGTTGGGAGATTATAATGTAATGTTTTGTGAAACCATGACTGAAGAAGTGATGCATAAGTACCTTGTAGTTGACATGATTTTGTTTCTTTGGATGATGTAATATACTGGTATGTTTTCGTTAGGCAATGAAATTGGGATGGAGGGAGTGCAGGTTTAATATTTGAAATGAGAATGTGTGAACAGAATCCATATCAGGCAGGAGACAGTAATCCAGGGAAAGGGCATGGTATCCATTAAACTATTGTAACATGCCAATTTAGTCATCATTGCATCGATAGAAGGGCTGCTCTCTCTCTCGCCGACACCGTCGCCATCGCCGTCACATTCGCCATGCTATCCTTGAACGAAGTGGTCGACCAGTCGAGCAGCGACAGCCTTCTCTCTGACATCGAGTATTCCTTCAACGGTGTGAGTTCCTCTGTTTCTCGGGCTAGGGTTAGACAATGGTAAATCACTCGATCTGAGCTCGACCAGATGTGCATGTAATCGTGGTCGATTTCAGCTTTGCGTTTACCTATAGGTACCAAGGACGATCTACGACTCTGAATGGGAGGGCCTAGATGTCGATGGAGAAGTGCCATGTGACCATGGGCTCAAACTAAGGAGATATGTTGCATTCGAAGGCAGTAACACTGGGAGAAGGTTTTTGGGCTGTACAAATCAGGTTTGTTTACATTATGTGCAACTGTGACATGAAGTAAAATGTATCGTGCATGTTCATAACACTATAGTGTGTGTGTGTGTGTGTTTTTAGGTTGGCCCGGTGTGTAAAGCAGTAGAGTGGGTGGATCTTGAGTGGCCATTTGCACTTAAGAAATGTTTGGCACAGTTATGGGAGATGTATGAGTTGGAAAGGTTGGAGAGATTTACTGATGTAAGTGATGCAGCTGAAAAAAAATTTAAGCTGTCGGTACGAAATAAGGAGCTGGAACAAGAAATCGAGACTTTGCAGTCAAAGCTAACTGACGGAATCGATGGGAGCTTGGTTGTTGGAACTACAAAGAAGCTTCAGGATAGTCACAGGTTGCTGATTCATAATGCAGAAAAGGAGAGGGATCAGCTCAGGGAAGACAAGGAGAAGCTAGAGTGCTGCATTGCGGATCTGTTGAAGGAACCGAAGAAGGCGTGCGGGGGTGAACAAGGACAGACTATAGAGGATAAAGGAAATTCGAGATGAATAATTTATGTTGTACCAATGCCTGAAACTAGTTAATTGTAAGACTTGTAGTTGCGCTTTCTGAACTAAGACAAACTCAATCCTCGAGCAAACTAATTTCATACGAACACACATATCGTGCATAGAGTTAAGTTCACGCTTACAAAATCACCACTTTAGAGGATAAACCAGGCAGTTTAGTACTAAATAGACATATGTTGTGTTCAAGCGAGCCTGGACCGGAGCTGCCTGTTCTCCTCCCTAAGATTGGCCAGCTCCTTCAGTACTATGTCGTGCTTCAGCTGTAGGTTCCAACGCTCCGTCACGGATTGGAGAATTTTGTCCGTAGCCATACGATTTTCCTTCAAGATCCCTTTCATGATCTCCGTCTGGTTCCTAGCCGAGGCGCGACCTTCACTGTGTAGCTTCGCCCAGTCGGCGTTTAACTCCTTCAGTTTCTGGCACTTGTCAGAAAGGACCGCGAATTCAGCACGCGGTTGGTCAAAGGCCAGTTTCTGGGAATTCCGCTTCTCCCTCTTGATTGCTATCTTGTCATTTAGCCAGGTCGCCAGGTCCTGGTCGATCTTTCGCCTCTTTCCCTGCAATAAAGATACATGGTATGGTTTGTTCAGTTCACCAGGACAAGCTGGTTAGTTTCCATAATTAACTGAATCGACTAGTGGCACTGTCATAATTTCAAGGAAGAAGCAATCTAGGACTAATCAATATTTTATGAATCGACTAGTGGCACTGTCATAATTTCAATTTCGAAGACAAATAAGATTTATCAGCAGTTTAGTGTGCTGTGGGTTTTTCCCAATCTCACCAACTAGTAGTGGGAGAGTGGCAAACTCATAATGCAGAAACCCATGTCCAGATACATATGGAAAGAGAACATGGTGTCCATTCATGAACATGAACACCAACACATGTCCAGATAGATAGTAGTTGCCCTAGGATTCTTATTGCACCCTATAATGGGAAGCAGACATGGGCATTGCTCCCTGAACCCTAAACATTACAAAAGGAGAGGAGGATGAACTGGTATTCGTGTCCCCGCTAACGGGAATCTGACTTGGGCATTGCTCCGGTACGCCTCCAGACATGCCCTTAGCTCCTCGTTCTCTTTCCGAACACCCTCGAGTACGGTGATCCCTCTGCTCATGTCCGCCTTCATCTCCTTGACTGCATCCAGGCAACGGTTCCTGTCATGGTAGGCTCGGATGGTAGCCTTGGTTTCCTCGACGCGTCCTCTGAGTGCCTCGCTGACTTCGTCCTACAGGAGAATGCACCTTTCCACGAGATTCTTCTTCTCCTCCGTGAGCTCGTTGATTATCTTGATGGCCTGTTCTTGCCTGATCAAGTTATGGTCGAGCACTTTCTGCAGCCTAATGACCTCACGTGCAAAATCTAGCGAGATCTTCTTCTGCACAGATAATTGCTTGCGTAGGCTCTCATTAGCTTGGGTGAGGGAGCGTGCAAGCTCATGTTGGTTGGCAATCTTGGAACTGATCGCGGCCACCTTCTCACGGTACTCGGCCTTCGACGCTGCATCGTTCATGTTAATTGAAATAGGAATTCTACAATTACACTCCAGGTCCCAGGTGAATACTAATACAGATCAAAAAAATCCCCGTTTAATCTATTGGCCGCAGTGTTAAAAAGTGGACCTGGGGATCTATTCATGACCACGATAAACTAATCCTAATCACAAAAAATCCATAGTGAATCTATGAACAGCGGTATTAAGGAAAGACCAAGAGATCCAGTCATATTCATGAAAACAAATACAACTTGCAAAAGAATAAGAAAAACCAATGTGGGGCGGACAACATCTAAGAAATCCACATCATAACTCGGAGAAATAACAGCGTGGAGATTTGCTACCTCGCTGAGACATGGAACGGGGCCGAACGGGTCCTGCAACGCCTCCCTCGTGGTGGATTCGGGCTCCACGGCCGACCTATAATACGTAGAAGAGGAAGAGCCAAAAGAAGATGAAAAACAAGAAGAAGCTGATTAAGATCATGATGGAGACGGAGAGGGAGATGGAGAAGAAGTAGAATAAGGAGACCGTACCGGGAGGAGCCCTCGCCTGCTAGAACATTCGGCGCCATTATCGGGGGAGATTGGGCCTCGATGAGAGGGTGGGCTTGAGTGGCTGGTAGAGCAAGAAGTACCTCGCGGCGATTTCTCTCCCTTTTCTCCGCGAGGATTGTCGACCGGCCTCTGCCCCTCCTCAGTGGAGCCATGGCTTGCAGGGTGCGTGTGGCGGAGGCAGGAGAAGGAGATAGTGATTATTAGTGTGGGAGAAGAGTAAAGAGTACAAGCCGTGGTCTAGTAGTACTAGTACTAATATACAAGACCACCGTGTACGGTCTACCTTCTCAAAGAAGCCAGAGAGGTAGGGGTAGAGAATCGATGGGACTTGTCTTTATTGCGATGGACACTTCAATGGTGTTCGGCGCCGCCCAAAATCCAGTATATAATAAGGGGAGTGCGAGCTGGGTGGTCGTCACGGGAATTGGCGCGCACATCTCGTGTGCGTGTGTCACGTGTTGATGGGGCAATGACGCGCGCAACTGCTGCACGATCACGTCGGCACGTCCAACTCCGTCGAACTCCACGTGACAGGCACGCACGGGATATTTACGAGTCTAGAATACGCTGTGCCACTTTAGTTGTGATCAAATTATGTTCAGTACGCGAGATATTACTTTTTTTTTGATAATCGACAAATGCACGCGCGGACACGATGCACGAAACCGCTGCTTGTCCTTGATCAGATCGGCACCCCACTCTGTGTACCCGCCATCTACCATTCAGAGCAACTACCTCAAGCACAATGCCCCCTCGCTGTGCCAATTGCAGGTCCAAGCCGTCCACTGACCGTCCTGCGTCCCCGGCTCTTCGCTGCATCGTCCGCGCTCGCGAGTCGCCTGCTGAGGCAGCACGTCGTGTCCGACCGCGCTCGCGAGTCGCCTGCTGAGGCAGCACGTCGTGTCCGACCGCGCTAGGATCCATCGACATCGGCACTCGAGGACACCACGATGTTGAAGCTCGTACCGGCCGCGCAGGAGGAGCGTGGGGTACCTGTAGCGTCGGACGAGTGCAAAGTAGCATCTAGGACGTGGGCGTGTGTTGCACCGGCGAGTACGGCCAAGAAGAGGACGAGAAGAAGACCAGGAAGAAGAGAGGAGATAGCTATTTGGACGAGTCCGACTCGGCCAACGAGGAGGCGTTCATCGATCAGTTGGAGGCAGAAGTGGAGGAGAGTGACGTGGACCCGTGGGACTATGAAGAGGAGGAGGAGGACTCCGACAAGGAGATAGCACACTTATTCGAGGAAGGGGCGATGTCGAGTCGTCAGAGGAGGGCACCGACGGCGGCGATGGCGAGGACCATGGCGTTGACGAGGCCGAGGACGAACCGGAAGACAAAGACGATGGCTTCTTCGAAATATGATCATTTATGTTATTTATTTTAGTTAGATAGATGGATTTTCACTTGTTTATGGGGGTTTAGTATCGGTGGCATGGATAGAGAGGTGGCTGTTGGGGGGATACCCCCGGGTAGGGTAACACCGTGGTATGAAAGGCCGAGTTAGCCGAGGTCTGGCAAGATCAAAGCAAGTACTGGCCGATTCACCTCAAGGCAGGCCGAGTCACGGGGTAACCCGGACCTGGGGGCATTCGCCTAATTAGCCCTAATCCGACTTAAGCTGTAAGTCGGAAGCGTATGTCTAACCTGTATGCAGGAAAAGGGTGTGGCCGGATGAACCATCGTCCGAGTCACAGTAACCTTCTAGGAGAAGGAAGGAATCTCGCTGGTCAAAAGGAGCCCCGGTACGCACTGCCTGAGCGAAGCGAGCAAGGACTGGACCACCAGGGCGTGGCCGACAAGCGTGACGACGCCCATGTCAGCTAACAAGGGTGCCGTCATGGCTCACGTAGCTAAAGCATAGCTGACGAGGGGGAAAAAGCACCCCGGTCGGTTTACCACTTTGGGAGGGGGCATATTGTTAGGAATATGCCTCCACGTATGCCCTAGGTTGAAATCGAGCCTCCCCTATAAAAGGGGGTCTAGGGCTTCAGCAGAGGGGGTTGGATTTTATTTTCTGGACAATTCTGTTAAGGTCTAGGTTTGAGGTGAGGTCTGTGGGTGAGAGTAAGAGAGCTTCTTCTTCCTCCTCTCGCCATTACAGCTCTAGGAGCACTTGTAACCTTGGAAGAAAATCAATACGAGTTTTGGTGTGGAGAATCACTTCGCTATCCCTCCCTGGATTCCCCTAGCTCATACTAGTCCCCACCTTCTGCCTATACATGGCATCTGCCGTGACACCACCATGACAGTTGGCGCCCACCGTGGGGCTAGCGGCGCTAGCAGGGGTCAAGATCCGGACGGGAAACTTCATCGCCACTGGAGAGCGCATCGTCTCCGGGCTCATCCAACGCTTTGAAGCACCGGACTTCGTCAGCGACAACACAGGCTGCTTCGGCACGCGCCCTCTCCCGCACAACGGCGTCTTCCTCAAGCTCGGCGCACACAAGGTCTACGTCGCGGTGGACGTGTCAGGCGTTCATCCGCACCACGTTGTCGAGGCAGGCGAACCGCCCCTCACTGTGGCTCGCGGGGGACTTATCGCTCGTTCCCCGGACCATGCAGAGGTAATGATGACAGCGTCGGGAGCGGTTACGAGCAAGGATCCGGCGCCGGATCCGGAGGTGACGCCCAAGGCACCAAGGAAAGGTAGGGGTCCTCCGCTAGAGAGGCCGGAGAACGTGCTGAGAGAGGCAATAGATAGCTTGGCAAACCCTGTAGTAGCAGCGGTAGATCCGGCTCGCGCACAGGCCGAGCTAGAAGAAACTCGGCAGAAAATACTTGAGGGCGCAAAGAAAATAGGTGCGGCCCAACGGTCATAGAACATGACGCTGCGAGAGTACGCAAAGGCGAACAAAGTTGATGCTGTAAAAGTTAAAGGGAGGAATCTCATGAGCGAGATGAACAGAGAAGGTGATGTCGAAATCGAGGAATCAGAGAACTGTCTTTCTGTGGGGCTGCCGAGGTATAGTACCCCGGCCAAGAACCTCAGAGCGGCGGATGCAGCTGCATCCGAGTTGGAAGGACTGACGGGTGAAGCCCGGCAAAGGCAGCAAAACCGAGTTAACGAGCTGGTTCGGATTGCAAACAGGCAAAACGAGGAACTGCTCAGGGCGAACCCGGAGAGAGCTGGGGCCTCCAAGATAGTCCATTCGGCGATGGGTAACCCGGAGAAATCCACTGGAGCTGCGTCGTCCCCTCATGGCGATCCAAGGAGAGAGGAGGTGGTAACCTCGGCCAGACGGAACAAACAGATTGTCCCGTATGACCCGACACAGGCGGGGAAAGAAAAAGAAGCGCAGAAAAATGATGATCGACGGAGTGTGAGCCGAGGCGAAGCTGGCCGAGGTAACCGTGACCAAGGCAATGTCGGTTGGAGGAACATTGTCAACGGCAATGCCGGGCAGCAGTGGAACATGCCAAGGCAAGAGCATAGTGCCGGCCGAGGTATCCAACAGAAAGGCGCACCGCACGAGCAAAACCGGTATAATTACGGTGATTCAGAGATGGCGAATGCGGGATATCCGAGACCGGACTATCATGTGATAGGTTCGAGACTAGGAAGCAGGGACTTGATGCCGGACAACGCGAGGTTGAAACTGGATCGACAATATAGGTCGGAACAGATAGAATGTCAGGGTCCACCGGGTCCAGCATGTTTTGGACCCCGGATCATGAAAGAGCCACCGGTCCCGAACTTTCAATTTCCCAGGGGGACCAAGACCTATGATGGTAGTACCAAGCCAGAGGATTGGCTGATAAACTATGCTACCGCTGTAAAAATTGCCACAGGCAACCTGAGATGGGCTGTACGATATGTATCCCAGATGTTGGAAGGCCCGGCAAGGGTGTGGTTGAACAATTTGCCGCCAGGAAGCATCAACTGCTGGATTAATTTCGAGGAGATGTTCATCAGCAATTTTTCGAGTACGTATCAAAGGCCAAATAGGCCACAGACCCTAGCTATGTGCAAACAACGACCCAATGAGACGGACCGGGAGTTCTTCACCCGGTGGTGTACCGTGAGAAATTTGTGTGAGGGCTTGATAGAATCACAGGCCATAGCATGGTTTGCACAGGGGTGCAGGTATGGAAGCGAGTTATGGATGAAGTTGCAACGGAAAATGCCGGCAACGTTGGCAGAGATGATCCGGATCGCAGATTCGTATGCATTGGGTGACCGGACCCAACCAAGGCTCGCATCGAACGAGTCAAGCGATGAGTACTATCAGAGGGATGGATCCGGATCATCCCGGAGAAATGATTACAGAGGAAAAAGGAGAGATGATCGACCGGGCCATCGGTACGGTTCGCACCAAGTAGCGGCCGTGAGTCAAGATCAACCCGGAGCAGGGGGTAGTCAGCGCCAGAAAACTGGAGGTCAATGGACCCCAAGGAATGATGGGAAGAAAACTTGGACACCGGAGCAAAAGAAGCAATGGCAAGAAAGGAAAGACCGTCCGAGGTGTACTTACGAGTCGATGTTGGACCAGCCGTGTAAGTTTCACACGCCAAATCCGAACAACCCAGCGGGTCATACGACGAGGCAATGCGAGTGGATGCGCAAGATCGAGCAAGGTGGTTCGGGGAATGCTCAGGCACCCCGGAATGATCAGCCTCGGCAGGAGTTACCCCGGCAGCAATTGCTCTCCAGAGCGAACACGCAACAGCTGATGTTGCCTCCCCCTCCGCCGAGGTATGATAACAATGAAAGAAGGGATGCAGTGCACCAAGTAGAAAATCAGTAGCAGCCGGATCAGAGGCACCCCGGAAATGAGGGGAGAAACGAGTACAGGGAACATCACCAGAGCTACTGTGTATTCACCACAGAGGAAACTGATAGAAAAAGCTTGCAGCGTAGGCATATGGAGGTGAATGCGGTAATGCCGGCAGTGACGAGGTACATGCCTTGGTCCGATCAGGAGATCACTTGGAGCATTAGGGATCACCCCAAGCTCATGCCGAGCCCTGGTTCGTATGCGTTGGTGCTGGATCCTACATTCATTGGGCCTAACATCAACATAAGATTCTCAAAGGTACTGATCGACAACGGCAGTAGCATAAATATCATGTACGCGGACACAATGCGCAAGTTGGGTATTTCGGAGAACATGCTCTAGGCCACGAGGACAACTTTCCATGGCATTGTGCCCGACATTTCTTGCGAGCCCATAGGCAAGGTCCGGGTCGATGTCTTGTTCGGCACGAGGGACAATTGCCGAACTGAAAATCTGGAGTTCGAAGTAGTGAACTTGGAAAGCGCGTATCACGCATTGCTCGGAAGGCCAGCGCTGAACAAGTTCATGGCAAGTTGTCATATAAGCTATTTGAAAATGAAATTGCCCGGACCAAACGGAGTAATTACAATTGCTGGGGACTTCCGGCGTTCGATGGAGTGTGTGTCGGCCGGATCAAACTTAGCCGAGTCACTTGTGATCGCGCAGGAAAAAAGGAAAATTCAAGAGGTGGCTGCGTTGGCTCAGTCCGCGCAACGGCGTATGCCGGCGCTGAGTAACCCCCATGGAACTGTCTCCTTCCAGGCCACGAAAGATACCAAGAAGGTTCCTATTGATGACATGTTCCCCGAGCGCACCGTAACAATTGGTGCCGGGCTAAGTGATAAAGAGGAAAGCGAGCTCGTCAGCTTCCTCCGTGAGAATCGGGACATTTTTGCTTGGTCCACACAGGACTTGCAAGGTGTTCCGAGGGAGTTGGCCGAGCACTCTTTAAATGTGAGACCCGGAGCTAAGCCGGTGAAGCAACCTCTCCGCCGCTTCGCCGAAGATAGGAGGAAAGTCATTGGAGATGAGATAGCTCGGTTGCTAGCTGCAGGATTTATCATGGAGGTCCTCTACCCCCATTGGCTGTCTAATCCGGTGCTAGTGGAAAAGAAGAAAGATGATCCGAACGTGGCAGTGGTTTGGCGAATGTGTATCGACTACACGAACCTGAAAAAGGCGTGTCCGAAAGATCCATTCCCGCTGCCAAGAACAGATCAGGTCATAGACTCAACTGGGGGTGTCAACTGTTGTCATTCATCGATGCTTACTCCGGTTTCCACCAGATACCTTTGAATCCGGATGATCAAATAAAGACTGCGTTTATTACCCCGTATGGGGCTTATTGCTATCGCACCATGCTGTTTGGTTTACGTAATGCAGGGGAAACGAACCAGAGATGTATGCAAAAATGTTTGCATGACCAAATAGGTCAAAATGTACAGGTATATGTGGATGATGTGGTTATCAAGACCAAGGAAAGAAAAACGCTCCTTGACGATATCAGGCAAACGTTCGCAAACCTAAGGAGGTTCCGGATGAAACTTAACCCGGAAAAATGCACCTTCGGTGTCCCGGCTAGAAAATTGCTCGGCTTTCTGGTTTCCAGCCGAGGTATCGAAGTTAATCCAACCAAGATCCGAGCCATCGAACGAATGGAACTGCTGAAGTGCCTTAACGATGTCCAGAAGTTTACAGGTTGCCTGGCCTCGTTAAGTCGGTTTGTATGTCGGTTAGGAGAAAAGGCATTGCCTCTCTATCAACTCATGAAAAAGTCGGATAAGTTCATTTGGACGCCGCAGGCAGATGAGGCCTTTACCCACCTAAAGAAAATGTTAGCCACGGCGCCAGTGCTAGCCAACCCACTATCAAAAGAGCCAATGTTGCTCTATATAGCCGCAACCAACCGAGTTGTAAGTGCAGTGATAGTGGTGGAGCGTGATGAGAAGGTAAGTCAGTGCAAAGGCCGGTGTATTATTTGAGTGAAGTGTTGTCAAGCTCAAAGCAGAACTACCCACACTATCAAAAAGTGGCGTATGGCATGTACATGGCCGCCAAGAAATTGAAGCATTACTTTGAAGAGCATCCCATCCGGGTCATATGTGAGGCCCCTATATCCGAGATAATGAGTAACAAGGATGCAAGCGGCAGGATTGCAAAATGGGCAATTGAGCTAGCTCCTTACGCCCCGCAGTATGACCGGAGAGAAGCCATAAAGTCTTAGGCTGTGGCGGACTTTTTCGTGGACTAGGCCGAGGTACAGTACGAACCACCACTTCCAGATCCGAACTATTGGCGGATGCACTTTGACGGATCAAAAACCAAAACTGGGCTAGGTGCCGGAGTCATACTCACGTCGCCAAAGAAGGACCAGTTGAAATACGTGCTGCAGATCCACTTCACCGCATCAAACAATGTCGCTGAGTATGAAGCACTTGTGCATGGGCTCAAGGTAGCAAAGGAAATTGGTATACGTCGGATTATATGCTTTGGTGACTTGGATTTAGTGGTGCAGCAAGTGTCCGGAGTATGGGACGCTCTTGATCCAAACATGGCACTATACAGATTTCACGTGCAGAAGATTTCTGGTTACTTTGAGGGATGCGAATTTCATCACGTACCCCGGGTGGAAAATGAGGCTGCCGACATGCTGTCGAAGCTCGGGTCAACCAGACAAGCAATTCCACCGGGTGTAGCATTAGAGCACCTCAATAAACCATCCATCAGGCCATCCCCGGAATTCGAGTCCATCTACGTCCCGGAGGACACAGAGTCCAGAGCAGCGCCCATGGACGTTGACGCGGGGAGTGGTGCGCAAAACCCGGGGACTGTTTCGGCAAACCCGGGGACTGCTTCGCAAAACCCGGGGACTGCTCAGCGTAGTCCGGTTGAAGTTATGCCGGTGGATCATATGGAGATAGACGAGGACGTGTTCCCCGTGCGGCAAATACCGGCTTGGGCACTGCCTATATTTGAATTCCTGAAAGATGGAACGTTACCCACTGAGGAGGTGTTGTCCAGGCAAACATAGAGGAGGGCAAAGGCTTACACGATCATCAATTCCGAGTTATACAAAAGAAGTGTGACCAATGTCCTCCAGTGGTGTGTTGACCCGGACGAAGGGCTTGAAATCATCCGAGATATACATCAGGGGGAGTGCGGGCATCACGCCTCATCCCGAGCCTTGGTAGCGAAAGCTTTCCGACACGGATTCTACTGGCCAAACGCCTTAGAGCAAGCAGAAGATCTGGTGAGAAAATGTAATGGTTGTTAGAGGTACGCCACAAAGACGCATATGCCAATGTCGGAACTCAAGACCATCCCAATCACTTGGCCATTTGCCGTATGGTGCCTGGATATGGTGGGCCCGTTCAAACCAGCAAGAGGAAACATGACTCACATTTTGGTAATGGTGGACAAGTTTACGAAGTGGATCGAGGTAAAGCCGATAAGAATATGTGATGAAGCTACGGCCGTAACTTTTCTCAAAGATATCATCTTGAGGTACGGTTATCCACAAAGTATCATAACTGATAATGGCACAAATTTTGCGGAAGGAGCATTTGCTCGTTTCTGCCGGGATAAAAGGATCCGACTTGACGTAGCTTCGGTAGCCCACCCCGCATCGAACGGGCAAGTGGAAAGATCCAACGGATTAGTGTTATCCGGGATAAAACCCCGGCTCATTGAGCCGCTGCAAAGATCAGTGGGGTGCTGGATAGAAGAACTACCAGCGGTACTGTGGAGTTTAAGAACAACTCCGAATCGATCAACAGGCTACACGCCGTTTTTTCTGGTATATGGGGCAGAAGTTGTATTACCAGCCCACATAGAGCATGATTCGCCCAGAGTCACCCAATACACAGAAGCCGAAGTGCAAGAAGCCCGGCAAAATGATGTTGATCTGCTAGAAGAAGCGAGAGAACTGGCACTGTCCAGATCCGCCATATATCAGCAAAATCTCTGACGCTATCATAGCCGGAAAGTGTGCCCCCGAGTCTTTCGGGAAGGCGATCTGGTGCTTCGGTTGTTACAACGTACTACTGGAATGCATAAATTATCCCCCCATGGGAAGGGCCATTCATCGTGAGCAAAGCACTGCACAATGATTCTTATTATCTTATAGATGCAAAGCCACAGGAAAAGAACAAGGCGGACAGATCTGGTGAGGAATCCAAGCGTCCATGGAATGTAGCTCTCCTTCGTCCTTTCTACACTTAGCGAAGAAGTGTATGTATCCGGGTTATCTCATATGTCGGTATGTATGTCGGCAATCAGTTTATCAATGAAATGTTGGCACCTCGAGCAGTAACTCGGGGACTGCCTTAATAATATTTGTTGTCTTTTGGTATTTGTGCATCGGCTGGAATAGGTTATTCTACTTAGCACGGATTAATAGTGTGTGAGCACCAAGAACCCAACTCTTCGACTTGCTGCTGTCCAACAAGAATTGGCTTCATGGCAAGCAAGAGAACAAGTTTGGAATTGCGTAGCACATGAAAAACGACTAAGGAAAAGAATTTATTCGAGCCGACGTTTATTTTCCGGACTAATCCCGTATTTATTTTCGAGCTAAGTCTAAAAGTTTCCCAGTATTGTTAAGACAATTTTTTAGGCTCGGATTCGTAAGTTGTAAAACCGAATCAAGGTAGACATGACCCGAGCCAAAAGATTGAACGAACAAGAAAAAGAAACTTGGGGACTACGCCCATGTTAATCCGGCATAAGTACTCAGTAGCAAAATATCACATGTATTTGGAATACAATTCAACCCGGCATACCGGGGATCTCATGAATTTTCAAGTGTTTTTACTTAGGAGCAGCAGGACGGAGTTCGGCATCATCATCGCCCTCTTCGATATCCGAGGCAGTGTCCTCCTCCGATTCACCCGAGTCATCTTCAATGTTCTCAACTTCCTCTTCGCCTGCGGCTTCCAGTAAGCTCGGACCCTCAGTCCATTCATGAATGGGGGCATATTCAATGAGGCTGTGGGCGCAAGCCTGGCGCCGAGCTACCCACTTCGGGTCATCTATCCATTTGGACCCGGTGCGCAGTCGTGTGAGGAGGTTGAGATCTATCTTTTCGTACCACGTCAAAACGTGGTGAAGGACGGTATTGGCAGCAGCGCGGCTAGCGGATTCTCGCTAGAGGTCGAGCTGGATCTCAACTTCTGAAAGATTTTCAGCGAGCTGCGTGATTCTCTCCGGAGCGTCATCGGCGGGCCAGAAGGCGTGGAAGATCCGGACTGAAACATCGAGGAGGTCCCGGCCGTAGTTCTTGATAATTTCCACGCGAGATGACAGGCTGACCAACAGGTCCTCCAAGTCAAAGGGAATGCGGTCACACTCAGCAGTGACCGGAGTACCTCTCTCTCAGCGGAAATTGGCAACAGCAGCACTTGCAATGGCAGTACCCTCTCGAAAGTGGCCTGGGAAACAAGGCAAAGGACAAAGTTGAGAAAATAAGACATGAGATATAACCCGGAGAAGTAAGGCGGATAAAGCAAAAGAAGTTACGAGATATGTGACTGTGAATCCGGGTCAGCTCCTTGATGCAAGCATCACGCCTTTTCCGAAGCTGCTCGAGCTCAGCATTTGCCGACCCAAGTTTGACCTCGGCTTCCTGTAGGAGCTCGCGATCCTTAGCACTTTGGAGTTTGAGGCGCTCGCGTTCCTCGGTGAAGTCCTTGCCAACCCTTTTCAGCTCGGTTTGGTGTTGCGCCTTCATCTTAGCCATTTCAGCTTTGAGCTTGGCTATGTCGTCATCTTTGGTCCGGAGGAGGGCGAGCTCATCATCTTTCTTCTTCAACTCGGCTTGATGCTGTCCTACTTGTTCGAGAAAATGCAGCATCATGTCAGGCACATGCACACTTTCTTCAAGCAATGTTGAAACCGTGTGTTGGCCCGGCAGAGTCGAGGTATGAATATTTGTCGAGCCAAGGAGGGTAAAAGGATGAGAAGCACAGTAGGAACAGATAAGAAGAACGTACCCTTGATCTGCTCCAAGTTCTTTCGCATTATTTTGTTTTCAGCTTCCACCCCAGCTGCGGGAACCGAACAATCAGATTCATTCGGCAAGTAAAGTGGAAGAAAAATGAGGAAAGGAGTGAGAAAGAAATTTACCCCTTTTCTCATACTCAGCGATGAGTGCAGCCTGTTTCGTGCGAAGATTTTTATGTGTATCCAACAAGTGCTGGAATTCGGCACTTCGACGGTTGGTGGTCACCTGAAAAAGATACAGAAACTTAAGTCAGGTGAGTGCATGTTCGAAGTGTACTAAGATCCGAGCCAAGTGGAACTTAACCCGGCTCTAGGTGAGTGCATGTTCGAAATGTACTCAGATCCGGGCCAAGTGGAACTTAACCCGGCTCTAGGTGTGTGCATGTTCGAAGTGTACTAAGATCCAGGCCAAGTGGGAACTTAACCCGGCTCTAGATGTGTGCATGTTCGAAATGTACTAAGATCCGGGCCAAGTGGAACTTAACCCGTCTCTAGGTGAGTGCATGTTTGAAGTGTACTAAGATCCGGGCCAAGTGGAACTTAACCCGGCTCTAGGTGAGTGCATGTTCGAAGTGTACTAAGATCCGGGCCAAGTGGAACTTAACCCGGCTCTAGGTGTGTGCATGTTCGAAATTATAATGGAGCTACGTTAATTCTATACAAAAGCATCCGGCCGAGTAACAAGTTACTCCCCCGGAGGCTCGGGGACTAATGTATATTATCTACAATTTACGAAGGAGAAACGGCGTACCTCCATCATCCGTCCAGCGAGGTTAATGGCCTTGGCGGCGGTATTCACTTGACGAACTCCATCAGGCTTGGGGGGTACCGTTCACCTGAGGGCATATGTGGCGTCACCAAACCCTTAGCGTGTGCTTCCTTCCTCTCCACCAAGGCAAGGGCGGGGCTGGTATGCAGAACCAACTGCTGAGACTCAGTTGGCTCGGAAAACGCGTCCTTTGCTGCTGGTGTCTTCTTGGGGAGCATGGACTCAAAGGTACGTTGCCCAGGCTCGGCAGTGCTGGGCTTGGTAACGTCTTGAGTCTTCTTACCCTTGGCTTGCTGGGAAGAAGAAGCCGTAGCAGCGGTTTTCCCCTGCCGAGGTTGGGAGGACTCGGAAGATGCAGAGGAACTGGGCGCTGCTACTTTCGTTGCTGGACTTGGTGCCGGCGCTGACGTTTTCGCTGCCGGGGTTGGTGCTGCTGACAAGGCTGGAGTTGGTGCTGTTTTGGCTGCTGGTACTGGAACAGATGCTGGAGTCGAAGTAGCTTTAGTAGCTGCTGGTTGTGGCATCGCCGAGGTAGTAGCTGCCGTTGTTCTGGTTGGGCCAGTTTCCCCCGCCCCAGGATAATCCGGAGCTGCCGCGGAGCTTTCCGGAATGGGGCTCAGCGGACGTGACTCGTCGTCACGACGGGGCGAGGGGCTGGCCCGGAGAGGCGATGAGATACTGGACCCACTCTGAGGTACCTCCACGGGAGCCCTGTGAGATCAGGTAACGTCAGAAGGAAAGTTACGACGAAGTAAGGAAGAACGAGTTACAAAAGAAAGAAGGACTTACACATCCGAGGTTTTGGCTGCTCTGGGTTTCCGAGCCCTTGGCGCTGGGGCCTTCTTTCGCCTTTTAACAGGCTCGGACGGTCCGGAGAAAGAGCTTGCGGAGGCCGCGCTTTTTCTTCGGCGCCACCGGAACTGGCTCGCCTGTGGCGAGGGGAGGATCCTCGTGGATATGGCCACCGGCGTGAGTTGATGGCGGAAAAGAAAAAGAAAGGGGGACAGCCTCAAACGGTTCAATTATCTCGATATCCGAGTAATCTTCATCATCGGGCCAATCTCTGGCAGAAGAGAAGTTACCCGTGGGTCGTTTCGTGGCGTCAGTCATGGGGAGAAACATCTCTTGGTCCGGCTCCTCCACGTCCGAAGTCTCCCGGTCCGGTGCCCACTTAAGGGTCGGATCAGTGCCATCCTCGAGCGTCTGCTGAAGGAATAGCTTAGGAAAAGAGTAAACAGATGAATCAAAAATGCAACGATAATAGACAAGTAACTGGTCCGGGGTAAGTTTGCTACATGAAACTTACCATGGGAGGAAGCCGGTCACGGCAGAAATGCTCAATCCCCCAAGTCCAGTCAGAGGAGAAATCCTTCTGAGTGGTGAAAAGAGCCTTAACCCGGCGGAAGATCTCCGTATTGTTCAGCTCGAAAGATGAAGTCCGGTTGGGATCGCGGCCGTAGCTCATATGGCACACCTTGTGGGTGCGCTTCTGGAGAGGGGAGATTCGGTTGCGCACGAAAGTGATCATCGCATCCTTGTTGCGCAACCCGAGCTCCTTCAGCTCTGCGAACCTCTTACTCACTTGGTTGGCCAGGGCCGTAGGTTTCTTCGGAACGGCGTCCCATAGATCCAGGTTCGGCGGACCCGGGGTATAGGGAATTAACCGGATCAAATCTTCGGTGCCTGTGTTCCGGACATAAAAGAGCGTCCGGGCCCAACCTTTGCAGGATTCTAGCCCTGTGACCCGAGGGAAAACAGAAAACCTCCGGGGTGAGATGGAGGCTGCTCCGAACTGCGTGAGCCGCTTGTCCTCCGGGTCAGTGTGAATGTCGGGGATAACGTTGTGGCGAAGGGCAAAAAACTGGATCCACAGCTCCTTTGTGGGCCATAATCCGGCGTAGCCTTCAATCGTAGAGGCGAAAGCAGAGAGGGAAGTAATGGCATTGGCTGTAAGATGGTGCGGCTGGAGATGGTAGGTGCTGAGCCAATCATGGAAGAAATCACTCACCGGGAGTCCGAAGCCCCGCTGAAAATGAGACAGGAACACAACAAACTCCCTGGGGTTGGGCGAAGGAGCTAGCTCGGCGGAGGCGAGGCGAGCGGCGACGCCGGCAGGGAGGCGCCTGGTCCGGTAGAGCCAATCCAGATCGTCCTAGCAGACCCAGGAGCCGGCCCATGCGCCGCGGTCCGCAGCGCCGGCGTCCTCCTCCATCTCTTGCTTAGCAATGGCGAGCTCTTCTTTAGTCATCTGCTCCTCGAAGCCCTCGCTGGCGCTGGAGGCGGCGGGGGACAGCGGCTTGGATTGGCGAGGACCCGTAGCGGGAGATTGACGTCGCAGTGATGGAGACGTAGAGGTGAAACGGAGAAGTGCGGCGGCGATGCTGTTTTTTGGCAGTGCTGGCGGCGGCGCAGTCGCGAGGAAGACGAAGGAGAGCAGTAGTGGGCGGAGGCGTGCGGAGGGGAAAAATCCTAAGGAACGCACCCCTCCGCTATTTAACCACCCACGTAAGCGGTGAGTGGGATCGCGCCCTGTGGACCGGTCACGTGCTGTGGCCGTGTATTACCCGTCCAGACCAATCAGTAAGGATCCACACGGAAGGCCTCAGGGCGGAAAGGATCCTAGGACGTGACGCACTGATGCGGTAAACGAGGGGGCAGGCGTGACGTGACCCGCGCACAGTGAAGACTGACAGTTACTGCGGCGATTACTGTACCATCCCTTAAAATAAGACAACACAATGATTACCCTTCACATGGGCTAGCGTACGAGAGAAGGAAGTAAGACCCGGATAGAGCTGTGGTAACCCGGCCGGCAAGTGAAAACTTGCAACGTGCGAAGGGAACGTGAATCCAAGCCGTCCGAGGTACAGAGGTAACTCGGCAAATAGCCACAGGAGCACGAGATGGAACCTGGTTTGGCCTTAGCGGCCAAGGCGGCTAAAACCGCGCTAGCTTCGGGGACTAATGTTGGGGGGATACCCCAGGGTAGGGTCACGCCGTGGTATGAAAGGCCGAGTTAGCCGAGGTCCGGCAAGATCAAAGCAAGTACTGGCCGGGTCACCTCAAGGCAGGCCGAGTCACGGGGTAACCCAGACCTGGGGGCATTCGCCTAATTAGCCCTAATCCGACTTAAGCGGTAAGTCGGAAGCGTATGTCTAACCTGTATGCAGGAAAAGGGTGTGGCCGGATGAACCATCGTCCGAGTCGCAGTAACCTTCTAGGAGAAGGAAGGAATCTCGCTGGTCAAAAGGAGCCCCGGTACGCACTGCCTGAGCGAAGCGAGCAAGGAGTGGACCACCGGGGCATGGCTGACAAGCGTGACGACGCCCGTGTCAGCTGACGAGGGCGCCGTCATGGCTCACGTTGCTAAAGCATAGCTGACGAGGGGGAAAAAGCACACCGGTTGGTTTACCACTTTGGGAGGGGGCATATTCTTAGGAATATGCCTCCACGTATGCCCTAGGTTGAAACCGAGCCTCCCCTATAAAAGGGGGGCTAGGGCTTTAGTAGAGGGGGTTGGATTTTATTTTCTGGACAATTCTGTTAAGGTCTAGGGTTTGAGGTGAGGTCTATGGTTGAGAGTAAGAGAGCTTCTTCTTCCTCCTCTCGCCATTACAGCTCTAGGAGCACTTGTAACCTTGGAAGAAAATCAATACGAGTTTTGGTGTGGAGAATCACTTCGCTATCCCTCCCGGGATTCCCCTAGCTCATACTAGTCCCCACCTTCTGCCTATACATGGCATCTTCCGTGACACCACCACGACAATGGCACGGATTGACCATGCATAAAAAAAGTGGAGAAGGGAGGGGTTATCCTACACGTTGGATCACATGGGATCAATGGTTGGTGGAGAGGATCCGCGTGACATCTGTGTCCGCCAATCAGGGCATAGCACCCAGAGTGAGCACATGCTTGGGATCTCCACACTTTTGGGCTTTTGTGAGATTTATGACAGAGAGATAGAGAGGGAAAATCTCTTTTCACAATCCGCCTATGGATCCACCCGTACCATTCAAATGTCATTGCATTTGTGCTCTTTTCACAATCCACCTATGGATCTACCAGTGTCATTGCATGTGTGTTCTTTTTACTAACAACAACCAGAGTCATTCCATGTGTGTTGTTTTCCCATACCACATATGGATCCACCAACGTCATTGCATGTGTGTTCTTTTCACAATCCACCTATGGATCCACCAGTGTCATTGCAGGTGTGCTCTTTTCACTAACAACAACTGGAGTCATTGCATGTGTGCTCTTTTCACAATCCACCTATGGATCCACCAGTGTCACTACATGTGTGTTCTTTTCACAATCCACCCATGGATCCACCAGTGTCATTGAATGTGTGTTCTTTTTAGTAACAACAACCAGAGTCATTTTGCATGTGTATCTCTTCACATGCCACCTACATACCACTAGTGTCATTTTGCATGTGTGTTCTCTTCACATACCACCTATGGATCCACCAGTGTCATTGCATGTGTGTTCTTTTTAGTAACAACAAACAGAGCCATTTTGCATGTGTGTTCTTTTCACACTCCACACATGAATCCACCAGTGTCATTGCATGTGTGTTCTTTTTAGTAACAACAACAAGTGTCATTGCATGTGTGTTCTTTTCACAATCCACCCATGGATCCACTAGTGTCATTGCATGTGTGTTCTTTTTAGTAACAACAACCAGTCATTTTGCATGTGTGATCTCTTCACATACCCCCTATGTACCACCAGTGTCATTTTGCATGTGTGTTCTCTTCACATACCACCTATGGATCCACCAGTGTCATTGCATGTGTGTTCTTTTTAGTAACAACAACCAGAGCCATATTGCATGTGAGTTCTTTTCAGAATCCACACATGGATCCACTAGTGTCATTGCATGTGTGTTCTTTTTAGTAACAACAACCAGTGTCATTGCATGTGTGTTCTTTTCACAATCCACCCATGGATCCACCAGTGTCATTGCATGTGTGTTCTTTTCACTCACAACAACCAGAGTCATTGCATGTGTGTTCTTTTCACATACCACATATGGATCCAGCAGTGTTATTGAAATGTGTGTTTTCTACAGAGACCACCTATGGATCCAACAGTGTCATTGCATGTGTGTTCTTTTCACTAACAACAACCATAGTAATTTTGCATGTGTGTTCGTTTCACATACCACCTATGGATCCACCAGTGTCATTTCATGTGTGCTCTTTTCACATGGATCCACCAGTGTCATTCCATGTGCGCTCTTTTCACATGGATCCACCGGTGTCATTGCATGTGTGTTCTTTTCACTAACAACAACAAGAGTCATTGCATGTGTGTTCTTTTCACATACCAGTGTGATTGAAATGTGTGTTCTCTACAGAAACCACCTATGGATCCACCAGTGTCATTGCATGTGTGTTCTTTTCACTAACAACAACCAGAGTCATTGCATGTGTGTTCTTTTCACATACCAGATATGGGTCCACCAGTGTCATTTTGCATGTGTGTTCTTCTCACATACCACCTATGGATCCACCAGTGTCATTGCATGTGTGTTCTTTTCACTAACAACAACCAGAGTCATTGCATGTGTGTTCTTTTTACATACCACATATGGATCCACCAGTGTCATTGAAATGTGTGTTCTCTACAGAGACCACACATGGATCCACCAGTGTCATTGCATGTGTGTTCTTTTTAGTAACAACAACCAATCATTTTGCATGTGTGTTCTTTTCAGATACCACCTATAGATCCACTAGTGTCATTGCATGTGTGTTATCTAAACAATCCACACATGGATCCACCAGTGTCATTGCATGTGTGTTCTTTTTAGTAACAACAACCAGTGTCATTGCATGTGTGTTCTCTTCAGAGACCACACATGGATCCACCAGTGTCATTGCGTGTGTGTTCTTTTTACTAACAACAACAAGAGTCATTGAAATGTGTGATCTCTTTAGACACCACACATGGATCCACCAGTGTCATTGCATGTGTGTTGTTTTCACTCACAACACCCAGACTCATTGCATGTGTATTCTTTTCACATACCACATATGGATCACCAGTGTCATTGCATGTGTGCTCTCTTCAGAGACCAAACATGGATCCACCAGTGTCATTGCATTTGTGTTCTTTTTAGTAACAACAACAAGAGTCATTGAAATGTTTGTTCTTCTCACATACTACCTATGGATCCACCAGTGTCATTGCATGTGTGTTCTTTTCACTAACAACTAGAGTCATTGCATATGTGTTCTTTTCACATACCACATATGGATCCACCAGTGTCATTGAAATGTGTGTTCTCTACAGAGACCACACATGGATCCACCAGTGTCATTGCATGTGTGTTCTTTTTAGTAACAACAACCAGAGTCATTTTGCATGTGTGTTCTTCTCACATGCCACCTATGGATCCACCAGTGCCATTGCATGTGTGTTCTTTTCACTAACAACAACCAGAGCCATTGCATGTGTGTTATTTTCACATACCACATATGGATCCACCGGTGTCATTTTGCATGTGTGTTCTCTTCACATACCACCTACGGATCGACCAGTGTCATTGCATGTGTGTTCTTTTTAGTAACAACAACCAGAGTCATTTTGCATGTGTGTCCTTCTCACATACCACCTATGGATCCACCAGTGTCATTGCATGTGTGTTCTCTTCGCTAACAAGAACCTGAGTCATTTTGCATGTGTGTTCTTCTCACATACCACCTATGTTTCCACTAGTGTCATTGCATGTGTGTTCTTTTCCCTAACAACAACCAGAGTCATTGCATGTGTGTTCTTTTCACATACGACATATGGATCCACCGGTGTCATTTTGCATGTGTGTTCTCTTCACATACCACCTATGGATCGACCAGCGTCATTGCATGTGTGTTCTTTTTAGTAACAACAACCAGAGTCATTTTGCATGTGTGTTCTCTTCACATACCACCTATGGATCCACGAGTGTCATTGCATGTGTGCTCTTTTTAGTAACAACAACCAAAGTCATTTTGCATGTGTGTTCTTTTCACTAACAACAACTAGAGTCATTGCATGTGTGTTCATTTCACATACCACATATGGATCACGAGTGTCATTGCATGGGTTCTCTCTTCAGAGACCACACATGGATCGACCAGTGTCATTGCATGTGTGTTCTTTTTAGTAACAACAACCAGAGTCATTTTGCATGCGTGTTCTCTTCACATACCACCTATGGATCCACCAGTGTCATTGCATGAGTGCTCTTTTTAGTAACAACCAGAGTCATTTTGCATGTATGTTCTTCTCACATACCACCTATGGATCCACCAGTGTGATTGCATGTGAGTTCATTTCATAATCAACGTATGGATCCACCAGGGTCATTGCATGTGTGTTCTTTTTAGTAACAACAGCCAGAGTCATTTTGCATGTGTGTTCTTCTCACATACCACCTATGGATCCACCAGTTTCATTGCATGTGTGTTATTTTCACTAACAACAACCAGAGTAATTGCATGTGTGTTCTTTTCACATACCACATATGGATCCACCAGTGTCATTGAAATGTGTGTTCTCTACAGAGACCACACATGGATCCACCAGTGTCATTGCATGTGTGTTCTTTTTAGTAACAACAACCAGTCATTTTGCATATGTGTTCTTTTCAGATACCACCTATGGATCCACTAGTGTCATTGCATGTGTGTTATCTTCACAATCCACACATGGATCCACCAGTGTCATTGCATGTGTGTTCTTTTTAGTAACAACAACCAGTGTCATTGCATGTATATTCTCTTCAGAGACCACACATGGATCCACCAATGTAATTGCGTGTGTGTTCTTTTTACTAACAACAACAAGAGTCATTGAAATGTGTGCTCTCTTCGGAGACCACGCATGGATCCACCAGTGTCATTGCATGTGTGTTCTTTTCACTAACAACACCCAGACTCATTGCATGTGTGTTCTTTTCAGAGACCACACATGGATCCACCAGTGTCATTGCATGTGTGTTCTTTTCACTAACAACACCCAGAATCATTGCATGTGTGTTCTTTTCACATACCACATATGGATCACAAGTGTCATTGCATTTGTGTTCTTTTTAGTAACAACAACAAGAGTCATTTAAATATGTGTTCTTCTCACACACTACCTATGGATCCACCAGTGTCATTGCATGTGTGTTCTTTTCACTATAAACAACCAGAGTCATTGCATATGTGTTCTTTTCACATACCACATATGTATCCACCAGTGTCATTGAAATGTGTGTTCTCTACAGAGACCACACATGGAACCACCAGTGTCATTGCATGTGTGTTCTTTTTAGTAACAACCAGTCATTTTTCATGTGTGTTCTTTTCACATACCACATATGGATCCACCAGCGTCATTACATGTGTGCTCTTTTCACAATCCACCTATGGATCCACCAGTGTCATTGCAGGTGTGTTCTTTTCACTAACAACAATTGGAGTCATTAAATGTGTGCTCTTTTCACAATCCACCTATGGATCCACCAGTGTCATTGCATGTGTGTTCTTTTCACTAACAACAACCAGAGTCATTGCATGTGTGTTCTTTTCACAAACCACATATGGATCCACCGGTGTCATTTTGCATGTGTGTTCTCTTCACATACCACCTATGGATCGACCAGTGTCATCGCATGTGTGTTCTTTTTAGTAACAACAACCAGAGTTATTTTGCATGTGTGTTCTCTTCACATACCACCTATGGATCCACGAGTGTCATTGCATGTGTGCTCTTTTTAGTCAGAACAACCAGAGTCATTTTGCATGTGTGCTCTTCTCACATACCACCTATGGATCCAGCAGTGTGATTGCATGTGTGTTCATCTCATAATCCACCTATGGATCCACCAGGGTCATTGCATGTGTGTTCGTTTTAGTAACAACAACCAGAGTCATTTTGCATGTGTGTTCTTCTCACATACCACCTATGGATCCACCAGTGTCATTGCATGTGTGTTCTTTTCACTAACAACAACCAGAGTCATTGCATGTGTGTTCTTTTCACATACCACATATGGATCCACCAGTGTCATTGAAATGTGTGTTCTCTACAGAGACCACACATGGATCCACCAGTGTCATTGCATGTGTGTTCTTTTTAGTAACAATAACCAGTCATTTTGCATGTGTGTTCTTTTCAGATACCACCTATGGATCTACTAGTGTCATTGCATGTGTGTTATCTTCACAATCCACAAATGGATCCACCAGTGTCATTGCATGTGTGTTCTTTTTAGTAACAACAACCAGTGTCATTGAAATGTGTGTTCTCTACAGGGACCACACATGGATCCACCAGTGTCGTTGCATGTGTGTTCTTTTTACTAACAACAACAAGAGTCATTGAAGTGTGTGTTCTTCTCACATACCACCTATGGATCCACCAGTGTCATTGCATGTGTGTTCTTTTCACTAACAACAATCAGAGTCATTACATGTGTGTTCTTTTCACATACCACATATGGATCCACCAGTGTCATTGAAATGTGTGTTCTCTACAAAGACCACACATGGATCCATAAGTTTCATTGCATGTGTGTTCTTTTTAGTAACAACAACCAGAGTCATTTTGCATGTGTGTTCTTTTCACGATCCACACATGGATCCACCAGTGTCATTGCATGTGTGTTCTTTTTTGTAACAACAACCAGAGCCATTTTGCATGTGTGTTCTTTTCACATACCACCTATGGATCCACCAGTGTCATTGCATGTGTGTTCTTTTCACTAACAACAACCAGAGCCATTGCATGTGTGTTCTTCTCACATACCACTTATAGATCCACCAGTGTCATTGCATGTGTGTTCTTTTCACTAACAACAACCAGAGCCATTGCATGTGTGTTCTTTTCACATACCACATATGGATCCACCAGTGTCATTGAAATGTGTGTTCTCTACAGAGACCACACATGGATCCACCAGTGTCATTGCATGTGTGTTCTTTTTAGTAACAACAAGTAGAGTCATTTTGCATATGTGTTCTTCTCACATACCACCTATGGATCCACTAGTGTCATTGCATGTTTGTTCTTTTCACTAACAACAACCAGAGTCATTGCATGTGTGTTCTTTTCACATACCACATATGGATCCACCAGTGTCATTGAAATGTGTGTTCTCTACAGAGACCACACATGGATCCATCAGTGTCATTGCATGTTTGTTCTTTTTAGTAACAACAACCAGAGTCATTTTGCATGTGTGTTCTTTTCACGATCCACACATGGATCCAC